>OX336389.2:1298044190-1299244190 GCA_946902985.2 Meconema thalassinum
TAGATATGACGCCCAGGGGTGGAATTAAAGACCTCTTTTTGTTTTTTATCACTGGCTTTTAAGAACGCTAACACATGGCATGCCTTATAATGCAATACTGGTCCTAGGGTATGCAAAAATTGTATTAGAAACTCAGCTAATAATAGAGTGCTTGCCCATGATTTACCTTAAATTTTCCTAAAATCCACTACATTTTCCGCAAATTGACCAAATGACACAACATTCCAGCAAAATTCAACAAATGACTACCAGATTTATTGAAATTCCATTGATTTACCTAAGCATGGTTTAAACTACCTCAAATTCATATAAAATTAGACGAATATAGATGAAAATTCACTAAAATTTACCGAATTTAGCCAAGTGGTGTACAAACCATGAAATTTATCCAATTTTTTTAAATTAAAATTGACTACATGTACTCGAAAATTTCATAATATTCCCTTTATATGTATGCTTTTTGTTGTTGTTGTTGTTTCGTTTACCATACTCTCTGCAGACAAATACCTCAACATGACTTTCTCCTAGACTAGGAGCTTCACATTCGACATGATAGCTGAGTTTCATTTCCCATAAACTTGTCTCTGAGGTGGGTGTCAGGAAAAGGCATCCAGCTGTAAAAACCACACCCTCACGTAGACTTTCATAACCTCTTACGTTGAGGTTCCTTACACTAACGACATTAAATGATTGAACGGTTTCCTTTTCACAATTCCTGTCTATACTTTCCTCTTTAAGGTTGCAAGATGTTTGCAAGATTCCTAAAATGCAATTAAATGTAATAAATACCTTAAGATGGTTTCATTTGTTTAATGATATGGTGTTGATGATGGATATATACGTTAAGACTAATTTTTGTTAGGTCTTGACTGGCCTTGCAATTAGAAATTGACAAACCAAACATGGGTTATCTACCAGGGGAACACTTTGACCTCTATGTTGGTTATTGACCAGTAAGTACAGTTCTAGTAATGAGACAGAAATCCAACACAAACAATGAGCGCGCAATGCGGCGGAGATTGGTACCACGATGTACTGTTGGTTATGTAGCTATGTGGAATGTACATCACATATGGTTTACTTAAAGGTTTGGATATTCCATTAAAGATATATCTACAATAAACCATTTTCAAATGGTCATTCGTTGGTGTGAAAATATTTATTAATTGGTATTTTATGAAAACAATTATGATTTATAAAAAATTTATACTTTTACTGTATTCTTATTTAATGTAAGCACTGGAGGCACTATCGACCAAAATACAGCACTATCTGGAATGTATATTGCATACTTGAAGGTTTGGTGATCCCATTAAAGATATTCCTACAATAAATGATTTTCAAGTTGTCGTTCTATGGCGTGAAAATATTTAATATATGATATTTGCTAAAAGGATTTACCACTGGAATTATTTTACAAGTAGTTATTTTAATGACCAACAGAGTTCACTGTTAAGAAGGTAGAGCCCTATGTGGAATGTAGGATAACATGATATACATGATACGTGACAACTGTAAGGCTTGTGATTTATTTAATGCCTTTAACCCTATATTAAACACGCAGTTTGCAATACTGATAACTGCAATGTTAGTGAAAAAAAATTGAAACAAAACAAAAATCAGCATTGAAAAACCAAAAAGTGGTTGAGCATATATACAGTGGGGAAAAGAAAAGTTTTGTAAACACTAATGTCCAACAAGATTAATTAAATCAGTAACTGTCAGGGTGGCCGAGTGGTTAAGGCGTTTGACTTAAGATCAAATTTCCAAATATATAAGGAAGCAAGGGTTCAAATCCCTTCCCTGACATAACTATTGCTTGAACATGCAAGAAAACAAGAAATATACACAAACTATGTTTATCAATTTAATCATTTTTTTTACAAGAGATAGACACACAGAATACAGCTCTTTTGGTTTATCAGTTCTTTTAAACATAACACTTGTTGAAAATTATTTTTTAGGGGATGGGGGTGTTGCTACGTTGACCCATTACACAATAATAGCAGCTTTACGAAGTTCATTTTCTATATTTAATAGCTCTTTCTCATAACCAATATGGCCAAGCTGTTTACAGGCATGCAAGAGCTGTAGACGTTCGACTAATATATTAGGATCGTTCCATTTACTATTTTTTATGAATGGTTTCAGAATCTCGGGAAGCAGTTCATCATTATCACCATCATTATGATTATCATCCTCATTATTATAATCATTTTCATAATGATGATCATTATCATCGTTATCATTACCATCATAATTTCCACTTTTGTCCACAGACTGTTCAATGGATTGAGTTGCCTTTGATAGTGTTGAAAGCTTCTTTTTAGATGTGCTAGAATGCTTTAACATTGTTATGTTATTATTACCACTATTACCTTTCCCCACTAACTTCTTGATGGGGTATATTGTCTCTGATAGGGTTGAGGGCTTTTGAGATGTGGGTGCATGTCTGAACATGGGTTTCACAGGAGGTGTCGAAGGTTTCTCATTAAACAACTCGCTAACAGTATGAGTGCGTTGTAGTGTATTAAACTTGAGGTTAATATTATCTTGAGCAGTACTATTTTTCTCTTGGACTTGGTTTCTTGCTTTGGTTTGGGTTTTCCTTACATTTAGACTAGCGTGATTATTAAGTTTACATTCATGATTGTTTGAAGAAAGTACGTCGAATTCTTTTGTTTTAAGCATTCCTCGACACTGTTTCGATCGTTGCTTTGAACAGCGCCAAATAATAGTTCCATTTTTATTGCTTCGTTTCACAATATATGAATATCCTTTATAGTATGCATAAGGCTTACCATACCTAGTCACTGATACTTCCATATCAACTGTCAAGCACAAACTAATCTCTAGTAAAGACAACTCGGTAATAACAACAATAGTTTAATGTGGGAGCATATATACATGCAAAAAGTGGGAGCAAAGGTGGGGGGTAAAAAGTGGGAGCAAAAGTGGTAGCAAATGTGGGAGAAAAAAATAACTGTGAGCAAAAAGTGGGAGCAAATATGGGATCAAATGTGGGAGCAAAGCAAATATAAAAAGTGGGAGCAAATATGCTAAGAAATATGTCAACAAATATACCAGCAAAAGTAAATACACAAGTCAAGATAGATTAAAGTGCAAAGAAAATATGGAAGCAAATATGAGAGCAAAAATTGTGTTTTTCTAAAACAACTAGACATAACAAACTTAGTCATAACCTAACCTAACCTAACCCAACCTAACCAAACCTAACCTCACCTAACCTAACCTAACCTCACCTAACCTCACCTAACCTAACCTCACCTCACCTAACCTCACCTCACCTAACCTAACCTAACCTAACTTTACCTAACCTAACTTGACTGAACTTTACCTAACCTAACCCATCATAACTTCACCTAACCTAACTTTACCTAATCTAACTTCACCTAACCTAACGTTCAACTCTCAGATCAAAATTAAATTCTAGGCATAGTTGAGTTGGAACCCAAGACTTCAGGGATAACACACAAGTATACTAGCCACTACACCGCAAAATGGGCAAATTATCATGCAACACAACATAAAGTAAAAGTTTCCTGTAGTGTAACTCATTGGCTGTCAACCATAGTTTGGGAATTCAAACCCAAGACCTCAAGACTTTTGTTTTGAACATTATCAGAAATATTATTCCATTTACATTTTGCTGCTGCTTATAGTTATAAGAGTTGGCATTAATATGGGAAGCAAAAAAAAAGTGGGAGCAAATGTGGGAGCCAATATGGGAGCAAATATAGGAGCCAAGATGGGGGCAAAAGTGGGAGCAAATGTGGGAGCCAATATGTGAGTCAATATGGAGGCAAATATGGGAGCAAATGTGTGAACTAATCATCTCACCTCGGATATCGCCCAGTGAGTACTCATATCCACCGCAAGGTAGCGGAAACATACTTTGTGTGTTGTATGTATCTATCTTACAAAGTTTGACTGCATGCAAAACGTCCTTGTATAAGCTGTGCATATAATTTTCATATACAATTAAGACCAAGTGTTCAGTACTAACATGTATAGCCTTGTCCTAGGGTATATAGAGGATCGTTAGCAAGAAAGACTGACTAACCCAGGAGTGTAAAGCCTTGCCATATGCAGTAAGCATCTGTTGGCAGAAATGGTTCCTAATAATAACGGACTTAATGAATATGAAACGTGTTTTGAGTGTCGTCTTAAATCCTATTTTATACGTTGTGATACGTGTAAGGATTTAAGACGACACACAAAAGACAACACCCAAAATACGTTTTGTGTCGTCTTAAATCCTTACACGTATCACAACGTATAAAATAGGATTTAAGACGACACTCAAAACACGTTTCATATTCATTAAGTCCGTTATTATTAGGAACCATTTCTGCCAACAGATGCTTACTGCATATGGCAAGGCTTTACACTCCTGGGTTAGTCAGTCTTTCTTGCTAACGATCCTCTATATACCCTAGACAAGGCTATACATGTTAGTACTGAACACTTGGTCTTAATTGTATATGAAAATTATATGCACAGCTTATACAAGGACGTTTTGCATGCAGTCAAACTTTGTAAGATAGATACATACAACACACAAAGTATGTTTCCGCTACCTTGCGGTGGATATGAGTACTCACTGGCGATATCCGAGGTGAGATGATTAGTTCACACATTTGCTCCCATATTTGCCTCCATATTGACTCACATATTGGCTCCCACATTTGCTCCCACTTTTGCCCCCATCTTGGCTCCTATATTTGCTCCCATATTGGCTCCCACATTTGCTCCCACTTTTTTTTTGCTTCCCATATTAATGCCAACTCTTATAACTATAAGCAGCAGCAAAATGTAAATGGAATAATATTTCTGATAATGTTCAAAACAAAAGTCTTGAGGTCTTGGGTTTGAATTCCCAAACTATGGTTGACAGCCAATGAGTTACACTACAGGAAACTTTTACTTTATGTTGTGTTGCATGATAATTTGCCCATTTTGCGGTGTAGTGGCTAGTATACTTGTGTGTTATCCCTGAAGTCTTGGGTTCCAACTCAACTATGCCTAGAATTTAATTTTGATCTGAGAGTTGAACGTTAGGTTAGGTGAAGTTAGATTAGGTAAAGTTAGGTTAGGTGAAGTTATGATGGGTTAGGTTAGGTAAAGTTCAGTCAAGTTAGGTTAGGTAAAGTTAGGTTAGGTTAGGTTAGGTGAGGTGAGGTTAGGTGAGGTGAGGTTAGGTTAGGTGAGGTTAGGTGAGGTTAGGTTAGGTTAGGTGAGGTTAGGTTTGGTTAGGTTGGGTTAGGTTAGGTTAGGTTATGACTAAGTTTGTTATGTCTAGTTGTTTTAGAAAAACACAATTTTTGCTCTCATATTTGCTTCCATATTTTCTTTGCACTTTAATCTATCTTGACTTGTGTATTTACTTTTGCTGGTATATTTGTTGACATATTTCTTAGCATATTTGCTCCCACTTTTTATATTTGCTTTGCTCCCACATTTGATCCCATATTTGCTCCCACTTTTTGCTCACAGTTATTTTTTTCTCCCACATTTGCTACCACTTTTGCTCCCACTTTTTACCCCCCACCTTTGCTCCCACTTTTTGCATGTATATATGCTCCCACATTAAACTATTGTTGTTATTACCGAGTTGTCTTTACTAGAGATTAGTTTGTGCTTGACAGTTGATATGGAAGTATCAGTGACTAGGTATGGTAAGCCTTATGCATACTATAAAGGATATTCATATATTGTGAAACGAAGCAATAAAAATGGAACTATTATTTGGCGCTGTTCAAAGCAACGATCGAAACAGTGTCGAGGAATGCTTAAAACAAAAGAATTCGACGTACTTTCTTCAAACAATCATGAATGTAAACTTAATAATCACGCTAGTCTAAATGTAAGGAAAACCCAAACCAAAGCAAGAAACCAAGTCCAAGAGAAAAATAGTACTGCTCAAGATAATATTAACCTCAAGTTTAATACACTACAACGCACTCATACTGTTAGCGAGTTGTTTAATGAGAAACCTTCGACACCTCCTGTGAAACCCATGTTCAGACATGCACCCACATCTCAAAAGCCCTCAACCCTATCAGAGACAATATACCCCATCAAGAAGTTAGTGGGGAAAGGTAATAGTGGTAATAATAACATAACAATGTTAAAGCATTCTAGCACATCTAAAAAGAAGCTTTCAACACTATCAAAGGCAACTCAATCCATTGAACAGTCTGTGGACAAAAGTGGAAATTATGATGGTAATGATAACGATGATAATGATCATCATTATGAAAATGATTATAATAATGAGGATGATAATCATAATGATGGTGATAATGATGAACTGCTTCCCGAGATTCTGAAACCATTCATAAAAAATAGTAAATGGAACGATCCTAATATATTAGTCGAACGTCTACAGCTCTTGCATGCCTGTAAACAGCTTGGCCATATTGGTTATGAGAAAGAGCTATTAAATATAGAAAATGAACTTCGTAAAGCTGCTATTATTGTGTAATGGGTCAACGTAGCAACACCCCCATCCCCTAAAAAATAATTTTCAACAAGTGTTATGTTTAAAAGAACTGATAAACCAAAAGAGCTGTATTCTGTGTGTCTATCTCTTGTAAAAAAAATGATTAAATTGATAAACATAGTTTGTGTATATTTCTTGTTTTCTTGCATGTTCAAGCAATAGTTATGTCAGGGAAGGGATTTGAACCCTTGCTTCCTTATATATTTGGAAATTTGATCTTAAGTCAAACGCCTTAACCACTCGGCCACCCTGACAGTTACTGATTTAATTAATCTTGTTGGACATTAGTGTTTACAAAACTTTTCTTTTCCCCACTGTATATATGCTCAACCACTTTTTGGTTTTTCAATGCTGATTTTTGTTTTGTTTCAATTTTTTTTCACTAACATTGCAGTTATCAGTATTGCAAACTGCGTGTTTAATATAGGGTTAAAGGCATTAAATAAATCACAAGCCTTACAGTTGTCACGTATCATGTATATCATGTTATCCTACATTCCACATAGGGCTCTACCTTCTTAACAGTGAACTCTGTTGGTCATTAAAATAACTACTTGTAAAATAATTCCAGTGGTAAATCCTTTTAGCAAATATCATATATTAAATATTTTCACGCCATAGAACGACAACTTGAAAATCATTTATTGTAGGAATATCTTTAATGGGATCACCAAACCTTCAAGTATGCAATATACATTCCAGATAGTGCTGTATTTTGGTCGATAGTGCCTCCAGTGCTTACATTAAATAAGAATACAGTAAAAGTATAAATTTTTTATAAATCATAATTGTTTTCATAAAATACCAATTAATAAATATTTTCACACCAACGAATGACCATTTGAAAATGGTTTATTGTAGATATATCTTTAATGGAATATCCAAACCTTTAAGTAAACCATATGTGATGTACATTCCACATAGCTACATAACCAACAGTAACATCGTGGTACCAATCTCCGCCGCATTGCGCGCTCATTGTTTGTGTTGGATTTCTGTCTCATTACTAGAACTGTACTTACTGGTCAATAACCAACATAGAGGTCAAAGTGTTCCCCTGGTAGATAACCCATGTTTGGTTTGTCAATTTCTAATTGCAAGGCCAGTCAAGACCTAACAAAAATTAGTCTTAACGTATATATCCATCATCAACACCATATCATTAAACAAATGAAACCATCTTAAGGTATTTATTACATTTAATTGCATTTTAGGAATCTTGCAAACATCTTGCAACCTTAAAGAGGAAAGTATAGACAGGAATTGTGAAAAGGAAACCGTTCAATCATTTAATGTCGTTAGTGTAAGGAACCTCAACGTAAGAGGTTATGAAAGTCTACGTGAGGGTGTGGTTTTTACAGCTGGATGCCTTTTCCTGACACCCACCTCAGAGACAAGTTTATGGGAAATGAAACTCAGCTATCATGTCGAATGTGAAGCTCCTAGTCTAGGAGAAAGTCATGTTGAGGTATTTGTCTGCAGAGAGTATGGTAAACGAAACAACAACAACAACAAAAAGCATACATATAAAGGGAATATTATGAAATTTTCGAGTACATGTAGTCAATTTTAATTTAAAAAAATTGGATAAATTTCATGGTTTGTACACCACTTGGCTAAATTCGGTAAATTTTAGTGAATTTTCATCTATATTCGTCTAATTTTATATGAATTTGAGGTAGTTTAAACCATGCTTAGGTAAATCAATGGAATTTCAATAAATCTGGTAGTCATTTGTTGAATTTTGCTGGAATGTTGTGTCATTTGGTCAATTTGCGGAAAATGTAGTGGATTTTAGGAAAATTTAAGGTAAATCATGGGCAAGCACTCTATTATTAGCTGAGTTTCTAATACAATTTTTGCATACCCTAGGACCAGTATTGCATTATAAGGCATGCCATGTGTTAGCGTTCTTAAAAGCCAGTGATAAAAAACAAAAAGAGGTCTTTAATTCCACCCCTGGGCGTCATATCTACTGTCATGTAGGTTGACGATCACGGAGTCCCAGCTGAGACCGTCATTGCTTCCACTAACTTGTGCTAGGCTCCTCACTCTCTTATTTCCTGTCGACCACACTTGCTCAACTCTTGTTCTCTACCGACCCCAACATGATTAGAGTATCCGAGCCCTAGGGAGTCTCTTCCTTTTGAAACTTCATTGGCCCTGGTTTATTTATTTTTTCTGATATCCTGAGGAGGCAGCCTTGCTTTTTTATTTTCATGTTATTTCCTGTCTTTTGCCCAAGCCCCCTCAAGAAGGTAGGGTGTATTTAGCCCCACGACTTGCGATGCACTCTGCCTATGGCTACACCCTCAAGGGCTGATCAGTTTGGAAGTTGGCAACCCCAAGGGATTTCTGAGCTGAGTCCAGTTTTCCTCCATTACCTCTGGGGCAAAGCCACTCCTAGTATACTTTTTATCTGCCTTTCATGGCTCTCCTTCCTTCCAACTCCCTCAATCCTTATGCTTGAGGGTTGAGGGCCATTTTTTTTTATTCCTTCTGTCCTTTATTTGACCAATTGTTTTCCATTTCTTATTCTAGTATATAAGCGTATAGTAGCTTAGATTTAATTTTCATCTTTACAATGTCCCAAACCATTGAGGGTCGCTGTAGAACGCTTCTCTCTTGTCCAAAGGACAGCATGTTGAATTCCTCACTGGCTCATGAATTTTATACTTTGTTCACTTAGTTCTCATGGCTTTGAAACTGGCTGTCGGTAACGTGATCATTATTCATTTTAACTTCAGCGTACTAAACTAATTTTAAATTAGTTAATTTTAAATTAATTATTTTAAATTCAGATTTGTGTTTCACAGTAAACACAATGATTATTCTCCGTTTAAAACAAGCCATACCATTCTTTTTCTAACATGATAGCTTATACGTGGGCATGGAAAGTAGTATAATCATCAGCTAAGGATTCAATTTCCATTACCTACACCTCTCATGGTATGCCAATTCGTTAAACTATAGAAAACGTTTCTATATGTTCTGTTACATTATTATTTCACCATATCACCGTGTAGTGGTTAACCTACTTGGTTGTCAACCCTAAGGTCTTGGCTTCCAACCCCGACTATACCATGACATTCATTTCAAGGTTGCCATAAGCTTCACTAAGCCTTTGTCAAACCTAACAAAGATCTAGTCATGTGCATAGCATGTCCGCTATCAAGCAAATGAGTAATATGAAACTTACTGACAAGGTCGCTGTGCTGTTATCAGCAAGGCACACTACGCAAACCAAAGCCAGAGTCTCTGTGCAGATTCAACACAGCGGTAGTAGGCAAGCCTATGTTTGTTTAAAAATCATCATGAATATAGCTCCACTGTCACTACAGAGGCCCCGGTTCGATTTTTTTTCACAAGGCTGCAACAGGGTAGACTGAGTCTTGACAGGTAAAACTTTTTGGGGTCCATTCGTGAACCAGGGTAAAGGGTTGGCCATCCTGACTTCTGCAACACCTCAAACCAATGTTTACTATTACTGGTGAGTTATCATTTTTTTCTTTCTTCGGCTTTTCCCAATTATTTTGAGTCGCCGGAGCCAACCAGGCTCATTTTGGTTTTGGCCGGGGATTTAAGGCCGAATGCCACGTGATTTTTTCAGGTGAAAATTCCAACCCCCGCCGTCACCGGGATTTGAACCCCAGCCGTCCGGGTAAAGACGAGCAGCTAAGCACCTGCGCCATCACGCTCCCCACAGGTTAGTTATCTATCCGCACATTAATCCATAATTACCTAATAATAATAATAACAACAATCATCCTCCATACACATGTCCATTAATGCATGGTTTCACAAAAATGCTTATGCTTTTAGGTGTATAACACATTTTTTCCCCATAACATGACTATTTACTGTTTTAGGGGGTGAAATGATCCATCGAGGTAAAAGCCCATATCATCCCCTATTTTTTAAGCTATCACACCTAATTTTAGGCTTCTTCATTTCCAAGATAGGGATTTTTCAATTTTGGGGGGGGTAGTTTCACCCCCTGCTATTTTTCATCAAAAACAAAAGATCTTAGGTTCATTTATCATTTTTAGGTGTTTAACACGTTTTTCCCCTATAACATGACTATTTACTGTTTTAGGGGTGAAATGATCCATCGAGGTAAAAGCCCTATTCATCCCCTATTTTTTAAGCTATCACACCTAATTTTAGGCTTCTTCATTTCCAAGATAGGGATTTTTCAATTTTGGGGGGTAGTTTCACCCCCCTGCTATTTTTCATCAAAAACAAAAGATCTTAGGTTCATTTATCATTTTAGGTGTTTAACACGTTTTTTCCCCATAACATGACTATTTACTGTTTTAGGGGTGAAGTGATCCATCGAGGTAAAAGCCCATATCATCCCCTATTTTTTAAGCTATCACACCTAATTTTAGGCTTCTTCATTTCCAAGATAGGGATTTTTCAATTTTGGGGGGTAGTTTCACTCCTCTGCTATTTTTCATCAAAAACAAAAGATCTTAGGTTCATTTATCATTTTTTAGGTGTTTAACAAGTTTTTTCCCCATAACATGACTATTTACTGTTTTAGGGGTGAAATGATCCATCGAGGTAAAAGCCCATATCATCCCCTATTTTTTAAGCTATCACACCTAATTTTAGGATTCTTCGTTTCCGAGATAGGGATTTTTCAATTTTGGGGGGGTAGTTTCACCCCTCTGCTATTTTTCATCAAAAACAAAAGATCTTAGGTTCATTTATCATTTTTAGGTGTTTAACACGTTTTTTCCCCATAACATGACTATTTACTGTTTTAGGGGTGAAATGATCCATGGAGGTAAAAGCCTATATCATCCCCTATTTTTTAAGCTATCACACTTAATTTTAGGATTCTTCGTTTCCGAGATAGGGATTTTTCAATTTTGGGGGGTAGTTTCACCCCCCTGCTATTTTTCATCAAAAACAAAATATTTTAGGTTCATTTATCATTTTTAGGTGTTTAACACGTTTTTTCCCCATAACATGACTATTTACTGTTTTAGGGGTGAAATGATCCATCGAGGTAAAAGCCCATATCATACCCTATTTTTTAAGCTATCACACCTAATTTTAGGCTTCTTCATTTCCAAGATAGGGATTTTTCAATTTTGGGGGGTAGTTTCACCCCCCTGCTATTTTTCATCAAAAACAAAATATTTTAGGTTCATTTATCATTTTTAGGTGTTTAACACGTTTTTTCCCCATAACATGACTATTTACTGTTTTAGGGGTGAAATGATCAATCGAGGTAAAAGCCCATATCATCCCCTATTTTTTAAGCTATCACACCTAATTTTAGGCTTCTTCGTTTCCGAGATATGGATTTTTCAATTTTGGGGGGTAGTTTCACCCCTCTGCTATTTTTCATCAAAAACAAAAGATCTTAGGTTCATTTATCATTTTTAGGTGTTTAACACGTTTTTTCCCCATAACATGACTATTTACTGTTTTAGGGGTGAAATGATCCATCGAGGTAAAAGCCCATATCATCCCCTATTTTTTAAGCTATCACACTTAATTTTAGGATTCTTCGTTTCCGAGATAGGGATTTTTCAATTTTGGGGGGTAGTTTCACCCCCAAACAGGGAATGTTGCCCCAAGTGCTAGGACCCCTCATACAAGTCCCTAGCATGATTGGTTCGCGAGATATGAACAAAAGTGTCGTTAGGCCCTTTCGACAAAAATAAATCCTACATTCAAAAACGGGGCGTTACCCCCCAGGGCTATAATACTGCCTATGGCAAAATCCCATGAGGGGTTCAGAAAATATTAACTAACGTATAGTTAAGTCCTTTTGAAAAAACCCGTCCGTGCGCGCACATACAAAAAATATTACTATTTCAACCCCCCGGGTAAGGGTAGTTTTTATTTTGGAGTGGATATACCCCTTCGATAGAAAAAGAGAGTTCACCACGAGTCCTACGACACCTCATACGTTTAAATCCGATTATTGGTTAGCGAGATAGTCAAAAGCCAATGACCTATTAGTTTTTTTTGGTTTATTTCAATACGTATTAAAAAACACTCATTGATAAATCATCATTTAAAAAGCCCGCCCTCTTACAAAACCCCTCAAGTGCGCATGCGTATAAAAAACATTCGTCGCCAAAATGTTAAAAAACAACATGTTTACCCCAAATGGCCTTTCCAAATTCCATCCATTTTAAAAAATAACCTCACCATCACCTAGAGCGGAAAAAATACCATCTAAACGACCCCTCACTCGACCCTACTCCTCCCCCACCACCTAACCCTTTCCCAACATAGGCATACATATTCAAGCACGAGCGCGACTTGAGAAAACCAACACTACCCCACTACTCGCGAATGACCTTTTAGTTTTTGTATTTTCATTAAATAAAGAGGCTATAGGAAAGTAGGGGGCATTTCTACCAATGCTAGGACACCCTGTATGTTTAAATCCCATGATTTGTTAGCGAGATATCAGGTTCGGGGCAAATACGAGGGTGGCTCAATAAAAAGGTAAGCAGCTCCCCCACTACCCCACTACTCAAATTCATTCAAATCCTCTGGTGAATCGGTTAAGATTACAATGTCATCAGCAAATCTGAGAGTTGGGATTATTTCTCCTTTAATCTTTACTCCGGTACTTAATGTATTTTCTAATTTTTTCTTCTAATTTTTTTTTAGGTGCAAGGCAGTCTACCCTCCCCCCCCCCCCCCCCCCCCCCCCCCCCCCTCTGCCGTTTCCCGTCGAGACGCCAACTGAGTCGAGAACCGAGGCCCTTTGAGCTTTGTCCACTTGCCACGACGATCCGAAAAGGTACATTTTCGAACTATTATTTCTGAGCCCTGGTTTAAAACGGAGGTAAGGTACTGGGACACACAAAATCATTACTCCTGCCCGGAACAACAGCGTGCGCGTTGTTATTTTTTGAAATAAACAAGGTAAAATAACATGACTTTTCCCTCGCGCATCTCGCTTTTTATGCACCCTGCGTTGCGCCGACAAGGTTTGAAGAGCAGTGATGCACGTGACGTTAGAAGTTCAGCATTTGGTGCTACGCTTGTGTCGTATTTATCCAAATCGGTGGAGCTCCAGCATTTCATCAGTTTCTGTCTAAACTTTGTTGATTAATTCGTTTAAATTTGTGAAGTTTGTAGTGTACTTTGTCACTGTGATGACCGTGAATGGTGAATCTGCTCGGCGTATCTGCTTCAAAATGTTCTACAGAGAGAAGTTGTACGGTGATGAGACCACCTCCGATCTACGATGGGACAAATTAGACGGAACACGGAATCATTGCTGTCTACTAGCCACCTACTCGGAAGCTCAAATACACGCATCTTGCTCAAGAGTTTGTAAACAAAGATCGACGGCAGTCCAGGGGCGTAACCCCCTCTCCCCCCGAAATTTTGTCACAAGTAATATTTGTTTATGAATTAAAACATTAAAAACTAATAGACTTATAATGTACTATTGTTACTAAGTGACATATGACAACGTAGCAAAGCGAGGCGATGGTAGCGTGATGTACGGTACGAAACAGTGTGACAACCAGTTTGCTCTGATCTCATAACATAACCTCTTATTACTCTCCAGTGCCTTCGCTCTTAAGAACCTACCAAGAACAGCAATAAGTACACTTGAAGCGTGTGACAAAAGTATTTTTTCTCCTAACTTGTATACCCTTATCAAACTTTTGGCAATTTTGCCTGTCTCTGTAGCTACCGCCAAACAGAGTTGGAGTTTGATTAGGTTGAAAACATACTTAAAGAAATTCTACTTCCGAAAACAGATTCATCGGTCTAGCATTGTTATCTATTCTCAGAGACATACAAATCACTGACGATGAAGTTATAAACCAATTTGGTAATGCTTCAAGAAACCTTGACTTTATATTATAGTGTCAGTTGCAAATTAAAACAGTTATTGAGGTTTTAAGCGGTGGAAGAGCGAGGTCATGTGCCCCAAATCCAAACAGTAATGCTCATTCTTTCTATCTAAATACTATACTGTGAGCAAGATGACTGTATTCCTAAAAAGTAACATGAGATTGTCTTAGTTGTGTTTGACAATAATCAAACATAAAACATCACAACAAATTGATTGAAAAAGTAATGCCAGATAGCCTTAAAACTCATAATTTTGCACCAAATTATACAAAAGTTTCCCGTGGAGGAACCCCGGACCCCCATTTCTTCGGGGACTATTCCATGTCAGCAAACTCCCGGTTGCCCCCCTCCTTCCCAAATAAAACTCTATATGCGCCCCTGCGGACAGTCAGTGTTCAAGTCTTTAGCTCGACGGTGACAATTGTTTTATGTCTTGTCTTCATATTCTGATTGTACTGTATTTTGTATTTTAACCCTTATAGTACCAGGGGGCGATATATCGGCCAAGGGCGCTTCTGCTAAACAAATGCCACGGGCGATAGATGTGTTATTATTAGCTACTACATCTAGCTAAGCAGTGATATCACTCTTGTAATCAAGACAATGTAGGAATTATTCTCTCTCTGGATATTGATATGTTTGTGTTCCGTGAATAACTGGGTTCATAATAAGTATTCTTTGAACATGCTGTAGTTAGCTGATGACCCGCACGTGTGATCTTTTGAAACTTAAGTTTGTTTACATTCCTACACGGAGCTAATTGAGATACGTGGTGATGGAGAAATAAATGAGGTTTTAACGCTCAGTGAAGCGTGTGAGAATACGTTTTCGACTCATAACGACGACTTAGAAAAATGTTAATTTCAAATTATAAAAAAGTATCTTTTAATGAAACACTGTCTTAATTATTTAGCATCTCATCTCATTATATAATACGCTAAGGTGTATGTTTCACAAACCCCAAGCTCCTAAACCAGAGAGAGTTAGAAGGTGTGGTTTGTACCAAAATATTCCAAATCGTCTCAACAGAACAGGAAAAATCTTGCATGTCTTGAAAAGTCAACGGAAATATATTTATTTGTTTATACAATGCTTTTAAACAATTAAACAAGACGATAGCCCCTGGCAGGACTGTGTCACGTTCAGCCCGCATAGCACTAGTGCCGGGTGGGTAGTCTGTACACATAGGGCGCACACAACCCATTATGCGAGAGTTCTCACACGGGTCCGCGAGTGTACAGTACTATATTTGCCTGCTACAGTCAAATATTTACATCTTAAAAATTATAGGTAGGACATAATGTTTATAAAAAACTTGTGATTTCATTAAAGTTAGCTTGGCATCCGAAGGGTTAATTAGAAATAATGAATAATTTTTTTAAAATGTAGCGTTAGGCCTATAATACCGTGTTATTTCAAGCTTGAAAGCCTAAAACGAAAAAAGGTTCTCCCTGGTAGGTAGGCAACCGCAGTTTATTGATTTGACCCCCCCCCAAGTTTGCGAGGAGTTTTACGCCCCTGCAATGCATAGACTGAAAAGTATGGGTGGTAAGTTGCAGCCTTGCCTCACATCTTTCTGAATACCAGCTTCTCTCTCATGTCCGTCAGCTCGAATAACTGCCGTCTGGTTTCTGCATAGATTGAAGATTACACTCCTATCCTTGTATTTTATTCCAATCCTTTTCAATATGTCAAACAACATACTCCAATCAATGTTATCAAAAGCCTTTTCAATGAGTAAGTCTACAAATGCCTTGAAAGTTCTGTTATTTTTCCTTATTCTACCTTCCAATATCAGCCTAAGACTTAGTAGGCCTACAGCTTCCCTTGTTCCTGAAACGAAATTGGTCATCACCCAACTCTGCTTCTATCTGCTTTTCCAACCTCCTGTAAATTATTCCAGTCAGGACCTTTGAAGCATGAGTGATCAAGCTGATTGTACGCTTATCTTCACATCTGTCAGCTCCTGCCTTCTTCAGTATACCGATGATAACATTTCTCTGAAAATCAGAGTGTACCTCACCTGTCTCATAAATCCTGCATATCAAATGCGAAATAACCTCGTCAGACCTTCATCACCTGTCATGGTGTCGAGTGGTGACCTGTTTATATATTCCCGTATATTTCCCGTATTTCCCGAACGAAAATCGACCAATTCCCCGTATGTTTTAGAATTCCCTGAGACGAGTTCGCATACCGAATGGCTGAAAAATGAATCTTAAAGCGCGAATCAAGTTTTTCTAGCGTAAGTGTAATTGCATAGCGACAGTGTGTTGTTTCATGATAAGACGTCTAAACACGTACTAGAAACAAATGAAGTGCATATGGATTGGTCATTATCCAGATCAGAGACTATCCAGATTACGACGAAGTATAACTTGTGATCGTGAAGATCACGGAATCTTGTCATACCGTACACGAACGGTGCTGAACACATCCAATTGCGTACCGTACTCACGACTTTCCCTAAAGTCAGACCGCGCTCCACCATAAACTCTCGACCACAGAGTAGAAACTGCGAGAAGTTTTTATTCTATTTTTCCTTGTACGTTACTGGGCACATGTTCGCTTCGCCCAATGGCTACGAGAATTAAGTCAGCCCGCTTACGAGTAGCGCCGATGCCTACTCGCCACATTCAACCATGCCCGACTGAGAACTTGCCACCTTCCACTTTGCTTGGTCAACGGGAATCTCGTCCAACGGCCGAGAGCGGCGTCGATAACATACATAGCGACATTTCTCTGTGTCTGTTCACGAGAGCCGAGATCTCGTCAAACGGACGGCGAGCGGTATGGATTGCGTAACATCACAATATTTCAGTCTCGAGGAGGCTGCGAGGACAACGGGAATCTCGTCAAATGGCAGAGAGCGGCGTCGATATCGTTATATTTATCCGTGACCGACCGCGATAACAACGAGAGTCTTATCAAATGGACCGCGAACGGTGCCGATGCGTAACATCGCAATATTGCTCCGTGTCTGACCGCAAGAAGAACGGGAATCTCGCCAAATGGACCATGGACGGCGCCGATTGCGTAACATCGCAATAGTTCTCCATGTCTGACCGAGAGAACGGGAATCTCGTCAAACGGACTACGAACGGCACGGCGCCGATTGCGTTACTTACGCAATATTTATCGATATTCGACCGCGAGGATAAAGTGAAACTTGTCAAACAGCCGAGAGCATTGTTGATGGTGTATTATCGCATTGTTCCCCAGTACCCAACCTCGACCTCGAAGCAGTAGGAACAGCAGAAATCTCATTAAAGTGACGGACGGCGACGTAGGCGAAGTAGCATAATGGTTTCTACTTTTGCTGAATATCCTTCCCCATCACATTGAACTTTGCAAAATTGGCAACACACTACGTAAGCTTTCCATCTCTCAATCTTTTCTTCCCTATCTGTTTTCCATCTGAGTCCTTAATATTACAGCACTTAGCCTTCCTTTCCCCAACCTTCGATAAGCTGGTATCTACTTTTCCTACTTTCAAACAACTTTCCATATTTCTCTTTCAACCATTCTTCTTCCACTTCCTTGCACTTCTTGTTTACCTCATTTTTCAGACGTCTGTATTCTGCTTTCGCCATTTCATCTCTTGCATTATTGTGCTTCCGCCTTTCATCCATTAATTCTAGTATATTCTGAGTGATCCACGATTTTCTACATATTCTTTCCTTTCTACCAATGTTCTCTTCAGCGAATTTTGTTATTTCATTCTTCAAAAGTACCCATTCGTCTGCATGGAAGTTTCTTCAAGGTTATTCATTTGTCCGTCTCTTATAGTACTCTTGAACCTTTCGTTCACGTCCTTCTCCTTCAGTTTGTCTATTGCCCACCGTTTTGACTTTTCTTAAGTTTCTTCAGCTTTAATTAGCATTTAATTACAACCAGATTGTGATCAGAGTTTGTGTCAGCTCCATGACATGATTTGCGATCCAAAATCTGGTTTCGAAATCTGTGCTTGACCATAATAAATTCGATTTAGAGACGTCCTGTACCGCCTGGTCTCATCCATGTGTATATTATCTTATTGTGGTTATTGAATAAAGTATTAGCTATGACCAACTCGTGCTTGGTGCAGAATTTCATCAGCCTACTTCCTCGATAATTCCTTTCACCTAATCCGAAATCTCTTACGATCTTCCCTTCATCTCACATTACTATAACAATTTCGTCACCCTTGACATATCTCAGAATTTCATCTATTTCTTCTTAGACTTTTTCAACTTCTTCATCATCGTCTTGACTGGTAAGCATATAGCCTTGTACTACTGCGGTTCACGTAGGTTTTGTATTGATTTTAGCTAAACTAATCCGTTCATAATATTACTCATAATGTTCCACCCGCTGTCCAAGTTTCCAAGTCAATATGAGACCTACCCCCGCGTAGCCATTGCTTGATTCAGTGCTAATTATTCTATAATTTCCTGACCAAAAATCCTGTTCTTCCTTCCAGCGCACTTCACTAATCGCATCCAAATCCTACCTCAACCTATCCATTTCCCTTTCTAAGTTTTCTAACCTTCCAGTCTGAATGACTTCTAACATCCCACGCTCCGATCCGCAGAATGTCAGATCTCCTCTTTGTCACTTCTCTTATGTCAACCCCAACTCGAGTAGTCCCCACCCGGTATCAGTAGTGTGTTTTGATCGGTTCCGCAGCCACCGCCACCGCCACCGCTGGAATACTAAAATGGCGATATCTCTCGAACGCATGGTTGGATTTTAAAAAATGAGGTGTTGTTGAACTCGGGCTAACACTCCCTTTCCAATGGACAAAATATTTCAACCCCAAAATAAAACCTACCCCTACTAGGGGGTGAAATTGTAATTTTTTAGAAAATCTCTCTTTCCAATTGCAACATGTGAGAGTTTGAATGCCGATATGGATTTAAACGTTGTTCTACATAAAGTGCATGTGTACGGTCGATAGTCACTACGAATTAACATGCATGTTTTTTGTTTTTGTTTTTTACGTATGCCCACTCATGGCTTTTGTAAGAGGGTGGGGGAGTGGATCCCTATGGATGGGTTATTGTTGACGGGTCATTGTTGGCGGGGTCATTGTTGTCGAGTCCTTGTGGACGAGTCCTTGTGGACAAGTCCTTGTGGACAGGTCATTGTTGACAGGTCCTTGTGGACGAGTCCTTGTGGATGAGTCCTTGTTGATGAGCCCCTTTGGACTGATCCCTTTGGACCGGTTCCTACGGACTGGCTCATGAACTTATTTAAATTCTGTCAAAGGGCCTAACTACATTTCGCGTGTGTTGAACTGACGTTGTTCCCCAGTCTCTACTACTATAATGGGATAACGATATGAAAGGAAAGTGGCGAAATACATGTGAACACGTGCGAGATGTCATTATTAGCATTCTCCTTGTGAAACAAGTCACATCCTGTTTTGGTTCATACGTGAGAAAATGCAAGTTCATGTGTAATATGACCTAAAACACAGGTGTTCACCTGTGCACGTGCACGATAAGAGCTAACAAGTCACAACCTGCTTTGACAGTGGTGAGAGGTGAAGGGGGGAGAGTCAGTGAAAGAGAGAACACAGGTGAAGGGAGAAAGAAATATGTATTGCTCATCTTATGAATCAATAAGGTTAGGGACCTCTATGAGAGGTCGTTGGACTTGAGGTGACATTCTGTTTTTGAATATATTATTTATTTATGTCAAAAGGGCCTAACTACACTTTTGTTGATATCTCGCTAACTAATAATCAGAGAGGGTCAAGTGAGGTGTCATGGGACTCAGGATGGTCAACCCTTTTCCATGACCAATGAATTTACCCAAAAGATCTAAGGTCATTAGCTTTTTAATATCTCATGAATCAATAAGGCTAGGGACCTGTATGAGAGGTCGTTGGACTTGATGTGACATTCTGTTTTTGAATATATTATTTATTTATGTCAAAAGACCTAACTGCACTTTTATTAATATCTCGCTAACTAATAATCAGAGAGGGTCAAGTGAGGTGTCATAGGACTCAGGATGGTCAACCCTTTTCCATGATCAACGAATTTACCCAAAAGATTCAAAACAGCAAGGTCATTGACCTATGATTTTATAAGCTAATAATCAGAGAGGCTCAAGTGAGGTGTCATGGGACTCAGGATGGTCAACCCTTTTCCATGACCAACGAATTTACCCAAAAGATTCAAAAAACAGCAAGGTCATTGACCTAATATTTTATAAACTAATAATCGAATATCAACATGTGAGGTGTTATAGGACTTAGAATGGTCAACCCTTTCCCATGGCCAATGAATTTACCCAAAATACCCAATACATCAAGGTCATCGACCTGAGATTTTATAAACTAATAATCGGATACGAACATGTGAGATGTTTACCATGTATGTGATGAAACATAGCTAGGTAGAGAAAGAATTAGTGTAGGCTACTTGTATAGTGATTGACAAGTCTTTTACCATTGAAACTTGTTTTTCAGATCAAACTGCAGTATAGAGAGAGTATAGGTTGTAGGTATGGGTTAATAAATGACGAACGGTGTACACACAAACTCTGATTTATCGATTCAAGAATTAAGAGTAGACTATCTTTAATTGATTGGTTAAAGAGGATAGCTAAAACACAAAAATGCTCAGTGGTTGCCGGGACAAGATGGTCGCTACACACACAACAAGCTTTAAATACTTGAGGCTAATAATCTATACACACACACTCGCTTGTTCTAAACTAAACTGTGTTGCTGTCAGTGCTCAGACAGAAGGCTGATGACAAAAAATGCATTGCTATCAGAAATATAATCATTTCCGGTTGTATAATGTTACCAGCTATCCATTTTATGTTGCAGTGTTAAGCACTTTTAGCTCTTGTACTGGTGGTCTTAACTCGATTTCCAGGTCTCATGCCTAGAACGAGTCAAACTAAGAAACAAGGGCATGGTGGTGTAGTGGTTAAGCTGTTAGCCTTTTCACTAGGGTTCTATTTCAGGTTAATATGCATGTCATAAACATATTAAACAAAACAAAACAGAGATAACGTTCAAAACTGATTACATTTGTGCCTTTCCAAATTATTACTTGGATTACAAATACAAAGGTGAACTGGGTTTGATATACAGTTAATGCTGTCTATCACACACTAGACTGTAAGAAAGCCAAAAGAGCAAAAGGCGTAGGTAGAGCAGTGGTAAAATTGTTATATGTAGAGAACTACCTAGCGGTTTTATGAACTGGCAAAGCTATATCGCATAAACAGTGCAGGATACAATCCAGCAATCAAATTTGTATCTTGTGGAACAGAGAAAATGCACTTTTACCTTGATGGATAGCAAATGAGTGCAGATGAATGAGCTATGCATTAGCCTACCATAGGGTTATAACCACGAGGTGGAGGTGTGATTCTATATTTTATTGTTTAGAGACATGGCTTTTTTGTAACCAGTAGATTTAGTATTTTGTAAATATTCATTTTTGTAATTGTAAAATAGTGGAAACATTTTTTTTTGTAATAGTAAATGTTAAATGTATAACTAAAAGTTATTTGGGATAAGTGTGCATGTCAAGGATAAATAGCGTGGTTGTATTTGTTTTCAAAGACAGGTATGGTTGTGTGAATGTATGACTATAGATAGAATGATAGAGAGAGAGAGAGAAAGTGTGTGTGTGTGTGTGTATGTGTAGCATTGATTGTTCAACCAAAGCAAACACGGCAAGGTGGGATGGTGGGGTAATTAATGTATATAGCAAATGGTAAATAGTATACTGTAGTTTTTTTTAACACTTGTGTTTTTTTAAATGCAGCGGTAGATAGGTGTTATTTTGTAAAACAGTCTTACCTACAGTAGTAGTATTAGTAGTAGTAGTAGTAGTAGGCCTATACGTTTTTGGAAACAAACAGAAAGAGAATGCACTATTGCCATGGCCAAGCACTTCCATTAAAATAATTCCAAGAAAATTTTAATCAGCATATGTGTGTTTTACAAAACTAAACTTTCAGCATGGACTAAATCATAAACGTGTCGTCTGTGATATGAAAAAAAAGGAAATCCATGTTTCCATATCAACACAATTTAAAAAACTTAAAACTGACATTAAAAAAATGTAAATGGGAAATTGACAAATGTTTAAACAACAAAATGGAAAATTCTTGTTTCCGTATCATGAAATCCAAAAACTTTAAACTGACATTTTCAAATCGTGTACATGGAAAATTGACAAATGGCAATGTGTGAAATGTGAAAATGAAAAAAAAATGAACAAATGGTTATCATTATTTAAAAAAATTAAAAACCGTCGTGTTCTATCGTTAAAGTGTGAATCAAACCACATCTACTTATTTGAATCACCCGAGACTTAGTAGACCTGTTATAGTTCTAATATACTTTTAAAATTTTATGATAAAGCTCTTATTGAACTCAAGAGCTTTAGAGTGCCAGCTAACTATTATAACAGTTACGTCACAAAGACAACTTTACACTACTCTTAATGAACAATAATAAGAAAAAGAATAATAAATATTGAAATTTTTTAAAGAATGAACATGGTGACACTGTTTCTGTTGCACTGTCTGCTAGCTACTAGCCAGCAGCTGGGGTCTTAGAAAACGATACAGTTGACATTTTGCAATGAAATGTGACATGTTTCGAAGTATAGTATTATGGGTTGCTGTTGAGTAAAAACTAATCCTGTACAAGGAAGCAAGGGTTCGAACCCCTTACCTAACATTACTATTGCCTGAACATGGCTTGACGACACTGTATTATTATGATACTCGGTACACAAACCATAGATAGAGTGTATTGTTTAAGATCACTTTCTTTCTGAACATAGGTGGAGATTGTTGATGGTTAACAATGGCATTAATATAGTAGGACGTGGGTATAGCAATTAAGAAAAAACAGACAATACCCATACAATATTTTTATTTATTTAATATAAGTACTTGTACAATAGTTACATTCAAAATACATTTCTTTTTTCTCTATTACTATTTAGTCCTTTTTGATTCTCTTGCATATGAAGGGTAGATAACCTTGTAGTTCAGCCCCTTAAAACAACAACAACACAACCTTTTGCATAGTTTGTGATGTTGATGACTCTTGAGATGTGGAAGATGTATTAAACATAACTTTTACAGCAGGGGTTAAATGTTGCTCAATAAACACTGCACTATTTTGAGTAGCAACATTTTTTTCTTGTACTAGCTTTTTAGCATTGTCATGATTAATTGTTGACACCAACAGTGTTTCATTTGGTGCACCACATTGATGATCACTCACACTTAAATCTTACCATTTCTACTTTTTAGATTGCCTCGACATTTTTTTGACCTGTCTTTTGAGCATTGCCAAAATATTATCCCTTTTACATTTTGACGATTATAGTTATAAGAGTAGCCTTTATAGAGTACACGTTGTTTACCTTTGTTAGTTTTAGTAAGTTCCATATTAGCAACTAACCTGTTAGTATGATTTGCTCACTACAAAGGTTATAACTGTTCTGATAATATAATCATTTAGCTTTGGCTTTTATATTTAATATGTGCAGTTTGAAGTGATAGCAAAAGTGAGAGCGAAGTGGTAGCATAGTGGTAGAAAATATAACATGTATTGTTAAGAAATAGTTTAAGCGGTTATGTGGATCCATTACATAATAATTTTAGCACGACGAAGCTCATTTTCTATATCCAATAGTTCTTCCTCATATTCAGTATAACCAGCCTGTTTATAGACATGCAGTTGCTGAAGCCGCCGGATTAGCTTACTTGGATTGTTCCAGTAGACAAATTTAACAAATGATTTTTTAGGTGTAAACAAAGCATTACCATTATTATCTTCATCATCAACATCATCATCATTATCATTATCATCATCATCATCATCATGATCATTATAATCCTCATCACTATTACTATATAGTCCTTTTTGATCCTTTTGCAATACCACATTTTGCACAGTCTGTGTTGTCTTTGATAATGTTGGAAGTTTTTCAGACATTGACAACTGTCCTAACACGACTTTCTGAGGAGATGATACATGCTTCTTAACAAACAATGCACTATCTTGAGCTGCAATATCTTTTTCTGGGACAAGTGTTTTAGCATTTTGAAGAGTTTTTTTAAACAGCAACGATGTTTTATCTGGTACACTACATTGATGATCACTCACACTTAAGACATCACTATTTTTACTTTTCAGCTCACCTCGACAATGTTTTGAACGATGTTTTGAACAACGCCAAATAACAGTTCCATTTTTATTAGTTCGTTTTACAATATATGTATATCCTTTATAGAATGCGTATGGCATACCATTGCTATTTGTTGATACTTCCATGTCAATTGTCAAACATGAACTAATCTCTAGCAAAGTTCACTCGATAATATAAATAATAGTTTAAAGTGAGAGGAAAAGTGGGTGCAAGAGTGGGTGCAAGAGTAAGTGTAAGAGTGGGTGCAAGAGTGGGTGCAAGAGTGGTTGCAAGAGTGGGTGCAAGAGTGGGTGCAAGAGTAGGTGCAAGAGTGGGTGCAAGAGTGGGTGCAAGAGTAGGTGTAAGAGTGGGTGCAAGAGTGGGTGTAAGAGTGGGTGCAAGAGTGGGTGTAAAAGGGAGTGCAAGAGTGGGTGCAAAAGTGGGTGTCGCTTATAGTAGGCATGAATTTTACTAGAATGTGATTTGAGTAAATGTAATTTCTAAACCCAAGTAGTGAATAGTCAGTTGGTTTTGATCTATGCAAGCGTAAACATGTCACATACACTGGTGATGGATACTCAAGGCTTTAAGGTCAACGAAAACAAGTACAGTATATATTTAAAGAGGTGGCTATCATTGATTGCACAACACGCGGTTTACCATACCTTTTTTCGGACTAGTGTTTTAACATTTGAAGTATTTTTTTAAACAGCAACGATGTCTTGTCACACTACATTGATGATCACTCACACTTAAGACCTAACTATTTTTACTTTTTAGTTCACTTTGACACTGTTTGAAACGATGTTTTGAACACATCAAAAAAAGTTTTGCATCACCTCGGTTCCCAGATCTCCGGCATATAGACGTTGACTGTGTATATTGTATCAAAGATACAGTCCCTTTGACTGTTCATAGATGTCACTAAAACTGCTCAAAGATGTAAACAACCATGCATGAGCAGGGCCTATTAGACGGAGGGGGTACGACAGCCGATCAGTTCCAGTCATTCCACCAGGACGAAGGTACGCTGCTCATGTTGTCTGTAGTTCTACCATGCCTAGAAGGTCAATACCGCAGTTCGATCGCGTCCGCATTGTTACTTTGTGTCAAGAAGGGCTCTCAACAAGGGAAGTTTCCAGGCGTCTCAGAGTGAACCAAAGCGATGTTGTTCGGACATGGAGGAGGTACAGAGATACAGGAACTGTCGATGACAGGCCTCGCTCAGGCCGCCCAAGGGCTACTACTGTAGTGGATGACCGCTACTTACGGATTGCCGCTCGGAGGAACCCTGACAGCAATGCCACCATGTTGAATAATGCGTTTCGTTCAGCCACAGGACGTCGTGTTTCAACTCAAACTGTGCGCAATAGGCTGCATGATGCGCAACTTCACTCCCGACGTCCATGGCGAGGTCCAGCTTTGCAACCCCGACACCATGCAGCGCGGTACAGATGGGCCCAACAACATGCTGAATGGACCCCACAGAATTGGCATCACGTTCTCTTCACCGATGAGTGTCGCATATGCCTTCAACCAGACAATCGTCGGAGACGTGTTTGGAGGCACCCTGGTCAGGCTGAACGTCTTAGACACACTGTCCAGCGAGTGCAGCAAGGTGGTGGTTCCCTGATGTTTTGGGGTGGCATTATGTGGGGCCGACGTACGCCACTGGTGGTCATGGAAGGCTCCGAAACGGCTTTACGATACCTGAATGACATCCTCCGACCCATAGTGCACCCATATCGGCAGAATATTGGAGAGGCATTTGTCTTCATGGACGACAATTCTCGACCTCATCGTGCACATCTTGTGAATGCGTTCCTTCAAGATAACGACATCGCTCGACTACAGTGGCCAGCATGTTCGCCAGACATGAACCCTATCGAACATGCCTGGGATATGTTGAAAAGGGCTGTTTATGGACGTCTTGACCCACCAACCACTCTGAGAGATTTACGCCGAATTGTCGTTGAGGAGTGGGACAATTTGGACCAACAGTGTCTTGATGAACTTGTGGATAGTATGCCACGACGAATACAGGCATGCATCAATGCAAGAGGACGTGCTACTGGGTATTAGAGGTAGTGGTGTGTACTGCAATCTGGACCACAAATGCTGAAAGTCTAGCTGTATGATGGTACAACATGCAATGTGTGGGTCTCAAGAGCAATAAAACGAGCTGAAATGTTGTTTGTGTTGATCTCTATTCCCTTTGTATTTAAAGGTTCCGGAACTCTTGGAACCGAGGTGATGCAAAACTTTTTTTGATGTGTGTACATTCGGTCAGATTTTTCTCACCGAAATGTTTCCTTCTAAAAGCATGTGACCATTTCTTCCTCATTTCTTTATTTTGTGGAAATTGGTGAAACGAAAACGGGCTTCCCTGATTTTTTCAAAGAGGAACACTGCAATAGCTCGGCATAGTTACGAAAATAACAACTTAAACAACTTAAATTCGTGGATATTAGCGGCATGAGAACATAGGAGACAAATGAAGAGCGCCTTGCGCTTACCCAGTACAACAGCAGTGCGCTCTATCGGTGCTAGTTCTATACATCCCTATTACCGCATATCGTATGAAATTAAATATTTGTTTTATGATGTAAATGTTGGCTTTGAGCCTAGTGATTTCTGTGACTCATTTCATTTGCTTATATGTTAGATTGTTTGTTTGTTGTGACACCGTTGGGTGTATTTCGTATTTTCATGTAAAGATGGCAAGCGGCCATGTGTGTATTTTTCTTGATTGGTCACGTGTTGATTTACTTGTGTTGATTTAAAAAAGTCCTAATTTGAGGCGTTAGTGAGGATTCATACGGCAATTCTTTGATTCCAATTTCATGCGGAAATTATCTTGTCTTATTCAGTGTAGGAAGTGTCGGATTTAGTTTAATTAGTGTTTAGTTGGTTCCTCGTGTCTGTCTAGCTCTAAGACAATGCAGATTCGTCCCCTGAAGGTTTACTGGATGGTAACGGATCTCGCATTAAATTGTACACATCGTAGCGCATGTAGGAGAGCCGCACACGCACATGTCATTGCAGTAATTTGGGACATTTGGTCCAGATGTTTACGATCTCTCCTGAGATCAGGCCTAGTTTGGCATTTTTCTTAATTCAAGAGGGTGTATTTTGGGAGTCCTTGTGTTTTTGCTGTAAATAGTGTAAATTTGTGGATCTGTTTATTAAATTCATATGTTTTAATCCTGGTATTCACTTTTTCCTGCATGTTATTTTGTTATATGTTACCCTGCATGTTATAAGAAGCGCTTAACAACAACTTTACGAAATGGACTGTTACACCCCCTGAAATTGAGTCTCATATGCTTCTTTGCAAGGGTTCACATATCAAAAATGGCTATCCAAGTGGGGTTTGTTTTTGTTTTTTTGACCTCATACTTATTTCGCTGAGAAATGATGCCAGGTTAGCAGGATGCTTCTTCGAGACTCGAGCCATTGCTACGGCAGGTCGAGGTATGTTTACACGTGAGTTGACAGATGTGCAGATTCCACCTTGCGCCCCTCTATGTCTGGTGATTGTAAATTGAGGCGAAGTTGTACTGCCATGTGTATCAGTAAAATCACTGAGGTCTTAAAGTTAGAAATGTTGAACAAGGTTAGAAGTTGATATTGTGTTTGATGATAACTTGTTCTGGCGCCCGGCTTAAAATTAAAAAAAAATTGCATAGTTAGTGAACTCAGTCAAAAGCAGGAAGGTGTTGCCTTACTTAACATTTAATTAACTTCGGTTAATTAAAGTGTTTTTCGTAAATTCTGTTAGTTAGGAATTTAAAAGCAGATCACAAGGGAAATATTTGTTGTTTGGAAATAAGAGTCATTATTCAGTAAGAGCTTGATTACTGAAACTTTATTTAAATTAGAATCAATGTCATATTTAAATATCAAGACATGTGTGTGTGTACGACTGAAATCCCTTTGCATGACCCTATTTTCTCAGAGTATATTTGTGTGTTTTGCGATGGCTAGCATCGAGGAGATGAAAGTGTTGTTGGAGCAGTTGTCTGTGCAAATGTCTGCAAAGACGGAGGAACAGTTAAAAAGCATGAGTGAGCAGAGTGATAAACAATTACAGGACGTGAACATTAACATTACGGTGCAATTGCAAATCCAGAAATTGGATAGCGATTAACAATTACACGAGTTGCGTGAACAGAATGATAAACAATTAAATAACATAACTACTCAATTACGTGAACAGAGTGATGATGATGATAATAATAAACAGTTAGTTGAACTAAACCACAAGTTATCGGAGCAGGCAACTTTACAAACAGTTCAGTTAGAGAGGATAACCCGTGAAATAAATCAAAGTACTAAAATAGAACTAGAGAAACTGGCGGGGAAGGTGGCAGAGAATAATTCGAGACAATTAGGCGAAATCAAGAAACTAGAATCCAAATTTGACGACAAACTAGTACAGTTAGATGAAATGGTAGCCGCCAAACTGAAACAAATCGAGACAGCATGCGTGAACAATACGGCAGGGATTCAAAGCACGCAGGACGTATTACTAGGGCAATTCAACAGAATAGAGGCGAAGAATATAAACATACAAGAGCAGATTAATTCAGTCGACAACAATGTGTTAGGATTCATAAAAGAACTTGACAAACTGGAGATAAAAACGGAGAAAGAAAGGATGCACTTGCGCGAGAACCTGGAAGACCAGTTAAGTAAAAATCAAGAGAAAATACGAGAAGAGATAGGAGAACAATTAATTAAAACTCAGAAGCAGATACAAGATCAAATAGGGGAACAGCTTGAGAAGAGTCAGGAGAACAACGAAGAAAAAATTAACAATTTGAAGAGTAGAATCCGGAAAGATTGGGAACAGCAGGTGAATGAGACTAAAGGGGATAGGCTGACTATATTAAAGAGGCTAGGGGAGAATAACTCTAGAATACAGGCTCTGGAAGAAAGTATAAAGTCCAAGTTTCAAGAACACGCGGACCTCATCGTTAAGAATGAGTAAGATCTTTAGAGAATGCCACTTTATTCTCTTCAGAAAATGCAGTAGGGAAACACGGAATTATTGGAAGTCCGGAGGGGTCGAAGCTAGCTGAGGATACGAGCCGAGATCAGAGTCCTAAGACAACTTGCAACACATTCCACAATTACAGACGGGAGACGTCAACTCCACAACCTGGTGTGACACCTGCACAAGTCATACAAGTCATTAGGGGAAATGATTTTAAACCAGACAAATTCAGGATCTACTCCAAAAGCATTCTTGCGCCAGCAGGATGATTATTTTAATGACCAACACGTCAGTCCCGCAAAACAGCTTCGTTTAGTGGAGAAGTTTTTAGATGGCTCAAGTTTAATCTGGTTTCAAAGCTTCAAATATACGTTCAATGACATGGCCCAGTTTAAAGAAGCATTTTTGAGGAAGGTTTGGAGTCCTTCACTGCAGCAGGGGTTGAGGTTGGAGTTATATACCAGAAAATACCATAGTACACACCCTACAAGGTTTTCTGAGTTTTATAGTCAGCAGCTAGTAAAATTACGTGATTTTGACGAACCTCCGTCAGAGGAAAACATGGTATTAACTATAGGCAAGCAGCTTCCGATGAACATACAGCAATTTTTAGTGGCAGGAAATATCAAAACCGCAGTTCAGGCCGAGGAGATACTCCGCCACTTGGACGAAACGAGTATGATTAGTCCACAGACCGGGAGACGAACTATGGAATGCGTGAATACCGCAGAAATAGTTCAGGGGCATCAAAACGGTCAAAGTCAGAACAATCAGACGAAGACACAGTCCACTAGCACACAATTTACGCCCAGACGGCTTGAATTCGACGGTCGAGACCTATACAATAATAATAATAATAATAATAATAATAGGAACTTCCAAAATCGCCGTGATAACTACAACAATCAGAACAACAATCATAATCAGAGGACGTACCAGCGAGAATACACTAACTGGAGAGGAAACCAAAGGCAGGATAGACCATATCAGAGGAACGGGGACGGTAGATGGAATAATCAGAGGAATTATCGGCAAGAAAACCAGAGAGATTACCGTAATGATTGGAACGAGCGTTACGCTGAGTCGCAAAAATATCTGGATGAATTAAATGCAGAAGAGGAAACAGAGAAAGAGAAGTGGGGGCGTGCGATGGCAAATAGAAAAAGTCCAGATAATCACCAGAATGCGGGAGCGGAAAGTTTATTACGTCAGCAGGAGAGACATGATGACAACCGGCGGAACTCAACAAATGGGTCGCAGGATAAAAAAAAATCCCGATCACAACAAAACCAGATAGCCTGAGAACGAAGGAAACCGGGGAACGAGAGGAATTGATTGTTGCGAATATTGAAGAGTGGGTAGCATTCCCGGACGATTGCCTGGAGGAAGTGGTGAAGGACCAAGAGAATGTAATCAGACAATTACCAATTATTTATGCTCACATTGGAGGTCTTAGAGTGAGGTGCCTTATCGACACGGGTAGCCATGTGAGTTTAGTCACAGAAGCATTACTGAAAGAAATTGGAAATATTCAAACCATTCCAATTATGCCTGTACCATTAATGAAAGTCCGAGGGGTCATTCCTGACAAGACCATAGTTTGCAAGCACCAAGCATATTTAGATCTGGAGATATTAAACCACACATTTTCACAAACTTTTATCGTGATACCAAGGATGAATTATAATGTCATTCTGGGAGCCAACTTCATTTGTGATTTCCACGCTATAATTGATCTACGTAATAACACTGTGAGTTTTAAACAAGTTGAGGGGTTGAGTCACGTTGGTCTGAACATGGAAGAAAGTCCACAAGAGAGAGAGGCAAATACTTGGGTCATTGAAGAATGCACTAATGAGGCGATTGAAGATAAGAACTCGACGGAGGGACGAGTAAGCGAGACAGCAGTTATTGAAATTGACGGTCAAGATATTTCACAGGAACTTTGGATACATTTAGCGGAGCAAGAAATTAGCGGGTCCAAATTTGAAATTTTACTTCAGGAGTGACTTAAGGAGGCAATATTAGGGGAACCTGACAGAGGCAAATTAGAGGAGATTTTGAGACATCATAAGGGAGTTTTCGACACGATCCCTGGAAAATTATTAAATTTTCAGTATGCCATGCAAATCAGCGATTGGACCCCATTTAAGAGTAAACTGTACCCGATCCCAGAGAAACATTTTGCTCAGGTCAAGGACATTATTACTAACCTATTAGATTCTGGAATGATTAGATAAGCAGCAACCCCATATTTAAATGCAATATTGGCTGTGGCCAAACCCAATGGATCAATCAGATTATGCCTAGACGCACGGGTTTTAAATAGCAAACTGTTAGTCGAGCACCACCAAGCGCCAAGGATCAAGGATGTATTGAAGAGCTTCCGTGGGAAGAAGATCTATTCTAGCGTCGATTTAAAGAACAGTTTCCACCACCTGGAACTTGAGGAAAAATCCCAGTTGCTGACGGGATTTTTATTTGATAACCAAAGCTATATCTGGTCTCGTATGCCCTTTGGTGTAAAGACAGCAGGATGTGCGTTGATAAGAGCACTAGACAGGAATCTAACTGAAGAGGTCAAAATCTTTACTACAAGATATGTTGATGATATACTCATAGCATCAGAAACAATGGAGGAACATTTGGAAAATCTAAACAAACTTTTGGATAATTTGAGAACCATGAATTTCAAAATTAATTTGAAGAAATCGCACTTTTGCCAGAGCGAGATTTTGTATTTGGGTCATATAATTGATGTCGAAGGCGTGAGACCAAATCCGGCGAAAATAGATGCAATTAAGAAATTCCCTACACCAACGAAAGTGAAACATGTTAGAGCATTTTTGGGGGTGACAGGTTTCTTTAAGGAGAATTGTCCTGGGTATACGGAAACAGTAGCACCGATGCAAGAGATTCTTAAGCATTCTAATCGATGGTCCTGGAATGAGGAGTGCGACAGGTCCTTTAGAGCCACGAAAGACCTACTGGAGAAATGTGTGAAGTTAGGATACCCAGACTTCGCGAAGAAATTTGTGATTCAGGCAGACGCTTCGTTGATTGGGATAGGCGCGATGCTTTACCAAGAGGACGCTGATGAACCCAAGAATCGATCATATTTGGCATTTACTAGTCGTAAACTTAGGAAGCACGAGAGAAACTACACTGTTACAGAACTTGAGTTGTTAGCAATTTTGTTCGCGCTGCAACAATGGCGGAAGATGGTCTTCGGGTACTCCATTGTTGTCAGAACTGACCACCATGCGCTGACCTTTTATTCAAAACAACGATGGCAAGAGAAAGAGTTACGCGTTGGTCCATTTATATACAGCAGTTCGATATCACCATAGAACACTGCCCTGGAAGGATGAACATCATACCAGATGCTTTAAGCAGGAACCCTGAAGATAAGAACGAGACAGCAGTGGATGCACAACACCTAGCATTAACACCTAAGGCTCGCGAATTTTTGGATAAGTTGAAAGAAATTCAGAAGGAACAAGAAAAGGACCCGTGGATGATGATGATGATGATCAAGTTTTACAAGAAGGAACTACAGCCAGATTCACCTGAATACCGAGAAGCCCGTGCAAAGGAAGCAAAATTCCATTACCTCAATAATCTTATTCACAAGTTAGTGGATGATGATCACACCAAACTTCGAATTCTAGTTCCAGCATCGTTACAGAGAGGACTGACGTGGCATGTCCATGAAAGCTTAGCACATATCGGCACTGATAAAACTGAAGCAACAATAGGAGAAACTTTTACTTGGCCAAAGATGCGATACACAATTGTTGAAGTAATTAGGACTTGTGACGCATGTCAGCGTACTAAGCCCAATAATTACATATTGAAACAGCTTCCAAAACCTTTATTACCACAGAAACCGTGCGAACTTGTCGCAATTGATTGTTTCGGTCCTCTAGTGAAAGGAAAACGAGGATGCCGACACCTTCCTGTATGTGTCGATGTATTTTCCAAGATGGTGGTATTATGTCCAATCCAGAAGACGACATCAAAGCAAGTCCTTAGCAGAATCCAGAACAAAGTCATTCCGACGCTTGGGAAGCCGGAATTCATATTATCGGACCGTGGAACTTATTTTACAAGCAATGTTTTTAGACAAGGTCTAGAGAACTTAGGAATAAAGCATGTTCTATCTAGCATTCGCCACCCTTGTGGAAATCCAAGCGAGAGAACGATTCGCTGTGTTGCAAAATATTACCGCGTCATGATTCCAAATGATCACAATAAGTGGGTCGACAGAGTAGGAGATATTGAGATGTGCATGAATACTACGAAGCACGAGTCGACAGGTCAAGTCCCACTAGTTGTACACCACAACAGGATGCCTGAAAGATCTTGGGATAAGATTATTCCATGCCCAAGGGACCCGTTGTTAACACATGAGTTGCGAATTCAGAGAACCAGAGAACATATGAGGAGCCAAGAGGACCGAAGATTGAGGAGATACAGAGGGAAGAAATTTCATCGTGAACTTCAGGAACAGGAACTAGTGCTTGTTCGGAGACCACCGATATCAGATCCTAAGAACAAAGTATTTGCCAAGTTCTGTGCAAAATATGTCGGCCCGTTCCGTATTATCAAAAATTTGGGTAATAATGCTTATAGACTGGAAGAATTGAGCACTGGCGCTAAATCTGTCTTCAATAGTGCTAATCTCAAGCCATATTACAGAAGGGAACCATTTGATGAGTAATCGGGACAAGGAATGCAGAATCATATTGCAAAAATTAATTTGAGAGCCCACACTCAAATGTACGTGGTACCTGGGAAGAGCGAGCTTTGTTTGTAAACAAGACGGCAGGCCTGGCCGAAGTTGTAATTGTGTGAGTGAGAGAGGGGAGGTCTAGCGAGACGGGTGAATGACATCTCAGAGGGGAACACAGCAGCGAGAAGTGCGCACACTAATTGGGACAGTGGAATGCACACTCAGGCAAACGAGTGAGGTACTTAAGTGATGTTATCTATACTACAGTGGATATGTTTTTAAAATCCAAATCAATCACTTGCTTCCAATTTCAAAACCTTGCTGAGGATAAATGAACCCTTATTGATTTGGCGATCAATAAGTCTTCATGATTTTTATTATTATACTTATATCCAGGCAGTGGACAACGGATGGCAGGTAGTGTGTCGCAACGCTTGCAACAGAGGTGGCGTGATAGTTATTTCTGGGGATGACCTGCTAAGTCAAGTTCAAGGACAAATTCTGAGTGAACGCGCACACAATTTGGCGTCGTTATGGGCGTGCCAGAGGTGAATTTCCAACCGATACCCGATTGAATCAGCGAATCAGGAGAGAGGACGCCTGAACCACGCAGCGAGGTGCGTGCCATAAAAAAGACGCTGAAAACACGTGTATGAAGAACTGCCGATCGGATGGAATTCCGCATAAGTGCATTGTGACGTTTAGATAAAAAGAAGAAGTTTGATACTAGTCCCAAGTCTGTGAGTTGAAAATTACAGATTATTTTCTCAGATTGACCCTACTCCACTCCATTCTGCCAGTTTCTCATAAATTGATCGGTGATGAGTAAGTCGGGGACACAATTTGATCAGGCGCCGAAAGGACACGCCAGTTTGAGAAACATTCTATTGTGCTCTTGGGAGCAGAGTTCATGCCAAGCGGAGGGGAGATCTCTAGTTGAGATAAGCGCTACTCGGCATAAGTAATTTGAGAAATTTTTAAATGCCAGCTACGTGGCTGACCAGACTGTAATATTTTTCTGTAATATTTTTGTGTTATATTTTGTGATGTATATGTGCGTGTGAATTAAGCAAATGCTTAGATAGGGCCAGTTCGACGTGGAATAATCGCCCAGGACTCTTGAGTGAAAGTCAGTAGCTCATAGCGATTTTAGCAGGGTAGAATTTTAATTTTGAACATTTCTTTTTAAGAAGCCACGCCAAGATGTCTACAGCAAGGTCGATTGGTGGGATGATGTGCTACGCCTCTACCAGAATGTCGACGATGACGGAGTAAATTTCCCGTGGGAAATGCTCTGGGATGGAGGTTGATTTTCTGCAAGCTGGACGGTGATGTACAAACCATTGATTTATTCAATGTGTAGCTAGATTAGACGCGGGAACGTGTAAATAATTCTATTCATGGTTTTTCTTGTGTTTTTTTTAGATTTCGTACTCCGACACTCTTTTCTTTTAAATGTACGTTGGCACGTGGCCAAAATTTTGTGTGATTGTATATTTTTCTTATGAGTCATTATTAGTATGCACGGTGCGTGCATTTCGATTTTATTTATGCGAATGCGGAGCTCGTCATGGTCGATAAATGGTGCTGTATTCAAATTCATTTAAGTAGTAGAAGGGGGTTAGATGTTGGATATTTACGAACAGGTTTTTATTCATACTAGGGTTGCCGAGCGCAACACGTTAAGATGTCACTGTAGAACACCTTAGTTCTATATTTTGTTTTAAATCCCTTTTCAGGTTCATCAGTCACGGACTAGACTGGGAACGCAAGTCGGTGGAAATATTTATGTCTTTTATTTCAGGTTTCTGTCAAACCCATACGTGTGATTCTGGTGTGTGTATTGTGTCAAGGTGTGTGTATTTGATTCTTCGTGACGAGGGGTAGAATGTGTCTACTGCCCTCAAAATTTTGATGGTATTTTATGCAAAGGCGGAGCGCTCTTGGAGGCTACTTTACCTTGTCCTGCGCTGATTCTTGGATTTCCTTGGGAAATGCTAAGATATTTTTATTTGACACTCACACGTATATTATGTGCTATTGGGAGCACGCTTCTTCGAGACTCGAGCCATTGCTACGGCAGGTCGAGGTATGTTTACACGTGGGTTGACAGATGTGCAGATTCCACCTTGCGCCCCTCTATGTCTGGTGATTCATCGTTTAGGCAGTCCAGCTGACCGACTGACCCCTGTAAGCTATCTGTAGCAAACCTGTTCTTTTAATGATCGTTGGATCATATATTAATTTGGGAGTTCGCCATGTACGTTACGAATTACCGCATATCGTATGAAATTAAATATTTGTTTTATGATGTAAATGTTGGCTTTGAGCCTAGTGATTTCTGTGACTCATTTCATTTGCTTATATGTTAGATTGTTTGTTTGTTGTGACACCGTTGGGTGTATTTCGTATTTTCATGTAAAGATGGCAAGCGGCCATGTGTGTATTTTTCTTGATTGGTCACGTGTTGATTTACTTGTGTTGATTTAAAAAAGTCCTAATTTGAGGCGTTAGTGTGGATTGCTACGGCAATTCTTTGATTCCAATTTCATGCGGAAATTATCTTGTCTTATTCAGTGTAGGAAGTGTCGGATTTAGTTTAATTAGTGTTTAGTTGGTTCCTCGTGTCTGTCTAGCTCTAAGACAATGCAGATTCGTCCCCTGAAGGTTTACTGGATGGTAACGGATCTCGCATTAAATTGTACACATCGTAGCGCATGTAGGAGAGCCGCACACGCACATGTCATTGCAGTAATTTGGGACATTTGGTCCAGATGTTTACGATCTCTCCTGAGATCAGGCCTAGTTTGGCATTTTTATTAATTCAAGAGGGTGTCATTTGGGAGTCCTTGTGTTTTTGCTGTAAATAGTGTAAATTTGTTGATCTGTTTATTAAATTCATATGTTTTAATCCTGGTATTCGCTTTTTCCTGCATGTTATTTTGTTATATGTTACCCTGCATGTTATAAGAAGCGCTTAACAACAACTTTACGAAATGGACTGTTACACCCCCCGAAATTGAGTCTCATATGCTTCTTTGCAAGGGTTCAATATATATATATATATGTGTGGGAATCAGAAGATGATGAACCGTTTTGGGTTTCCCGCCAGCCTCGACACTGCCCGGTGGCGCTGCGTAGAGGAGTCAAGGGGAAGTTGCGAGAATGGAAGACGATCAGTTACAGTTTTGTGACGAGTCATGTCACATCAAGTTCTGTTCAATCTCATCTTTTGTAATCTTTTGTTTAAATGCAGTTTTTATACTTAAAATTACTTCAAGACGTGTTCGGTTTATTCACTTGCCAAAATCCCTTCCCACATTCGGGGGCTCGTCCGAGATGCGAAGGATTTAGAGTGCGGAACGGCAATTTTGGCTACAGCGATAAAACCAAGACAGAGGACGATAAGGCGTGAATTGATACATTTTTCTGGCAAGATTTACCACGACGACGTGGGTCCGTGGAATATAGAAGACGAGCAGCTGTTCAACTTCCAAATACGTGGTGGTTCGAGCAGGCTAAAAAAGACGAGTTCCAGGATCCTTAAGCCTAAGACGACGACGAAAAGAAATGTGTTCAGCGCGAGTACCGAAAGACAAAGAAAAATGGCGTGTTTACAAGATATTGAAAAAGTGAATAATAATATTAAGACGGCACCCAAGGCCGTGTTTAAGACGTTACATAACCTCATTTTCGAAAAACTGCCACGTGATCGAAAGAACAGGCAGCGCCTAAGAGAATTCCCAGGATTCGAGTTTGAACGTGACTCACCAGAACACCTGGTGAAATTGAAGTTCATGGAGACCGAATTCACCGAGGCTGACCTGATTACCATTTGCACAGTGTTAAACATTGAATATACGGGAGAGAAAGCCGTGCTTGTGCAACGCGTCTGTGATAACTTAATGGACCTTTCGTGGCTGGGGATGCGCAAAGACGAAGAAGATGATGATGAAGAAGAAGAAGAAGAGGAGACGGGTAAAAATAAAGATGCAATGAGCAAGATGAAAGAGACAAACGAAGCACTGGCGGAGGAATTACGTGAGTTAAAGGAGAAAATGGCTGGGATGAAATCCACGAAACATTCAACCTCTAGCACGTCAGGATCATCATTGGATTCATCTAGCTCGTCTAAAGACCAGAAACTCTCCAAAGCAATAGGAGGTAAACAAAAGAAAATAACAAAGACCAAACACAAAGCGAAGAATGTAGAAAGAGGCTCAAGTGAAAGGGAAGTCGACAAGGATGTGGTGGACTTGTGGAACACTGCAAACCGTGGAATCACACACAAGTTTGCGTTGACTTTCCAAGATGTAGAGGGCTCTGTCAGAACCTATGACGGCAGTGAGAACTATCCGGTGCGACGTTGGTTTGAGGACTTCGAGGAAACAGCAACGTTGATGGGCTGGGACGAGATGCATAAATACGTATTTGCAAAAAAGTCGCTGACAGGCCTGGCTATGTTGTTTGTACAGAGTGAACGTGGCATCACATCCTGGCACAAGTTGAAGAAAGCCCTGAAGAAAGAATTCTGAAATGATACCAGTGCAGCAGAGATTCATCGACTGCTAACCAACCGACGAAAAACAAAAATTGAAACTCTTCACGAATATTTCCTGGTGGTGCGAGAAATAGCCAGCAGGTCGGCAATCGTTGATAAATCACTGATACAATATGTCATCGATGGCGTCGAGGATGACACTGGATCCAAGATGATTCTATATGGAGCAAGGGACATCAAGGAATTCGAGGACAAGTTGAAGATCTACAAGATTGCTTACGCACGAAACTCCCAGAAGGTGACGATAAATGAGAAGATGACGAACAAACATACACCAAGAGAAGACAACAGGCAGAAGCAAACCTCGTCTGTAAAGAGATGTTACAATTGTGGCCAGAAGAACAGTCATGAGTCCAGAGAATGTCCACACAAGAGTCAGGGTCCAAAGTGCTTCAATTGCAGCAGTTTTGGACACATAGCTTCCAAGTGCCCAAACCCTGAGCAAAATGCAGAAAAGAAGACAGTGAACGTCGCTTTGGGAACCAAGTCGAATATGAAGATGAAGGAATTGTTGCTCCAGGGCCAGAAGATCAATGCATTGGTTGACACGGGCTGCCCAATCAACCTGATCCATGAGGACATTTACACAGAGATGGGCGATCCGCAGCTGAAGACAACCGCCATAGTACTCAAGGGTTTCGGAGATAGTGAGGTGCCACCCCTAGGATATTTTCCAACCGACATCCAGGTTGACGACGACACTTACTCGACTGATTTCTATGTGGTGTCTGGAGATGTACTCAAGTTGCCAGCTATCATGGGTAACGACTTGCTGGACCAAGCCGTAACTACCATCAACAAAACCGGTGTCAAGATGTTCAAGGAGATATCAGAAGCATACTTGTACCGAATCGACGTGATAGCAGCCGAGGAGTTGGACATAGGAGAGGCATCAGAAGAGGCTGTTTTGAGAATCGGAAAGATGGCCAATGAATATGCACCGCGCAAGGAGAAGAGTACCAGCGTTGAGATGAGCATCACGATGAAACAAGAAGGACTCTTGCATCCCTTATGTAAAGAAAGCACACCATTTCACACTTACCATGATGACTATCTCGGACCCTTGGATTCAACGAAAAGAGGATACAAGCATTTTCTCGCAGTAACAGACAGCTTCACAAAGTTTGTGTGGCTGTATCCCACTAAGACGACTACCACGAAAGAAACTACGGCAAAGCTGGACGTGCAAAAAGGAGTATTTGGTAATCCTGCGCAGATCGTCACTAACCGTGGAACCGCCTATATTTCACACGAATTCGAAGAGTACTGCAATGCCAACAACATCATGCACTCGCTGATCACAACCGGACTCCCTCGTGCCAATGGCCAGGTAGAAAGGATGAACTCCACGATCATCTCCGTGCTGGCTAAGTTGTCCATCGAAAACCCAGGAGATTGGTACAAACACATCGAAGCCACTCAGAGAGCCATGAATCCCACTTACAACCGCAGTATCAAGCAGACGCTGTTCGAACTTTTGACAGGAGTCAAAATGCGCTGTGAAAATGACCTGAGAATAGTTGAGTTGATCAATGAAGAGATGGTAGACTAGTTTGAGACCAGGAGAGCTGTATACCGTGAAGAAGCAAGAGTACAAATCCAGAAAGTGAAACAAGAAAACAGGGTGTCGTTTGATCAACGTCCTGCACACCAGTACCAAGTTGGCGATATCGTCGCCATGAAGAAAAAGTACCTTGGACTTTACTGAGTCAAGCCGAATGACACTTACGACGTCTGTTGTGAAGGAAATCAATTAGGCCCCAACCGAACATCTACTTGTGCTGAGTTCCTCAAACCTTGGGCTGAAGACTTATCATCCGAGGCGGATGATCTGCAGGGTGGCCGATTGTGGGAATCGGAAGATGAACCGTTTTGGGTTTCCCGCCAGCCTCGACACTGCCCGGTGGCGCCGCGTAGAGGAGTCAAGGGGAAGTCGCGAGAAAGGAAGACGATCAGTTACAGTTTTGTGTCGAGTCATGTCACGTCAAGTTCTGTTCAATCTCATTTTTTGTAATCTTATGTTTAAATACAGTTTTTATACTTAAAATTACTATACAGACGTGTTCGGTTTATTCACTTGCCAAAATCCCTTCCCACATAGATATATATATATATTGTAAATATAATAACCCATACTTATAAACATAGTTTTAATAGCCTAAATGAAAAGGATCTGATGATGATCGCTTGACGAGCGAAACTGGTCATCCAAGTGTATTTATTAATCTCATACAATTTTTTTCAGGATTAGGGAACCACCCATTACAATTGGGTACAATCGTATTGACCGACTGAAAAATATTAAATTTTGATTACCAAGGCAAAACTGAAAAATGGCTTCCAACACGATAATCTATAAAACATCTTAAAATGTCTAAGATATTTTAGACTTTTGACATTTTGAGGTATTGTTTACGTGTGGGTATGTCCTGAAAGTTGCTTGGGTGGGGCAGCATAACTTCCTTTTTTCAAACCTTAATAAAACACATTGTACGAATCAGAAAATTTTTATTTTTAATATAATGTAGGTACAAATATAAAGTTTTGTTTTACTTGGTTTTGAAGATCAAATCAGGTAGGTGACGTCCCCCATTCTCTACACACTGGGTGAACCGATTTCTGGCGTTTGTCATAATTCTTACCAGCATAGCAGGCGTTATGTTGGCAAGTTCTTCCTGGATGTTGTTCTTCAAATCTTGTAGGGTCATTGGTCGGTTTACATAAACACGGGATTTCAAAAAAAAACCATAGAAAAAAATCACAAGGGGTCAAATCGGGGGATCGGGCCGGCCATTCCAAGTCGCCCCTAATTGAGATTAGGCGCCCTGGGAAGTGTTCCCTCAAAACGGCCATCGATGCTCTTGAAGTGTGTGCCGTTGCACCGTCTTGTTGAAACCAAACGTCCCCTAAGTCCAACTCATCCAGTTGTGGAAAAAAAAAAAATCCTGTAACATGTTTACATACCGGTCCGGATTCACTGTCACTGTGACTTCATTTTCCTCAAAGAACCAGGGACCAATTATTCCACCTGAGGAAATTGCACACCACACTGTGAGTTTTGGTGAATGCCAAGGCCTTGGATGCAATTCTCGAGGATTGGTAGCAGCCCAGTAGCGCATGTTTTGTTTGTTGACGGATCCACACAAATGAAAATGGGCTTCATCACTAAAAAACACAATAGCGTCCTCAGGCACGACTTCCAGAAACACCTCACACGCGCTCCTACGAGAATTGAAGTCGCGTTCAGAAAGTTCCTGCACAATCGCCATCTTGAATGGATGAAAATGAAGATCATCATGAAGAATTCTCCTCACAGAACGATTAGAAAGTCCAAGGGCAGACGAATGTTTGCGCGCAGAACGCCGTGGTGATCGCAAAATTGAAGCTCTCACTGCCTCAATGTTATCAGGTGATCTAATGGACAGTGGGACTCCAGTTCTACGTCTTGTTGCACTTGCAGTTTGTCTGAACGTAGTGACCCACGTAACAATTGATTTCCTGTCTGGGACAGGCGCCAATGGGGCTAAATTAAAGCGATTCCGAAAGGCACGCTGGGTTGCGATCACAGAACAACCGCTCGAAAAGTAGGCCTCAAGGGCAAACGCACGCTCCACACTGTTCGAACGCATGATGGCGACTGAACTGTGTCAGTACAAAACTTTACAGACCCGCCTATTGGACGAGACCACTAGCGCTCCTGTACTACATCACACTACTAAATGGGGCGCAATTGAAAAAAGGAAGTTATGCTGCCCCACCCTGTATATGCCCCAAAATTAAGAAAGAAAAAAATCAAGTACCGGTACTCAAATTATGACTGCGAAAACGTAGGAATGATATAACAAATTACAAAAACCTATCACATCCCCACAGCCCTCCTACCATCCAGTAGGGGTAGCTCAACTGAACTCAGTGGATGAGCTAGTCCCTGAGAGTTTGTCTCTCCTATAATGTTATGTTCCAAGCTATTAACACATGTTAATAATCACTACTCGACCAAAAATCGAAACACTTCATCATAATGTGCCTTGGCGTTAAAATTATATACTTGGAAGATAAGAGTTGTTTACTATAGTTTTAATACAAACTTTGTCTAACATAAGACTTTCTTTAAAACAGTGGAAGACTTAGTTATTTACTTCGAACGAATAAGTATTGCGATGTGATAATTATCCCTTCCTAATTTGCCGGATTTGTCCTGTTCCACTTGAATGTGAAAAATCTTCCTGAGCACAGAAAACCTGATCTCCACACTGCATGATGTATGGGGGCGAGTCGGGGAATAGTCAAATTTTAAATTGGGGAAAGGACTTAGACACGCGACTCATTAGGTTTGGTCAGGTTTCACACCAACGCTCTCCGTCGAGCGCAGGAGATGTGGCTGTAAAAATATCTGGACAATTCGCAGTTTAATTTGACTCAATTCAACTGCTTTAGCTGTATATATGAACAACAACAAAAATTACTTGCAAAGACTTTAACATTTGTTTCCAATGGAAGAAATGCCATACACATGCTAGTCGAGGTATTGTAACTTGGATTCGGACATTCATAGATTCAGAGCAACATTCGTTTATACTAAAATAAGGATAGATATATCTATTATAATAGATCTCAAGCTATTTGCCTGTACCAATGTGGACCAGGTTCGAATCCAGACTATTGCATGTGAAATGTCATGTTGAGTGGTTCGAATACTACTTTAATTGAAGGTCCAGTGGTTTATGATAATGAGTTAAAAGACACGAAAATCTTCAAGCTTGCTTCATAACGAGGTTGAATGCACCCCCTTCTAGCCCGCACCCTAACTTTAAAACTTGGGTACAGTCGGGAATCGAACGTCAAACTGACCTCTGGAAAAGGGCATTAGTAATAATAATGTTATCGGTTTTAAATCTCTCTTAACTGATGTGGCTTTCGAGAAACCAGGGCGACAAAATTTTGCTCAGGAGGGGATTTGTAACGGCCAGTAACTCTTGTGGTACAACATAGTTGTAGTCAAACACCCTTAGATGCATCGCAATGAGCCAGGATCGAATCCGCAATCTTGAGATTTGAACGAAGCGAAACAGCTTCAGATCGGCATTCCTGCTCTATACCATATAATGACTGATCTTCGAACAAAAACAACCCTCTTTTCCTGTGTGTGCGTATCAATGATGAATGGAATCTAAACCAAGAAAGGTCGAAGCTTAGGCAAAACAACAACTGCAATAAAAATAATAATAATGATAATGATAATAGAAATGTAATGTTTATCAGTCGGTCAACACGATTGTACCCAATTGTAATGGGTGGTTCCCTAATTCTGAAACGTGTACATACGATTAATAAATACATACCCATTACAATTGGGTACAATCGTGTTGACCGACTGAAAAAGATAAATTTTGATTACTAAGGCAACACTGAAAAATGGCTTCCAACACGATAGTTATGATAATAATAATAATAATGAATAGACCAACCGTTACCCAGCCTGGAAGTCCAAAACCTGGGCAGGGAGAGTTAATTTATTGATAACAAACAATGCACATACACATATGAAAAGATATTCACAAATACTTTTATAATGCTATGGTAATAGTGACAATAATAATAACCCCTGGCACTACAGCCCTTGAAGGGCCTAGGCCTACCAATCGACCGCTGCTCAGCCATTTGGCCTGCAGATATTGGGGTGACGCGTGATCAGCGCATCGGGACCCCTCGGCCGTTAATCTTGGTTTTCGTGATTGGGGCGCTGCCTCACTGTCAGACAGCTACTCAATTCTCCTCACGAGGCTGACTGCACCCCGTTCCAGCCCTCACGTCAGTTTCTAAAATCCCTGACGGAGCCGGGGCCTCCGGGTGAGAGGCAAGCGCGCTACTCCAACACCACGGGGCCGGCGAATAGTAACAATAGTAACACAAAAATAGCAACATAATTTAACTGTCTCCATTTTTTGTTGCATCTGTATTCCTATTATATTTTATAATAACCCCTGGCACTACACCCCAGGAAGGGCCTAGGCCTACCAAGCGACCGCTGCTCAGCCATTTGGCCTGCAGATATTGGGGTGATGCTTGGTCAGCGCATGGGGTCCTCTGGGCTGTTAATGTTGGTTTTCGTGACCGGGGCACTGCCTTACTGTCAAACAGCTGCTCAATTGTCCTCACGAGGCTGAGTGAACCCCGTTCCAGACCTCACATCAGTTTCTAAAATCCCTGACGGAGCCGGGAATCGAACTCGGGACCTCCGGATGAGAGACAGGCTCGCTACCCCAACACCACTGGGCTGGCCGTTATTGTATTTTATTTTATATATATATACAGAAGAACCCCTCTCGTCCGCCGCTCCGGTTGATCCGAACTTGCCCCTAGTAGTGGCGGTGACTCACTACCCATCGCACCATTGTTGTTTACAGGTACTTGTTGTTGTCGCTTGTCAGTTTTAGTGCTCCAACATCTCTCATATCGTCTCTGTCGTTGTTAGTGTTTTGTACAGTACATACTGCACTGTGAAGTTTTTAGTGCAGACTGTTATTTGGTCTTTGTGGATCAAGAAATGGAGGGACACTGCAGCTAAGTCTAGAATTTCATCTTCTAAATTAAAATCTATAACTGACTTTTTTAAAAGCAGTTTCATATCCACTACTGGCTTGCTAGGCCTAACGTAGCTTCACCATAACCCTGGCAAGGGGCCTGTTTTTGGTCCGCGAGAGGTATTTTATTTCCCTCAAACCCTACGGACAAGTCCGGCGAGCCCCCCTATCCGCCACCTGGGACGCGCCCGATAGAGGAACAGGCAAACCCCCACAAGACCTACTTTGTGCCAATTTTGACATATGGTTCAGAAACATGGGTGATGAAGGAAAGGGACAAGAATAAAATGCGAGCAGTGGAGATGAAGTTCCAGAGGAGTAGGGTAGGAGTGACAAGAATGGACAGAGTAAGGAATGAGAGAGTCAGGGAGATGGTAAGAGAGGAACCATTGCAAAATAGAATAGAGCGATCTAGGCTACAATGGTATGGACATGTGAGGAGGATGCAAGAGGAGAGGATACCGAAGATGATGTTTGGAATGGAAATGACGGGAAGGAGGCCAAGGGGAAGACCAAGGGACAGATGGACAAAAGGAGTTAAGAAGAGTGTGGAGGAAAGAGGAGTGTGCTGGGACACAGTAAATGACGAGAGATGGTGGATGGACAGGAAACGATGGAGAGGCTTATGTTCCAAGCAGACCCGACCAGCGGTTGGAAACTGCTCAAGATGATGATGATGATGAACTGACTTTCTCCCTAAGAAATTTTTCACTAGTGTACAGGCTACCTTCATTCCTTACAGTACTGTAATTACATACAGTAGAGTATTGCTCTTTTTCAATATGTAATAACAACTTTTGTGCGGTTTACTGTATTGCAATATTTTTACCATAGCCAACAATATACGTACTGTACAATAGTATACAAACGCACAGTAATCATTAGCCTTTTGCACTCCTACGTCGAGAGGGGTTCAACATTAACATATTTGACTTCTGCTCCGATGTCGAGTCTCACACGGCATGACGATAGCTTGTACTCACAGCGATCGTATGACTTCTGTGCGGTATTCCAGTATTGTGCAGCCATCTAGTGGTCTCCGAGGGAACACCTTTCCTTATTTACTATGCTTCGTTATTCTCGAATGTTTACATGGTGTCCACAGAATTTTCAATATCAATTTTCCCGACTTTTCCTGACCATTTTTCAACAAAATTCCTGACTCACGAAGTCATCGTAACATCGGAAAAAAGGTTTATTGAGCAAATATATATATATATATCTTTTTTCATTTGCAGGATTTGCAAAGTAAATTATAATGCAATAATACATAAATCAAAGTACTTAATGAGGGGCAGATGACCTCGTAGTTCCGTCCCTTAAAAATACAGTAACTAACATATAACTAAAGTACTTAATAACCTAAACTATAGTGATGGGGTCGCCACATCGATACGCCAACGCCAAAAAAGCGTACAAAAAATAGGTAAAAGAGGTTTTTACTATGATGTACTGTAAAAATGGAAACTTACCATAATGTCCAGTGAGTCATTGCTTTTTATCTTCAGAGATTAGTTGAAATAGTAACATCAAAATATGGTTGTAAAACACAAAATACTGTATGGTTAATATAAAATTCCTGACTTTCTAATACTTTTCACAATTTTTTCCTGACTCACGCCATTTTTTCAGACTTTTCCTGACCAAAAACAAAATTTCTGACTTTTCCTGCCTGTGGACACCATATTTTATGAAAGTTGTACTGATTATAGCCTATAGATTGAACGTAAACATGGCGTCTCCTTCATCTCTACTTACGAAATTGGATATTTTAGAATAGTTAGTGGACGGTGATAATGACAATGACGAACCAACAACTGGCTTGGAACTATATTTCATAGAACACAATTATATTTTGTTTTGCAGTGTTCACTTCCTATTGCTGTTCATAGTGTAGAAATTAATTAGGAGTGGAACAGGAAGCATAAGCTAAGGGTAATGAAGTTCAAAGGGTTAGGGGCAGATGACCTCGTAGTTCCGCCCCTTAAAACAACAATAACTAACAGTTGTCATTTTTGAGTTCTGAGATTGTTCATTTTAATTTTTCTGTACTTTCTGGCATTCTGACCATACCCTCAGTTTCAAAGGTGATGGATTACAGGGACTGTACTGTATGTACGTACTACTTGCAATACCATCAATAATAATATGTGCTTTATATCCTTTTTAGCTATCGTGGTTTTAGAAACAACTTGGCGGTAATGGGATCATTCGAGCCAGTAATCTTCTGACATGGTATATCGAATTTAACACCCATAAATGTCAGAATATTGTGGCCAATCACAAATTCTGATAGAAAAATGCTCCAGAAATTTAATTCTGGTCTGAGGGGCTGTAACGGAATTATTACAGCCTCATGAGAATAAATGAGAAGAGTTGGTTTCGATTCTCATTTCAGCCATCCTAGAAGTGATTTACCGTGGGTTTCCACCTACTCGAGACCAAACTTCAACTTTCCGTAATAACAAATGTTTCATGACAATTTACACTCTTCTTCTTCTTCATGTGCCGTCTCCTCTAAGAAGGTTGGCGATCATCACAGCAATCCGATTTTTGGATCTAGCAGCACTGAAAAGTTCACTGGAACTACACTTGAACCATTTTTTTAGGTTGTCCAACCTAGAGATCCTTCTTCTTCCTCGACTCCTTCTGCCCTCAACCTTCCCTTGAATAATTTCTTGTAGTAGACGATACCTGTCTCCTCTCATTATATGGCCCAAGTATTGTAACTTCCCAATTTTGACACAGGTAAGTATCTCCTTATCTTTACCTATCCTATGCAATATCTCAAGATTTGCGATTCTATCCATCCAGCTTACTCGTAAGATCCTTCGATATGTCCACATCTCAAACGCCTCTAGTCTGTTAATCATATCTTGTTTGAGTGTCCGAGTTTCCATACCGTAGAAGAGTACTGAAAACAAATAACATTTTAGCAACCTTAGTTCTAAATTTATACTAAGGTCTCTATTGCACAATACATTTCTCATTTGATTGAATGCACTTCTGGCTTGTCCTACCCTTGCCTTAATTTCTTGAGAGCAATCATTGGTATCATTAAATATCTGTATTTCTGAACTCTTTGAACTGCTACACCTTTGATTATCAAATTACATACAAATCCTAATAAGTAAGCTGATGTCCACGATGTAGCAAGTCCCTGCGAGCACAAACTGAAAAATCCCGTTCTGGACAAAATCAATTGACCTGATGGGCACAACCACCAGAAATAGTTTCATATGTAGAATTTATAAAGATGAAAGAAGGTAGACAACCGGTACCTTACATGAGAAGGACGTCATTGTTAAAACGCTTGTAGTCACTAGCAATTCGATTCAACACAACACCATCTTAAATATTCGGTACTACATTTCCATAACTGTACAGAGCTATTCAGCTAAGAGGGCCGCCACAAATATCTATGGAACCGTTTGAGATATCAACATTCTGTTTTCAAATTCTTAAATCGTATTAAGGGGCTCATAAAACACGGTCATGTCATTCCCAGCATATGCGTATTTACCAAGAAAACGGTAGCAACTTTGGTTTTTTTAATGGGACTATACAGAACAACTAGGAATCGAGCGACAAGTTCAGTGATGTACTTATTTTGCAAATCCGACGAGTAGTTTTTGAGATATTAATGGTTTCCATATGTGTTGGCATTAAACAGAAAGCGATGCGCCAGCCATTGGAATGTCAAGTGCAAGATTCTCTTGTGTGACTCACTCCTTGTTGACAAACTCTCATAGCGAATTTTTTCCATTCACAGCAAGACACAAATTTTCATAACCAATATAAGGGTATGGGGGTTAACCTAGTGAAACAAAAATGTGGCTTGAGAAAAATGACGACAGCTCTTGTTCAGCTTTGAAACTAGGCACCTCAAATGTATTCATCTATTTTGTCTATTATGTATGGTAACCTACAGTATATAAGTTTAATTGTCACACTAATTCACAACCTGGTGTCCCCTGAATTATCCTGAATGTTAAGAATGTATGACAGTTTTTGTCAACTTAAACTATTTAACTAAATCATGCCATGAACAATAATAATAATAATAATAATAATAATAATAATAAAAGCTCAAGGAGGAGGTTTCGTTTAAGGTTGGCAAGGAAATGGAAAAACAAAACGTGGGAGGGGGCACAATTCACCTTATTTCAGGGTTGTGATTAATGCCATCGCTGATAAGGACGAAGTAGAGATTAAGAGGCAATGAAAAACAACCAAGAGGATGTTGGAATTGAATACTGAAGAACTACTTTCACTTTTTGTTTTATAATTGATCACTTTATTTACACTTCTATACCCAACTATGACTATGGACTGGTATTTGGACTAGGATAAAGTGAAACCTATGAAAGTGTGACAACTGCATATACAAAGTCAAGAATATGACCAAACTCTACATCAGCATTCAACATATTTGTACAGTAGATTCAACAGACATAGAAAATTAAGATGGTACTCCTGTGGGGGTTCGGGCGGGGACACCAAGAGCCCGCTGATGAGCCAGCTTGGTGTCCTAGGCAAAACCCCACACAAGACACGGCACAAACCTAGAAAAATTGCCGAGTTTTAATAGAAAATTAACTTATGTCTCTCATATTATTAAGCCTAAAACAAAACTCAAGACCAATGACTTTCAGAATAACTCAATGCCTTCTGAAATATTGTCAAGAATTTATAAAAGGGTTGGTATGAATTAAAAATAACATGTATACTAGTGACTTAAAATATATGGTACGTCTATGGTGTAGAGGGCTCAAAAAACTGGGAAAATATTGGTAGCAATCTATTTTCATATTCTGACTGCATGAACAACTATTTTACACTCAGGAATTAAACCTTCATCCACTATATTACCTTTAATATGAAAGAAATCACAAGAGCAGAGTTGTTTAAGAAATTGCAAATGTAAAAAAACAAAGATATTACCCCAGGTTTAAAGAGAGAACAATGTTTTGAGTAACCTGTCATAAATATACATTTTCATCTTTATCACTAAATTTCTTCCCAAAAACAAAAACAAAGGGAAAGAAACAGTGAACATCTGAAAAAGAAAGGTTTACTAATTTACAGTTAAATTTTGATAAATAGATCCTACTTGACATTGAAATATCAAGAGTTGTCATGATGAAAGATGACTCTTCAGATTTCTATCATCCCAGTATTTTCTTTGGTGGTAAAAATATTTTCATAATAGGCTATTATGTACATTTTTTAATTGTGTAATAAGGGAACCATAACATATGTGAGAGAAAACAAAATATTTCACAGGGAGCTGGTACTAAGATTGTAAGAAAATATTCAACATCAGACATTAAATAAAGGACACAAAAAAATAGAAAACAGCAACCACTTATACCAAAGCAAGATACAAACCACAAACAGAAATATAGAAAGGTCAGGGGGTTTCAATTTATATCTAAGTTAGTTGCTGCTTCCTATTAGTCACTTCCTCCATTTCATTACAACAAATTTTCTACATCACAGAATATGAAGTTTTATGCTTGGAAATAACTAATATACAATGAAGAAAAAAACTGTAGAAGAAATGCTCCATAATATTTTGTAAATATTAAAAAAATCTCTACTATCCTCAATATAGAGGGAGCATAGAGAGATGGAAAATAGCATTTTCTCACCTCATTAATGAAGAATAGGCCTACAATAAACAATTGTGTACCAAATATTTTGCAACTGTTCATAAATAATAGTATGAAAGAGCACATACCTTTTGCAGTAACTAACAAAATATTCAGTACATATTATATTTATTGCATTCTGATTTTCTATAAAGGCACCAGCAAAAGGTAAACTGCACATTTGCATCTCTCTACCAAACGATCATAAAATTCAATTTGAGGTAAGAGTTGGATCACATAATTGCAGATGCAAATATGTTTCATGCATTCACACCCACACACACTTACACTTGATATCTGTGGTTTCTAACTGCATTTCATATTCTTAGAGAGCCATCAATTTGAAAAGAACATTAATAGCCCCTGGCACTACAGCCCTTGAAGGGCCTAGGCCTACCAAGCGACCGCTGCCCAGCCATTTGGCCTGCAGATATTGGGGTGACGGATGATCAGCGCATCGGGTCCCCTCGGCCGTTAATCTTGGTTTTCGTGATCGGGGCGCTGCCTCAGTGTCAGACAGCTACTCAATTGTCCTTACGAGGCTGAGTGCACCCCGTTCCAGCCCTCACGTCAGTTTCTAAAACCCCTGGCGGAGCCGGGAATCAACCCGGGGCCTCCGGGTGAGAGGCAGGCGCGCTACCCCAACACCTTGAAAAGAATATTAATTCCCCAAATTTTCAATTATGAGGATTGCAATTGTATTTTTGCATCAAGTGATGTAAGTACATCATACAAGGAATAAAATAACCTACAGGTTGACTGCTGCTTTCTGCTGAAACATACATCTCACTTAAATCTGTCCAGGATCAGATTGTAACACCCAAGAATTCCGGCAAAATCATTACATGAACGACATCATGTCAAAATCTACCCAATATGAATTTTGTGACCTCTATAATAATTCACTACAACAGCAAAAGAGTAAAACAGGCATCTCAGTCACAAGAATAAAAGAATGCCTGTCAATTATAATTAATTACTAAGTACAGGTTCTGAAATTTATAGGAAAATAAAGCAGAGGAACACACACAGAAGACACACGTGACATATCTTTGGTACAGTAGTAAAATTCTTATAAACTTATCCAAAAATCCACAAAGTTACTTAACAAAGACCTACAAAATTTGCCAGTGAACAGACAAGTCAACTGAAATGCTGAGAGAGCACTTGATAGGAGAACCAATACTCAACCAACATTTCTAATTATTATGAAGTACAGAATTACAAAAAGTGGAAAAGGACAAAAAATACTAGTGAAAATATAACTTGTCCTATAAATTTATTAATTATTTTTTTCCTGTATGAAATTGCCAAAGAAGAATAGCTTTAACCCTAGCAGTAATAAAATGAAGATAGGACATATGAAATTAGAACTGGACTGAGTTCAGTAGCACAAAATAGAAGAAATGAAGTCTTTATTATTAAAAGCTACACATCAAGCTCCATAACTAAGGAGAGAAACCTACAAAGATTTCATTGGATTACTCACTACAATTAGCTCCTGTTTGGAAGTTTTTATAAATAAAATGAACCAATATGTAGTAGGCACATGATTCCCATGAGTTTGATCAGAATGAGCAAATAACATAAGGCAAATAAAATGCTCACACATTCATTTTTATTCAGCACCTCAAACTAATGACCATAATGTGACGAGAGGTTTTGTACAAAGAAAGAAGTACAGTATAATAATGCTGCATTAAATAAAGTAAATTTCAGCAATCAAGCAATTCCTCCTTCATTTAAACCTAAGCCATGGCACTGAAGTTCTTGAAACATAATAAACAAGAAATCCACCAATATTATAGTGTCACATTTTTAACAAAGCCAAATTTAGGACTTGAAAATTTGCTGAGAAATGGATATTTTCCATTACATTCTAAAATTTGGTTCTCAGAACTATTACCTACCGAATAACATAAATAAAGCACTTTATTGTAATCAATCTATGTGGAGTAGTAAATAACTGTAGAAACTACAAAACAGGTCACTTGGCAAGAACATAGTGATGTTATTACTGTTAAAGGCATTTGAACCATTAACCAGCACTCTTTTTCTCAAAAGAATTTAAGGGGTACTCTCAGTTGTGGTCGACAAAACATTACGATCCTGAAACTTCCGGCAATTTGCAAAGTCCGGTCATTGTTTGCGTTTCAGCTTTTTCGATGCCTGGGTGGATGTTAAATAGTTCGTTATTTTCTTCATCCTTCAAAACTAACCACATGCACAAAATAAAAACCTACCCCGCCTACAAACAATAGCCTGCATGCTTAAAAGAACGGAGTGCCGAGTTGCCGACCAAAAGAAACTGATTCGATAGATCGATTTAAATCGAGGATTACTCGAAATCTCCTCCAGCTGTTGTGAGCAGCGTGTTGATGCCAACTGATCGATGAACTTTCAAGTCAGAAGTTATATTTGCCGGACTAAATACAAATGTACCAATATTTTTTCTAAACAGTGTTTTTAAATGTTTAAGGGGTACGCATGACCCCTCCCGCATTTACCCGAAAAAAAAAACCCAACAACACTGCCCTTAACCACAACACTTTTCAGGGTCACTCTGGAAGAAATCTAGAATGGTACCAAGACGATGAAGCAACTTTCTCTCCCTCTCATGGTTTCAGTTACAAAAGCTACATAACCTGCCAGTTATCACACAAGATTAACACACATAATAAGTAAATGGGCTAATGATCATGTTGTCCCTAAGCTGTGAATGAAGCATCCACAACCAGCCTCAATACAAATAAGAAGTGTTTAAGCCAATAATATTTAACAACAGTATACAACATAATGTACTTTTCAGACCAGAATCAATACAATCTTATACAGGTTGCAATTGCATGACAATCATCCAAGAAGAAAAATATTAAATATGGTTTTTCTTTGATAAGGATGTGAAGTGGAGAACTCACATTAATTAGCTAAAATAAAAAATAAAATAAAACAAGGATTGTTTATATATTCCATAGTCTAAAAAATGTAGTGAGTTATGAACTACTGGGCAATTTCTATTTTGCACTTAAATTCACCCATATGTATGATATTTTAGCATGGCGAGGAATTTATGAAACTATTATCAGTAATTTTAAGTTCCTCATACAACAGGTGTGTATATAGGATTTCCTTATGGAGAAGACTGAATCCATAAATTTACATATTCACAAGCTCAAGTTGAATTTTTAAATCTCACAATCAAATGATAGTAAATTTATATTTTAATAAAAGCAATACTATTTGCAGTACAGTAGTAAAGAAAAGAAAAGAAAAATTAGTGCTACATAAGTTCTTCCTGGGTCCTTGTGGGTGTGGTGACACGCTCAAGTATTTCCGCCATACTCTTTGGTACTAAATGCTACATAATATGGAGCATAAAACAAAATAAAATGTTATAAATTGGTATTCCTATAAATCTGAACAGCATATTAAGCCAGAGAATAATTATGAAGACTTTTTCAAATAGCGTATGGAATTTATTCAGTAACATGTGTTGTTATAGGTGTGTGTGTAACAATATTTGGCTCTAGGACTGGGGTAAGTGTCCCGGAACTACAATAGAAGCCTGATATACTGCGGATTCGGATATAACGCAGATGAACTGTGGCTCCCAAATTAAATACTGTACCGGTATCATTTATGAATGATTTTTTCACTCTCAGTGGTATGTTATAAACTTGAAAAAACTTAATACAGTCGGCATGTAGCATTTCTGCAGTAAAATTTACTGCTGCAACTTCAAGCTCTCTATACAATAACCAAAAGAGATGGATGTAATTGAACTCAACCTTAGGGGCAGATGACCTCGTAGTTCCGCCCCTTAAAACAACAATAACTAACTAAACTCAACCTTTGGTTTGTCTTATCAACATACATACTGTATCAAGATTGTTGCTATACAGAAGCTTTGAATACACATCTCAAGGTAAACATTATGATGCAGTCAACAAAGTGACTATGCAACAGTCCTTGGCAATAATAAAAATAAGCACAACCATCATGTGGATCATAAATTATTAATTCATTGTCTAGATTTCTGTGTGCTTGTTGAGATGTCACAGAAACGGAAAGCATATTCTGTGAGTGATGAACTGAAAATTATTGATGGTGTCAAGAATGGCAAAACAAAAGCAAGTTTATCATGTGAGTGTGGTGTTTCTGAAGGAACAATTTGAGTCACGTTTGTCTAATTGCTGTACCCTATTTGGTATGTTTCTGAAATGTTTTACAGTATGTACTTCTAAAGGCGGGTACACACTTGCGAGCTGAGCGGCTCATGAGCCGCTCACATTACCAGCCTCGTCAGTGTGTACGGGCTTCTGAGCCTAGTTCGAGCCGCTCAATCTGAGCCGGCTGAAGTCGGTTTTTACAGTGAGCACAAAGGAATCCTCAGTGTCAGTGTGGACGGCAGAGATACGTGCTCGCAAGTCTGTACCAGCTTCTGTGAGCCTGTCTCGAGCCGAAATCAGAGAGCGAAGATATGTTTCCCGTTTCGAGATTTTGTGATCTATTCTGCTTAGTAAAGTCTCAAAGTCAGTAGGCGACATCCGTGTGAAAATTTTATACTGACCACTAACGATCTGGAACTTCATGTCCAACAATAATTCCGACCCACTTCGTCTTTTGTACAGTTCATTGCGCCAACACTGAAAGGATTTCTTTTCATTTAAATTGGCCATCATCATAGCTGCGCCACTCGCAACCATCACAGCAAGCAGAGTTTCTTGTTAGGAAGACATCAGTTTTGCACGTGGAAACAACACACAATGACTGATTCTGCTCGCGAGCATTATGGCTCAAATAATGCTCATAGAAGGCTCGGGCATTTACTTTTTCCTAGAGCGGCTCATGACCCGCTCGGCTCGCCAGTCGCTCGCAAGTGTGTACCCGCCTTTATGCTCTTTAAATTGAAATACAGTACAGTACTGTCTATAGTACAATATGTATAAAACTGCATTGCATTAAGTGTTCTTCCTAACTTTCAATGCGAAGTTTGTCATTACACGGCTCTCTCGATATACCGTGGGTACGCTGGGGTAAAGCATGTCCCCCGACAACCGCGTTATATCGGGCTTATATTGGAGTGTGAAAATCTCTGGGGAAATCACACTCAGGATGGTTGCTATCAGTGTCAGGATTTGAAGTTTGGATCCCCGTATGCTCATTTATTCAGTCCAGTTGTGGAGCATGGCACATTTGTTAGTGGATTTAGTCATATTCTTAACAGTATAAAAAAAACAGGTCTAAGAATACGAGATCAGATGATGATGATAATAATTATAATAATAACAAATATACTCACTGAATATTAGGACCTATGCTGTCATGCCCAAAGGCTTTTTGCTACTGGTTTTAAATGTGTGGAAAGTTTTGTGCATTTCACTCTTATTTTGGAAATCTTTGCTTGTATATTGTAGTTCCTTGCAGTCACAATACATTTTATTTGGTTTGAAAGTTGTAAATAACAATTGCTGTTTTGTACAGTTCTATATAATAATAAAAATCGAACCATTGATTAGCTACAATAAACATGGTTTAGTAATGTCAGGGCAGTGGAGTATTTATTTATGAAAATACCTGCCCTAAAGCTCAACACATAGTTCATTATCTGTTCCACTTATTTAGTTCAAATGCTGCTGGAGACAATGAAATATAAATATTGGTTCCGAGATACTGAGATGTACTTTAAACTGCTTACATATGATGTCCCTGTATCGCTGCCATTATTTACTTTTATTTATCACTGGAAGAGATAGGCGAAGTATCCCAAATAGAATTTGATCTTGGGAAAAAGAAGAAAAAGACAAATGCTGTCTTCATGGTAAATCTATTGCCAGTATAACTCGAAATAAGTTTATTATAAAGTACAGTACCGGTAAGTAGATTTATACCTGATGCTTCAATAGGACATTTTCAACTAAGATGGATAAAAATTTGTTAAAATTTATTACTTCAGGTTGGGGGGGATCAATACTGTTTTAAAATTTCCACAGTAATAATAATTTTGTTTCTTGCGTGGTACTCTGGTAAAAATTAATTGTAAGGTTTGCTCGATTCCATGGAGGTCTAGTGACTCATAAATGCTCTACAAATACAGAAACTGTACATCACGAATGCATTGGACTGATGACTACATAATTTCTAAATCTTAATATTTAAAGCGACAACCGTTTAGGAGTCGGGGAAATAAGAATCCAGTATTATTATTTATAAGCAAAGTATCCCAAATACAGGGTGCCCGGGAATGATCTCCGCAGTGGGTACATGCAGCTGCGAGTGGTCGAGTCATCCGTTTAGTTGGCAGCACAGTGTCCTTGATAGGGTGAAGGCCACATGTGTGGGCTGTCGAATTCGTCAGTGTGTATTGCAATAAGCGAGCATGTGTGTCATCAGCACTTCTAGCATCAGTTATGAATGGCTGTGGTGAGTATAAAGTTTACCGTTTGTTTGTTATGATACAAGCGACAGCCGTGCTGCCAACGTAACTGGTGACGTAATCTCTCGCAGCAGCTTGTAGGCACTGCGGAGAACATTCCAGGGCGCACTGTAGAAGTGACCTCAGGTTAATCTACGTGGCATGCATGGCAAAATGCTATGCCTGCTGGGCACCTATACACACATTTGCATGGTGCAGTGGTGTGTTAGATATTTTCAATGCGCAATATTCAGAATTCGTAACAGTATTTATCATTGTTGCAAGATGCACTTTTCTTGCACTCTTTGAGCTACACACCAACTGATGGTGCATATTATAGCAGTTTTTAAAGGACTCAAAACATGTATTTGGTGCCGAAATGTTGGGAGGCTTGTTTGCAAGTATGCCAAGTGCTAGTGGAGTTATTTGTGATGTTAAAATTGTACATTTACTTGTTAACAGTGGCAGTGAAATTGATATTGATTGCAAGAGTAATGGAGAGGATTATTTTACACAATCATAGAGTGAAAGTTGTGATCTAGATAATTATAAATGACAATAATATGGTAACAAATGCAAATGTATTGGGTGACTGACCTAGTCTCAGTAATGTCGAAATATGGGCACACGTCAAGGGAAAAGCATTGTGTGTTATGCTATTGACCTTGAGCATATATTTGGCAATTTTTCGACTGTCCTGTTGTAAAATACGACCAAATCCATTTAATTCCACACAGAGTATGGGGTAGCTGCAATGAATAAAGCACATTGTAAGTGTTGTCAGGAGTTTTCAGATGTTCCGCTTAAAGGGTTAAAAAGGGTATACAATAATCAGGTGGAAACGTGATGTTTTTTTTTTAAATAATTCTATCCCAGCCATGCAGACTGCTAGCAATTTTGCTATAACAGGCTTTTACACGATAACAGATTCATTCTCAACACTTTTATGGTGTACAGAAACAATACAGTCATGTAACACTCATTGGTGCCACATGAAACATAACTCTGTATACCTTATAATAAGACCATTGGGTGTTCAAATAAATTACTTCTGCACTAGTATAAATGGTACCAGATAGAACTACAATCTGAGTACCTGATTGGTGTAGGCTAAGGAAAGGAGCAGGTAAAAAAAAAAAAAGTTTATTCTTAAAGACATTCATTAGAAGGCAACAAGGATAATTTGTTTTATGATTGGTTTCAAAATCTTCATGGCAACAAATAGTAAAATAATTGCCATGAGGCAGATTTGGTTCACAAAGCTGGAGACAAACTACACATGACTGACATATCCATCGATATACTAATGTGTATCCATGCATCCAGAAGCATAACAGCAACAGACATTGTTAAAATAATAGTGAGATTGGCTTACAGACATTCCAGGTTTATCAATACTCCTAACTGCAGTCATTAGTATGCTTGGTACAACACAGGGGGCATCACCGAGACAAGCGCATGGTTTTATTACACAATCTCTCTTCAATTACTGTAGTGTAAATCCCTTCATATTATTTATTACTGTAGGAAAGTCTAGTAAAATTGCAGGGTTTTAAGCTGACGTGTGTTCTATTCATGTCAAAAGAATTGTCCTTTGGCATGTAGCTTTCTTATAGCCTGCTTTCTCTGTTCGCATATTTCTGAATGATTTAATGATATCACAAAGAGAAAAACCAACATAGTTCCCTCGTACAGCCCAAAGTTAGATCGTTGTTCACTGATTGAAGTAAATACTGATATAGGCTACTGCTGATTGATATACAGATTAATGAGTCAAGAGCAGATCGCTGGTGTCTCATCCTACATCCCAGATATGTGATACATGTGATACAAATAGAATATCGAAACAAAATAAAAAAATGTTGCATCTCATTCTGCAGAATAAGGAGGCTTTTGTTTTAAAAACCTCAGCATTCAGGAAAATTCTCAATGAAGATGATAATATTGTTATTGATGATGATGATGATGATGATAATGATAACATCCTCTCAGTTTGCGACTGTGATCATTGCGTGGTAGATGTTTGCAGTCCACTGCTCAAGAGTCATTCGGTATTATGTGTTTTCAAATTTTATGTGAAGTGAAAGTCGTATTTCACCAGAGTTCATATATTGTAATTTTAAAAAAAATATTGGTACAGTGCTAAAAAAATATTAGTCATGCACACTGCTTGGGTATGTATGTATGTATTCATTGTGATTATATAATTTATATATGTATAGAGATGAATGCTTTGCATATTTTCTTGTGTGCAGTGATAAATAGGGCCCGGATTTTGATGAAAAGTCATCTTTTTTCCGAGTACACGGAGACGATGCTTAGTGGTAATTATGTGTATTCTACAATAAATATGTTAGATATATGGGGGTTTTAAAAGTCATCAAAACGCATTTTTCCTACATTTTACAGAATCAAGTCATTTTCTAACATTTAGGTATATTTTAGGTAATTTTTCATGTGTTATACATTTATAGGTCATTTTTTTATAGAATATGGTTAAATGCTCATTTTAAAGTTATGTTTTTAGCATCTGTATTTCTAAACATGTCAGCATTAATATTCTTGGACTAATCCACATACTGTAGTTCTGCAGTGCTCATCTGTTTTCAATACACGTTTCTTATCTACGCAGCTGATTTAATTTTTCTTGACGATGCATTTGTGTGTACAGTTTGCGTCATCAATTTCTTCATGCGCACACGAGTATTGCGTCAGTCTGAGAAAAGAAACGGGGTAATCCCCTCAGCGCCATGTGGTTTGTGTCGAGTTTATCTTTATTAGAAGTGTTGACAGCTCTGACACATCTCTGGTCGGCTCTGGCCTCTGAACTATAGGTCTTTTAAGGTGTGTTTGTGTTCTAGGTGTGTGGCGTTTTGTTGTGCAGTGCAATTGAAATGCCAAAACAAAAGCAGTCAACTGCAAGCCGTTTAAAACAGTATGTGTCAGATTTCGGTGAAAACATATTCTCAACTGATGGAATTATTTTGTTCTGTAAAGTGTGCAAAATCAAAGTCGCTGCAGATAAACGGTTCACCGTATAACAACACGTCGGGCGCGATAAACATTTGTGAGGTCTTGAAAATGTGGAAAAAAGGAAAGTGTCTCAATTACTGTTAAAAGAAACTGCTTCGACATCAAATAACAAGTCATCTTCCTTTTATAAAGAATTATGTGAGGTGTATGTTAGTGCTAATATTCCATTAGGAAAACTAAGCAATTCTAAATTAAGTGATTTCCTCGAACGCCACACTGGTCATACTATTCCAGGCGAATCAAAATTGCGTAAAAACTACCTATCAAAATGTTACGAAGACCGTTAAACCGAATACGTAAATGTGTGAAAGGGAAAAAAAATTACGTATCAATTGATGAGACTACAGATTCAGAGGGACCTTATGTAGGAAATGTAGTGATAGGGACCCTAGAAACAAACAGTCCCGGGCAAACTTTTCTGCTGACATCAGAGGTCTTGGAAGCGGTTAACCACACTCAGATATGCAAACTGTTCGATAAATCCATGTGTTTAATATGGCCTAGGGGTATACAACATGAGAATGTGCTCCTCTTCCTAACAGATGCAGCACCTTACATGGTAAAGGCAGCAAAATTTATCAAAGCATTTTACAATAAGATGGTGCATGTTATTTGTCTGGCCCATGCTTTTCATCGAATTGCAGAAGAGACCCATTCAAAATTTTCAGAAGTAGATAGACTAGTTTCCACAGTAAAGAAAGTCTTTGTCCAAGCTCCATCCCGCACTAAATATTTCAAAGACAAGGCCCCTGATGTAGCTTTGCCCTCTGCATCAGTTTTTAACACGCTGGGGTACCTGGTTGACTGCATGCATATACTATTGTGACAATTTTCAGAGAGTGAGAGAAGTAGTGAATGGCTTTGATAGGACAGATGCTAATGCTATTGGGAGTGCACAGGACCTGTTTTCTGATCCTCAAATGGAAGGTACGGTAAATTGGTTTGCTTAAAATCAAATTCTTTGTTTTTGCCAGAAACCATAACCTGCCTAGAAGAAAGTGGCATGGTATAGGCCAAGTCAATACAGTTAGTTAGGAATGCTGAAGGTTGTATAAAACATGTAAAAGGTGAGATTGGGGACACAGTCAGACAGAAAATAAAATTTGTATTGGACGAGAATAAAGGGTATCAGACAGTGTGTCAAATAGCCAGTATTTTGTTGGGAGAAGATTTCAGAATTGATATTTTTGAAGAGGATTTAACAGCCAGTGACATAGTGTTTTTCAAATATGCTTCTATTACATCAGTGGAAGTGGAGAGAAGTTTCTTGAAATATAAAAGAGTATTAGCTGACAACCGCCGTTCCTTCACCTTTGATAACTTGAGGATGACGATGGTGATGTATTGCAACGCTAACTAAAGTACGGTATGTTTAGTTAGCAATATATTTTTTCACTTTGTAGTAGAAATGAAAATGACGTATTGTTAATCTATTGATTAATAGTTTAGTAGTAATACACTAATTCTACTAAGAATGTTTGTTATTCGAACCATTATTTGCACAAGAACATCATGAAATTGATCATTTGTAGGATTTTTTTAAAATGATCATTATTAGGTCATTTTTTTAAAAAATGAGATCATTTTAAGAGAATTTTAGGGGCATTTTATAGGTCATTTTTCGATAATTTTAAGGTCATCAACATTCGGGCCCTAGTGATAAGGTTATCAGCAGGGCGCGGATTCTAATGACATGTCATCTCTTTTTCTTTGTGTGCTACGACGCAATGCCCGTAAACATATAAATTCCGTATACGAGTCTCTGATCACAGAAATGCGTAATTTTTAGGGCATTATTTTTGTCATTTTCTCTATTTTTAAAGTTTTAGGTCATTTTTGTACATTTCAGGACTTTTTAAGTATTTTTTTTTTATATTTTTCGAAATTTTCAGGTCCTATTCTTTTTTACATTGGTGACAATTATCAATGACTTGTAGCACAGTAAGTTAAATCATCTCTTCCCATCGCATGGTCTCTGTTTGGATTGCATGACATCATAAGGGAATTCCCTTTCTCTCTGTACTTGTATATGGGACAGAAAGATGCCATCTCGCAGGAGGAATCTTTATCACCGATATTGAAAGCTATGTATTCAAGCACATAACTTCTCATTGTAATGGTGTTGTTGAAGATACAGGCCTTAAACCAAAATCTATTTAGTATATCGCAAGGAAAATCCTTGTAATAGGCAGGAGAATTTTAATGGAAAAAACTAATGGGATATATGAAAATAGGCTCGTTAGTTCTTCACGGAACTACTTGTTAGGATTATTATATTTCTCTGCACCTGCTGCATCACCCAAAAGTATGGTTTTTCCTGTATCCCTGTTGCAGATCAGGTTCAAGTACGTCCAAATATCATGTTTTATATGCATTTGTTGTGTTTCATTCATGTGTGACTCACCCACTATGCTATCTTTGTCCTCCCCATGCACAAAAGACATCATGAGCATGGCAGACCACATGCATATGACAAAATGTTGGCTCTAGTGCGCCTAGGGTCTAGGCTGTGCACTCAGTACTAAACGCACTGCAGTACCCGGTCAAATGGACAGTGCTCGTGCGACACAACACTGCAGTGCTAGTGTGCTGTCGTGCTGCACTGCTCAGAAATGGGCAAGGTAGGGCTGCGCTTTGCCAGCGAGTAAATTTCTCGCTAGCACTGCTCCGCCTCACCCATTGCACGGTCCTGTCACTTAGTAATTGGAATGAGTCAAGTTCAGCAAACCCTGGCAAGTCCACAGATCTGATGGATCTCTGCTATGACTGTTGGTGATAAATCACATGGCCTTGCTTCACAGCAGGCAGTGGAGGCAACAGGTATGAGCAAGCTCAAAAGCTGATTTGCTAGATCCAACTTTTAATACAGAGTTTCATTTGTCAGTAATGTGGTATTGCAAGGAAGCTGTTTAAAAGGAGACCTGAAGCATGAATAAATGAGCAAATACCTTCGCACATTCATCAATTTTTTGACGGACATCAGAAAACTCTATCAACCCAGCCTTCCATAAACCTGATTTAGCTACTCTGGATGTTTGCTTTCGAGACTGGAAGCTATCCTGAAAGGATGACATTCCCAAAATGGTAGAAGTGATTCAAGAAAATTTGCTATGGGTATAGACCTCGTGCGAATGGATGTTGCTGCGCTCTGGGGGCAAGTAGCATAGATGTAGGTAGGACTTGCTTGTGAGTGAGGTGAAGCAACATGATAAGGTCGCATTTGTTGAGGTACCAGTTTACTGTAAGTTCGAAATGAAAGACGGTTCTATAAAGAGTAGAACAAATTGTAGTGTAGTTGGGTACAACTATACCTACGGAAATTGTCCGCCTGAGACTAGGTTCTTCAACAATAAACAGCATATTCTTAGAAGGAACGCTTGGATTGCGGCATCAAAACGGGACAGAGTGATAGTAAACCATGGTCTCCTACAATTAATTCACGTGTTTGTAGTCGGCATTTTATAAACGGGACACCAAAAAGAGAACCTGACAGTCATGGTTACATATCGAGGCTCCACATGAAGCCAAATGTATCGATCAGTACCGACAAGGTGAGGGCAGCAGAATAACTGAGAGATATACGTTAGCTAAAAATGTGACCTGCAAATAAGAGAGATGAAGGAGATACGGGGCATGGACCATACAGTGATGCAAGCACACAGACACATATTGTGACCGTAAATATTGACGAGACTCTGGTGAACATATATTTTTCTTTTTTGAGAAATAATCTTGAAGCAGAAGTCCAGTAAAATCTGCCAATGCCTCATGTGAACAAACAAACAATGACTGACACTTGTTTTAAACAAGACGGTGGTGTTCATGTAGACCTTGTTGATAAGAAACATTATTATGGATACAAGTCAGTAAAAGAAAACGAACACCATCTTCTCAAAATAGCTGGTGTAAAACTTACAGTATTTCATATCCTGTTATTGTTGCTACTCTCTGTACTTCATAACTGTACTCTTGGCAAGGAAAATATGCTACTCTTGTTAATAAAATGTAAACTGGAACACTGCAATCGGCATTATTTTGCCTTTAAATTTTCATTGAACCATATTTTTGAGGAAACATAAATGGATTTTCTGGCCACACGATCCACTGTTAAAAGTACCGGGTGAAATTCATTAAAGGTCATTTTGAAAAATGCAAATGCATCATAAATTGTAGTGAAGTGTTCTGTGAAAGACCTCAAGAGTGTTCGTCAAAGAATTTTAATATTCTCTCATAAAAATTCATTCACTGTTAAATTGAAAAAATGAAAATCCACAGCCTGCTTCCAGTCTCCGAACGGGTCAGGAATGGAATGAATGAAGCCCCCATCTAGCGGCGAGGATATGATCTGTGCCGGCTGCCGAGGCCTGACGCACTCCTCTGGGGCAATGATTAAATGAATGACAGATGAAATGAAATGATAGTGGAGTGTGTTGCTGGAATGAAATTTTGACAGGGAAAACCGAGTACCCGGAGAAAAACCTGTCTGCCTCCGTTTTGTCCAGCACAGATCTCACATGGAGTGACCGGGATTTGAACCACGGACCCAGCGGTGAGAGGCCGGCGTGCTGACGCCTAAGCCACGGAGGCTTCACTGTTAAATTAAATGTTGCCATCACTCCATCAGGTTATATTTCTTTCCTGTCTAAATGTTATGGTGGAACGGCGACTGACAGCTACATTACCGTACATTCTGGTATACTAATTCATATTCAACCAGGAGATCATCTTATGTGTGACAAAGGATTCTCTCAGATAAAAATTTCCATTGAAAATAAGAACGCAATAATGGTAATGCTACCATTTTTTGGCACCAGTGGTATCCTGCCGCTAGACAAGTAAGACTATAGCATTTAAATAGAGTATTAGAGTTTTGATTATCAAATTGCTGAAGGCATTGAAATGAAATGCTCTGCAGCATCATCCACGATAGCTTGGACAATGGCCGTGGAGAAAATCAGGGATTCATCTTCACACTCAGCCCAAAATTCTAATAAAAGCACAGTCTATGTCTTTAATTTTCTCGTATAGTTCAGATTTGCTGAACGAATTTAATCCTTCACTATCCAACATGCTATAAACTGGCCTCTTATTTAATCTGGGCTTGAACACTTCTCCTAAATTTTCTCCTTTAGAATATTTCGCGACAACATTCTTAGGTTTTTTCCGTTGTTGTAGGACGGAAGTCTTCGAGGAATCTCTCTCAGTACTAATGTAAATGCATAGCCCAGCAATGTGTTTAAAGCATTTTGAAAGACCTGCTTTACATTCACACTCTGCTGATTGAACAGTCCTGTTGCAATCGCTCTGTATATAGGAAAGAAAAGACCAGTTATGATTTAAAATAATATTCTAAATATACAACTGATTTATGGTGCAAAGGAGCCTCCGTGGCTTAGGCCCGGCCTCTCACCGCTGGGTCCATGGTTCAAATCCCGGTCACTCCATTTGAGATTTGTGCTGGACAATGCGGAGGCAGACAGGTTTTTCTCCGGGTACTCCGGTTTTCTCCGACACAATTTCATTCCAGCAACACTCTCCACTATCCTTTCATTTCATCTGTCATTCATTTAATCATTGCCCCACGGGAGTGCGACAGGCTCCGGCAGCGGGCACATTTCATATCCTCACCGCTGGATGGGGGCTTCATCATTCCATTCCCTGATCCAATCGGTCGACTGGAAGCAGGCTGTGGATTTTCATTTATGGTGCAAAAGGTAGCTCTGACTTTAAGTTTAACAGAAGAAGGCAGTTGATTAAAGCTCGGTTCTTGCAGACACAAGCAGGATATTTTTCTCTTAATCGTTTTTTTACCTGGAATATGTGGCTACTTTTATTGAACTGTCCGCCTTTCTTTAGAGTAGAAGCTCTGAAATGCGATGTGTCCCGTAGAATATTATGAAAACCCACATAACTGTCTAGGCTATGGACGACGACATTTCACCTAGATATAGCTTCCTGTACCGTGAAACTGGATTCTCCCGCAGGAGCCATTACACACACTAGTCGTGCCGATATAGTGAGCGAGTTGCTGCTAGGGGCGCCAGCAGCTAAAATATCGTCATTTGCATGAGGTCTATTAACAGAGCAGAAGACTACTTTGAAGGAAGATAAACACAGTTGCATGGTAGGGAAATACAAAAATGTCAACCAAGTTAAGTTCCTTTCTGAGACAGACCCTATATACAAGTTATGTGATCTAATTTTAATAACCTATCTCACATCATTTAGTATGATCATAGGAATCAAGATTATTCAATAGTCGACCTACATATAATTTAAACAATCAATAATTTTTTAACATATTTTGAAACTAGCTCTTTGTACCCGTCGTTGATGGGTTTGAGTGTTGAGTGTAATAAAAGGATTACATTCAGGAGACTGGTAACAGGGATTAGCTTAGTTATGGCTAGACTGTCGGACCTTGTTTGGCCAGCCCCTGTATAATTTGGTAATTTGCTCCCAGTACATTGTTCTGCTTAGAATTAGGTGCTCATAGGAAGACCACTTGGGGGGACAAAAATAAGCATTAAACAGCTGATAAGAGAAATAAACTATCTACCAGCATGCAAATTCCAACAATTTAAATATTTTAGAAAATTTAGAAATATTTGTTGGCTTTTGGCCTTTTTAGCTATGCGCCCAGCTCCGATTTAATTTACTTTGTCTCTTGGTATGATAAGGAATGATTATTATGTATATATTATATCACAGAAATTGAATGGGCTTACAATTAAAGACAACACACATGCCAGATTCGAACCAGTAGCCGAGCTCAAGTTCAACTTCAAGACCAAAACTTTGCTGACACATGCCAGCTGGCAAAAAGAAAAAAACAAAGATTATACAGATTGAGTCCTACTTCCCTGGATATATTTTCACATTTATATTGGTAAGGGTTCATTCCTACATAAATATTATTAGCTGCAGATGTTCACAGTAAAAATTTTCTCACTCCACGATCGATGTGAAGTGATTGATAAGACAACTTGCAACTTCTTACACGCTTTATTGAGACACATGCATTAGAACTGTGATGAGACAACCGTAACATTCATGTCGGCACGTCACCTTGAGGTTAATCAATTTGTGGTTCTCACACTTGGCATTGCGAGGTCAAGAGGATACAGATTGCGCAATTGGGTTACTGCAGGATTTAAGGCTTCCTGTTAATCCCCTCACCCTTTTATGTTATATGAATAATTTGCAGCCTAGTTTTATGTTCGGGGTGGGGTGCCTTCTACTTACATACGAAATTTCCTGTCAATCGCTCAGTAGTTTTGACACCAACCACACATCATACAGATAAAAATTTAAGTGAGGGTATATTAGGTCACTACACACCCAATCCGGGATAAATACGTTTTAGCCAAAAATTCCAAATGTTCAGACAGAAAGATTATTTTATTAATAAAGATATGTACCATATGCAGTCAAATTTGGTTAATTCTAAATTTTTAATTAAAAAAATGTGAAAAATTCAAACCATTTATGAGGTTCCTTGACATTTCTATACATGAAAATGAAACTTGCCTCGTTCGAAAACTTGAATAATTTGATTTTTTTGTCAGTCACTTCAACTCTGGATTAACCAATTTGATCATACTTGAACTTTTAAGTTAATGTTAAAATCTTCCTCAGTCACTTAAAATCTAACTTTTATGAAGATAATTTAAGTCCAAATTTCTTCACCAGACCAATTATGCTGAGCACTGGAAATACTCGACTTCTTAAACCTTCTTAAAACTTTGGTAGAAACTAATACCTCTTAATGTTTTACATGTGATGCTATGTATTGCCCATTCTCTTCTACTGTTCATTTCTCCAAATACTGTATATTGCATAATTTCTTGAACTCCATTATCCTTAGCATATGCTTCCTGCTCCACTCCTAATTAATTTCTGCACTATGAACAGCTATAGGAAATGAATACCGTACTATAGACCAATCGAACACAAATTACATACCTCAACAAAAGTTGTAATAGCATGGATTTGACTGTATTGACTGCATATCAACCCACGGATGTATATACTATTTAGAAGTGGTTAAGTGTAAGAGAAGGCCACGAGTTCTAACTTCGCCACTACTGAAGACATAAAATAAAATAGTAAATAGAATTCACTAATTGTTTCATTGTATGGGAAGGCCATGGGTTTCGAGGTGCATCAACACCTCCAATCTCATCATCATTGTCACTCCACTTTTAATTGTATTAGTCCGTTATAAAGCATAAAAGTCAGTAGTTAGATCATCAATGTCACTATCCTTGTGCACTAACTGTTCAATAATATCTAGTTCCAAGAGAGAAGATTAAGCTGAAGCCACTTTTACATGTAAACCATGTGATAACTAAACAAACAACAAGAATAAAAGGTTACTACAAGCCATTGCAATTCCTAGGAAAGATGTTCTCACGGACACGGATGTAGCGAGTTATATAAGCTAGGCTGACTGGAGTCAGTTCTTTAACCGGTCTATCGTCGTCAGTCATCATGTTGCAGAGAGGAGCTAGCTAGTGCTAGCCACTATGTCAAGTTACTGTTCGTGCTAAGGGTGTGTGTGTGTGTGTGACATACAATGCAGATGTCATTCATAACCTATGGATACCTGTGTACTATGGTTATGTCTGGACTTTGAAGAAATACACATGGACTGCTCTCGTTAAGGTAAAAGTGGCAACTATTTCTGTGATCTTTTTATGTAACCGAAACATCAGTGCACGATTAATTTTTCCCTGTGGGTGGGAATTTTGGCAGTAGACTAAGGGGGAAAAAAAATTGTAGAGGGAGCTTGTTGTTTCATTTGACTGGTGATCTCACAACCATTAGTCATGACCTCCATTTAACGTGCAACCCGAACAACTGGACTTGACATTTCACCTCAAAAATCCCACATGCATTACCCCGGAATCGAACCCAATTCCGCCTTAATAGGAAGCAAGCAGCTTGACTACAGCACCATCACGCCTCTCAGCCTGTAGACTAAAAATTAGGCTGGGTTCATCTTCTTTCCTTTTATCTTAAAAAATTGGGGAAGTTATTAATATTGTTGGGCAGCATTTTAAGGAGTGAAGTAAACCAATCTTATTAAAGTGGGTTTAAATACCACATTAACGTATGGTCCTTCCATAAAGCCTGGGTGTCCATCCGAGTATGACATGGTATTACAAGATCTTAACAAAAATTTGATAAAATGGTCCGACTAGCTCAAAAACAAGTTGCCAGCATTTCGCCCCAGTGTACTATTGGGCTCGTCAGTTGGTATGGTACACCTCACCAAGACGCGAGGCTAGCACATACTAAGAAGGCCACTGCAAGGTACAAAAACTTAGTATTGATGCCACGAGCAATGCCAATGTACTAAGAGAGTCAAACTCCCTTTCATAGAACAATATAACCTTACCTTGGTATCCATATTGAAATCAAATGTTCCCGAAGGAAAACATGATGTTGATTTGTCCATTTGTGCTAATATTTTTTGTTTGTTTTTGAGCTAGCCGGACCATTTTATCAAATTTTTGTTGAAATATATTAGCTCAAATCAACATCATGTTTTCCTTTGGGAACATTAGATTTCAATTACAAGATTTGCCCAAAAATATTGAGGTTGAATTTTGGGGTTCCATTTTGTATTTGCCTTTCTTGTGTATGCCATACCTATTTCTTTGCCTTGTGCAAGTGGCATTTGAAGATGATGATGATTGTTGGGGCCTAACATCTAGGTTATCGGCCACTAATGGTCTGGGTGATAGCGAAAATGTCAATGAAGTGGAAACCAGAACGAAAATTAAGTGAGAAGGAGAATACTTAAAAAAAGGAACTCAGATTGAAACTACTCACAAAATGGAGAGTGGCAATACGTACAAAAGGGAATTTAGAACGAAAATACTCACAAAAGGAATAGATTGAAAAATATGCACAAAATGTAGGTTAAGTCCAAAATATGTACAAAATGCAATGAACAGTCGAAATACTTATAAAATGCAAATGAGAGTGAAAATACGTACAAAATGCAATTGAGAAAATACTTACCAATTGAAATTGCAAATACACAATGCAATTTCGATTGAAAAATGCACATTTCAGATTCCAAATAATCACAAAGTGCAATTGAAATTCAAAATACTTACAAAATGCAATCGAAATTGAAAATGCTTACAAAATGTATGGTAGATTCAAACTACTCAATTGGATGGACAATACTTACAAAATGCAATTTAGATTGAAAATACTTACAAAATGTAATTTAGATTCAAAATACCAACAAAATGCAATTGAGAATCAAAATACTTGCAAAATGCGCACCCTACAAAATGCAATTTAGATTGAAAATACCTACAAAAAGTGGCTTAAGTTGAAAATACAAAATGCAATTGAAATTCAAAATACTCACAAAAGTCCCAGCCCCTATATTGAAAGACTTACTAAAATGCAATTTAGATCGAAGAGACTTACAAAATGCAACGGAGATTGAAAACACCTACAAAATGGAGTGTAAATGGGGGGAAAGAAAAAGCTAAATGGAAAGATACACGGGGAGCCAATTAACAAAACAGTGCGGGAACCTTAAAGAGAAAAGGAAATATAATGAAAAGAAAACAAGAGGTCTGACCCCTCGAAGAAGGAGGGATCAGGAAAGATGAGACAAAGGCCAATTAAGGTGGGAAAGTGAAAGACTCCCTAGGCCTCGGATAACCTAATACTGTCGGGGTTGGAAAAGAACAAGAGTTGACCAAGGGAGGTCGACAGGAAAGAAGACGGAGAGGAGCCCGGCACAAGTAAGTGGAAGCAATGCCGGACTCAGCTGGGGTCCCGTGGTCACCAACCCACGTCCCACTAGATGTGAACCCCTGGGGGAGCAAGTGGTATTTGCTGACCATTGAATTTAATGGGTGAGATTACTGGGTTGTACATGTGATACCTTATGTCAATGGGTATTGTAATCTTGCTAATTGTAGTGTAATGTAGTTAATATTTCATGTAGCTTGTTGGAGGTGGGGTTCAATATTTTCTTTGTCTATTTCCTTGGAATTTGGCTGTGTAAGGTTTGGCATTTAGAGCTGTGTAGTTTGATGTATGAGGTTATCCTAATGCTTGATTGATTGCCATGGCATCTCAACTCAGAATTATATCTGACCTCAAATAAAATTGTTCTTGTGAAGTACATGACTGTGGAAACTTACTTGTAAAAGGAACAGTGACATGATTTAAAGAAGTAATAACCATTTTTGTTGCTGTTTTATTTTACCAGCTCGGGACATTTTTGTCATAAGCCCTAAGTGGTAACAGATAATTTAAACTTTAAAAATAACTATATAAATATTAACAATCCACAACTTGCTGAGATAAAACCCAGAATAAAGGGAGCAAATATTATGACCACAGCTTACCAATTATTTCTTGCAAAGACTAAATGATAGCCAGCTATATACATTCATATATACTTTTCAAAACACACATCACCAATGTACATTAGTGTTCCAAGAACTTCAACTGTTGTCACAACAGAAATAAGACTCACAGATTCAATGGAATCTAAAAATTTGAGATCAACTCAGACTGCCATTAGATAGTTCATATAGGATATTCTATCCGAGTGGCCTGGCTTGTGCCTGAAATGGCTGTAGGAGGAATTTATGATACTTTAAATACTCCTTATATAACTTAAGTAATATTCTCATATCCTAAATATTTTCCCTTTCTATCTGTTCTTTTCTTACAGTAATTGAGTACATGACTGTATTCATACAAGTTGACAAACTTCATGAGGACAAAAAATATAATATGCAATGATTTGTTAAGCAGAAATGGAAAGTCAATAAATAAAATGTAAAACATATATCTGGCACAAATAGGCAAAGTAAGTTAATTATACAAATTATGAACATTAAAAGTCCTGAACAAAATCAAATTTCCAGCATTTAATAGTTTTTAATAAATATAACTGATTTATTTCTTATACCATACATCTTATTAGCTGACAAAATCCAGCTATGAAAATTAAAGCTTTAGTCAGTACTTTCATGTTTCAGAGCCATAAGCACCCCAACACCAGGATGCATTATGTGAAATACAGAAGAACAGTACTGGTCTTGAAAGTCCACAATAAATTAGTACAAGATGAGCCCTTTTCAACACAGCCAAGAAATGTCCATAAAAAAATATTATTTTTTCAAGGACCCTTTAAAGCATGACAATCAAAAGTAGCTTACATCATAGTTGTCTTGTCTAAACTACGGGGAAGTGTTTTTTTTCCAAGGTACAAAACACAATGACTTTTAAAGCATGACAGTCGTAAGTAGTCTATATCGTAGCTGTCTTGTCTAAGTTACGGAGGAGTGTTGGGCAAATTGAATTAACAATTAAAAACTAACAGTTACTTTTAATTGTTAATTGCAATTAATAATGGAATTTTTAATTGTTAATTGCTTTCCTTACAATTAAAACCAATAATTGTAATTGCAACTGAATTATTCAAATAATGATTAAACCTATAAGCATATCTTCAAATGAGGAAAAAGACTGTACCGATCATCAAGAAAATTTGTGGAAAGTTACATTATTTTGCAGGGCAAAGGTTGATCTATATATATATATCAATTAACAATAATGATGATGATGATAATTGTTATTTTAAGGGGGCCTAACATCTAGGCTATCGGCCCCGATTAACAATAATGTAGGGCATTGAGGGCACAGGGGAACCTTTAATAATTTTGAACATTAAATTAGTAAGTGATACACAAGTTTCAAGTTAACACCTTTTAATGTAGTGTTCGAACGACTATGATCTTCGAAACTAAATAACAAAAGAATATTACTTATAATCAAGAAGGCATGCCCACTTTAAGAAGAACAACATCAAGAACAATACAATAAACAAAACCTAAATACCGTACCAGTTAAAAACAGCACTTTGAAATAATATAAAGGTATGAATATAAACTTTAAATGAACAATGAGCGATACATAACTGAAATACTCAGCACCCAGGACTGCCTTATAAACAATAGCTGCAAGCCCCCTAATATTATCTAGAACACCTGTAGCTTGATTTGCTGGAATTGTATTTTTGGTTTCTTCTGAACATTATCAAAGAAGAAATAGTCTTTTCTGTTAACTATCATCAAATGTTAGTTAGTTATTGTTGTTTTAAGGGGAGGAACTACAAGGTCATCGGCCTCTAACTATCATCAAAGTACAGAAGTTTTAAATGTAGAATTGGCCGCATATAAGTACTACTTCATTCCACATTACTAAGGATTAAATTCAACTAACACCTATAGCATAGATATATTATCATTAGCACTGAGTGAAAGCCTGAGGTTTTACATGACTGTTAATCTCATGTTTTATGTTTTGCCACGGTGGGTGAGTGGTTATAGTGTCGGACTACCAACCCCAAGATTGCAGGTTCGCCCCTGGCCATGGTAAGTGATTTTTGTAGGTGACAAAAATCACGATATTCATGTCATACGTTGTTGGCATGTTAAAGAACCCATTTGAATTCAGTAGGCCGTGTTCTATGGCAAAATTAATCTCGGGATTCTCCGCCAACACAAAGTTCCTCCATTCTCTACTTGAAAGCGCTGTAGTGTCAAGGAGTTTAGATATCTAACCTCCTTGACTTTCATTGCGTTCAAAGGAACGACGAAATTCGACATGCAAGCTACCCTCTGGGTGGCAATTAACAAAGCTTGCACCAGGCACCAGAGGCCATACGATATTATTATTATTATGTTTTATACCCACAGGATCTCCTTCTTAAGTGGAGTCTGAATCACCAGAAGTCTCATCTCAACTCAAAACTCACAAATGCATTAACCAGGAATCGAATTGAAACCGGTAAATCTCGGTAGGTGGCAAGCAACCTTATAACAAGAGCACTGATTGACTTTTGCCCCCAATCCACAACTGAGAAATCTAGAAGTCACATAGACATTTACTCTAGAATAAGAAAAAATTCAAAATGGTGCCCATGTTGATTGCATCACTATTAATTTGCAAGAATGGTGTTATAATCTGTTGAGTCACAGTGTCTTCAAATTATACGAATTATAATTTAATAATTTAATTAACAATCTCGAATTCACTATTCATAGTAAAAACCGTATTAACTTGCAGATCTGAATGTCTTGACAAATTTTCAATATGCAAAAAGGATGGCAGAATACCCACATACCTCAATCAAACGTTAACAACCTATAACATTAAGTAAGGACAACAATAAGGTCATCACCTCTCTAAAAGACCCCCCCACCAAAATTAATACAGATTAAAAACATACACCTCAAACAGGCTTTACTACACACGTTGTTGTTGTTTGAGTCTTCAGTCTCTCGACTGGTTAGATGCAGCAGTCCAGGCTTCCCTGTCCTGAGCTAATAGTTTCATCTCTACAAAGCTACCACACCCTATATCCGAGGCAATCTGTTTAACATATTTTAACCTTGCTGTACCCCTACAGTTCTTATCCTCAACCCTTCCTTTTATAACTAAGTTTGCTATTCATGGGTCTTAGTATGTGTCCTACCAACCTGTTGCTTCTCTTCATTAGCAATCGCCAGAAACATCTCTCTCTCCCACTCGTCTTGATACCTCTTCATTCGTAACCCTATCTACCCATCTGATTTTCATCATTCTCCTGTAACACCATATTTCAAACGCTTCAATTCTCCTCTTCTCTGTTGCTCCAACAGACAAAGTTTCACTTCCATAGCGTGCCACGCTCCAGTGCTTCAAAACTGACCTCGTAATACCTAAATCTATATTCAATGTCAACAGAATCTTTTTCTGTAGAAATGCTTTCCTTGCCTGTGCCAACCTACTTTTTATATCCTCTTTGCTTCGTCCATCACTGGTTATTTCAACCTGCTTGTAGTGATAGAAGCCATTTTTCAGTGTTATTTCAACCTGCTGATACCAAGGTAAGGAATGTAAATAAGGAGAGGAACTATGTTAAGAAATATTTGTTGTTAATTCATTTGATGGTCTTGGAACATCTTGGTGATCAATCTTGTGCAGCTGGGTGTGTGTTGAACATGTCCGGCAACCTGTGTTTCTGTGATAACTGTAGTAGTGTTATCAGGGACAGGGACTTGAAACAAGGCACTTTCCCAGCATTTGCCTGGAGGGAGTGTGGATAAACCCGGGGAAAAAACACACTCAGGATAGCCGCTGTCAGCGCCAGGATTTGAACCTGTGATCTTTGTACTTGCTGCAGCTGCCCGCACGAACGTGGTACACGATTTAATCAGTACTGCTACGCTACGGGGTGTTAAAAAATATACCAAGGTCAGTACACACTCAACGCTACGTTATTCTAAAGCTTCCAGTGCTACCGATTGCTCAAATATTTTCTAGGAAACCATTATATTTTCTCCTTCGCACCTTCACTCAGAATATACTCTGAAATCTGGTAATATACAGTATATACACGAGTATATACCTTTGGGAACCCTGCTAACAAAGTAGTGATATGTTATGTGATTTGGTATCATATAAAATTATTTTGGATCTTGCAAACCCACTCCCCAGTCGCCCTTGTCCCTCAAAATAACAGTTATAGATATTTATTTTCATGAAAATATCATTTCAAATGATATATAAATGTATTCATTTTGTATTCAAAATAATTAAGCCTCCCCAGTGGCACAGGACCTCCCATAGCTTTGTAAATGAACTATAGACTACTGTGTAACGGAAAAATAATACTGTACAACCATTTCCCAACTCTCATTATGACTGGAACAGCCATTTAGACACCAATCTGTCAGATAATATTGACCCTTCAAAGATAACCCCTGTCTCTCAATCAATTTCTTGGTATGAAATTGGTTTTCATGCCAACAATTCAAGAATATCAAAGAAACATAATTGTATAAACTTAATGTAATGGGTACAGGTAGATAATTCGGAATTAAATTCATAGTTAAACATGAAAAAAATATGTAAATAATATGTAAGCAACAACTAACTTAACTCATTTAGACTTTTCAAAAATCATGTCTTATCTACTTCATTCCTAATAATAATAATAATAATAATAATAATAGACTGATAACAATAATAATGGCATTGAAAACTAGAACTCTACCAGGCAATATATGGCTAAGATTTAACTAAATTCATCTTATAATCACCAAATCTAATACAAGATCTTTCATGAGCTGACGTTATATGATTCCAAGTGCCGCTCAAAAATCCGAATTCCTCAGACAGGAATCGAACCTCACAATCGTGGGATCATGAGGTGGACACCCTACCACTGATGAAGAACTACTTTGTTGAAATTAAGTAACATGCCCCTGTGCCCCCAACCCCTCAATATTTTGAAATAAATACAGTATAGCCCTTCCCATGTTCTCAAAAATAATATAATTATTCCCATCTTTCATTATAATGGTAACAGCCAATTGAAGGCTAATCTCCGACTGACAACTTTGTCCCGCAAAGCCCCTCAGTCTACCAAGCAAGAAACAGAATTCAGTTTGTGTCCTGATTTCATTATAATAAAATTTCCAGAACATGAACTAAATATATATTGTAAAATTTTCAGAGGGTAAATAATTGGTTGTCCCCTAAAATAATGGAAAGAATTAATAAAATACTTTTACACGTAAAACTCTAGCACACTTTTAAAACAAAGTATCATATGTTAATTTGTTGTTCAAATTAATTTAAGGGCCCCCTCTGTCCCCAATGTGTTTGGAAATTAGAAATAGCCTATTATGTACCCTAAAACATAATGTAACTCTCCCAAAATTTTCATTATGATCGAAGCAGCCGCTTAAATGCCAATCTCAGTAAGACAATTTTGACGTCCTGAAAGCTGCCTCTCACGTTTAGTTTCTGTGTATGAAATAGAATTTTTAAGTTTCTGCCCTGAGTTACTGAACAAATTTTCGAGAACACTGAAAAATAGTCTTGTAAAAGTTTAGTGGGTAGTCTAAACAATTGAGGATTAATTATATATAAAGAAGAATTTAAAAAATTAAAAACATGGGTATCATTTGCTTTATGAAGTAACTGCTTGCTTTATGCGAATACATGTGTGTGAAATATAGAAAAATCTTCCCTTAAAAAAACTGTCTTGTGGCAAGGAGACATGGAAAATATATTGATACTTAGCAACATTAGTAAATTAAATTGCAATTAAAATGATACACAATGACACACAAAACACAAGACACTATAAAACTGGACCGCTCAAAGGCTCCTCCAGTCTGTGATTTTCTGGACTTGAAATTGAAGCTAGTTTGTGTCCTAACCACATATTGAGTTACTAACATTATTCCCAGAGACTCAATTAACATATTATGTAAATCTAAGGGGTAGATAATTGGAATTAAATGAATATATGACCCCCTAACCCCTCCCCCTAAAATGGTGGTAAAAATTTTAAACATAATTTTGCATATACATTTATAACTTTCAAACGAAATAGCACTTATTTATTTAGTGTTTAAAGTAATTAAAGGTCTCTGTGCCCCTGGCCCCTACCGTTTCATGATACCAAATATGGTCCATCGTGTGCGCAGGGTAACTACAATAACTCCCTCAATTTTCATCAAGATTTAGACAAAGAATCTGGACATACAAACTTTCCGATTTACATAGGCCTGAATCATCATCATCTTGCACAGTTTCCAGCCACTGGCCGGGTCTGTTTGGAACACAGGCCTCTCCAACGTCTTCTGTCTTCCCACCATCTCTCAGCCTCCACCCTTGTCCAGTCTTCTCCTCTCTTCTTCACGCTTTCTTCCACCCCCTTCAGTCACCTGTCTCTCGGTCTTCCTCTCGTCTCTTTCCTTCCCACTTCGTCTCGTGTATCCTCCTGGGTATCCTCTTCTCCTCCATTCGTTTTACATGTCCATACCATCTAAGTCTAGATTTCTCTATACCATCCTGTAATGGCTATTCCTTCATTAATTCTCTGGTCCTCTCATTTCTTATTCTGTCCCTCTTTGTAGCTCCAATACTGCTTTTCAAGAACCTCATCTCACTGGCCTGTATTTTGCTCTTCTCCCTTCCTTTCATAACCCAGGTCTCCGAGGCATACGTCAGGATGGGGACATAGTACGTCCGATATATGATCTTTTTGCTGTTCTGAGGGACATCCTTGCTCCATAACATGCTTCTCACACTCCTCCGGAATGCTTCTGCCTGTCTCCCCCGCTCATTTATTCCTCTATCGTTTCTTCCATTATCTTGTATCAGGCTTCCCAGATACTTGAAACTTTCCACATTCTTCAGCTGTTCCCCACCAATTGTTATTCCCGCTGTGGTTCTTTCTTTCTTCCTTGTTGTGATCACCATCTCACTCTTATTTATGTTAAATTTCATCCCATACCGTTGTATTATTCCATCCCACATGTCCAACTGTTCCTGTACCTCCTCCTCCTTGTTTCCCCAAATCATCAAATCATCTGCAAACACCATTGCTTTCATCTTTCCTTCCCCAATTACTTGTGCCACTCGGGTCATTATGTCATCCATCACCAGAATGAAAAGTAACGGTGACAAGTGCACTTCCTTGTTTCAGGCCATTTCTCTGTTCCAACCAGTCCGATCTCTCTCCTCCCACTTTCACACAGCTCACGCTTCCCTTGTACATCTCCTTTATCCTCCTTATAGTCCATTTTTCTACTCCTCTATCCTCCAGGGACTTCCATACTTTGTTTCTGCATACACTGTCATATGCTTTCTCAATGTCCAGGAAGGCCATCAGTAGATCTGTTCCATACTCATAGTGCTGTTCTTGTAACTGCCTTACAGCAAAAATCAAATCCACTGTGGACCTTCCTGGCCTGAATAAAGAATGCAAAGCCACTCTTCAAACATAGTACTGCAGGATTCCACAGAGTACATCAACTTAAATTTATGTAGTAAAGGAAACAGGAACGTGTAACTCACTCAGCTATAACAATCAGGTGCACAAAACACAATGCACTAGGAACAAGAGAATAGCTGTGGTTCTGTGAGAATATTCCATGTGACAAATCAAACTATATTCTTTTTTAGAATTTACTAAATACAATAATCATCTCAGCCCTCTCTACATGTAAGCCATGTAAGGCTGCGGCTGTGTCATGGCTCTGTCAGACGAAGTAAGTGCTGCTGGAAAATTAGTTAAAATTTTCAATTGCCACGAAACAATTAACAATTTTAAGTTTAGAAGTAATTTCAATTGATTGGTCAACTGTAATTGATTCTAATTGATTGATGCCCAACACTGCTATTGAGAAGTAGTTTTTTCAAGGTACAAAATACAATGACTTGAGTAAATACTGCCTAAATTTAATGTCAAAGGAAACTCCAGTGCCATCTGCTGAGAAACAGGTGAACAGGTATTTGGAACTGCACAATTACCATACAGAGATGGAACAAGACATTTACCCTTACAGCAACTATTGTGCACAAGACTGCTGCATTGAAGTTTTTGTCTGAAATGAAGAGAAGTGGCAAAGTGTTCTTCTAAGCTTCCACTGCTGGCATGCTGATGAGAAAGTGCATTAACTTTCATAGGTGCACCATCATACCTAAGAGGAAAACTAGTTTGGAACTGGCTTTCTTTGGTGCCACTGGTAGGATATTTTGGAGGAGTACCTGCACGTGATGCAGACACTCTTGAGACCAGAGCAGACTCGGAAAGTTTTGATCGACAGTGAGGGGCAGTGTTCATGTCGGAAAGTTTTGTAAGAGGGCAACGATAATTGATCTCAATCAACATGATATGATCAAAACGTCATAAGTCGGGAAACCTGAAAAGAAAATCAGAGTTTATTATTAGAAGCATTAATCATTCAAAACTACACAACAGCAGCTTGCACAGGCTAACTTTAGTAGCAGATCAGCCAGCAGTAAGGCAAACCCCTTCTCTGTCTTCCTAAGGAGTAAGCTCACTTCCACATTCAATACATTTCCAATATATTCACTTCAATTATATCTCACACGTTTTCCCTTTTGATTTTAGCGTCCAGCCACTTCCATAGTACAATAATATCCAGGCAGGGTGTCGAGCGATGACCTTTTTTCAAATTCCCGTATAATTCCCGTATTTCCCGTACGAAAATCCACCAAATTCCCGTATATTTTAGAACTCTCTAAGACTTCGAGTTCGCATACCGAATGGCTGAAAAATGAATCTTAAAGCGCGAATCAAGATTTTCTGGCGTAAGTGTAACTGCATTTTTGGAGATACTTCCGCAACCCACGGGTTATGGCAAGATTTAGGTCTAATCCGTAGCGTGAGCAAAGCGCGCGCGCGCGAGTGAATTCTCTCGCAGATACCGTTTATCTGAGGAGAGCTGATATAAATGAATGTTTTACTGAGGAGGGTTGAGAGAGTAGAGAATAGAAGTGTCACATAATAAATGTTTACGGGAAGTGACTGAATTGTATGTTACCGTAACCGTATAGAGCTTCCACGAGTTCAAATGACACCGAAGCTTATGCATAGGGAACTTCCGGTCCGCGAATCTCTATTTGATTTTCATTGGCAGTGAATCGTTCGTTCGCGATTATCTTCTTTATTATTTCGGATAGTGGTTTTGTTTTTAGGCGTTCAACTTATGAAATAAGAACTGGAGGGTTGGCCTTTCATGAATATTCCAAAGACAACTGTCTCCTAAAAGAGTAATTAGTAAAACTTCGCATCAGAGACGACCATAACAAACAGCTTGCCTACAAAGTGTGCGATTTGCACATTTCAAACGGCATTTCTTAGACTACAATATTTAAGTTGGTGCAAATTAAATATGTTATATGTGAGAATATTATTATAATTTGCTATCCGGTTGTTATATTAGTAGCCTATATTATGCATTAACGTGACCCGTTTAAATGCTAAATTGTGACGGAAGCTACGAGTTATAGGCTATTCGCCGTACCGGTAGGCCTAATATTTACTAACGCATCGATTCTTCTTTAATATTTATTTAATCATTATAATTATAATAGCCTATCTTCAACCCTCATTTAACCAAAAATCTGTTTATAATTCTATACAAATTCCAGGTATTTCAAGAAAGCGATATTTGATAGCACATGCGGTTCCACCTAAAAATCCAACCGTGCCTAGTTTTCAGTATCTATGGAAAATATTACCGTAAGTTAATAAACCAAACAACTGGCGACAATTTTTTTTAAATGCTCATTTACATCTTCACCCTAGTCTACGTAAAGTACCATACGGTAATCACTGAAAGGGTAAGGGGGTTATGACCTCAATTTCACAAACGAACGAACCTCATTTTGCATGAATTATGGAACCCGAATCCTAATGGAGGTATGGATTGTCTGCATTTAGAAATATGTTAGTCAATAATTTAAAACAAGATGCCAGAAAACTAAATACAAAAATCTGCGTACCTACTACGGTGTAAAGTTGCTCCGTGAAAAAAATACACCTCGCCAAGATTACACGACGTGCATACAGTTAAATACTATCATCCAATTGGAGAAACACTTTCTCTGTCACGATCTTATAAGCAATTCAAACATAAACTGCTGTAATTTACGGGAAAATGGGCAACATTTAGAGACTACGAGTGTTGTATGTGGCACAACGTTAGCTAACATTTCGCGTCATTAATACATAAGGAATGAACACATGCAGAGCTTTCTCACTGCACACAGCTGAAGATCATATTCTTGGTGCATTTTACGTTCTCTTAATAACAATAATTTGCTTAGTTACATGCAACGAAAATTGTAGTACACAGTTCCCATTGCTTCCAATACCTGACTACTAAACCAGAAAATGGTAATGCATAAACATACGCCAGTGGCGTGTCCTATGGCAAATGAAAGATCGAAAGAAAATGTAAGCTCTATAGGAGCACGGAACAAGGCGATACGATTTTCTACTCTACTGAAAGTAGTCAAAATTCCCTTTGTAATAATGACTAATAATCCTGGGGTTATGTAGTAATAATAATGATCGTGTGGCCTCCGGAGAGACCTAGTGCAGATCTTTCTAGTTGACGCCCGTCGGCGACCTGCGCGTCGTAATGAGGATGAAATGATGATGAAGACGGCACATACACCCAGTCCCCGAGACACGGTCATTAACCCCAGGAGATTAAAATCCCTGATGGCTCGGCCGGGAATCGAACCCGAGGCACTTTGGGCCAAAGCCTAGCGCGCTAACCATTTAGCCACAGAGCCGGACGGGTCATGTAGTAATAAGATGTAACCCACCCACTATCCCTTTTTAGATCACGACTTTTATAGTAAAAGTGTGTCCGCTATTACACGCGTAAATTATGGGACAAATACAGTATTGCTAACCCCATGAATTCAGTACTGACAGCCTTCCTGTCACTATGCCCCGCTTTTCCTCTCCGCAAACCACGGTCGCCACATAACGAGACCCTACGTCCAACCGCCACACGGCAAGAATTCTGAGCATGCTTCTCACCTACACCCTGTATTTTGAAGGAAACAACGCGAAGGATATGCCGGTATATTTAATATATTTTAAAAGACGATCCTGAGTCAACGCCGAGGACATTCATACAGAGAAATACGATACTTTTAGATGAATAAATAAATTACACACCGAAGCTAGGATACCTTTATCATCGGTATCGGTACCAATTCAATAAATACGATAAATAGGGCAAACACTCTACAGCTAATGAATATAAAAACACTCACCATGCAATGATTATCCTTTAACATGAAACAAGAGTCTGAGCGGAGGTCGTTCACAGCTTACTACAGTAGTTGACAGATGCACACTCTCTGAATCGCGACTCTCTACGGTTAATATTAGCTTTTGTGATAATACAAAAGTAAAGTTAAGGTAAATACATATTTAGCACTGAGCACTCAAACAAGCCGCTCAGTGGCGATATTATTGCCGTGGTTTTATATTGTCGAGTTGTAGGCTATTGAATGGCAGACGGTATTTTGAACACTATGATGGGAAACAATAGCCTGTGGTCTATTATCGATTGACGCAAGCGAACTGACGCCAATAAATAACTTATCCTCAGTCACTTGGCAAGGATTTCTTTGACACCCTCCATCCCTTCACCTGTCCCTATCATCATCACCACCATCATTGTCTTCGTCAGAGCTTGATGAATTGCCGATGTTAATAATCATTTTATCCACCGCGATATCCAGATCGCCTTCAGTATTTCTTTCTGTACATGCTGTACGGGATGTATCCAGTCCTCGGGTCGAACTTCGGCGAAGTAAAAGTAAGGAAACAGGCAGTGGTTAATAAGCGACTGAAACAATGCCTGCCCATACGAGAAGAATTCTGCCACGTGTTTTGTGTATTTTGTAGCCACATGTTGGTGACGGGTGTTTGATAGTAAAATGTCGAGAGCTGTGAGATATTGTTTGTAGTTTTTGAAATTTATGCATGTGTGACGCATTTGGATTGAGTGTTTGCACGGACTTGAAAACAATTTGGTAGGCTATGTGCATCTCCCCTGCGAAAGAAGATCATGGAAAGGCTAAAAACAGTAACATTCCACACGCGACACGCCGCGAATACTTTTTAATTCAGATTTATGTTATCAAAGTAGATAATAGAAAATAAAATAATGCAAAACGAAATTAAATAAGTCACTTTGACAAATACAAGATTGTTACTAGGAACTTCAGTTATACACAGCACAAAATTAAGTTCTTTTGACAGTACTATTTTTTTTCTCCAATTCCTGGAGATCTTACGTGGCTTTTCTTTCGACTGCCACCTTAGCCGTCGATTTGCACCTGTTTTGCTTCCTTGAACACGGCGTAGGAGTTTCGGGCAGTATGGACTCTTGCTCACGGTATCTTTTCTACTCCACCAGCTGCCATCACAGCGTCCTGAACAGTATACGCATGCCAATCAGACTTGATTCTTTATGATTGACGATCATGCACTCCTTGTTCAGGGAGAAACCTCTGTCTAGAGCTGCATTGTTGTGATACAAAATCAGTATCATTTTAACGAAGCTTGAGAGATCGTTTTTTTTGGCAGGAACTGCTGAAGCCACTATTTCAGACCACAGCACGTCGAGCCGTGGCTCTTTTCCGTCGAACTGCTTCAAACGCGCAGTGACGGAGGGCAGTCTCAGAACTGCGGAGTAGCTGCTCTTGAAGCGGTCAGCCATTGCGCCAGAAAGCAACTTCTTCTGATTACAAAGAATTTCCAGGGCAATGACGATCCTAACTTCTTCCAACTTAAGAGTCTCAGCGACCCCTATACGGTCCAGGCAGGAAATAGTACGGGTCCCTTGTGAGCAAGAGTTGACCTCTCTGATTTTTTCAGCCATAGGATACCAATGTACAATTTTCGGCAGTTGGCGCGAAATTGCAGCACATACGCGTTTGGAATTTTCTGAGATCTTAAGCTGTTAACTTCTTTAAGGGCTGCTCTTGTCGAGAAACCCAGGTCTCCTCTGAATAACAATGCGGACTAACTCCTGCATGTCATTGTCAGCAACAAGCGCGGCGCGCGGAGAGGGTACGGCCGGCGGTCGGCCAGGCAAAGCATGCATTCGACGTTGGCTGGGTTCTCATCCCGCTTAGTGCTCTATCGGTGACGCAAATTGCGGGTGGCAGCGCAGTCTGCTGGCGAAATAGAAGACTGAGCGGGAGGACTCTACCGAGCGTTCGGGGGCTAAGAAGTCAGGCATTATGAGACTTTTGAAGATTTCCCGTATCAAGTGCGAATTTCCCGTATAATTCCCGTATTTTTCCCGGGTCACTAAAATTCCCGTATAATTCCCGTATTTCCTGTATCGCTCGACACCCTGCCAGGTTATACACAGTTCTCCAATCCAATAGGTTAGGATAGGATAGGATCTCTTTTACATCAAGAACCAAAAGTTCACATAATTAGTTATATTTCACCGGGAATACCGTATTTCCTCGCATAATCGTCGCACCCCACTTTTCAAACACTCAAATTGGTTTATAAAATTTCCTCGCATAATCGTTGCATGGCATATTTGTATTTGTGCGCCAGTCAGTTGCACATGCTGCCGCGACTTTATAACCTGGCGAGACTTTGTCAGAAGAAAAATATCTCGTCGTTGTGCTTGCGGGCTATGAACTGTGACGCGAGCGGCAAGCTTCGTCACTTAGCACATTCCGCGAGCGTATAATCTCGTCTTTATGCCTGCGGGCTATGAACCGCGATGCGGGCGGCCAGCGCACATTCCGCGAGCTTATAGGCCTAATCTGGCGTGATCTTGTCAGCAGAAAGTAGGCCTAATCTCGTCTTTATGCCTGCGGGCTATGAACTGTGACGCGAACGGCCAGCGCACATTCCGCGAGGTTATAGGCCTAATCTGGCGTGATCTTGTCAGCAGAAATTAGGCCTAATCTCGTCTTTATGCCTGCGGGCTATGAACTGTGACGCGAACGGTCAGCGCACATTCCACGAGGTTATAGGCCTAATCTGGCGTGATCTTGTCAGCAGAAAGTAGGCCTAATCTCGTCTTTATGCCTGCGGGCTATGAACTGTGACGCGAACGGCTAGCGCACATTCCACGAGCTTATAGGCCTAATCTGGCGTGATTTTTTCAGGAGAAAGTAATTTCGTCTTTATGCCTGCGGGCTATTAACCGCGACACGAACGGCCAGCGCACATTCCGCGGACTTATCGGCCTAATCTGGCGTGATCTTGTCAGCAGAAAGTAATCTCGTCTTTATGCCTGTGGGCTATGAACTGTGATCGAACGGCCAGCGCACATTCCGCTATCTTATAGGCCTAATCTGGCGTGATCTTGTTAGGAGAAAGTAAATCACGTCTTCATGCCTGCAGGCTATGAACCGCAACGCGAACGACCAGCTTCGTCAGCACATTCCGCGAGCTTTAACCTGCCGTGACCTTGTTAGAAGAAAGAAGCCTGTCTCTGACTGCAGACTATGACTCACGCTACGCGAATGACTGGCCCGTGCGGCAAATAATGATACAGTATATTCTTTGAACTTAAATATTCTTTGCATAATCGTCGCACCCTGCTTTTTTCCACGAATTTTAGGTTCAAAAAGTGCGACGATTATGCGAGGAAATACGGTACTTTCCCCCCCCCCCCCCCATCAAATTACTATTATTACAGTAAATGATCTTGTAAATTAAAACAATATATTTAATTCGTTTTAATTACAGTTCAATTTGACTACGCCCTTCAGGGAAGAGTGTGACCGTAATGACAGCTATTTTCAACAATATTCAGCCACGCACTAGAGCATGACTGTTTGAATTGGTTGTCAAACCATTTTAATTGGACCGCATATCAATGTTTTCAACATGTGAATTAAGTCCACAGCAACTATGATTATGAAATTCTAAATGCATAAGTTGATTTGCTACTACACCAATTATTCCATTAGCATCATATAGGATTTTTAAGCAGCTTATAGATGAAAAGAAATTTTACTACGAATTCTATGTTTTAATGTAGGCGGCCTATTTAAAGAAAGAAAAAGTTTTATTCTTATAGTGTTGATTGATCTTAAATTGAATAATTCTGAATAAGGGCCTTGAATACGACCGAAACATGAACATGTGTGTGCAAAATAATGTTTTAATAATACATTAAGGTTACATGTATTGACCAGGTGGATCCAATCCATGGTTATAAAGCAACTTAGTTGTGTATTACGATGAGCAGTAACATTAATACCAGTAAGCGTAAAAGTTTTTCTCCTGGTCTCAATTAAATTTGCCGCTGGCTGCGAGCGAGCCAGCGGCTTGTGGGCCAGGTACCGGTGCACCAATGCGCTCCTCTGCCTGGGTTTTAAAGATGGGGGGTTAAATTAGAATTTTTTAGTAGTTAGTATTTATATAAAAGAGATACCCGCCGGGGATGCGGTAGGCTGCCGCCCCGGCGGTCCCTTGCGTGGTTTCAAGTTGTTAAAATTTAAGCACACGTTGTGGATGAAATTTGATAGTTATTTTTAATATTTGGTAGTTTTATGTTATTGTAAGTTGTAGTAATGTGTTAAGACTAGTATTTCGTTCCGTTTTACATAGACCAATGTACACCACATGCCCTCCCGGCCATGGCGTGCCAGCAGCAGGAGCTTTAGTTTGATGATTTGGAATTTAACGTGCTGGGATTGGCTTTTGTCTTGTCTTGTGTGTACTCTTACTAGGTGCTGCCCAGTTAAGGTGCTGTGTTTATTCTTTCTAGGCGCTGTCCAGTATGGTGCTGCACGCTCTGATTGGCTGTTGGTTTTTAGCAGAGTTTGGTGCATTTATCTAATGAATTTAATGGTTTTAATTGAAACTAAGTTTAGGGGTTGGTGTTACTGATGGGTGGGGTGAATTTTTGAGATGAATTTTGAGATTACAAGTGATCTTATTACGGGTTTTAGGTGGGTGGCCTCAGTAGTTACGCGCTGCCAAGTATTGCTTTTCTTTGGGTGCAGGGGGCCCAGGTTCATAATAATAAGATGGTAATGAGAAGACCTATCTCCAAGGGGGGGGGGGGGCTGCCAAAGGTGTTAAAGGCTGTAATGTATTAAGAAGAGTGAAAGACCACTCTCTAAATGGAGTTGGGGAGGCCGTAGGTGTTGTACGCTGAAAGTGCCATATTTGATGTTTTTAGCCAGACGGCATGGGTGTTGTAGGCTGAAAGGGTGCCTGTAGGCACGGCCCTTTGGGTGTCAGGTTTTGTGTGGTAGTGTTGATTTTGTGAGCTAGCATTTTGGTTCGTAGTTTTGAGTTAAGCGGTGTTCCTGTCCCCATGACCCACAGAATGCCATCCCAGGTGAGGCGGCTGTGGCCAAATCCCTAGGCAGACACGCCGCGCAGCCATGGATCTCGGAGTTGCATGTTAAGTTCGTGAATCCTGTCTTTTACACGTCTCTATTTTGCATTATGTCTTTAATTAAGTATATGCATTTTGGTCGCCTTTTCCTAGGGTCTCTACGGTCTGGGTCCCATGCTCCCTGGATTCTGATGAGTGGGTTAGGGTGATGTTGGGAATTGTTGTAGTACTTGTCGGTTAGCTTTAACATGAAGTCAAGTAGGTATGGCGTTTTAGTTTGTTGGTGTAAGTCATATATTCTTGTGTCACGGTGGGTTTTTAATGCTAGTCTTAGCATCCAGTTTTGTATGCGTTGGGAGTCTTTGAATGTTAGAGATGGACATGAATGCTATTGCTGGAGTAGCGTACGTTAAAATTGGTCTGATAAGTGTGTTGTAAATAAGTGTAATGTTTGTCTTAGATAGGGTTTATTTAACATGTTTAGTTTTATGCTTGTTTTGGCATGATTAATTGTGTTGTTTATGTGTGTTTGAAGGTTGAGTCTCTTGTCTAGTGTAATTCCAAGTTACTTAATTTCGTGGGTCCATTGAATATTGGTGTTGAATAATTGTATATGTTGTCTGAATTGGCCGTATTTGTGTGTGAAGTGTACTGCTTTTGTTTTGGCGACGTTAATCAGTATGGGATGGTAAAAAATAAGAGGCGGAAGGATCCGACGGATTATGTTAGAATGGTGAACAAGAGAAAACAAGAGATAGAAAATAGGGAAGAACTGAAGAAAATGTGGAAAGAATATTTTGAAGAACGTCTGAACCCAAATGGAAACCACGGCGAGGAGGAAGAAATCGGGGAAGAGGAAGATGTACTGCAAACAGAAAAGGACTTAACATGGGAAGAAGTGGAAGATGCAGTGAGGAAGATGAAAGGAGGGAAGGCACCGGGTGTGGATGAGTTGAGTGTGGAAACGGTGAGAGCAGCAGGAGAGGTGGGGATACAATGGTTGTACCGAGTGATGAAGACAGCATGGAAGGAAAGGAAGACCCCAGAGGACTGGAAAAAGGGAATAATTGTCCCAATCTTCAAGAAAGGTAGTAGAAGGAAGGAAGGAAGGAAGGAAGATTGTAGTTTTACGTGACCGTGAATCTTGTGGCTATGAGCCACGGGACCTCCTTTTTACGTGGAATCTGAACCACAGGACATGGCATTTCACTTCAAAGGTAGTAGAACAGAATGCAGAAACTATCGGGGAATAACACTGATGGGTCATTGTGCAAAGATGTTTGAGAAAGTTTTGGAAAGGAGAATTAGGACAAGGATAGATGGAGGGATGAGGGAAGAACAACATGGCTTCAGAGCAGAAAGGTCCACAGTGGATGATTTTTGCTGTAAGACAGTTACAAGAACAGCACTATAAGTATGGAACAGATCTACTGATGGCCTTCTTGGACATTGAGAAAGCATATGACAGTGTATGCAGAAACAAAGTATGGAAGTCCCTGGAGGACAGAGGAGTAGAAAAATGGTCTATAGGGAGGATAAAGGAGATGTACAAGGGAAGTGTGAGCTGTGTGAAAGTGGGAGGAGAGAGATCGGACTGGTTGGAACAGAGAAACGGCCTGAAACAAGGAAGTGCACTGTCACCGTTACTTTTCATTGTGGTGATGGATAACATAATTACCCGAGTGACACAAGTAATTGGGGAAGGAAAGATGAAAGCAATGGTGTTTGCAGATGATTTGATGATTTGGGGAAACAAGGAGGAGGAAGTACAGGAGCAGTTGGATGTGTGGGAAGGAATAATACAAGGATATGGGATGAAATTTAGCATAAATAAGAGTGAGATGGTGATCACAACAAGAAAGAAGGAAAGAACCACAACGGGAATAACAATTGGTGGGGAACAGCTGAAGAAAGTGGAGCGTTTCAAGTATTTGGGAAGCCTGATACAAGATAATGGAAGAAACGATAGATAAATAAATGAGCGGGCGAGACAGGCAGAAGCATTCCGGAGGAGTGTGAGAAGCACGATATGGAGCAAGGATGTCCCTCAGAACAGCAAAAAGATCATATATCAGACGTACTATGTCCCTATCCTGACATATGCCTCGGAGACCTGGGTTATGAAAGGAAGGGAGAAGAGCAAAATCCAGGCCAGTGAGATGAAGTTCTTGAGAAGCAGTATTGGAGCTAAAATGATGGACAGAATAAGAAATGAGAGGACCAGAGAATTAATGAAGGAGGAACCATTACAGAATGGTATAGAGAAATCTAGACTTAGATGGTATGGACATGTAAAACGAATGGAGGAGAAGAGGATACCCAGGAGGATACACGAGACGAAGTGGGAAGGAAAGAGACCGAGAGGAAGAGTGGAGGCTGAGAGATGGTGAGAAGACAGAAGACGTTGGAGAGGCTTGTGTTCCAAACAGACCCGGCCAGTGGCTGGAAACTGTGCAAGATGATGATGAATCTGTATTTTATTTTTAATAAGCCAAGATTGGAGCTGATTTACGTGTTGCTGTATGTTTTGAAATGCTAGTTGAGGGTTCCTAGATTTGGCGAGTATGGCTGTGTCGTCAGCGAACACATGGGTTGACGTGTAGTCGGATAATGGGATATCATTGATTGCCACTAGGAAGAAATGAGGTCCCATTATACTACCCTGAGGCACGCCGGCGTGTATGTGTTTGAGTGAGGAATTAATGTTGTTTACTGAAATGAAGAATTTACGTTGAGTTAGGTATTGCTGTATTAGAGTTATGTAAGTGTGGTGAATGTTAAGTTCAATTAATTTGTGAATAATTATGGGGTGGTGCACTCTGTCAAAAGCCTGCTGGATGACGAGAAAGATTGCCACCGTGTACTGATTGTGCTGGTATCCTGTTGTTATGTATTCGGTCACTCTGAGAAGTTGTTGGGTGGTTGAATGTTGTGAGCAAAAACCGAATTGTTGGTGTATCAGTGCATTGTTTATTGTTTCTTTGATTCTGGAAAGTAGTATTTTTTCAAAAAGTTTGGAGAGATGGCTTAATAAACTTATGGGCCTGTAGATGTGTGGTTTTCTGGGATTTTTTCTTTGTTTGGCGAAGCAGATGATTTTCGTGATCTTCCAATCTGCTGGGTAGTGTCTTAGCGTGAGTATTGCGTTCAATATGTGTAGTAATAATGTAGTGGCTGTGAGGGTGAGTTTTTTGATTATGGCATTTGGAATTTCATCCTTGACGGGTGCCTTGTGCATGTTAAGTGTTTTGATGTTTGCTTGAAGTTCTTGTTGTGTAATAGGGGGAATGTCGGTAGGTGCTGGCTGTGTGAGAAAATGTGCGACTTCGTCTTATACTATTTTATCGTGGGCGTCATCGTGCAGGTGGTCGTTTGGTTTAAATTGTTCATAAAGTGTGTCTGTCATAAGTTTGGCTTAGCCTTTGTTGTCTGTTATAAGTACGTTATTGTTGTCTTCAAGAGGAGGAACTGGTCTATTGCTTTTAGTAAATACTTTGTTCATTTTCCAAAGAGATTTGGGGTAGGTGTTGTGCTGTATGCTTTTGAGTTTGTTTTTCCATTGATTGTTTCTCTGTAGAATTAATTGGCTGCGTAGCCTGGAGTGTAGTCAGTTGTATTGTATTTTATTTTGTAGTGTTTGTGTTCTTTGATATACTTTCCTAGCATTATTCTTTTCTTTTATTAGCTTACAAATTTCTTCCGGTAGTGTAGGTATTTTCTGAGCTGTCTTTGGGAGTGGGCTGGCTCTCGCTGCTGTGATTATTGTGTTAGTGAATAGTTTAATTTCAGTTTCGAGTTTGATCTTTTAAAAGTAGAATATCCCTAACGGTATTTTCCGTTCATTTCAGATGCAGTGAACATGAAATTAGGCTAACCCTGCCATGCGCGATTACTTGCAGTAATTGGGGTAGATTTATATCAGGCTAATATTGTATAATGGTCTATAATAGGGCTCGGAATATTCGCATATTCGAATACCGAATAGTGCGAATACAGCGAATATTAATCGAATATTCGCAACGTCACGAATATTAAAAAATGAAGCCTATTGTACTCTACAACTTTGCCGCAAAAAGTAATCGGGCTATCAACAAGACACGTCTACATATTTTGGGTAATTTCCACCTCCCCCTTCCCTCTACATGCGCAATTTTGCATTTGTCTTCTTCTTACATTTTGCTTCTCGGGCGTTCATAATTTGTTACCCACTTGTTAAGTTTTACCGAGCAACGGACGTATCTTTCTGAACCGGTCATGAAGCGAACGTTGGACGTAGTCTACGCAGCAGCGTCGATGCGGGCAAAGTAACAAGTGTCATAACAAAAACGATTTGGAGCACCTTGAGTCGATATGCGGAGAACTGAGGTAGTAGGCGTGGGGTGAGGTGGAAGCGTTCGGGATGGGGCGGGATATTTAGGCTTGCAGAACAAAAAAGCAGGAAGAGAGAGAGAGACACATTTGTAGTGCATTCGTTGGCATGCCTGCTGCAGGTAGTTCAGTTGGATGGCAACTTGGTCAGCTCACCATCAGTCCAATTTCGTCTGAGTTTAAAGCGACTTATGTGATCATTAGTAGCCTACCGGTACACCCCCAGAACATAAGAGTGGAGCGTGGATTTATTTTGATCGGTCTGAAAACCTGCAGTCATCAACATGTAAGATTTGCAAGAAATCACTGAAAAATGGGTCAACCACATCCCCATAGTGGAACCATCTACGATACACGAAAAAAAAAAAAAAACGAAAAATAAAATCTATAAGACGGAAGACAGGGTTCAGTTGGCTCAGCGATGTGCTACGCGCTTCGACTCTAAATATCACATGTGCCAGAAAATGAACATGAACAGGTCTGCAATAAACGCCGTGCTTGGAGACCAAACAGTCACAAGACCATCTGTGGCAGCAAAGCTTGAGTGGAGCAATTCGGAATGGTCTTTGTTAAAAGAGATTGAGGCTGTTTTGAAACCACTGGAAGTATCCACACGAGTTTTATGCTCGAATCAAACTCCGACCTTATCGATGACTAGACCAATCATCCATGGTCTAATAGACAATCGTCTGGGAAGTGGCTCGAACCTGGAGGACGAGGAGGATGACGACTCAGAGAGCAAGACATCAAAAACACTAAAATCGACAATTTATGGGGCTCTTAAAAGACGATTTCACATTAGTGATGCAGAACCGACGACAGGTGTAAGTTTAACCCAATTAGCGTCTGCTGTGGATCCACATTACCAAAATCTTTTACACACGGAAAAGATTTGGGCGGAATTACGAGTGCAGATGCTTTCTTGCAATACCAGAGAAGATTCGGATGCTTCACAACCACAACAAACAACCGGGTTGTTGGGATCCTCACTCTCGTCCAGCTTTGAAAGGGACCTCTACTTCATTTTCAAGCGTCCAAATACGTCCCCGCGCAGGAAAACTTTAGGAACGCCTCCGAATCTGTAGGTGACCCCCCGAAATGGTGGAAGGCTAATGAAAAGGTATACCCCCGAATAAGTCAGTTGGCGAGAAAGCACTCATGCATTCCCGGCACCTCAGTTCAATCAAAACTAATTTTTTCCACAATGTTGTTAATGCCAAAAGAGCATGCCTTGATCCTGACAATGTTGACAAATTGATTTCTTTTTACTGAAATAAGAAATTTTTCGCGCTAAATAATCTTTGAGTTAAAATCCTGTTGACTGAAATTTCGGCAAACTGTTATTATTTTTGTTTTTCTTTCAAGTACTCGTGTCGATAATGTTGTGCTTATGTTGATGGAAATGTACATTTGCACGTCGTTAAGAGAAAACACGAAGAGTTTCTTTTTCTTCATATTTGGTTTAGTAAAAAAGTTAGGCAATATATCGTCATTTACCCAAATATGGGTTCGCATGTATTCTGTTTTTTCCCCTGAATTAAAGAATTAAATGTTATTGAAGGTTCCGTGGTTTTTCATTTATTAAAGACCATGGGTCAAATAATTATTTACATGCTACTTTTGTCTTATTTCACCGAACTAACTTTATTTGCTGAGAACAAAAGTTGTACAGTACTCCCTCTGTAATCCGGCAGCTCAGCTCTCCGGCACTCCCGGTAATCCGGCGTTTTGTATTCGAGTACGAGCTCAACACTTGATTTGATAATGCGTCCCCAATACTGTACAATGTTTCCCACGCAGCGACAAGACTAATGTCTGAGTAAAAAATGCATTGGCGCCAAGAGCGATGACTTACGCACGCCCCTCCCCCCTCAGGTGCTTAGTGTAGGACAGTTGTACTGTAGTAGTGTTGTGTTGAAAATGGCATCCGTGCAGAAAAAACGTAAACATAAAACTCTATCTTTGTTATATAAACATGAAATCCTAAAGCGGCTTGAAAAGGGCGAAACGTTAACTAGTGTTGCTAACGAATATGGTGTTGGTCGAGCTACAGTTCATGACATAAGAAAAAACAGTGATAAAATAAAGTAGTTTTTTAAGACGAATGAAAATTTAAAAAGTAAACTACAGACCGCGAGGAAAGCAGTAATAAGGCCTTGCTCCATCCTATTCCGTAAACCACTTTCGACAAGACTCAAGTGACTTCAACGTTAGACCTTATTTTGAACTGTCCTAAGAGAGCGTGTATTATTTATTTGTGCCCATTCCACTGTAGTTAGTTTTCAAACAGAGTTATTGTTGTCAATAATTGACGACGTCCCATCCAATGTTGCCACATATCTGACGTAACAACAGAGGGGTAGATAAAAGAAACTAACAATCTTAGCTATTTCAAAATTCAAATCAATTCGTAAATTGTTTGCGACCGTAGAAACGTTAAAATCGATATACTGTGTTTTTATTTTACCAACATTACGTCAACGAAGATTTTATTCCCGTGGCCCAAAAATTGAGCCTAACTTGGAGGCTGGCGCAGTGATTACAAACAAGTTCTTGTTCAAATAAAGGAAGTGAGGTTAAGTTATCTGACGTTTGAGCATAGGTCTGCAAAAGGCTAACATTTAATTTCAAAGGAGTACCGTACGTAATATCTGTTACGAAGGAATCAACTGATAGTCTGTGAACTTCATAACGCATCTAACGAAGTCTAGTTAGCCATATCTGCGGGACAATCTACGGCCAAATATGAGAAGACGCCTTGCGCAAAAAAAAAAAGGGTTTTGTTGTGAGATTAACTCACAATTGGACATAAGTGGTGGATTTACTAATCGATAAAGCTTTTAAAAACCAGCGAAAGGAATTAATATATTTTTCAATAACAATTCCCATTTCTTTAACTTGACTCACGATTATAACTAATGCGACTGAGCTTGTCTGCGGTATGCCTGCAGTGATTGGTCAGTTTCTCAAGGTCGCTGCGTGCCTACCTTCAACTGGCCAATGAGAAAGCGTCTTCTCGCGGATGTTCAGTGTTCTGACGAGCACCAATTCAAGGCAGCGGGAAAACACGCATGTATTCGTGCATTTCCTCAGCCAGTTAAGATTTCCGGCGGGGCGTGCGCGATTAACCTTTGTCTTGCCGTTGTGCGGCAATAACGGTACATTTTTTAAAAAAGCTTGTTCCAATTCACAACAAATTGTGGCATGGCTTAGTGATTTTTAAATCTTAAGTCATCGCAGAGGGAGTGACGTCTTACTCTACAGTAGCAAGGGAGAAGATATTAACTTGAAAAATTGTTTGGGACCATACCAATGTTAAATCGACATAGGTTTTATTCCAGCGGTCCAAACATTCGGGCCTTAAATGTAGGTTAAACGTAAAATCAGCAAATGTTAAAATGAAGCCCGAAATACATTGCTTCTTATGGCATAATAGCCAGGACCATCGGAAAGGAACGTTAATTCGAGAAACGTTAAATCGGGAGTTCACTATAAGTTTTACTGTAGAATTTCAATGTTTTTCTTACAGATGCATAGGGACCTAAAGAAAATCGCATTTGCGATAAATGTGAATTTTTAAATTTCGTACAGAATCCAAGCCAACGTTAATTTTAATGTGAAAAATAACCATTTTTACGCGTAAATCAAAGTGCGACAAAATGCGAATTGTGACCCAAAATGCGAAAATACCAAATAAGTGCGATTTTATAGCGAAATTAGTTTAAATCTGCTAATTTATTTGTGAATTTGTTTATTAAACAAAAGAAAATGTTTAGTAGATGGCCTAATCGCTCGCTAGTGATACCCCATCTCGGACTCGCAGTGTGCTACGCATATAACAATAGATTTCTGTATCGATACGAACTTTCGACTATCTATAACTTATTCAGACAGCTGACGAACAAAACTCGTTTGTGTACTTGGCGCATCGTGGCGACTGGTGGTTCGTCGAACACGTGGACTTCGCTAAACGGAAAATTTTGCGGCTTGCCGCTTGAATAGTAACCTTATTCTTTTTGTAACTTTCAAGCACTTCAAGGTTCAAAGTTCTTTGCTAGAAATGGGACGTACTGCTGAAACTGCTCATGAAAGAGCACAGCAGTACGCTAATCTTGGCTTTTATTGTTCCGATTCTGCAACAGTATTTTGCAAATATTGTAACTGCCGTGTTGGGTGGGAGAAGGAGGACAATATTCAGAAACATATTACATCTGTAAAACATGTTGCGAAGCGACGAGAATGTGCAACAGTTTCTGAACCCAAACAAACCTCTGTTATTGAAAGACTACATGGTGCCAAACGACGGAAGCATGACAAGGACTACTTCACAAAAAGAACTGTTGAAGTAATTGCTAAAGCAAATATTCCCTTAGAAAAGCTTGAAAATGAAACTGTAAGAACGTGGATTGCTGAATTTTCAAATCAAGGGGAGTTGCCTAACGCGAGAACTCTCCGCGAAAAATATTTGCCTGGTAAGTATGGTTTAAATAAATACATTTGCATATTGATTCTCTCTTGCTCATATAACATATACAAAGAAAAGCTAATCCAACTTCTGTAGAGGCTAAGCTTACAGCCAGTGCTTCCATAACCTTTCCAAGACATACCTTAACCTATAAAATTGTGAAGGTAATCCAACTTCATAATATTTTATTTTCAGAAGTTGCAGCTGATCACAAGAAATCAACAACTGAAACTCTAGTTGGGAATAAAATTAACATTTTATGAGATGAAACCACAGACAGAATGGGTCGCTGTGTTTTTGTTGTACTGTTCCAAGTGCCAACAGCAATTGAGAAGAAATTATTTGTTGCTGGAGTGAAATACCTCGAATCCGGAAATGCTACAAACTGTTCCCGTGCTGTGTTAGATTCATTGCGTGATCACATGTGCAATATGATGCCATGAAAGTATTTGTAAGTGACAGTGCTCCATATATATATATATATTTTTTTTATTTAGCGTATGGCTTTTAGTGCCGGGAGTGTCCGAGGACATGTTCGGCTCGCCAGTTTTTTTTTTGGTAGCTGCTTCGAGACGGACACCCAATGGGTGAGCTACAAGGACCGTTGGGAAGGAAAATTGGAATGTAAGGACGAGGAGTTGGAAGGTAGCGGCTGTGGCCTATAGTTAGGGACCAACCCCGGCATTTGCCTGGAAGGAAGATGGGAAACCACAAAAGACCATCTTCAAGGTTGCCGGCGGGAGGATTCGAACCTCCTCGCCTCCCGGATGTGAGCGACTGCCAGCAGTCGTGCCGTAACGACCACGGCTAACTCACCCGGTTGCTCCATATATGACTCGTTGTTATGAAACACTGAAGATCATCATTGGGGATCATTTGCTCCATGTGCAGTGTTGGGCACACAAACTTTGCCTTGTTGGTAGTTGTTGGACAGCAGCTATGTCCGATTTAAATCAGGTTGTAACAATGGTCAAGTCGGCCTATCTAAACACAAGGAAGCGCAAATATAACTACTTGCACTTTCTGAAGTCAAAAAATGGGGACTTAAAGGCAGCAAAACTTTTTCCATCGCCGGTACTTACTCGATGGAACAGCTGGTTTGAATCTGTTTTCTACTTTGCGAGTTATTTTCATGATGTTGTGAGTTTTTTTAAGCTACCTGACATGAAAGATGTTAGTAACAGTGGTGTTACATTTCTGCGAGGCTTGACAGATAGAGATGTAGATAGGATTTATTCTGAAATAATTTTTGTGAAAGAGCATGCTAGTGAACTTGTTGAACTTCTCACTCTGCTTGAGGGGTCCCAGTATCCAACCTCACATTTGCTTTATCCCAAACTTGAAAACTTAGGTGCTAATTTTGGTGCAATAATTCATGGCCATTATTCTGAAGCGACAGATAATGCCTTAGCTAAACTCACAGCCTTAGAATGTGCTACAAGGAAAGATTTGTTTGTAAAAGTAGCTCAGTCTGCTAGAAGCAAGCTTGCTAGACTAAAGGCAAGTAATCCCAACTGCAAAACTTTGAAGCCATAGCACAGATATTTTATCCTAGACACGTGGTATTAAACAATGACAAAGAAACCGATATTCAAAAACTTCCGGGCTTTACAATCGTTCCATGTCATGAAATAAGGAAGGGCTATGATTCTTTCAAGAATATTATTGAATCGCAGTTAAAACAAAATGAGGAGTGTGAAGTAGTATGTGCCTTGACTGCTGTTCAATAAGAACATGAACATTTTGCCAAGAGTTCTTTAGATCTTTTGAGGACACCAACAAACAATGTGGACAGTGAGCGTGTTTTGTCGTACTACAATACAGTTGTTACAGACAGAAGGTGTAACTTGAAAGAGTGCAACGCAGAGTTATTTACAATGCTTTAATTTGAACATTAAATTGTATCTCAAGAGTCACCAATAAAGTCATATAGTCCGTAAGAATCCGGAAAAAATTAGATGCTTATTTTCCAAAAATAGATGCTAAATAGGGAAAAAATAAATGCTAATTTAAAAGAAAATAGATACTAAATTTTCAGGTCCCTGCAGATGCATCATATCTACCATGACAACCTAGCAGATTTCCCTGGAATTCCATGAATTTTCCAGGATAAATCAGAAAATGTCCTGAACAACATGAACGGTCCTAATAAAAGGACTACAAAATTTCACAGTACATGTCACTTCAATGAAGCCTCATGATCTGCATTGAGTATATCGTCAGTACGAACGCCAGACCTTGCATGTCACATTCGTTAGCTATGAGGAAATGTCCCACAGCTGACTCTCCTATACAGAAATGTTCTCTATAGGAGAGTTAGCTGTGAAACCTCACATGTCACCATACAAGGTTTGTCTTCTTCAGCGATGATATACAGAGTGTTTAAAGAGAAGTGTCCCATATTCCTACGGGCCAAAACAAGAATAACCCATCCTGTATTCAAAGAGAATTTCAATGTGCCTAAGAATAACTGGTACCATGATAAATTGAAAATTGAAAACAAATCACCAGCAAAAATACTTCTTCTAAATTGTGTTAACTTCAACGTTAATACTGGAAGTATATTGTCAGAAGAAAATAAAAAATAAAAAATAAAAATGAGAGGATTTAAAACTACTCACAGCAGTAACAAAACTCAAAACTCGCAAGTATCCCAAAAATTAATACAGTTGCACATGAATAAACACATGCACAGTCTACATGTGTAAATATGTACGCAATCTTTCAAGAAATGAGAGCTTATTGAATCAAGGTCAACAAGAACACATGCTTACAATATTCATTATCAGAATATACTTTCCCCCAGCAGAATTTTAATGAACAATCTGCAAATATTATAGATTGGGCCTTGTTAAAAATAAAGAAGTCACAATTGTTATTTCTCAAACCAATACACCACCATCAAAATAGATTTTAACCCTAGAACTGCGGACCGTCTTCCAGGAAGACGGTGTGTTGTTTAATCAAGTGCGACCGTCTCTCTGAAAGAATGTCTCGGAATTCAAATATAGTACTACTGTTAGCCAACAGATGGCACTAATTTCAAGTCATGCTGGTTCCCGATGCTTTTATCTTTCGTTGTGTTACTCTTTGGCAAACAAATTACAATAAGCAGGCTATTATTTGGCTGCAGAAGTGGAAGTACTTTCATGTTGACATTGAAGTTGCATTGAGCAAAATGGCAGCCAAATATGTAGATGATTCAGAAATTGAGCGCTTGATTTTTGACGATTCGTGTGATAGTACGGACGATGACAGTGATTATTGTGTGGATTCGTATGAAAATGAAGATGCTGAAAGTAGTGGCAGTGATACCGGTGAACAGGATGTCCCACAAGTTATGGAAATCCCCATCAATGCAAGCGATGTTTATCATGTTCCTACAGACAATGTAAACATGCCTAATGTTAGCCGTTAAGGGGTAAGTGTGAACTGGACTGATATTCAACCCAATGAAAGTGACTTTCCAGGTAAAAATGTACCGTTTGTCGTTCATCATCCTGGGCCTGTGAACTTGCCTCCCCGTAATTCTACGCCGATTATGTACTTCAATCTGTTTCTCACACTGGGTTTTTGGAGACTTCTCGTTCAAGAAACTAACAGATATGCTGATCAATATCTACATAAATTAGGTGTTCTGCAACGTAAGAGTAGGTTTCGTTTGTGGCCTGAAGGTGGTGTGAATATTACACAGTTGAAGTGTTTTATTGGACTTGTTCTCAATATGGGCCTGCTAAGGAAGAAGAATATTTTTCGTTATTGGTGTACACAATATCCTAGTCAGGATACACCCTATTTTAGACAAGTAATGCCTTGTGACATGTTATTGCTCATAAACAGATTTTTTCATTTAGTAGACAACAGCTGTAGCAAGAAACCAGGTGATCCAGGATATGATCCACTGTTCAAAACTAGGGCGGCAATTGATCATTTCAGTGCATGTTTCAAAAGACAGTACATTCCTGGAAAAGTTCTAAGTATCGATGAAACATTGGTAGGTACAAAGAATAGGTCTAAATTAATCCAATATTTACCAAACAAACATCAACATCAGTGGGGCATAAAACTCTTCAAGGTATGTGAGCCTGGTTCGTATTACACTCTGCAATTCAGTGTATACAGTGGAATCTCGTTAGCACGTTCTCGGTTACGACGTTTTCCCGTTTAGAGCGATGATTTTCTCAAGTCCCAGTCCCAATTCTACAAAATACATGTTGATATATCCCCTTAATACGTTCTCTATTCCCGCTTACGACGATCAAATTTCCGTTGTACTATTTGTAAGCGAACCTGATTTTATTCTTATTTCATTATAAAATTCGGCTTCTGGAAAACACGACACGATATTGCCTCATATTCTCTGATAGTTATTGACAGTGTAGATGATTTCATTGTGTTTGACGGCGTAGAAGCGGCTATAGCTATGACGCAACACAGGTGACGTGTCTCTCTCCCGCTGCCCTTTCTCAAGTCCCTATCCTACTAAATTCATGTTGATATATCCCCTTAATACGTTCTCTATTCCCGCTTACAACAATCAAATTTCCTTTGAACTATTTGTTAGTGAACCGTATTTTATTCTTATTTCATTAAAAAATTCGACTTCTGGGAAACACGACGCGATATTGCCGCATATTCCCTGATAGTTATTGACAGTGTAGATGATTTTATTGTGTTTGACGGCGTAGAAGTGGCTATAGCTATGACGCAACACAGGTGACGTGTCTCTCTCCCGCTGCCCTCCACCCCTTTCTATTTGTTTATTTCTCACGTAGGCGCATTATTGTCTTCGTATTCCGCACTATTGTCTTCTAGTTCTTAGTGTTCACGTCCAGTTATGACCTATTTTATTGCGTGTTTCATAATGGATAAGAAGAAAGTACGGCAGAAAACTAATGATGAGAAGATGAAATACATTCGAGACGTGGAATGCAATCCTCACATGAAGCGTGTGGATATAGCGCGAAAGTGGAACATTCCTCCGTCTACACTGAACACGATTCTCGGCAAAAGGAAGGAAATCGAACGTGCATTTGAAGAAGGAATGAGCGGCAAAAGGAAACGTGTGCGAGAGGGACAGTTTCCTCAACTAGAAAGCGCTTTATTGAAGTGGTTCAAGCAAGCCCGTGCTTCAAACATATGCGTGCGCGGTCGCCGGTAACTGAGCCGTCACTGGCGGAGTGCGAGAACGAGAATGTCCTTGCTAAGCAGAAATAAAGACCCTGTATTATACTGTAGTGTAGAGGTACAGTAATTCATTTTTATGTTATTTATTCCGTGTAAGTTACTGATAACCTATGTTTATGTCGTGACTGTAGTAGTGCATACAATCACTTACTAAGGTCGGCGATTTGACGTCCATATATACGCCGCGTTCTTTCTTATACGTTGTAAATGCAGTATGGCGTTTTTCGGTAGTACGTTTTCCCGCATATGACGTCCAAATTTTTCAGTCCCTTGAAAAACGTACTAACGAGATTCCACTGTATTCGCCTGTCATATCTGGGGCCCCAAAATCGAGTGGAAAAGGTTTAAGTTTTGATGTTGTAATGAATTTACTTGAATTCCTTAGGAAATATATTTTGGAAGGGGTATCATAATTGTTGACAACTGGTATATATCTATTGATCTTGCTTTGGCTCTTTGGGAGAAGAAAACTCTACTCACAGGTACAGTTCGCAGCAACAGTAAAAATCTTCCTGCTGCTGCAAAAAATTTGAAATTGCAACCAGGAGAAATTTTGTATAAAAGAAGTGGCCCTGTGTTGTTTTGGGCATGGAGAGAGAAGAAATCACAGAAGAAATCCCTGACAGTAATTTCTACTGCATGTCCAGCAATAAATAATTTAGTGAAACGTTGTTCATCCAAAGGGACTGAAGTTTCTATGCCAGCAGTGGTCAGTGAATACACAACAGGAATGAGGGGAGTTGATGTATCTGATCAGAAGATTGATCATGTGTCCTCCGAGCAGTCTAGTCACAGGAACTAGTACAAGCTTTTCTTTCACTTGATAGACATGGCAGTGTTGAATTCATATGTTTTGTATTGTAAAAACACCGATGACAATATTCTTATACCTAGGTATGATTTTATGGTGCACCTCATAGAATCACTGGGTAGTGCTGAAGAGGATGATATCCCACTAAACACTTTTGCAAATTCCCATACAATCGAAGCGTTAGGAAAGAAACGTCAGCGAAGGTGTGTGGTGTGCAATGATGGAGAAAGCAAAAAAGTGAAAAAATCTAATTATGGATGTTTGAGTTGTAATGTTGGCATTTGTGTAGAGTGTTACAAAGACTTTGATCTTAATACAGGCAAAAAGAAACTGACATAAGGGAAAGGCAGAAGGTGAATTTATCATATAGGCCTATGTGCAAAATGGAGAAATGTCATACTGCAAAAATAATTTTCTTTTTTTTTTATAGTAAATAACAGGAATTATTTAAAACTGGTTCTTGAAATAGTAACAAAAAACTGAACTTTTCATTTATGATGTGTCTGACTAACATTTAACTTGGCAATATGGTTTTCTAGAGCAGAAAAGTATTTTTTTTATAAAATACTTTTATGTTTAATTCAAACTGATGAGTCTGAATGATTCACCTCTATAAAAATAATATAGAACAGTCTTTGAGCTTCCTATTGATGTATGAAAAGTTATAGGCCTATTCCTGAACACAGTTTGCTTACAGAAAAGGCAGAATGTGAATTTCTCATATAGGCCTATGTGCATAATGGAGAAATATCATATTGTAAAAATAAGTTCCCTTTTTAGTAAATAACAGGAATTATTTAAAACTGGTTCTTGAAATAGTAACAAAAAGTTGTGAACTTTTCATTTATGATGTGTCTGACAAACATTTAACTTGGCAATATGGTTTTCTAGAGCAGAAAAGTCAATTTTATTTTTTATAAAATACTTTTTATGATTAATTCAAACTGATGAGTCTGAATGATTCACCTCTATAAAAATAATATAGAACAGTCTTTCTGCTTTCTATTGATGTATGATAAGTTATAGGCCTATTCCTGAACACAGTTTGCCTACAGAAAAGGCAGAAGGTGAATTTCTCATATATGAGCATAATGGAGAAATGTAAAAATAATTTTCTTTTTTAGTAAATAACAGGAATTATTTAAAACTGGTTCATGAAATAGTAACAAAAAACTCAACTTTTCATTTATGATGTGTCTGACTAACATTTAACTTGGCAATATGGTTTTCTAGAGCAGAAAAGTTTTTTTTAATAAAATATTTTTTATGATTAATTCAAACTGATGAGTCTGAATGATTCACCTCTATAAAAATAATATAGAACAGTCTTTCTGCTTTCTATTGATGTATGATAAGTTACATTCATGAACACAGTTTGCTTACAGATACCAATATTTTATGGGAATTTACTGCACCATTTGACAGATAAACCTGCAGCAGTCCTAGGGTTAATAGAGAGGTGTAAAAATATGAAGTGGTTACCTGTTTGGATCCTCTATATAATATGATGGTATTTCAAAGAGGTCAGACTTTATGTCATTTCGGAAGGCAAATTCCTGGAATGTAATTTTTGCAGTCACAGTTGGGAGAATAGGAATATCTGCAAAGAAATACAATCACTCAATTGAATAGCTCTTTCTCCAACCCTCCTTAGTCCACATTTCATGCCCTTCAAAAATCACGGGAAACTGCTGGATCCAACATATGTCCACTAGCAGTAGTACCTGGCTTCATAGAGGTGTACATTAGTTTTATTTCCTACCATACAGTATTTAATATTAGCCTATGTAATCAACAACAAAATAATAAAGGAAATACCATAACTGGACACTATTAAGACTACAGAAATTACTACTTAATCAAGCAGATAAGAATATCAATATCCCATTGACATAGCCACTACTCCCGAGGGTAGACGCAGGCCAACATATGGTAACAAATCGGCAAACAGAAATCTCACACAAATCAGTTAGTCATGCCGTATGAAGAACCCATGTTAGTCACAGCACATTAAAAAAAAAAAAAAAGGCCAACTAACCAACCAACCCCAACAGTGCCTCATATACCCTAAGAACATAGTTTTTGGCTCTTGTGGACCACCAAGCTTTGTTCCATGTCTATAAATGCTTAATGGGAGCTTGATCTCGTCCTAGTACAACAAAATACCATGATTTTATTACAAGGCTTCCCCATCATGACTCCCCTCTTAATGATTGATAGTTTGAAAAAGAAAAAAAAAAGGCAGTAATTTGAATAATATCTGTGATGGATACATATACAATTCTCACTACAAACCTCCCAGCATTCCTCAAGTTAACAATGTGAAAACAGACAGAAAAAAAAGGAAGAGTTAAAAAACTGCAGACAGACATTCTTTGGCACATTCATCATAAAGCACTCTAAAACACATAGAACGTGAAAATCCACATAAATGTCTTGGAAAGCACAACATTCATTGTACATGGACTCCACACGAGATGGCGGTGCGTTGGACAGGTACCACATACAGGGCGATGGGATTTCAGTAGCAAGTCAGGCTCCGTGCAGAATGGATGCTTACACAAAGCTGGCCGTTCGCTAGGATCACAATACCAGAGAAAGCCATAGAGAGCTTGTGGAAGCTTTCGTACCAAGCCGTTGGGAGATAGGTAGCAGCATTTCAGCAGGGCCGTGGGAGGAAGCAGACATATAATGTTCTGGAAGACCTGTTAGTGCCCGGACTGATGTATCATGTGCACTGATTACTGGATAGAAGATGAACACTACTTGAGTAATAAACTGAAACTGGCATTGGAAAACGAACCATTCACAGAATTTCATGGGAAGATTTCACCTATGTTAAATTGCATCATGGTGGGTGCAACATGCACTCACAGACGTGCAAAAGTGCACACAGTTTGCCCTCGGTATGCTGCCGGTAAGAAGGCGAGCACATGCTGGAGGGAATAGTGACCGTGGATGAATTTTGGGCCAGGGCTCATGAAAGTCTGCACAATGGTGACATGCAGGATTACCACCAAGATGGAAAATTCCTTCTCCGTGAAATTGATGGTCATTGTGGCTTACGATGTCCGAGGTGTGTTTGCGTGTCACTTCATTCGACATTGCATAACAGCAACAGCGTACTACAGAAGTCGTAAGGACAAAGGCTCGGATCTTCTCAATAATGTCATCGTTCTCCATGACAATGCCAGACTGCATGCTGCAGTATATGGAGCTATGGAGCTATATGGAGGCAACTTCCAATGCTGGGAGTGGGAAGTTGTAGGATACTCATCATACTCACGGAATCTGTCTCAGGTGCGAAAGAGGAGTGTACTGGAACACAGTGAAAGATGAGAGATGGTGGATGGACAGGAAACGATGGAGAGGCTTATGTTCCAAGCAGACCCGACCAGCGGTCGGAAACTGCTCAAGATGATGATGATGGCCCAAAGTAAAAGAACCATGGTGTGGCAGATGGTTTCGGACACGAGAGGACATTGCCAATGCTGTGAAATTGAGATTACAAAATTCTCACATGGTGAGGTAACTGGTATCCGAAGCCTCCCACATCATTGGCAAAGACTTATGGGAAAACCAAGGGGCTACTTTCAGGGTTTACTGTAAAGATTATAGCACTTTCAGAGAAAAACATTATGTAGCACAAGGATTTCATGGCTGAATGCTTAATCACTTTACATCTACATTTGGAATACCTAGTCGGCATTATTCATACATTCCACAGCAACTTACGCTCCCCACTTCCATCTGTATATTTTCATTTGTCTGGTATATCATGAATTCATCCAAAGACTTTATGTATGTGTTCAGGAATGGATTACATGAAGGAAAAGAAAGCATTTCACTTTTCAAAAATGTACTTGTCCTGATCTCTCAAAGTGAGAAAGGATAAAGAAAACATTACTGCAACAATAATAAAGAAGAAGAAATCACTACAATAGTATTACAATATTACCTATTTTGACTGGAAACCCTGGTGGTAGTTTCATGAGAACAAATTCACGGAGTTTGCTGAAGTGCTTGAAGGGTGCAATAACTTCAAGGACATTCAACAGCATGTCCACAGAGAGGGGAAAATCTGGACTCTGCAATGAAAATACAATTTTATAAATTATCTCAACAATACATAAATACTTCAGTACAAGTCACACAACTTTAAGGAGCAAGAAAGGTTATCCATATTTTGAGTTCTGAACATTTTTTACTGATATAAGGCAACAGGAATTAACCCTAACTCTATTTAAAACTTTTGAATCAATGTACTTTTAGTAGATAAGCACATGGACAGTTCAAATGCCATTAAAAATTCTCCAGGTCGCCTTCTATTTGGTCTTGAGTTTGCTGGCCTATCGGTGACCCATGTTATACAGAACAGCAAGGTCTAACTGTCACAAAAAATGGCATCACACAGAGCAGGGTTGGGTAAGTTACTTTGTTACAACGTTATAGTTACAATCATTGAAGTAACGAATGGTTACATTTGTATAAAAATACAGTTGATCAATGACATTTTCCCCGCAACTATAATTGACTTGATTTCAACAGAACAGTGGATTCTGGCAATTTATTAAAAAAAAAAAAAGAACTATCTCAAAAACACTACAACAACCTGGCGCTCGTCATGTGGTAACACACCTGATGCCTTAAAAATAATTCAATTCATGAAAAGTAAATAGTATGTGGTTGAACTAAAAAATCTGTTGTAACCAGATGAATTACCGATGTCTTACCTCCACAGGATTATAAAGTTCGCTTTGGAATTGCGACCGCTCTATTATTTTTCCATCTGTGCACACTTTACGTTCGATTTTATTAAATTAAATATACCGGCATATGATGACCAAGGCATTACTTTCTCTTCCTTCTGCTCCATAACAATGGCACATCTCTAGACTCAAACATGTTTTAACTTCAATCTCACCAGAGAAGTAATACCCCTCACGGTTGATTTCAACAAGACATTTGTAGGTACATCATAAAATATGGCACCAGAGGTTTGTTTCCAATTCCTCCCCCACCCCAAACCTTTTAAACAGGTCGGAAGTAATAAAATGTAGTTTTGTGTTCTCAGGCTCTCTAGTAGAAACTGTGTTTCTCAGAATTGCCTAGAGAAGCATGTCTGAAATATAGGGGCTATTTGGCATGTTTTATACCGAAAATGGTTCATAAATCCTGACTGAGGATTGGAACTAATTTCTTACAGAGGCCGGAAATGCATCACAGAAGATTGTGGGAATTTTTATATTCTCAGGCCTCCCAAGTAAATGGTCTACACAGTGACATGTCAGAATTATTGCACCTCACAGAGCATTTGCAACATTTATGGCACTGTGCGGGTGTGCGAAAAAGGAACAGATAGGCGCAGGTACTCGAACCTTTCAAATCTATAATGAAAAGTAGTTGGTTCCATTCCCACGTGTTATTGACAACCGATCTTGAAAAAGTAACGAGCGTTTTCGTTACTTCGTTACCCTTAAAAGTAACATTGTTGCCCTCTCGTTACTGTAAAAAGTAGCTGTTACTAGTATCAGTGCTAAAAGTAATGCGTTACTCCCCAACCCAGGCACAGAGCATGGTAAAGCAATCAATAAGACAGTTTAAAGAATTGAGACACGTTACTCATTACAATGGATCTGGTTCATGGAAGATGTCGACCCGAGGAGAAAACTAAATCAAGAATGCTGTGCAGTTAAACAGGGCCACAAAATGGTCTAAGACACCTGAGTGAGACAGGTTAGCATGCTGCTAAGAAATGGAGGCTCACTGATAAGCAGATGATGTATTAATGTGAGTTTGCCGAGGTTAACATGCACCGCAATGGGTCATATCTATCCGCTCTATTCTCTTCAGAAAACAATGGGCTAGTATGTATGTTTCAACCTTCCGGTACCTGACATAATCCAGCATACATGACTGAGAATTGACACTCCGGCCATATAGGCTACCTGTTACGTGTTGTGGTTGGACGAGCAGTTGCAAGATAGTAAATGTACACAGAATCACCAGCAATATATGCACATTCTAGAAAGTATGTCCCTTCTCTGCAGATGCTTTATTCCACCAGTGTTATTAATTTCAAGCAGGGCCAGTCGTCAATCCACAATAGTCTTGCGCATAATAGTTCGCGGCTGGGAGCGATCAGTTTAGTTCGCAGCTCCTTAGCGAACTAGATCACTCTTTTAGTTCGTTAGCTCCCATCTCGAATTCCCTGTAAGACAGATCGTTCGCTCGCCTTGCTACTGCCACTGCATGCGCTCTTTGTTTGTTATAGCAGGCTGTCATCATTGATTACTTGTCACCAGTGATTGCTCATCCACATTGCTCTCGTTTCAAGCAATCTTGTAGACTACTGTAACAGTTACTGTGCTCGCTGAACGTACAGTTCGTGTATTAAATATTGACATTTTGCGTGTGTAGTAATGAGTTTTACATTTTGATATTCGAAGATAATTACAAAAATATGAGTATTGAAAACATTAGTGAAATTCTTTATTCCTTATTTCCTTTTATTCCTTGTAGGAACATATGGTAGCAACAAACTTCTTCCATCTCACTCTATTGTTGGCCAACCTTTTAATTAGGGTACATGTCTTTCCTTCTGAGAAAAATTCTCTTTCTATTGTTTATAAAGCCAAAAGTCGTCATTTATTTATCATTAGTGAAATACCGGTACTGTACCTAAAACAATAACAGTATGGACGATGTGTTCGTAGAAGCATACACTGATTATTCCCTTTATTTTTTTCTCGCGTGGGGCCGATAAACTAGATCTTAGGCCCCTTAAAACAAAAATTATTATCTTCATTTTTCGCGTATATAGGTGCGTCACCATCCGATTACATTTTCTACTTGTCATTCATTATTTGGCTGCTCTGAAACCGTTGAGTACATTATCTTTATGGCATAAATGGGAAGAATAGTTTTTTTTTTAGTTCAGAGTTTTTGTCCATAGAAGTTCGCTTTTCTTTGTGAATCATCATCATAATGTTCATTTCTTAAAAACAGGTAAAAAGTAGTTGTATCACCATGTATCGAAAAACATAAATATCAACCAGTTCATTAAAATGGTACAGTAAAACTTCTTTTATACGATTCACACTTATACGTTTTCTACACTTATACGATTTTTTTCTTGGTCCCAGCAAAATCACCATACTTTCCATGTTAATTTATTTCCGATATACGTTTTACATTTGAGTTGCCTAGATGCAAAAGTGTCCATGTCCACTTTTCAAAAAGATGAGTTGACAACACTGGATTGTAGAGTTAGACTTATTACACATGCCTGAAATGCTATTTTTTCTCAAAACTGTCCATGTCCTATGAATACCAGCTTTTGAAAAGTATGGTTGGATTCAAAACTGCCCATGTCCATAGATAATAAGGCACAAAACTTGCCTTGTCCCTTTCCAGTTATGGAGGACATGGACACTTTTGCATCTAGGCGACTCATTTATTCGTTTTTCACACTTATACGATCATATCTTACGTTCCCGAGAGAAAAATGCGTCGTTCATACGTTTACAACGGTTTCCCTACTTAAAATCTCTAAAAATATTGGAGCCAGAAACTTATGACACGCACTGTACGTTTCTCGGAAACCTTCCCTCGTGCGGGGCTATGAGGTGGCGAGAGCGACCTTGAAGCTATGTTCAGCCGGAGTAGCGTGTGTTGCGAAATACAACACCACTTGCTTCAGTCATTGTTCTGCCTTGTTCGGTGCTTCAGTTGTGGTTAACCTTGATTGCAGTGAACATGGGTGAAAGGAAGAGGAAGTGCATTACGATTGCTGAAAAATTACGTATTTTGAATGTAGTGAAGGAAAGTGGCAACATGAAACGCACTGAAATCGCTAAGAAATTGGGGATTGCTCCGTCCACCTTAAAAACAATTGTAGCTAAGGCAGCGGAAATTGAAGAAGGCGCACGTGTTTTAGGTGTTTCTACAAAAAAAGCGATCTCGCATTCAGGGCGGAAAATACGAATGTTTGGAAGATTGTTTGTTACAGTGGTTCAGGCAACATAGGGCAGAAGGCATTCCAATCAGCGAACCAATGCTTTGCGAAAAAGCAAGTGAACTGGCAGTCAGACTTGGTGTAGATTTTAGTACTTCATCAGGCTGGCTACACAAATTTAAGGCTAGTCACAATGTGTGTGGGGAGAGCAGGAGTTTTGATGCTGAGACTGCACAAGATTGGAAGGAAAACCGTTTGAAAGAACTGACATCCCGATTCGCTCCTCAGGACATTTTCAACGCAGACGAGACAGGCCTCTTTTTCAATTTAATGCCTGATCGAACAATGGCAATGAAAGGGGAAAACTGTCACGGCGGAAAACAAAGCAAACAACGTGTAACAGTACTGTTGTGCGCCAACAGTGACGGATCTGAAAAGCTATCTCCACTGACAATCGGCAAATTTTCAAAGCCGCGTGTTTTTAAAAACGTTGCTACGCTCCCAACAAAATACACCAATAACAATAAATCTTGGGTCACGACGAAAGTCTTTGAAGCCTGGCTTCGAAGTGTAGACGCCAAAATGGGAGCGAAAGGTCGTAAGATCTTATTATTCATGGACCGATGCCCTGCTCATCCTCCGAGTACTTCTTATTCAAAGAACGTGACTGTGGAATTTTTACCAGCGAACTGCACGAGCGAGCTGCAGCCGCTCGATCTCGGAGTGATACGCAACTTAAAGTTGCATTATCGTAAGATGCTGGTGCAACATGCGATCAGATGTGTAGACATCGGAAAAAAGGACAAAATGAAAATCAACTTGTTACAGGTAAGATTTCTAGTACTGTATTTATTTCCTCTTTTATAATTTTTATTAGTGTTCTTTTTGGAGAGTTCTCGTCAAACATTTTTTTTTTTTTTAGCGTTTGGCTTTTATGCCGGGAGTGTCCGAGGACATGTTCGGCTTGCCAGTTTTGTAGCTGCATCGAGACGGACACCCGATGGGTGAGCTACAAGTACCGTAGGGGAGGAGAGTTGGCATGTAAGAACGAGGAGTTGGAAGGTAGCGGCTGTGGCCTATAGTTAGGGACCAACCCCAGCATTTGCCTGGAAGGAAGATGGGAAACCACAGAAGACCATCTTCAAGGTTGCCGGCAGGGGGATTCGAACCTCCTCGCCTCCCGGATGTGAGCGACTGCCAGCAGTCATGCCGTAACGACCACGGCTAACTCACCCAGTGTCAAACCATTAAAATTACGCGATTGAATCTGTGTTATAATAAACTTGCGTCTTCAGACAAATTAAAATCCATAAATTAATTTACACTGTTTTATTTTCTTCTGGTAGGCAATGCATTACATCGCAGCATCATGGAACCGTGTCTCAGCACTTACAATTCGGAACTGTTTTCGAAAAGCTGGATTTGAAGTTATCGGTAATTGTACTGGTGATATTATTGATGATGATGATGTTCCTGATAATGATTGCGAATGGAGGAAACTGGAAGAGGAGGCATCATTCGATGACTACGTAAATGTTTACGCCAACCTCGTCACTGCAGAAGCCATGACTATCTCCGAGATAGTTGAAGACTCACAACGGGATCTGAGCGAGGACCGTATTAATGACGATGACGACTATGATACTGAAGAGCCGCAGCATTGTCAATGTTCTATGGACTATCAAACATTTTGTGATGCGCCATAACGTTTCTGAGGAAATAATGGCCGAATTGTATCGGTTTGAAAATACTGTTCATTCCGTGGCCGCAGCCAACAAAAAACAAGCCAAGATAACAGACTACTTCGTAAAGTGACTTGTTTTGTTGTTTCTTTCTTCATCTGGGTGCATTTCTCTTGTATTTGTATTGTTACATATTGCCGATTATAGATAAACAATCGTATTATTATTTCTTGTTGTTCATTTCTTAACGGGGACCATCGTTCGCCGCTAGCCCGCGCTGCGGGCCTGTCTCCCGTCAGGCACTTTGCCGTAATGCGTAGCTCGCGCGGCACTGAGTTATTGAATAGCCTATAGTTCATAGCTGGTGCTGAAAATGTTCGCCATTCACTGCTACACATCGCTGTCACCTCTTTATGAAATTTTCATTTACGTTCTGAAGTTCCTCAGCACCGATTGACTGTATTTCAGCTGTAATATAGTCTCTAAGCTCATTTTCGCGAAAGATTTCCTGTACTTTATGAAGGTATTTACACACGTTCATGTAATGAAAATCGCATTGGAACATCATACTGAGCACTAAACACGTGAACAATTGACTAAACTGAACCCCACACTACTAAAGCTCTCAGCAGACTGCAAAGGAGGGAAACTTGTGGCGCCAAGAAGCGCATTACGGCAAAGTGCTTGACGGGAGACCGGCTCGCGGCGGGGGCAAGCGAGGGTCCCCGTCGCATATAAAACAAAGTCCCTGTATAACCCATATTGTCACATACATTTTGCAGTTTTTATTTACAGACTTTCATTTACGCGTTTTTCACACTTATGCGTTTTTTTTTTTCATTTGGTCCCCTGAAAATCGTATAAGCGAAGTTTTACTGTAATCTTAATCCAGTTCGCCGATTTTCTAAATAATTGGACATATTTTCAAATAATCCAAAATGACTAAGTTAAATAAAACTGTGGAATTATCCCCACATCTAAATCAGTTAACTATCAGTAACTTCAATTTATGAACCGCCACTGTATTACATTACAAATATAAGGTAGTTATTACCTATTAGCGTGTTAGCACTGGTAGTGTGTTATACTGTTATTATTATAAACCAACATTGAACATTCGCCACGCCAAAATTTGACAATCTTGCCACTAACAATAGATACACTCAATCAACTGAACTGACTGAAGGAAACAAAGTGCATGTGATTGTGCAATGAGTGTTGACGTGACGAGCTGACGAGCTACGGCGACCCCGCGCTCTCGCGCTGTTACAAGTCGGTCAGCGGAAGAAGATCGAACTAACAAGCGAGGGATCTGGGAACTAGTTCGGAAGTTCGTCTGTGGGACCCGCTCTTCCGAACTAGTTCGTTCACAAACTACACAAGACTAATCCACAAGTCCCAATTAGTTCAAGAATAGTTTGCAAGGTAAGGCAAAGTCAAGCTTCTTGATTGGCCACAATGTGGAGCAGACATGAGGACAATGGTAGAGAAATGACATGATCCACCAACTACCAAAAAAAGACTCTGAGAAATGCCAAATTGCACCCGGGACGGGGGAGTGAGTAGCAATCACTATGCCATTGCTCTGGTTCATGTGTTGACAGAACAGAAACAGTCCTTACTCATCATCAATTTCAGTTTTTCATCTTGGGCCGGGTAGGAGCAAATAAGACACCCCTTCACTTTACTCTGTCTGTCCACCATCCTTCCTCAACCATTAAACTCCACTCCAGGTTTCATTCTCTCACGCGGGGCGTGGTGGCTCAGCGGTCTAGCTGTATGCCTCTCACCAAGGTTCGATTCCCGGTCAATGCATGTGAGATTTTCGATGTGAAATGCCATGTCCTGTGGTTCGGATTCCACGTAAAACGGAGGTCCCGTGGCTTCTGATCGCGAGATTAACGGTCACGTTAAACTACAAGCTTTTTCATTATCTCACACCGCCCTTCACCAAATCCATCCACCGTACTCTAGGTCTTCCTTGTCCTCTCTTTCCAGTCACCCATCTCTCCACCACTTGTTTCGGCATTCTTTCATCATTCATCCTTTTCACATGTCCATGCCATCTCAATCTGTTCAGCTCCATCTTATCATTCAGCTTCTGTACATTCACTTCCTTTCGAATGTCTACATTCTTCACTCTATCTCTCCTAGTCTTCTGTACCATACTCCTCAGGAATTTCATTTCGGCTGTTTGTATTCTACTTTCATCTCTCCTTGCCACCGGCCAAGTTTCTGCTCCATACGCCATTATTGGTAAGACACCCCATCACTTTACTCTGTCTGTCCACCATCCTTCCTCAACCATTAAACTCCACTCCAGGTTTCATTCTTCAGTGGTCACTTCTTTACCCTAAATTAAACTCTGAACCTAATGATTGAAAACACTCCCACATTGTATTGTTGATCTCCATATCCAACCTTAAATTTTCCATCAATTCGCTTCCTAAATATTTGAAGTGCTCTACTACTTCCAGATCTATAACTCCAATTTTAACAATCCCTTTTCCTTCTTTCTTTCCTCTTGTCATTACCATTGTCTTACTTTTCTCTATACTGATTTTCATTTCCCATTTCTGAATATTTTCCTTCAGTACATCCAGCTGTTCTTGGACCACATTCTCATTCTCACCCCAAATCAGATCATCATCAGCAAATAGGATTATGTTCATTCTTGTACCTGTGTAAGCTTCATTTGTTGGCTGTGGCTAAGTATTTAATGTAAATGCTGCCTTCTATGCTGATGTATGCCACAATTAACTCGGAACGAAATGTCTGGGCTTCAGTGTTGCTAACTCGTATGGCAAATTACTGGAAAAAAAATAGTCAGATTCCTATTATAAATGCAGAATATTTATTTCTGCCGCTTAGGGAGTTTATTAAGTCATGAGATTCATATTCAAACAATAATTGAATGGTCACTTATGGACAGTTCTGAGAAAAATAAAACCTGCCCTGTCCTCTGAATTTTGCACCAAAGAAGTAGATTTTTTTTTAGGATATAGTTAACTGGGAATGGAATGTAGGGCATACTGCTCCATGACCGTTGCAATGTTTTTCAAGGAGAAAATCTTTTTTATAACATGACGACTTAGGTACCTTTTAACAATCAAGTCATAATTTCTTACTTCTGTGCCTCAATAAATCACTGCTTTTTATTGTATTGCCGAACAAAATATATTGCAACTTTCACAAACCAAAACACTGTACTGTACAACACTAAAGAACAAAGAACAAAAGTGACATTCCTTGACTTGATTCTTAAAAACTGTAGTTGTTATTAGTAAGCAAGAGCAGCAATGAGAATGATAACGGGAACATAAATGATGTTGCGTCGTCGTATGTGTTATTGAAACAGTTCTTATAATCATAAGAAGTACTTCAATGCTCCGTAGCTTTGGAGAAAATACAATGAAAGTCTGTTTCCATTAGAATAACCTCACAATTATGTCCAAAATACTTGTGACATGCTCGCGCCTAAATCAAGACAATTATGTTAAGTTATCAGAAGTTTCAATTTACTACAGGCTCCTAATTAATGAGGATGTTAACTGCAAAGGAAATGTTAAATACTTAATATTTTCCTACCTGTTACGACAGTATTAATGGTGCGGTTAACTTCAGAGGTTGACTGACAATGTAGCCTACCCACGGTTCAAAACTGGCAAAAGTGTGAAACGTATTTGTCGTTAAAAATATGTGTTATGCTTTTGTGTGATACTCTAAATCCCACCTATTAAGATGCAACGATACAAATTCTGAGGATTTACTAGCCGATTACATTTCTAATAAATCTGTGAAAATAAAAAATTATAGTTTACACACACATTGACTCACATGTGTTACTTTACTATTTGCAGGGGAGTTTGCTTTCCAGTCCTCACGTGTAACGTAACACGCTATAGAAATTGAAGCAGTCGTATCTGTCGAGCAAGCACTGAAAATGTGACCGCAGTTCTATCTCCCGTTCCCAGCCAATTTTATTCAGTTTAGTCCGTGATTTTTACCTACTTCATTTTGTAACATAGCATGGAGAAAATGTCCAAATATTAAATTGTTTGGTGTCTTACAAATGTTAAATCGACATTGATATTCTTCCAGTGGCCACAAAATTCGAACCTTAAGGAGAGGTTAAACGTGAAATCAGCTTATGAGTGATTTTGTCAAATTTATCCTGTTAAAAGTATCTAAGAGAGGATAAATTTGACAAGATCATGCATCAGAACAATGTACATCTAATTTTTGTACAGCAGAAATGACAATAAGGTTAGAATACTTACCATGGCAACTGTTGCTTTAAATGCCTTGGTGGTTTCCTTATATACCAACTCTCTTCCTAAAAGTGGATGAGCACCAATTTCACCCTCCATATAGTTCTCCCATGTGACTGGACATTCTGGTGGAGGTATTAACGAAGGTCTCCTCAGAGGCTGAAACAGAAGTACCCCACCTTAAGGTGACAAGATAAACTGGAAGAGAAAATATCAGCATACAGTGCACTCCCGATAATTCACGGTAATTAATGCACGATCTTCCGCGAATTATCAAAAACCGTGAATTATCCGCAGTTATGTTTTTAAGCCTAGTAAAAACAAAACTATTTGTTGAGATATTGAAATGTGTTTTATAAACATGCAAAAAAAATTATAACACTTTATAACATTCTATTGTAAGACACACGATGCTCGAGGTATGTGGATTATGCCAACAATATCTAAGAAGAAAAGACTGTCATCACTTTTTGTTTCTCAGATCGTTCATTTTTACTAATTTTAGATTGTACATTTCTGAAAGAAAGAAAAAACAATATATGAGAACGAAATTTCATCTTCATTTCCTATATAAGAGAAAAGTGTGACTATAGACACACAAGCTAGACTGTGGGAACTTTCGGAATATCAGTTGCATCACTCCCGCAATCGATATCTACTGAATCTCGTTTTTCCACAGCTACAGCCAAATTCCGTACAATTGATGTTTTAAGTCGTACATCACAACATGGTGATTTGCGCATCATCGACCTGAAGTATTCCAAACATTGTGATGAGTACATGTTAAAGAGATATGGTATTTGGAAAAATAATTATTTTTTGCTATATTTGGAGAAATGGTTATGTGATTCATATGTTTCTGGGAACATTACATTGTAAGGGATGCCTGCACATGTTCATTTGGGAATATTAAGCTCAACTGTTATTATAGGAGACATGTGAAAATCAGTGTAATTATGCCAAAAATATAGACCACATTCCTATTCTCCTAGAAGTGCTTGCACAGTAAATCACTAGTGTTGCCTTTCAGAATTGTGTTCTCCATAATGTCCTCTTTTCATTAATGTTGGAATTGCGATGATATCTTTTGTAGTTTTTGAGAAATCGACTTTCTTATTGGGGGTATTAAATTGTTGGACGAGCGGCAATTTCACTATACGTGTTCTTTTTTAAATTATATTTTAACGAGTAGGACAGCAGACAGATTTTTTGCGATTTTTTACTCCAACAGTATATGTGCTAAAATAGGCCACAATCTTTGGAATATCTGAAATAAATGGAGAAAAATAAATTCGTAACACTTGCCCAGAACAGCTTCCAGGCGAGGCTATAAGGTAAGAGGTGCGACATGTTTACAATTATTGCATGAAAAGTGTTCAGTTATATTAAGTTCAGTTGTCTTGGGTTATTATGACAGGAAGTAGCAGATATAGCATTGACCTTTAGGGTCTATTATGCTCATACAGTTTCTTAAATTCTAGGCCTACCATAATTTCATCCAGCAGGCTAAATAAGTTACTGTGCGAACATATCCATGTATAAATACAGTATATCACTTCTTTTTCAGATGCTGTGGGAATCTTAGATCAATGGGATATATTATGTCAATGTTCCACCCATTAAAACAATTGCCACCACCACCACCACCAGTCGTGGACCAAGAAGTTAGCTTAGCATTGATTCTTGGAAGATACCGTATTTCCTCGCATAATCGTCGCCACTGCGTAATCGTCGCACCCCACTTTTCAAACACTAAAATAGGTTTATAAAATTTTATCGCATAATCGTCGCATAGCATGTTCGTATTTGTGCGCCAGTCAGTTGCACATGCTGCCGCGACTTCATAACCTGGCGAGACTTTGTCAGACGAAAAATATCTCGTCTTTATGCTTGCGGGCAATGAACTGTGACGCGAGCGGCAAGCTTCGTCACTTAGCACATTCCGCGAGCGTATAATCTGGCGTGATCTTGTCAGGAGAAAGTAATCTTGTCTTTATGCCTGCCGGCTATGAACCGCGGCGCGAACGGCCCGCGCACATTCCGCGATCTTATAGGCCTAATCTGGCGTGATCTTGTCGGCAGAAAGTAATTTCGTCTTTATGCCTGCGGGCTATGAACTATGACGCGAACGGCCAGCGCACATTCCGCGAACTATAGACCTAATCTGGCGTGACCATGTCAGCAAAAAGTAATCTCATCTTTAGGCCTGCGGTCTATGAACTGTGACGCGAGCGGACAGCGCACATCCCGCGAGCGTATAGGCCTAATCTGGCGTGATCTTGTCAGGAGAAAGTAATATCGTATTTATGCCTGCGGGCTATGAAGCGCGACGCGAATGGTCAGCGCACATTCCGCGAGCTTATAGGCCTAATCTGGCGTGATCCTGTCAGGAGAAAGTAATACCGCGTCGTCTTTATGCCTGCCGGCTATGAACCGCGACACGCACGGCCAGCGCACATTCCGCGAGCTTATAGGCCTAATCTGGCGTGATTTTGACAGCAGAAAGTAATTAGTCTTTATGCCTGCGGGCTATAAACTGTGACGCGAACGGCCAGTGCACGTTCCGCGAGTTTATAGGCCAAATCTAGCGTGATCTTGTCAGGAGAAAGTAATCGCGTCTTGATGCCTGCGGGCTATGAACCACGACGCGAATGGCTAGCTTCGTCAGCACATTCTGCGAGCATTAACCTGTCGTGACCTTGTTAGAAGAAAGAAGCCTGTCTCTGACTGCAGGCTAAGACTCACGCTACGCGAATGACTGGCCCGTGCAGCAAATAATGATACAGTATATTTTTTTAACTTAAATATTCTTCACATAATCGTCGCACCCTGCTTTTTTCCACGAATTTTTGTCAAAAAAAGTGCGACGATTATGCGAGGAAATACGGTACTTCTCTGAATTATTTTCTCACATTAGTAGAAGCTGAACATCCCATTACAAAACAAGAAGTGGAATAGCCTACTTGACAATATGTGTAGTGACAAGAAGTATAACTTAAATTTCCCGCCAAATCAATACTTTACTTACAGAAAAATTCTACGGGTACATGTTTCGGAAACCTATTTTGTTTCCTTCTTCAGCCCACATTTGGTATAAAACATCATACAATAACATCGAAATCCTCATCAAACAACACAAAACACTATTCATCAGTTAAAATATTAGAACACATTAAAAATTACAATTTAAGAAACACACTAATTAAAACATCGAAGCCTCCGTGGCTTAGGCGGCAGTACGCCGGCCTCTCACCGCTGGGTCTGTGGTTCAAATCCCGGTCACTCCATGTGAGATCTGTGCTGGACAAAACGGAGGCAGACAGGTTTTTCTCCGGGTACTCTGGTTTTCCCTGTCAAAAATTTCATTCCAGCAACACTCTCTACTATCATTTCATTTCATCTGTCATTCATTTAATCATTGCCCCAGAGGAGTGCGTCAGGCCTCGGCAGCCGGCACAGTCCATATCCTCGCTGCTAGATGGGGGCTTCATTCATTCCATTCCTGACCCGATCGGAGACTGGAAGCAGGCTGTGGATTTTCATTTTTCACTAATTAAAACATCAACAAAACTCTTAAATATAGCAAGCAATGCTCCACGCATATTCTGTCACTTTTCTTTTGTTAGACTTGTGTCATTAGACACATTAAAATGTTGCTTACGGACAAACACTTATTTGTTGAAGTATCTTCAATGTCTTAAAATTAATTCTATGGGAATTCCTGTGTTAGGTAATGGACCTCACTGCTTAAAGTGAGGGCTTGTAAAAATCAAATATTTTGTCCAGTATTTAACTTGTGTCATTAGACACAAACTACTTATTGTTAAGATAAGACAAAAATTATTAGTGAAGTGTTTCCTGTCTGACACTTGAAACATGCTGTTGTGAAACATTTGTTGCTCCATGAATACAGAACATTGTGATGGCTGGTAAAGGATTGAAGGCAGTCAAATTCAAAGCTTCTCTGGTGTTTATAAGCTGACGGTCAGCGGCATCAATTCCAAATTATCGTTACGATAGAATATGGTACCTGAAACGAGTGATTTACTTGTTAACGTTTTGAAATGCCAAAAGATAAAGTACTTCTCTAATAGGAATAAAGAAACTTACGAGGAACATTGACAAATTTACTCCTTGTCAGTTTCAACGTGGGTTGTTGAATTGCTCCAAGTTTCTATCAAAGATTGCCAAATGCCATAATTTATAACAAGAATTTGATAAAAGGTTTAGCAATCGCCGTCCAACCTCATCTTCAGCCACATCAATAGAAGTGTTAGGAACAGTACAAGATATGCCGCAAAGTTGTCCTACAGTACACCATTATAGACATCAACCGTCAAAAATGAGTCTGTCGTTATACAGTGTCAAATGACGTTTTACATAGAATAGAACAAGTGCAAGAACGTGTACCTGAAGCTTGTGAACTATGCACGCTATTTTTAGATTTTTACATATTGTTGCAGTGTTGTTATCCATTTATTATGTATGTGCATTTTTGTGTCATCGTAAAGATTTCGATGTTTTTTGTGTTTAGATGGGCTCTATATATAAGTTTGTGGGCTGAAGAAGGGTCCAAAAGAAACGGGACTTGAAACATGTACCCCTGAAATGTTGTCATAAATCAAAGTATTGAATAGGCGGAAAATTGAAAATTCTTATTCTTCATAATTACTGTCAATACGGAACGTGAAATGAATAATATTTCTAATAATGCTTCAGATCATGATCAGAGGAAGGGATTCTTAACGCTCTATTAATGAGGCTTACGAACGTTGCGTTCTTGTGGCCACCCGGATGGTTAGAGTCATGCCGTATAACTGTACTCGTTTGCGATGGTTTTCTGTATACTTTGTAATGCAGACGATTGTCTTTTTTTCTTGTAAACATGGTCAATACGGAACCTGGAATGAGTGCTGTTCCTAATAATGTGTAGTGACTGAATTTCATTTTGTCCTCTGAAAATGGAAAGCTATAAGGCCTATGATCTTTCATTAGCAAATCAGAATAACTACCATACTCCTAGGTTAGTATCTACTAAAAAATAATTTACAATGTGGATGTCATGATGATTTTTCAGAAAAGAAGAAGTTGTTTTTAGTTTTGACAGGTTAGGTTATTATCTACCAAGTGTTGGTGACATTAGGAGATCACCGTGCTCATATTTTGAAAGGGAGAGGTAGAAGGAAAGCAAGTAGCATGCTGTGCCAGGAATGAGAAAATAGTTTAAGTGAAGCTCAAAATCAACTGTCGAGTGCAAGCCTGGTTGTCTTCCTACGAGGGGTATTCAATGAAAAGGTACGAAACAATACTGTGGGTACAATTTACTCGTTATTCAAAAGTAATCACCACAGGCCTGTGCAGAGGTGTCCCATTGCTTCACTAGCCGCAGGATTCCCTGTTCTCAGAAGTCTTGTGGTTGTGACAGGAGCCAATTCTGTACGGTGTCCTTTAGTTCGTCGTCCGATTGGAAACGTTTTCCCTTGAGATGATTTTTTAACGGACCAAACAGATGGAAGTCGCAGGGTGACAAGTCCGGGTTGTAGGGTGGATGCTCAAGTTGCTCCCACTTGAACGTGGCCAATACACCTTGTGTGACGTTAGAGACGTGTGGGCGAGCGTTATCATGGAGCAGAATCACTCCCTACGTGAGCAGTCCAGGCCGTTTGTTCTTGATGGACTTGCGTAGACCACGGAGTGTTGCACAATACATGTCACTGTTAATGGGTCGTCCGTGGTTTCCAATCGGACGTTTCGTACTTTTTCATTTGAATACCCCTCGTATAACTGATACTGGTGTATTGGAGAAGTGCAATACCAGTTGAACAGCCTTGTGGGCAACAGAGCAAAATATGCAATGACGTATTGATAAGCTTTGTCCTCTGCTTCTACGGCACAGCTTGTTTGACCATAAGGTTGCTTACTGTCAGCAATATTTTGCGATTTTATTTATATCATGTGTGTATACAGTATATACAAGCTTTATAATTTTATTAATGCAGCCAATGGCCATTTATTTTATTTTCAGGACGGGTCAGGGATGGGATTTTGAAAGGAAATTGGCCGTCGACTTATTGAAAGGAACCGCCCCGGCATTTGCCTGGTGGTGAAAATGGGAAAAACACTGTAACCATTTTCAGGACAGCCAAGGTGGGATTCAAACCCTCACTCTCCCGATGCCAGCGACGCACAAAGTAGTGTGTTAGCATGGGCTTTATTTGTATGTATTTTAATTTTTATCATTGGCGTTTGTTGGCTAGGTTCTGGTGAGCGACAAATTAAAGCACTGCATCAATTTACTAGCATTTCACTACCATTGGGCTTGTCACATAGACGCTAGCTTGTATGTGCTGAGAAAGCCCCTGGAAGTTATAGTTTTTGACAGGTTAGATTGTGCTTTACCAAGTGTTGGTGACATTAGATCACTCACTCATAGTTCGAAAGGAGAAGTTGAGGAAAAAAGCAAGTAGTATGCCGTGCTAGAAATGCGAAAAGAATCATCTACTGTCCAGAGGAAATCATCTAGTGCAATCCTGGCTGTACCATACCAACTGACGAGCCCAATTGTACACTGGGGCATGATGCTAGCAAACTGTTTAAGCTGAATGGATCATTTTCAATTTCTTAGAAATTTGATGCAGTGCCATTGGAGTACAAAATATACTGAATATATTGGTTAATCCCACTGTAATTAGGATGTGATCTAATTTGGAAACCTGCGAATAAGTTAGTAGGCCCATCGGAGGACTATTTTTTAAAGTCTTTTTGAATCATAGTGTCACCCATTTTTCCGTATTGACTTACTATAGTAATCAAAAGATTATAGAACGAAATACAAACCACCATAGAAATTGTCCATAATAGTGGAATTGTTTTCCAATGTACTATACCCCTCCCCCACCCCCTTATCAGTTCTCGCCGCACAGTAGGCCATAGTTAGCTCACTCGACTCTTTTAGTTTACCCCTCTCTTCCCCTACCTCGTACGGTCTCGCTGGCCACTTCCGCGGCAGTATGCCAACTCAGTGTAGCACAATCTCCATCCAGCACAGTACGGCTGTTTGACCCTTGCCGCAAATTACGTAAGTTTTACAAATATTTAAGGATACTTTTCCAAATTTCTTTGTATTATTTCATATTTTCTTATGCCTAACGTCATTTATTTCTTGTTGGGAATGGAAACCTTTGACCAATTTCGGAGACAACATCATGAACTGAACTCTGAAAATCCTCAAGAGAGACAATTAAACCATCAAGAGTTTTGCAATGTGTACCTACCATAATTTTTTTAAACTTTTTAAGAAAACTTTTAAAGTGTTTTAGTGTTTAAGTGATTTGAGTGTGTTTTTATGTCAACATTTTATTACTGTAATTACAAAGTGATTTTTAAGTGCTGCCAATACACTGTAAGGCTGATGATGATGCCAATGCATATAGGCATCGAAACATGTACCTATGTAAATTGTGACATGGGATTACATCACAAAATTTTGAATATAATGTATTGACGAGGCGGAACTGGGAAATCTTTTTATTTTTTATTTTTTTTAGTGTAAAAACCACTGGGTCCACTAATGTTGACCAAATACATAAATTGAGTTCAAGTATGTTTGAACTCGTGTAAACTGTACTAGGGAGCACTCATGTCCTTGACTACCAATGGTAATATTACGCTGTGATTCAACAAAACTCCTTTAAGATTATGTTAACTAATGACGATGCTTGGGTCCTATTAGCTTTGCTCTACATGATGATTGCTGCCTGAGACAGTTGTAAGCTTTAATTCTCCTGAAATGTACTACCTACAACTTACTGTAATATGTCGCTACCGGCAAGACAGCCTTGTGGTGTAGTGGCTAGCTTTCTTGGTTGTCGCCCCAGAGGTTTGGGTTTGATTCCCAGCTCTGCCAAGAAATTTAATTCTGGTCTTAGGACTGGATGGTGTACACACGGCCTCGTGAAGAAAACTGAGAAGAGGTGGGTTCGATACCCACCTCAGCCATCTTGGAAGTGGTTTTCTGTGGATTCCCACTTCTACTCCAGGTAAATAGCTAATTGAGGCCACGGCTGTCTCCTTCCTAATCCTAGTCTCAAATATACACATGCTGATACAGCCATCATAGCAACGCGGGATATCGGACAAGTTCCACACATACCCAAGTACATGGGGCTAAATGACGATATCTAAGCCTCTAAAATGAAAAAGTAACAAACACTACTGGCAGCCAGAATTGTAGTGTCAATTTTATACTGCAATACGTACCTGTATAGAGGAATGTTTTAGTTTACTTGATGATAAAATGTGTATATGTTAACCATGTTAAATTGGTAACAGTTTTATCTGTATTGAATGATTAACTAATTTCTGGGCTTATACACGAATGGTTTGTGCGATATGTGTGTCAGCAACCACGTCTCATCATTCAATGTCAGGCGGCTGCTGGCATAGCACACTTAATAAGGTTTAGACCGTTTTTATATTTATCTTTATTGTTAAAAACTACAGACTCTTACAACTAGGCAGAATATGAGTATCATCAACTTACCTCTCCATTGTTATCAAAACCCTGTGTGCTACCTTTGGTAAAACTCTCCATTATAGCCTTGTTCTTCTGTAGATCCTCCTCTGAAAGGTGTTCTCTTCTTTTGCGAGATTCTAACAACATGCCATTTATAACATAGAATTCCGAGTGGAATGGACCGACCATTTCCTGAAATAAGACAAGTTTTCATGGAGGTAAACGCGAAAAGAAAGGAAGATAAAAATAACACACAAAAAATGCAAAATATTTTAACAGACAAAAGTTTAGAGCAAGTTACACATCATCATTATTTCCCTTCTCCAATTTCTTGGGATCGGCTGTCTATCATTCTACCTTCCCTGTCCGAAGACTTCTTTATCTCTTGCCATTCCCAACCTCAGGAAAAATTTTCCACTATAGCCTGTTCATTTGTAGATCCTCCTCCACTTTTCCTAGATCCTACCATTTCATCTATTTCTGGGTGTTCCCATAAACTTTAATTTAGAGGTCCTTTTATCTTCCATTCTTCCAAAGTGTCCAACCATCTTATTGACAGTTCAATTCTCTTGCCAGGTTTGTGTACATTGACCATTTCTTATTGAAATATTATAAGCCATATTTCAGTGTTGCCGTAGAAATCCATTCACAGAATTGCTTTTCAGTCAGTCAAAAAGAAGTGAAGTGAAATGGGCACTGATACAGGATTATCCAGGAACCAGGTAACTGTTACACATCCATTCATTCATTCAATGCTGTTATATATGTTAGTGTTTGCATATCTGATTAACTTAACTTAGTTTTGACTGCAACCATATCAAAAGCACATTATGGTAGAAGATAACGAATCAAAGTGTATGCATACTTAACCACATAAACAGTACAAAAAAAAAAAAAAAAAAAAACACCAACCAACCAACAGCATTTATAGAGTTGTTGTGGATTCAATGGGGGCTTTGCGACATCGTGGTCATGTAGCCCCTTGTACTTGGGTGTGTGTGTGTGCGCAATTTGTTTGCTAACCTGAGTTACGGTGATGACTGAATTATTGTGTAGCATTCGTAGAAGTGCTATAAACAAATTAAATACAATTTTTAAAAATTACATGTTACATACCGGTAAGTTTAATTAAACACAATTGTTACTAGTAACTTAATAATTGTAAATATTGTTGCACATAAGTGTTATATAAATATCCACCAAACCTAAATTAAGCCTAAGTGAACAGGATCTGACGATGTTCACCTGACGAACGAAACATGTCGTCCAATTACCCCCCCCCCTCACATTTGTCTGAGAAGTATTATATAAGTTTATCAATAATTCGTGCGACATTTCTTCAATTTTTTTTTGTCGTGTCCTGAGAGGCCGAGTGCAGGTCTTTCCAGTCGACGCCCGTGGGCGACCAGCGCGTCGGAATGAGAGATGGAATGGATGAAGATGAATGAAACTGGGCAAGGATGTGGAAGAAAGCGGCCGTGGCCTGTCAGAAGGTACTGTCCCAGCATTTGCCTTGTGTTGAAAATGGGAAACCACGGAAAACTATTTCAAGGACAGCCGACGGTGGGGCTCGAACCCACGCGTCTACCGAGTCAACAGAGAGCTTGGCCCCTTGACCTAACGCTGCGCTTTAGCCCACGTAGCCACTACTGTCGGTATTTCTTCAATGTAGTAGGGTGATAAAATTATTTTTACTTCCTGCCCAATCTAATTGGGCACACTTGTGTTGACCGACCGAAAAGCAATTCCGTTAATAAACTAACCATTTTTCTTATATCTGTGTTTATTATTCAGACATGTCTGATCTTTACCATCATACTCCTCCAAAATTTCACCTCATTTATTTTGGATTTTACTTTCTTCTGTTTGGCCATTGATGCAATTTTTTGGCACAGTTATTCTTCTCAGCCTTCAGAATATCTGCTCTCTAGTTATTGCGATGTAATTCTTCTTATGAATCGTGCCTCCCATAGAGATAAGATAATGTGTGGATGATGGTGGGAAAACCTGGATTTGTGTTGCTCTTGCACAGACCACTGAGGCTACAAAGTCTCTTTATGCAGCTTTCTTCATTCAGATTTTTTTAAAAAATCCGTCACCTAAAAATTCACTTGACAATAAAATTAAGTCCTTGTTACAGGTAGTTGTTATCACTTCTGGATAATCTTTGAATTTTTGCTGTTGCAAAATGAATCCCTACTACTATATTTTAGCTTAAATTAGATTTTCGATCTCTGTTATTTATGAGTTTTTCAGTAAGAAGTTACATGACTCGGAAATAGTTTAAGTACAGAAGGATCATATTTGTGTTCATATTGATTGTGATCACTGCATAGCTGATAGATTACTTTGAAGGGAGTGTTTTATCGTTCTGAGGGTTAAGTCCTGAATACTGGTGCAATTTATGTTTATTCCAGAGAATACTAGCTGAAATACGGAATTAACCTATACATTTTTTGTTTCTATGATGAGGTATCTGGAGCATTTGTGCAGTGTCTATTCACACGGTTAGGCACTGACTGCATGGGAGTTAGTGTGTTGTAATTATAAGACGGCATAATGCATTTTAAATTTTTTAACACAGAGCCATGGCATACTGAAGTCATTCTTTTAACTTTTTAGCCAACCAACCTGAACATAAAATGGAGACTTATCTTGGTACATTGAGAACAAAGGGCATGATGGGAGAAGGAGAGGAGGAAAGGCCAGGAAAAGATGAATTGATGATGATGGCTGAGAAAACTGGGAATTAAATGTTATTTTTATTACTTCTTATATAAAAAAAAGTTGTCAAACAAAAAAATAGGAATTATAGCAGTTTACGTAACAAATATTGAACTCAGCGCTAATACTTGATCAACGCTCTCCTATAATATAAGAATAATCAAAGGTTGTAAACTCTCAATTATCGAAGCACTGATTATCCATGCGTAGTTCAGTAAAATATAAAAATCCTGTTCAGCTGTTCTGTGCTAATTGAAAAAAATTCCCGCCCAGCGAAAGCTTACAGCTGAACGGCACTGATAGGAATGGATTTTTGATCATATATACCACACCTCAGTCTGCCAATTGTTAGTCATTTTCACAAACTTATACTGCACTGCTTATCATGCGATCGCAAGTCCGTATTAACATGGATAATCGAAAGTTTACTGTAGTTGCAACTAAAATTTTTAAAGATGTGACTTTTAAGAGATATTTGTTAATAATTTATAACTATGCTGAAGAAAGACTAAGTAAGTCCAAAACATGTGCATTCTGTTTTATAATTGAATAAATACATGGATTGACTAGGCCGACCAAACAACCTCCAAAAGGAATACTATTTATGTAAGTCAATATGTCAGAACAGACTGGTTCAGACAAATGAGTGGCCTGAAACAGGGTAGTGCACTGCCGCCCCTTCTCTTTATTGTGGTTATGGACGAGGTAATGACACGGATTGCAGGAAAGATAGGAGAAGATAAGATGAAAGCAATGGTGTTTGCAGATGATCTCATGGTCTGGGGAAACAAGGAGGAGGAAATTCAGGAGCAACTGAAGGCTTGGGAAGAAACAGTGGGAGAGTACGGATGGAAGTTCAACATCAGTAAATGTGAGATCCTGTTAACGACCAGGAAAAAGGACAGACCAATGAGTGGGATAACACTTGGAGGTGGACAGCTGAAGAAGGTGGAAAGTCTCAAGTACTTGGGAAGTCTAGTGGAGGAAAATGGGAGAAATGACAAAGAGATTACGGAATGTGGCAGACAGGCAGAAGCATTTCTGAGAAGCATTAGGAGCTTAGTGTGGAATAAAGATGTCCCACAAAAAAGCAAGGAAGTGTTATACAGAAGCTACTATATCCCGATACTGACCTATGCTTCAGAAACGTGGACAATGAAGAAAAGAGACATAAGCAGAATACAGGCAGGTGAAATGAAGTTCCTGCGAAGTAGGATCGGAGTAACAAGAAGAGACAGGTTGAGGAATGAAAAGGTCAGGGAAATGGTGAAAGAGGAGCCCTTGCAAGGTAGGATTGAGACGTCAAGACTGAGGTGGTATGGACACTTAAAGAGAATGGATGAGAAGAGGATTCCCAAGAGGATACATGAGATGCAGAAGAAACGACCAAGGGGAAGACCAAGAGATAGATGGCTGAAAGGAGTGGAGGAATGTGTCAAGAAGAGAGGCGAGGACTGGACCAGAGTGACAGCGGAGAGGTGGTGGGAAGAAAAGACTAAGTGGCGAGGCTTATGTTCCAAACAGACCCAGCCTGGGGCTGGAAACTGTACATGATGATGATGATGATGAATACATATGCTATTCATGGTCATAACCAACATGGTCAAGTTTGCAGTATATAAAGGTGTACAAGGCCAAAAAAAAAGGCGGCCTCCCCTACAATATGAAGCTGAGTATATATGATCTGCAGGCACGGATTTATAACCAAATACAGTAGAGTCCCACTAATCCGAACTAATTAGGACCGAACCCTGTTCGGATTAGCAAAAATTTGGATTAGGTGGATTTTTGTCAAAAGAAGATCACTGACTTCACTTCTTATGTTTGGATTTGTTTTTCCGTTTGTTTTGTCGTTAACGTCAAAATAAATTGCATTCAAACTTTGTTATACACATTGTTAGTAGGTCTAGGCCTTCCGATTTTTAGTTTTTGTGTATAAGATAGCCAACAGATTCACTGTTTACTCCTGTAGCATTTATTTCATGTTTTTCTGTGCTAATAAATTAAGGTTTTTACTTGGATAAACTGTCTCCCACAAGTCCAACCCCTCCTCCACGAGGTGGGAGACGGGCAACGGCATGAAGTAGGGGATTGCCTGTAGGGGTGAAGTACAGTGGGGACTTTGTGTGCCCCGGGACCGCTATGGTAGCTGTGAAGGCTCTATGGGAACCCTGAAAAGTGACGGCTGACGGGGCTCTGGTGAAGCTACGATAGGCCTAGCAAGCCAGTAGTGGATATCATATTTGCTTTCAAACCAGGAACAAGCCTCGGAAAGGACGGATGCAAACGACGACGACCCGGATATGCTAATGGACTACGAGTTGGGACATTAAACATACAGACACTGACAGGAAAAGTGGAGGAGATTGTACCGTAGATGTGATGGAGAGAAGAAAACTGGATGTACTGGGCTTGGCAGAAACAAGATGGAAAGGAGAAGGTCGCAGAGAACTGAGGAAAGGGTACCGGTTGTACTGGAGTGGGAACAGTGAAGGAAGGAGCTGCGGAGTAGGAGTAGTTGTGAGAGATGGAATGAAGGAAGAGGTAAAGGAAATAAGTGACAGGATCATGAAGATCAGAGTAACTGTAAAGGGAAGAAGCCTGGAGATAGCCCAGGTATATGCCCCTCAAGTTGGATGTACAGCTCAAGAGAAGGAAGATGATGATGATGATAATTGTTGTTTTAAGGGGCCTAACATCTAGGTTATCGGCCCCTAATGATATGGGTGATAGCGAAAATGATAATGAAACGGAAACCAGAACGAAAATTAAGTGAGACGGAAAATACTTACAAAAAGAAACTCAGATTGAAACAACTCACAAAATGTTTTTACAGAAGGGAATTTAGAACGAAAAGATTCACAAAAGGAATAGATTGAAAAATACCCACAAAATGAAGGCTAGGTTCAAAATACGTACAAAATGCAATGTAGCGTCGAAATACCTACAAAATGCAATTGAAATTCAAAATACTTACAAAATGCAAATGAGATCGATATTACGTACTGTACCCGTTCGTCCTGGGGATGCGATGACGCATCTGCTATAACATCGCATTCCTGGAGTTCCGGGACAGAGCGGAGTTAAATGAACCTCTAGTCAAATAAGGAATGTGTCGGAAATTCAGCTGAGTTATCGAAAAAGCAGTGGGTATCACGAGACAAAGTATCTCTAGGGTCGTTACGGGCTTAAGTTTAATAGAAATAATGCGAATATAAATGGGCGCCATCAACTGAATTCCTAGCAAACCACTTCCTTTCCGGATAAGCCTTACTCAAGACAAGGAAAGAAAAGGGAACATCACACCATCATCAGATCACAACTAAGATAAAAACAAATTTATTTTACTTTGATAGTCAGACAGACATTTTAAATATAACTCCTACCTAAGAGTATGGTCGAATGCCAACGTTAAATTGTCATTGTCCAAAAATCGAACCATCTCTTTTCTAATCCAAAATTATTTCATCCACATAACAAGAAAAATCTCTAAAGTTTTCTTGGGTTCTCAGGATCACTGTAGCACTATGTCTTTCGTCACTGACATTTGTGAAACCTGAGACCTAATTTCTCTTTAATTTAACATCATCAATGTGGATTTAAAAAAGTTATTAATCTGTCTAAACATACACATATTATAATCACATATATTAAATATCAAGAATTTTATGGTTTGCATGGCATAATTTAAATGTTGAACATGTTAGTCAAATGCTCCTAAACATTGAATAATTAATTTACACTATTTACATTGTCATTCATATTTACTTATCTGTGAATTACAGAAAATTCATGGCTCATTGGTCATCGTTATCGTCATCATCAAAATTAAATATTTCTCACATTAATTTTCACTTCAAAATTCTACATATTCCTATCAGAATCGTTAATTCATCACCATTACATCATTTAAATCCTCAACTCAAGTTGCAATTATTCCTTCAAATTATCTCTCAATTAAATTTATTTAATTCCATGTAAATTCATTAATCATCAGCTTCTTTAGTTAATTATCACCTTCTAATTCAGTTATTCATCGTCATTACAATCGTCTATTAATTTATTTCAATCAGTTTATTTATCCAATCTTTAATTCATCCACTTATTTAATTCATTGATTTATTCCAAAAATTTAATTTATCAAATTATTTAAATTTCAATCATCTGGTTATTTAGTTTTTCATTATATCATCTAGTCATTCTGATTTTTATTTCATTAGGTCAGATCGTTAATATGCTTAATTCTCAGATTATTATTTCGTTAATTATTATTTTCAGAAAATCTTGTATTATCAACTTCATTTATTTGTTTAATTTCCTAACAAATTGTTTAATAAGGTTTATAGAACGTTGTCTTACAGTTTTATCACTTCCAAGTTATATCTCGTACTTAATTTTCATGCCAAAAAATATTATTGCCTCCACGACATCACGTTGGATCTAACTATCCACAACGACATTATATTTCCTCAATACTTCAAATATCACATTTGAATACAACAATTATTCCACAAAACTCCATAAATATTCAGCACATACAGCATGAATCTCAACAATTACGCTAGACTGGGTACGACGACCTCATGTCTGCTTCAAAATACATTATCAACGTTGCAACTATCACATGGCAACTTCCACAAAATGCCTATCATAAACTCCACTTAACCATGTTGCATGATCTACAAAAAATATATAACTGGCTTCAAATTATCAACGCACACAATCTCCAATAACTGTAATTAATCTGATCACATCTAGACAACTTCTTAAACAATTGGAAAAAATATATTACCTCAGTAATTTAAGATCTGCTTTCAAATAGCATAAATTCTCTTACAATTTTCATAACTCACATCACAGAAAAAACACCAATGTGCTATAATCTCTCATATCAAAATCTGCAATACTGATCTGCCTTAAAATAAATCTGACCATTAATGATTAATCTTACAAGATTCAATTACTTTAAATCCTTCTCAAAGGTATCAAACACAATTATAAAACTCATCAAAAGCATCAGCTATAACAGCTGTTAAACTGAAATTACTCTCAAAAGAGTATGGCAACAAAATATTGGATTGGCAAACAAGAATTACTAAATGCAATCCTGCTGACATTTATCGTTACTTTATTTAACAAAATCTCGACTGATATGTGACTAGTAGTTTCTTGTTTGATTCACTTACAATCTCGTGTACATTCGGATGATAAAAATGAGTCCCTCAATGGCGAGTAAGATGTGTAACCACCGTACAGTCGTATAAATACGAAAGACCTCGCCCCGTCGACTTGGATGATATTGCCCTGAACGATGGGTAAGATGAGTAGCCACCATACAATCGTATAAATACGAAAGACCCCATCTCGTAGACTATATGAGTGAATGTACCAGATAGGAATCAACAAGTTTCTAGTTGTCATATAAAAGCGATGTTCATTCACTAAAGTGAATAACTTCTAAATATCTCCAAACAATCCAATGGAAAAAATCCCTACTGATGAATAATACACACTCGCTAGTATGCAATGAACTGACGAAGTAATTTTAGATAATCAATTGCAGATCACGAGTTCGAAATACTCGTTACACAAAAAAAACTATTCATGAAAAATATCCTAGCTGGAAAAATGTCTAAAAGACCAAACATCTGCTTAATAAAGCCAACCAATGGTGAGAATTTCGTATAATGATGCCTGCCATATCATATGGTCACTCCATATTCTAGCAAATTCGAAGTATATAAAGTCAAATCATGTCTTAATAATCGTATCACTCCTATTAGAAAAATATACATGTGTGCCCAGTATTCATGAAAATAATCGTATCAGGTAGTTATGACTCTTACAGTACCTTTCATAATCAGCTGTTATTAAATTTCCAAGATCGTCGATTTTCCCTACATAATGAATTTCTCGAAAGATCGGCGTGAATATCATTCCATCCATGAAATGACGATTGCCTTCGAAATCCCAAGTGAATCAGCTGGTGGACCTCCTCTCGTCAGGAATCGAATCCATCGCTCTGCGGTGCCATCTTGTCTCTATCTGCGTCTACTCTGACATGTTGAACTTCGGATTACCCATAGCGGATATTGTCCAACTCCTCTCGAAAATGTTCATGGAAACAGCGGACCCCCTATTCCTCTTCTAAGTTACGCCACTGTTCCATTAAATGTTCAGTTTGAGTGTTGAAAGACCAATCTCCAATAACTGCTAAGTCTCACTTTCGTAAAATAAAATTTTACTTGAGAGTGTCCAAGTTTACGAAACACCCTGTAGTTGTCTGTATTTGGTAATTCATGAAACTGCATAAGAAATAAATTTCATTAATGCACGATCTAATGTTCATCAGTGCCTATGCTAACAACATTCCGCTTGCTTGAAATTGTTAAAGTAACTTTGAATGCGTTATAGAAAAGCATAGTCGTAATATTATTCATAAAAGCTGTGTTCAAACTGCGTTGAAATGTAGCTTGTAATAAAGTCTCCAACTACTTGCAGTGCTGTTATAACATATCCCGGCCGTCTGTGATTGCTTCCTCGGCAAGTCCGCCTGGATCAATGACCTGCTTGGCGTTCGCTGCTCGGCGATGCTGAAACTGTCGCCTACACTCTGCCGTGACAGTTTCGGTATGCTACGCGACCTTCACCGTGCGCCTGGCTTGCGCTACAGAGCTCGACCTTACTTGCTCGACTGACAGAGCTCCACTCAATGTGCTGGCACTGTCTTCTCTCTCTTATCTGCCTGGTGCAGACACGTGGTGTTGTCCCCCACCACAGTGCTCTCGCGTCACGATCATAGTCTCGAACCCACATCATCTCGGCTATTCCGTTATAAAATAACTTAAGGGTTATCTGACTTCCTTACAATTGAGTCGTCTAGTATCAAAACCGGCCAAGTCACTGAAGGCATATTTTTCAGTATGGATGAAAAACCTCTAGAGACAAAGCAATGGTGGTCACAAAAGATTTTATTGCATAGTTATATCCGTAATGGTTTAATATTTAAGTTCTGCTATTTTGAGAAATCTGATTCATAATTAACCCATCTTTTTTGCTAATATTAATTTTGACTTGGCCGTTTTTGTTGCAATTTTGTATAATTTTAGTCTTTTCTTTTAAAATTTTTCTTTTTAAATTCCAAACTCCAGTGAAAAAAGGCAATTAAATTAAAATAAATTGACATTGTAATTACCTGTCTTTATTGCAATAAAAACGAAAGCATTCTGCTTAAATTGGATAGTAATATATGAAGATGAACATCAGAAAGCTGAGGAGAATACAAAATAGGTATTATATCAATAAAAGTTAGTAGTTCAATTAGATCTTGAACACAGTAAAAGAAAATGAGTTCACTTATTAAAATAGGAACAATATACACGTTACACTACACAATAATGACAAAATACGAGCACACAGGATATACGATTGCTTTCGCGCCAATGCGGTAAGAAACCCGCGAATACGGAAGTCAGTGTTGCAAGCGAACAAAATACAAATTATTATGACTTCGAAGAGTATACAATATAAAGAACAATGTTGCCTACTGATATTATCACATTCTTGCATAATCCAAACAATAATGTTGCGACATGAAGATTGCTACTCGTTCTTTGACATGGCCGGTTTTGAAAGCACTGCCTGCATGACTTGGCCCATTTTGTTGTACGACCAAGAATTCAGTGCTCTGTAACATGAAGACATGGACGATTTTGAAGCATATTCTTGTTTCGCCTGATAGTGCCATACTTCTACTTCAAATTGATAACCTTAACTCAATTTAGTAAATTTTGTGACTTGGCCGGTTTTGATACTAGACGACTCAATTATTTCCACATATAATGCATGTTATATATCCTCTTCTAAGATGTTTAATTACCATATTCCATACATATCTTAATAAAGCTTCACATCTCTATCCATAATTCCATCTTCTTACAGATGTCAGTGCCTCCTTGATCCTAGACCTCCTACGTCATCTTGACATTCTTCTTGACTCGATCGGTGCGCTATCTTTTCCTAACTCTTCCCAAAACCTCAACTACGGCTTAATGACTGCTGGCGTAGCCGATAGCCTAAACTAGGTATCGGGTACAGTACAAAATGCAATTGAGGTTCAAAATACTTACAAAATGCAATTGAAGTTGAAAATTCTTACAAAATGTACGGTAGATTCAAACGACTCATGTGGATTGACAATACTGTACTTACAAAATGCAATTTAGATTGAAAATACTTGACAAAATGTAATTTAGATTCAAAATACCCACAAAATGCAATTAAGAATCAAAATATGTGCAAAATGCCCACCAAACAAAATGCAATTTAGATTCAAAATTCGTGCGAAATGCGGTTTTGGTTGAAAATACTTACAAAATGCAATTGAAATTCAAAACACTCACTAAAAGGCCCGTCTACCTGCATTGAAAGACTTACTAAAAAGCAATTTAGATTGTCAATCTTTACAAAATGCAATTGAAGTTGAAAACAATCGCCAGATGTAATTTAGATCGAAAAAAAACTTACAAAATGCAACGTAGATTAAAAATACCTTAAAAAAAACGCTAAAAGGGAATTTAGATACACGGTGAACCATATAACAAAAACAGTGCGGGAATCTTAAAGAGAAAGAAAATATAATGAAAAGAGGAGAGGAGAGGGGAGAGAGGAGAAGCCGCCCCAAAGGTAAGGGACAAAAGGGGAAAACGGACCCAGCTCAGGAATCCCTCGGGGTCGCCAACTCCCGAACTCACCAGCCGTGAGCCCCTGAGGGTGTAGCATTATCTAGGGTGCACCAGAAGTGGTGGGGCTATATACACCCTGCCTCCTTAAGGGCCTTGAGCACAAGGCAGGAGGTAAAAGGAAAAGAAAAAGAAGGCTGACCCCTCACAGAAGGAGGGTATCAGGAAAGATGAGGCAAGGGCCAATTAAGGCGGGAAAGTGAAAGACTCCCTAGGCCTCGGATAACCTAATACCGTCGGGGTCGGAAGAGAACAAGAGTTGACCAAGGGAGGTCGACAGGAAAGAAGACTGAGAGGAGCTCGGCACAAGTAAGTGGAAGCAATGCCGGACTCAGCTGGGGTCCCGTGGTCGCCAACCCACGCCCAGAGAAGGAAGACTTTGAGGAGGAGCTACAACAGCAGTTGAATGGTCAGAGCATCATTGTCATGGGAGATTTGAATGCACATGTAGGAAGTGAAAGGCAAGGATATGAAAATGTATTGGGAGCAGAAGGATGGGGTAGCAGGAATGAAGAATGGAGAAAGTTGCTGGATTTTTGCAAGAGAAACGGTTTAGTGGTAGGCAACTCCTGGTTCCGGAAGAAAGAAAGCCACAAGGTAACGTGGTACAGCAGTGATTTAACAAAGAAATCTTTGGTAGATTACATGCTGTACGACTGGGAAATGAAGAGAAGTGTCAGAGATATAAAGGCAATACCATCAGAGGCCTTAGATAGCGACCACAGAATACTTGTAATGAACCTGGGAGTTGTTAAGGATAGCAAGAGGAGAGAGTACCAGGAAAGGAGAATCCAAGTATGGAAACTCAAGGAAAAGGAAGTCAAGGAAGAATTCCAGAAGATAATAAGGGAAAGGATGCCAACAGACAATCCTAAAACAGGGGAAGAGGAATGGAAGCAATTCAAAAACACAATGGTGGAAGCTGCAGTGGCAATATGTGGAAGAACAAGCAACAGAAAGCGGTGTAAAGAGACGCCATGGTGGAATGAGAGAGTAAAAGAAGCTGTGGGAAGGAAGAACAAGGCTTTCAGAGTGTGGTTCCAGGAAAGAACTGATCTGGCAAGGGAAGATTATAAGATAAAGAAGAAAGAAGCAAACAAGATTGTCGTAGAGGAGAGGAAGAAGTGGATGGTAAAGTGGACAGAGATGATGGAGGAAGACAGCAGAGGAAATAAGAAAGTACTTTATGGGATGGTCAAAAGTAAGAGAAGAGGTCTGCGAGAGGATGTGGTAATGATGGACAAAAACGGAAATGAGGTACACACAAAGAGACACTCAAGACAGTGTGGAAAGAGTACTTTGAGGATTTGCTGAATCCAAATGGTCATAGGGAGGAAGACAATGTATTGGAAGATGGAGAAGACAACACAGGAATAGAAAAGGACCTGACTTGGAGAGAACTGGAAATGGCTATAGACAAGATGAAAGGAGGAAGGGCACCAGGTGTGGATGAAGTGAGTGTTGAAATGGTGAAGGCAGCAGGGGAGGTTGGGAAACAGTGGCTGTACCGTGTGATGAGGGTGATATGGAAGGAGAAAAAGACCCCAGAAGATTGGAAGAAAGGATTAATTGTCCCAATATTTAAGAAAGGAAGCAGAAAGGAGTGCAGAAATTACAGGGGAGTCACACTCATACCTCACTGTGCCAAGATATATGAAAAGATATTAGAAAGTAGAATACGAGCCAAAGTGGAGAGAAAATTAAGAGAGGAACAGTATGGATTCAGACCTGGGAGATCAACAGTGGATCTCATATTTTCAGTGAGACAGCTCCAGGAACACCACTACGAATTTGGAGAGGATCTGTTGATGGCCTTCCTGGACATCGAAAAGGCCTATGATAGTGTGTGTAGGGAGAAGGTTTGGAAAGCAATGGAGAACATGGGAGTGGAAAAAGAGACTGTAGGCAGAGTGAAGGACATGTATTGTGGAAGTGTGAGTTGTGTGAAAGTTGGAGGGGAAAGAACAGACTGGTTCAGACAAATGAGTGGCCTGAAACAGGGTAGTGCGCTGTCACCCCTTCTCTTTATTGTGGTTATGGACGAGGTAATGACACGGATAGCAGGAAAGATAGGAGAAGATAAGATGAAAGCAATGGTGTTTGCAGATGATCTCATGGTCTGGGGAAACAAGGAGGAGGAAATTCAGGAGCAACCGAAGGCTTGGGAAGAAACAGTGGGAGAGTACGGATGGAAGTTCAACATCAGTAAATGTGAGATCCTGTTAACGACCAGGAAAAAGGACAGACCAATGAGTGGGATAACACTTGGAGGTGGGACAGCTGAAGAAGGTGGAAAGTCTCAAGTACTTGGGAAGTCTAGTGGAGGAAAATGGGAGAAATGACAAAGAGATTACGGAACGTGGCAGACAGGCAGAAGCATTTCTGAGAAGCATTAGGAGCTTAGTGTGGAATAAAGATGTCCCACAAAAAAGCAAGGAAGTGTTATACAGAAGCTACTATATCCCGATACTGACCTATGCTTCAGAAACGTGGACAATGAAGAAAAGAGACATAAGCAGAATACAGGCAGGTGAAATGAAGTTCCTGCGAAGTAGGATCGGAGTAACAAGAAGAGACAGGGTGAGGAATGAAAAGGTCAGGGAAATGGTGAAAGAGGAGCCCTTGCAAGGTAGGATTGAGACATCAAGACTGAGGTGGTATGGACACTTAAAGAGAATGGATGAGAAGAAAATTCCCAAGAGGATACATGAGATGCAGATGCTGAAGAAACGACCAAGGGGAAGACCAAGAGATAGATGGCTGAAAGGAGTGGAGGAATGTGTCAAGAAGAGAAGCGAGGACTGGACCAGAGTGACAGCGGAGAGGTGGTGGGAAGAAAGAACAAAGTGGCGAGGCTTATGTTCCAAACAGACCCAGCCTGGGGCTGGAAACTGTACATGATGATGATGATGACGATGATTTGGAAAAACTAGTTTAATCTTAATCATTATTTTTTCCTGTTTTAAAATTCAAAACAAATTGGGTAGATACTTTTTCCTAGCCCTGTTCAGATTAGGCGAATTTTCGGATAAGCGGGATTTGGATTGGCGGGACTCTGCTGTATGTCGAGACTACCTGCCAAAAGATGAAAAAAATAAAAATAAATCCCAGATCAAAATGCTATTGTGACAAGCTTGTGCAGGGTGTTTGTTCTCCTACATATCTTGTCTGACATGACACCATCTATCCATACCATGAAGCTGAAAACATGACTCTTCTGAGAAGAGAAATCTGTGCCAATCTGCGGAGGTCGAATTTGTACACTGCAGAGCAGATTAAAATTCTTTACACCAATGCCCCTTTGGTAGTCAATGTGACTACACTGCGTTATGTTACTAGCTTGTGTTGAAGAAAATAGAGGAAAGCATGGGAGACCAATTTGACTATATGAAGGGAAAATGGGGCAGAAATGCAATTGGATGTCTGAACGTGATGCCAAAGAGGCTGTTAGAAGTGAACAGGGAAATGTGTCTCTCCTTATTGGCAGTAGGATTTGCATGACTTGTCAGTTCAGTATATGGATGTTAGATACCATGGTCCACGATTGAATGCACCAACCTATCTTAGTCAACGATTCTCCCAAGGAAAGACACTTCAAAATTAGGTAATCTGAACATAAATGGCCGACACACTTACCTTCTTGTCTTCACGGAATATCCACCCTGTTTGCGCACGTGAGAAGGTAATGGACTTGGTTGACATTTGAGCTGCCATAATATCACTACTCATCAAAATATCGACTTCATCTTCTATTTCAGCCTCTGTCTCCTGAAGTAAAAACAGAAAGATTATAAGAGAATGCTGAGGAGTATTGTAAAGCAAAAATCCTTCATACCTGCCAACTTTCCAAATGGCCTAACAGTAAAAACCCCACACAACAGAATACATGGAAAACTGCATGATCCAAAATGCAGTAAATTACAACCAAATGGCTGATATTACCTTCATCTCTACTTAGTATAAAACAAAGTCCCCGATTCTTGGATGTCACGGGTATCTCGAGAACCACTGGATGGATTTTGATGAGGATTTCACCATTCTGTAAAGGATATCTCTAGGAAGGTTTCTGTAGAAAACAATTTATTTATGATCAAAGGAAGCCAAGCAGTAACGATTTCAGTGAAAAAGTTGAAGAAAAAAAAAACGGCATCCGTGCGCTTTTTAAACTTACGCTGGGCAAACCATTAAAAATATCTATATACTATGAGTGTAAGAATTGTTCAGCATGAAAAGTTCTACAAAATAGTCCGTGAGAGCATATTATCTCTATCTTCAATACATCGCCCACTATAAGTGTTTTTAAGTTTTCATTTCATCCAATAATCTTCGTTCAATTACTGAGGCACAGTTTACGAGCTAGCTAGGGGCGAGTCTATCACCCCAGTTACAGCCTAGCTAGCGGGCGAGCCTATTACCCCAGATATACAGCCAGCAGCAAACTGTCGAATTGTGTTGAGTTAAGACTTCAGAGAAAGTGGTTGTGTTTGGAGTTTCCCTGGAAGTGCAACTCGGCTTTTCTTCATTTCGCCTGTGAACTTTTCGTTCCACAAAATACACAGTCAAGTTAAGATTGCACCTCGCCATTCTTAAATTACGTCTGACAAGAATTCATTGCACATGCATCTCCATGATAATATAATTAATAGTCCAGTCAGTGATTTTAACCCATGATGCCAAGATAGGTCGTAGTTCATTGACATAGAAAAAAAAAGCACTTATCACAAAATGCATTCATAACAGTTCCTGGGCGAAGCAGAGTTCTTCAGCAATAATATGAAATGCTAAATGTACCTGATTACATTCATAAGGGACAAAAGATTTCATCTCAATTTAACTATCACAAATAGCTTTAAAATTATATCCATTTACACACTGTAATTCACGCATGCACATGACCTCCACACAAGTGCTTAAGTTCACAATAATAATGTGTGTTCCTTTATCAGAAGAGAATGACTGGTGAAATTCGCTAGCATTCTCACAACATTATGCAGGATTCTCAACAACCCATAAAAGATTTTCACTAGTGTGGTTGTGCCTTCAGCAAGGTATGGCTGTTGGAGGCACACAGCTCGCACGTTTTCTAGCTCGCACCTCTACACAAATTAGCCAGGCTGACTGATGTTATGTGTAAGACTTGCCGCACACCGAAAGAAAAAATCTTTGAGCAAGGTTGTAACAAAAACACTGTTAGATATTACCATATTCTTTCCCAATATTTAACAGATTCAATTTGATTATGAGCGACTGGTTTTTGCTCATTATAATGTTTGATAGCAACTATTAATACTGCAGTACCACTGTGATACGTAAATACCATCCTTAAAAATGTTGTATACGAAGAAAGGAATTTAATCATATAGATTCCTTATTGACTTATAATATAAAAGATATTTCTAAAATAAATGCAATTTACTGTTCCACCTTGTCATATAAATAAAAGTAATAAATGCTATTTGCAATGCCATAACTAATGGTAATGAGGGGCTAACAATGTTACTAATTAAGTTAAATAACAGTAACACTGCTCACTTTTAACAGTAACACAAGTTAATGAAATTGCTCATTAATTTTTCATGGAGCAATTTTGACCTGATCCTAGATGCATGAAATTGGCAGAGTGAACACATATTTACTTGACCAAAGTATAGGTGAATAACCTATAAACAAAGCTGGTCCAAGTGATTTATTGTTGTTTCATTTAGGGCTTGTGACTTTATGGTCATCAGCCCCCTGGTACTTGAATGTGCATGGAATCTACCTGATAATGTGCATTATAGTAGTGACCATATTAGTGCATGTGTTTCTAACTAGGGGCTAAGATTGGGAAGGAGGCAGCCGTGATCTGAATTAACTTTGAGAAACCACAGGAAATACACTTCTCACAATGGCCGAGGGTAGAATACAGACCTGGGGCCGATAACCTAGATGTTAGGCCCCTTAAAACAACAATCATCATCATCATCATGAAACGTTTTGGCTGCCCCTACTGTAGGGAGAAAATGTAATTGTTTACCTTTGCCTAAGCTATGTTGTTTTAATGGGCGCCAAGACTTCAACGCAATGCTGAAATCTAAATTTGTATTTAACAACGTCTAGCTCTGGCAGAACACATTCAAGACTCTATTCACTCAGATCGTGGTATGATTTGATCATTAACCCAACAAACAATTGTATCAGGAGAAGGAATTGGTCTATATCTAATGCTACCTACTGAAAGCAAAGATTGCATTGTAAAAGAAATGAATTTATTATATAAAACAAGTATAGCAAAATTAATAATAATAATAATAAGTATAAAATTTAAATTGGAGCGTTGTGATTTGAATATTACCGATAGAAAATTACGTGAAAACGGAGTCTGATAAATTGATTTTACTCTTATTTCCAAGCTATGAAGTTACTGAAATATGAAATATAAAACAAAGAAAATGAGAGATTGCGTATTTCTGCGTCATTTGCGCTTACCATTGGAAATTGCCAAGGCATTTCCCTCGTTCTTGATGATGTTGTGAGCTTCCCACAGTCTCCTGGACGTCGTCATCTCCGTCGGAATTTGATGATATTCTGGTAGATTAGATAATTCTATGGTCCGTACCTCGGACCCAAACACTCGTACAACCAAGTTTTACAAAAGTTCGTCGCTAACTCCACTGAACATCGGAGCGACACGCACTTGCGACCGTACTCTGCAAGTTCTACACAGATTGTTCGTTCCACGGAACATCGGAGCGTCCCCCGCGTATAACCATACTCCGCAAGTATTTCAAGCAAAAAGCAAGCTTGTAGTTTAACGTGACCGTTAATCGCGAGATCATGAGCCACGGGACCTCCTGTTTTACGTGGAATCCGAACCACAGGACATGGCATTTCACTTCGAAAATCCGCAAGTATTTCACAGATAGTCCACGTTTCACGGCGCGTCGAACGATATATACACACGTTGGCTCCCCCACCATGGTACCGACATCTAGCTTACGTCGTCCTCACTGATTGGCTGAGCACGCCGCTAGTTCCCCTCCTCTGCCTCATTACACTCGGCGCGCGAGAGGGAGAAGTCGATTTCCGTTCCAACAATTCGCCTTTGCTAGACCTTGCGACCCAGCCTTGCGTAATACTTCTCGACAGGAATCAGCTTGTACTCGAATTCCCAGTGAGTCATGTCTCTCAAATACCCTAACTGACAAAACTCCGTAAAATTCCGTAATCACATAATTTTCTATAATATTGTCGTTCGTAATAATTTGCTTGATAGCGTTTTCTAAGACATAGAAAACCTATCTGAATGCTAATAATTTTTATAAAATGCTCTGAAAATACCTTAATAATAATTATAATAAATTAATAATAATAATAAATTACCATGAAAAATTCTCTTGGCTGAACAATTTGCCGCGTAAATAAATATAGAATGGCTTCCTACTGACTTATGCCAGTTGCATAAAACCCCTCGAAAAACACGTTACATATTCGCCTCGGATCATCGGATGATTTACCGTGACGACGGTCCATTATCCGATTATCCCAGACACGTTAATAAACCCCATCCAAAATACATATTACATAAATGAAATCACCCTAAATTACAGATATATACACTCATATTTTTTTCTTCACGCACTTTGCGTCAAAGTTTGTTGTCACTATGGATTGCACTTTGCAACCAGTCCAATGTTTTACATATGGAATAGTGTTCCACGGATATTTCCGCCTCTCAAATTTCTCTATGTTGGAGAAATAGACATAATTAATGTGTGAGCACTATGTATTTATGATGTCATATCACACGCATTGAAGGTGTTCTGATATATTTATATCACCATAGAACTCCCTAATTTCACTGGAGGTCCCCTCCTTATGGTGAAATTTAATCTCACTTATCACTGAGCACACGATCACACTACTGTGGCAGCGCCTCGTGACCATAATACTTAATCTCTCTTTAAAGTAGATTAAATTAATATTGACTTCTGAAAAAAAAAACAGTAAATGCGCATTACATATAACACCAAATATTTCTGTGCCGTAATCGCCCTGTCTTGTTAAGTTCCCGTTAACCATATTCTACTTAATACTAGTTCTCAACACAGACCATTTCTCCTCACTCAAATAATACCATTGTACAAATTATCTTAAATTACACACTTACAAATCTTACATGGCGAGGCCGTAAACAGAAATCACGTGTGCTGATATGTATGGGTTTCATGAAGGACTGTCTCGCATTCTGATGGCCCATCTTTTATCTCGTGGACGCCTTAAGCTAACAAGCCCTATTCAAGCGCTCCCCCATCTCTTGGAGATAAATGGGAACCCATCAGCGCTGCCAAAAATGGCCTTGGTGCATCGAGACAATTTAGTGCTCAACAGCATCCGACAATCCCGTCATCTTTCCCTGTACCTTAAAAACTCTCATTTACTTACATACTACCCCCCTGTGTGACTTCTGATACGCCTGCCTGGAAGACCATCTCCTCCCACGCACCAAATACCACACTTACTCATTTGATAGGCTGGCTCGCCAGCTAAACACACTCACTTTATGACACATATTTTCGTAGACTATGTATATTATACGTCCCGTATAATCTGTTTCACTCACTATTCTCCAGCACATATGCTGTTTTTCCAATACGTTTGGAAACTATAAATGTTTCTGCGTCACCTGCTTCCAACCTTGCAAGTGGCTCCCTTAACTGAACGTCATCACGTTGCTCTACCTACCTATTACTCAGTATCTGTAACGATGCCCTGTTGCTACTGTCCACACCTGCACATATTAAAATACCATCCTCTGCTTTAACCACAGGATAATCCCTACATAAATTAGTGTCCCTCGATAGCATGTCTGCAAGAATGTTATCTTTACCTTTAATATATTTTACTGTGAATTCGTATTCCTGCAGAGCAAGAATCCACCTACTAACTCTGTTAGAACTGAGTTTACAAGTCCTCATATACAGTAATGCATGGTGATCTGTGTGGATCTCAAATTTCCCCCCTACTAAATACATTCTAAATTTTCCTAAACTGAAAACAATACCTAAAAGCTCTAACTCAGTAATCGTGTATCTTTTCTCTGCGGCTGTCAGTCCTCGCGAGGCTAAAGATACAATGCACAGATTACCCTCATCATCTTTCTGACATAATACTCCAGCAATGCCTATATGTGAAGCATCTGTCATAACCACATATTCCTTATCTTTTAACGGATATTTCAGCACTACAGCTTTCTCAAAACCTTCCTTCAGCGCTCTAAAAGCCTGATCATGCTTGGACTCCCATCTCCACCGAGTCCCACTTTTAAGCAATTCCCTGAATGGTTCTACCAACCCTGAGTATTTAAGAACGAACCTCCTGAAAAAGTTGCAAATTCCCAGGTAAGTTTTTAACTGTTTAACATTCTGTGGCACCTCTGCGTTAAGTATCCTATTAACCCTACTTTCTTCTGGTGTTACACCTCTACTCGACACTCTATGACCTAAAAATGTCACTTCTGACTGACAGAATGACGACTTAGACAGCTTCAAAGTGAACTCTGCCTGATCTAACTTCTGAAAAACTATATCTAAATGACGTAGATGCTCCTCAAAACTGCGTGAACTAATTACCATATCATCTATGTAAATGGTTACAAACTCTCCTGTGTCATCCCCTAATGCGATGTTTAAAGCCCTAATTAAAGCTGCTGAACTACTCTTTAACCCATAAGGTGTTCTACAAAATTGATAAAGGTTATATTTATGACTAAAAGCTGTAAATGGTCTATCTTCGTACATAAGTGGCACTTGCCAAAAACTGGAACTCAAATCTACACAAGTGAAATACTTCTTCCCCTCAAATGTTTGCATTAATTCTTCTATTGACATAGATTTCAGCTGATCTGAACTAATTCTACTGTTAACCAAACGAGCGTCTAAACAAATACGAACAGTGCCGTCGGTCTTGGGTACCGTTATCAAAGAATTAACATACGGACTGTTAGAGTGCTCAATAATCCCATCTTCAAGCATCTGATTAATTTGTGCCTCAACTGCACTCTGATAAGCGAAAGGTACGGGATATCTATGTCCTGTGAATACTGACCTATCAATAACGTTCAATGAATGGGTATAGCAATTGGCCATACCAATGCGATCCTCAAACACTCTCCTATTACACCATAACACATCATAGAACCGAACACACTGTTCATCCTCTATATTTCCCTGAAATGCAGCCTCACGTAACGAGTCCTCTAGACTTCCGTTCGTAATCACACTGCCCACAAAACATGGAGAACCCCGCTCTACGGCTGGCGATATCTCATTTAAAGTACACATCACACCTACAATACTACTCCTCTGAATATGGTCATTGAACGCTACTTCTACTTCAGAATCTCCCCATTTAAATTTCAAACTCCCTACATCATAACATAAGTTACCAGACACTCTACTTAGCCACTCTGAACCCAAGATAACACTGAATACTAAATTTGGAATTACAAGGCAAATCTGCTTCTCTACATGATTATTAATTTTAATGTCTACTAAAACTTGCTTAGAAATTACTTTAGACCTCTTCCCAACAGCTGTGATAACAAAAGTGCTTTTAATTGGCATCTCCTCAAAATTTACTCCAGTTCCTTTCATTTTATCATAAAATGCACTACTTATGCAACTCTTCATACAACCACTATCAATTAAAACATCTGTGTACGCCTCGGACACGTTAAATTTAACTATGGGGCTCTTACTAACCACTTCCTGAATAATACCTTCATCATTTAGTTCATGTAATAATTCATTTCTTACATTTAGGTCATAGGGTTCCTGTATAATTGTATGGACAGGGCATGCTACAGACTGAGATTCTGACCTTACTTCGCAGCCTGGTTCGCGTTTAAAGAACCGCTACAGCTGGCCGTAGTACTACTAACTACTAAACTGGTCTGGTTGTTCTGGGCTGTGTTGTCATTGTTTGGCTGTATATTACTACCACTAGGCTGTCTTCTTCCTTGACCCCTATTCTGGTTGTAATTATTGTCATTATAATTTCTCACTTGATTTCCCCTGAAATCATTGTTCCTCCCTTGATACTGATTACCATAGCCATTTCCTCTGTTCTGATTTAGCTGATTATTATTATTTCTATTTTCAGCGTTGGCCCCTTCGCCACCGTTCCCTTGAACTTCTTGATGCCTGGCTTCATTAGGTCTATTATTATTATTACCCTGGTTCCGATTGAAATTGTCCTCATAACCCCCTCTCCCTAGTGCATCAAATGTGCTTAACAAATTTTCTACTTGTGATATAGTCTTTACATTCTGGATACAAGCAGCCTCCTTGATCCTATAGGGAAAGTGCCTAAGTAGCAACCTTACCACATCACTTTCCTCCTTCAAGCCATCCAGATATTTACACACTAATACCTGCCCTAAAAAGTATTCGGTCATGGTGGAGCTTCCTTTAGGGTTATATTTACCACACACTACTCCCTCACGATGCTGCGACTGAATAACCTCATTCCAGAACTTTTCACAGAATTTCATTTTAAAATCATTGATATCAGTAAACTTGTCTCTGTAGACAGCAAACCAATTCCTCGTTTCCCCCACAAACACTTGTTCTAAAATTTCAACTACCTGGCACCACTCAATACTACCATTTTCCAACCTCTCCCCGAATTTATTTTCTATAGTGTTCATGAACTCCATTGAGCACCCCTGTCGATTGCTGAACTTACCCAGTTCTACCTCCCTGTGTGTGCTATTCACAAAAACTGGCCTATTCTGACTATTTTCTTGCCTGATCCTAGCTTTTAATTTTAACTCTAATTCTGCGATTTTCTCCTCAGCCTTCCTCTCAATACTGTTTACTGTTAATTTAATGTTTCCTTCTGATTCTTCTACTTTATCATATAGCTTTGCTTGTTTCTCCTCAATCTTGCTAATGCTCTCTCTATTACTCTCTCTTAAATCATTTACTTCTGCAAATATTTGCGAGTGGACTTTCTCAATTCTACCCCCCAGCTGTTCCTTAACCTCTTTAGTTGCTACCTGAATTTTGTCAATTTCTCCCCCCAATTGCTTTTTGACCTGCTGTGTTTCCAGTTGCACTAGTTCTTTTAAATTTTCAGCCTGTGTACTGATTCTAATTTCTAACTCCTCCTGTACTTTTCCTAATTTTCTGTCTACATCTGCAATAATCTCTTTAGCCTTTTCTTCCATCACCCCCCTGATCTCACCTCTAATCAGTTCAAATTTGTCACTCATTTCCCTACTGTTTTGTTCTAATTTAGCATTTAAAGTTTCAGTACTCTCTCTATTTTCCTTACTGTTTTGTTCTAATCTGGCATTTAAAGTTTCATTACTCTCTCTATTTTCCCTACTGTTTTGTTCCAGTTTTGCGTTTAAAGCGTCTGTACTTTCTTTATTTTCCCTACTGTTTTGTTCTAATTTTGCATTATTCTGTTCTAATTTTGCATTTAAGGCATCACTACTAACTTTGTTCTGATACATAAACTCGAGAAGTAAAGTTTTTAATTCTGGTTGGCCGCCTACACTCCCTGTTTCAGTATCGGGATTTACCTCCGCTACCCCGGTACTACCATCACTCACCATACTGCTCGTATCATCACTCTCCCGTTGATGACCACTACGTAACCTCATCTGTCTTTCTTTCTCATCCCCCATAATGATATACACTGATACAGACAAATAACCCCCAAAATACAGGCACAGAAATATATACCCTTCTCCTTCCACAAATGTTATTAGGTTTTCAGCCCCAAGTTGTCGGCGACAAATGAAACGTTTTGGCTGCCCCTACTGTAGGGAGAAAATGTAATTGTTTACCTTTGCCTAAGCTATGTTGTTTTAATGGGCGCCAAGACTTCAACGCAATGCTGAAATCTAAATTTGTATTTAACAACGTCTAGCTCTGGCAGAACACATTCAAGACTCTATTCACTCAGATCGTGGTATGATTTGATCATTAACCCAACAAACAATTGTATCAGGAGAAGGAATTGGTCTATATCTAATGCTACCTACTGAAAGCAAAGATTGCATTGTAAAAGAAATGAATTTATTATATAAAACAAGTATAGCAAAATTAATAATAATAATAATAAGTATAAAATTTAAATTGGAGCGTTGTGATTTGAATATTACCGATAGAAAATTACGTGAAAACGGAGTCTGATAAATTGATTTTACTCTTATTTCCAAGCTATGAAGTTACTGAAATATGAAATATAAAACAAAGAAAATGAGAGATTGCGTATTTCTGCGTCATTTGCGCTTACCATTGGAAATTGCCAAGGCATTTCCCTCGTTCTTGATGATGTTGTGAGCTTCCCACAGTCTCCTGGACGTCGTCATCTCCGTCGGAATTTGATGATATTCTGGTAGATTAGATAATTCTATGGTCCGTACCTCGGACCCAAACACTCGTACAACCAAGTTTTACAAAAGTTCGTCGCTAACTCCACTGAACATCGGAGCGACACGCACTTGCGACCGTACTCTGCAAGTTCTACACAGATTGTTCGTTCCACGGAACATCGGAGCGTCCCCCGCGTATAACCATACTCCGCAAGTATTTCACAGATAGTCCACGTTTCACGGCGCGTCGAACGATATATACACACGTTGGCTCCCCCACCATGGTACCGACATCTAGCTTACGTCGTCCTCACTGATTGGCTGAGCACGCCGCTAGTTCCCCTCCTCTGCCTCATTACACTCGGCGCGCGAGAGGGAGAAGTCGATTTCCGTTCCAACAATTCGCCTTTGCTAGACCTTGCGACCCAGCCTTGCGTAATACTTCTCGACAGGAATCAGCTTGTACTCGAATTCCCAGTGAGTCATGTCTCTCAAATACCCTAACTGACAAAACTCCGTAAAATTCCGTAATCACATAATTTTCTATAATATTGTCGTTCGTAATAATTTGCTTGATAGCGTTTTCTAAGACATAGAAAACCTATCTGAATGCTAATAATTTTTATAAAATGCTCCGAAAATACCTTAATAATAATTATAATAAATTAATAATAATAATAAATTACCATGAAAAATTCTCTTGGCTGAACAATTTGCCGCGTAAATAAATATAGAATGGCTTCCTACTGACTTATGCCAGTTGCATAAAACCCCTCGAAAAACACGTTACAATCAGAATACAGACCGAACACTCACCACCTTTCCCAATTGTCTACTAGAGGCTGACCAACCTCATGCTAGGATTAAAATTCATGACAAGAGCTGGGGATCAAATCCAGGCTATCTTCTTGTAAACCTTTTGCCCATTAGCAATTTTTTTCTAATCACTGGAATCCAGTATTCCAATCAAATCAAACAAATGCTTTTTTTAAACTAACTTGTGAGCTATTAAATCCTGTGGCAAACACATATTGTTGTCAGATAGTTAAATAAAAAAACTAAACAACTATATTTTCATACAAAAGGAATGGAAAAGCAATGATTCGTACTTTGAGCGTTGTAACTGTAACACAGTGACTTACCCACCCCTGATATTACAGCTTGTACATGTTTCACCCCATAGTAGAAGTGATTAATGTGCAAGCTACAATATTTTAATTTGTATTGACAAGGCAGAACAGTAACTCATATTACTTTAAGAAATATTGCTGAATAATAAAACTGTTGTGTCAGAAATATTTTGTCCACCTCCAGGTGTGGTGACCAGCATTCTTGGCTGTCGCCCCAGAGGTCTGGGTTTGATTCCCGGCTCTGCCAAGAAATTTAATCATGGTCTGAGGGCAGGAACGGGGTACACTCAGCCTTGTGAGGCAAGTCTAAGAAGAGGTGACTTCGATTCCCACTTCAGCCATCCTGGAAGTGGTTTTCTACTCCAAGCAAATGCCGAGATGGTTCCTAACTTAAGGCCATGGCCGCCTCCTTACCAATCCTCACCGGAATTACAAATGCACACACAGTTACAACCACCATAATAACAAAGGTTATCAGACAAATTCTAAACGCGTGCACACACACCCTTGTACACGGGGCTAATGTCTACGGTGTCCAAGAACCTCAAATAAAACAACAGAAATATTTTTGCATATTAACTAGAGCTCAAAACTGGAGTATGAGCGTAGGTGATGCACGAGTAAATATGGTATATAGCACAATGATACTGTGGTAGGCCTATTTTATTCTTTCTTGGTACGGTAGCCTTTTATCTGGTCATGATCACACAATACTGCAACATGGACTCTTGCGGCTGCCAATAGATGACAGTGGAATGAATATCTTACTGCAGATATGAAACTTGGGGAGGGGAAAGGAAGTTGGAAATCTCAAGAAGTCTAAGAGAGGTGCCATAACATTGTGACACTGCTCTCCAGGCCCCTAAAATTATATTTAATGAATGCTTTTGAGAAATTCTTTCCTCAATTCCTAAAATCAGCGTGTAGAGATTTTTTGTGCAAACATGATTAACATTCCTATCATTTAAATATTCATAGACTTTTAAAACCCCTTCTGGTAATAGAAATATATCCTCCTCTTCTGATGAACGAACGCAGATATTTTTTGCAAAGAACTTCACTCTTTTACAGAATTTCAGTGACATCTATGACCACAATGGGGGATTTAAACATGTAATGTAAACCTGGAAGTAGGTTATTCTACAGATAATAAGAGTGTGATGATAATCCAAGGGATAACTCTTCCTTACAGAGGGGAAAAAAAGATTCTTTGATCAACTGGAAAAGCAAGCCCATCATTAGACGTGTTACTCTTAACCTTTTAACTGCAGTGTATTTCCAGACGAATAAATACCCATGTGCTGAGTTATTCTCACACAACTTAGCCCCATTCTACATCAAGGCCCTAAACATATTCCCTCTTCTCTTATTGGTTCCATAAATTACATATTGCATTGGGTTACATTTTACACATAAGTACTCAAATAATTTTCCTTCAGGGGCGTACCCGCAAAATAATTTCTGGGGGGATAGTTGAACTACAGGGTAATATTTATATATCAGCACCAACGCGCGCGTAGATTTTCCACTCAGCTGTTGCCTTAGCATCGGCTGACCGCGGCTGATGTAACTCCCCTTGTTATCTCTATGCGCACTCGTCTTGACAGCTGCATCGGTCACCACGCAGTCATCCCACTATCAAACTCAGTGTACATTTTCTCGCTTAATATCGTTAGACAGTTAACTTTAAAGCAGCGCATTTTTGTTTTAAAAAGTTACTTTAAATACGAATCTACTTATCGTGTTTGCGCGGAGTGTTGGAAAACATAACACACGAAGTCGGAAACATTTTAGTGGCCGAACGTAATCAAAATGTGTTTCCTTGATGCAATGCGTGTTTAGCTGCGGGAGGACACCATTTTCCGCACCTCATATAAAAGGTTTGAACATTATTAACAATAAATGAGAGATAAAGCTTGAAAAGTTAGTTTAACAAGGGGAGTTATAACAGCGGCGCGGTTGGCCGATGCACGGGCGACGGCCGAGTGGAAAATCCCCGCGCGACGGTGCTGATATATAAATATAACCCTGTAGATGTAGTGACTGGCTAAACGGCCTTTCACTACGGATGACAAATCAGACTTTTAGGGGGGATATATCCCCTATGTCCCCTCCTGGGTACGGTAAACGTTTAGAATTGCCACTACTGGAACCACTACAAAGTCTGTTGTCAGCAATTACAGCGCACAGAAGTCAATCATACGTCAAACTTTTCCATCTCTTTGAACAAATGAATAGCGTTAATTCGCATCACCATAGAGATTAAAAATGCAAAGTAAATGGTACTATGGACTATCACCAAAGAGCAGATAAGTCTACTTTCAAATGATATTGCCTCAAAGAGCTGGAATGTGATTCTAAAAGGGCGCGCATGTAGCGATGAATCGTATTGTCATTAGCACCACCGTGTGGTAGAATTAGTGACAAACTGTTTCATCGATAGCACTCTGAAGGTTAAGTGGGACAAAACTTTTTGAATTTTCCCGCAAGAAATTTAGGGTGCGGCTAAGTGATGGCAGCCAATTTGCTAGTAAATACGTGTCGTACTGCCTGAATGACAAACCAACTATGGGTGAACCAGGTTTGGACAACTGTGTTACTACTGTAGTGCACAAAAATCTGAGTATGAACTGAAATTGTTTGATCCTGAGCTCTCTGATCATTTTACATTACAAAAAACTTTTAAGATTCATAAAAATAAAATAGAAGCATGCCTTCTTCACTTAATGAAGTGATGTATTTATTTCAAGTTTTTTAAAAATATATGTGTAGTTTTATTAATATTAACCACCAAGATAATTACACCCCCATCTATGTGTTGACCGACTAAAAAGCTATTCTTAGAAGGATCCTAATAAGGCAACACTAAAAAGTGGGTTTAACTTTTCTACATTTGACCATCATGAAGAACACAATACAATTTCAGCATAATTTTTCAGAGATAAAAAAATAATTATCTTTCTCCAGCATTTGTAACACCCAGCTTTCTCAGATGTCGTCAACATTGTCGAGCTATCCTTTTCTGGGTCTTCCTCTTCTTCTCTCATCAGATTTTCATGTAAATACCTTTTTGACTATGCTGGTTTCTAGCATTCTCTGTACATAAACAGCCCACCTGATACTCCCCTCTCTAATTAAACTTCACTACAATATCTGGCTGGCCAAATAATCCCTGTAACTCCACATTTGTTCTAATCCTTCATCCATCCTGACCTCTTACTGCTCCAAATATCTTTCTCAAGATCCTCCTTTCCCACCATAACAGCCAATGTTCGTCTCTGGTGGTCATCACCCAGCATACTGAGCCATACATAACTATAGGTAGAGGTGTTAGTTTTTGTTAATTCGCGATAAAACGAAAAGTCATATTTAGAGGTTAGGATGTTTTATTTTCACGTATTTACATGTTTCGTGCCGCCCAGGAGTGAAATTAAATCGCGAAATAACGCGAATTTTGTGAATAACACCACAAATACCGCAATCTGCGAAATAAAAACAAATGTTCATATTTTTTCCCCACACCAATCCGAACATTTTTGTCCACAAGCCGATAATCGAATTTGGTTGGTGTTCAATTCGAGAGAATGATCGATTGTATAGTTTCGCGAGGGGTAATACTACGATATACGTCATATTACGATATACTGTCGATATTCTCGTTACTCATTGGATTTTAGCGCTGTGGTCAACAGCTGTTATATCGCGGCGTGAATAGTTTGTTATGAACATTCCCGAATGGGAATATGATGTTATTTCCGTTTGATCAGATAAATTATCAATTAATAGCCGGACCAATTTTATCATATTAATTGATAGTGATTTTTCACTGCTTCCTTAGTTCTGGGGTTCCACCATGGTGTTTCCTTCCACCTTTTCTTTCCACTAGTTCTGCCACACACGACTTCCGCTGCTTCTACCAACACGTCCTTGAACCTATTCCATTCTTCTTCACCTGTTTTCAGATCATCCTTCGGTAATTTGTTCCTCACTAATATCTGGAACTTCTCCTTATTTCCATCCTCCTTCAGCTTCCATGTCCTTATTCTTCTTTCTTGGTTTTCAGTTCTCCTCTTTTCCTTCAGTCCTCTCACCTTGGCGACCAGCAGACGGTGGTCACTGTCCAGGGCTTCTGAAGGTATTACCCTTATATCCGTGATACTCTTCTTTGTCTCCTTCCCGCATAGAATATAGTCCACCACTGATTTCCTAGTCAAATCCCTGCTGTACCAAGTAATTTTATGGCTCTCTCTCTTCTTGTACCATGTGTTTCCAACCATTAGCCCATTTATCTTGCACAGTTCCAACAATCTCTCTCCTTCCTTATTCCTGTTTCCCCATCCTTCACCACCAATCACTTCCTCAAAACCTCTTCTATCAGTTCCGACATGGGCATTTAGGTCTCCCATGACTATCAGGTCTCTCCCCACTAACTGCTTCTGCAACTCCTCTTCAAACTCGTCCTTCTCGCCTTCTGTGCATCCCACCTGTGGTGCATAGACTTGCAGAATGTCCAGGTTTCTACCTTTCACAGTGATTCTGGCTCTAATTATTCTATCACTTACCCTCTTTACTTCCTCCCTCAGCCCTTCTCTCACCACCATTCCCACTCCATTTCTCTTCCCCTCCTCATTTCCTATCCAGTATAGCTGCAAGCCATTTCTCAGTTCTTTTCTTCCTTCCCCTCTCCATCTGGTCTCTGCCAGTCCGAGTACATCCAGTTTTCTCCTCTCCATCATATCCACAACCTCCTCCACTCTTCCCGTCAATGTAGTTATATTCAAAGTTCCGATTCGTAGTCCATTTCCATAGCCAGGTCTGCTTCCTTTAGATCTGTCCTTTCCGAGGCCCGTTCCCGACTAAGGAAGCAGTGAAAAAGAAAAATGAAGCATTCAGGAAATGGTTCCAACAGAGGACAGACAGAACAAGAGAAGAATACCAAGAGCGGAAGAAAGAAGCAGGAGAAGTAGTGAAGGAAGAGAAAAAGAAATGGCTGGAGAAATGGACAGAAATGATGGAGGAGGACTGTGATGGCAGTAAGAAAGTGTTGTATGGAATGATAAAGGCAAAGAGAAGAGATACAGGGGAAAATGTCAGAATGGTGGACAGGAATGGAAAGGAGGTCGAAAATATGGAAGAAGTAAAGGTTATCTGGAGAGAATACTTCAAGGAACTCCTAAATCCAACTAAAACCAGCGTAGTGGACATTGTGGAGGAAGAAACAGACAGTGACCAAGACATTTCAGAGAAGGAATTGACATGGAAAGAAGTGGAGGAAGCATTAAAGAAGATGAAAGGGGGAAAGGCACCGGGAATAGACGAAGTGAGTGTGGAGATGGTGAGAGCAGCAGGGGTGATAGGAACACAGTGGCTCTTTCGAGTAATGAAAGTGATATGGAGGGAGAAGAAAATACCAGAGGACTGGAAAAGAGGGATAATAATACCCATATTTAAAAAGGGAAGTAGGAAGGAATGCAAGAACTACAGGGGAATTACACTCATGTGCCACTGCGCCAAAATATTTGAGAAGGTACTGGAGAGAAGAATTCGGACAGGAGTTGAAGATGGGCTGAGGGAAGAACAGTATGGATTCAGGCCAGGAAGGTCAACAGTTGACCTCATCTTTGCAGTAAGACAGCTACAAGAACACCATTATGAATATGGGAAAGATCTGGTGATGACCTTCTTGGATATTGAGAAAGCATATGATAGTATTAATAGAAACAAGGTATGGGAAGCAATGAGAGCAAAAGCAGTGAACAAGGAGACAGTGGCAAGAGTGAAAGCAATGTACGAGGGAAGCAAAAGCTGTGTAAAGGTGGGAAGAGAGAGAACGGAATGGTTTCAACTGGAGAGTGGTCTGAAACAGGGAAGTGCCCTCTCACCCCTGTTATTTATAGTGGTGATGGATGAAATCATACGAAAAGTGGTAAATAGCATTGGGGAAAGGAAAATGAAGGCAATGTTGTTTGCTGATGACCTTCTGGTATGGGGAGAGGATGAGGAAGAAGTACAAGAGCAATTAGATGAGTGGGAGAAGGTAGTGTTATCATATGGGATGAAGTTCTCAGCACAAAAGAGTGAAGTGGTCATCACAACGAGGAAGAAGAACAGACTGGATATGGGCATAACACTTGGAGGACAGCAGTTGCAGAAAGTAGAATGCTTCAAGTACTTGGGAAGCATAATTGAAGAAAAGGGAGGCAATAGAATGGAAATAAATGAGCGGGGAAGGTGCGCAGATGGATTCAAGAGTGTTAGGGGGATGATATGGAATAAAGATGTACCACAAAAATGTAAAGGAATCATCTACAAGACCTACTTTGTGCCAATTTTGACATATGGTTCAGAAACATGGGTGATGAAGGAAAGGGACAAGAATAAAATACGAGCAGTGGAGATGAAGTTCCAGAGAAGTAGGGTAGGAGTGACAAGAATGGACAGAGTAAGGAATGAGAGAGTCAGGGAGATGGTAAGAGAGGAAACATTGCAAAATAGAATAGAGCGATCTAGGCTACAATGGTATGGACATGTGAGGAGGATGCAAGAGGAGAGGATACCGAAGAAGATGTTTGGAATGGAAATGACGGGAAGGAGGCCAAGGGGAAGACCAAGGGACAGATGGACAAATGGAGTTAAGAAGAGTGTGGAGGAAAGAGGAGTGTGCTGGGACACAGTAAATGACGCGAGATGGTGGATGGACAGGAAACGATGGAGAGGCTTATGTTCCAAGCAGACCCGACCAGCGGTTGGAAACTGCTCAAGATGATGATGATGAATTGATAGTGAATAGTTTGGCCGACTACCTCCAAAAGGTTATGTGATAGTTGTTCATAATGTAAACTACGTTTGCCTCCTGTTACATCGGTAGCGAGTGTAAATTATAGTAGAGAATTCTATATAATTTAATAAAAAGTGCGCAAATTGTGCGTTATCATCGAAGCTAGTGTGTTATTTGCGTGAATCAGTTGGCGACCACGTGTTCGTCGTATTAGTTCCGAACTTAGCAGTACAGGAAGATGAGACGCGACGTAATTTAAATATTATGACACGAATTCAGAAATAAAAAGGAAGGAAGCTTGTAGTTTAACGTGACCGTTAATCTGTAGATCATGAGCCACAGGACCTCCGTTTTACGTGGAATCCGAACCACAGGACATGGCATTTCACTTCGAAAATCTCACATGCATTGACCGGGAATCGAACCCGGACCGCCTTGGTGAGAGGCATACAGCTAGGCCGCTGAGCCACCACGCCCCGAATTCAGAAATAAATTTTGCGTGTGGTTACGAATTTATACTGGCGTGTGACTACAGTCAACCGTGTGATAACAGTGTTTGTTACTGGGCATCGCTCAGTTGAGTTTAAAAATGCCGAAGGTAGCTGTTTCTGCCACAGACAGACTTAAAGAATATACGAATGAAGGATTTATAATTTATTGTGGCATTCTTATGTGCAAATATTGTGATTGTCGGTTAGATTATCGCAGGAAAGATGCATTAGACAAACATTGCAAATTGGAGAAGCATTCAAAACGCCGAGAAAATTCGCGTCTTGAAGTTAGTGTTCCTAGAGTGGCCACCTTGAAAGAAACATTATCAAATGCTAGTCGTGTGAAGGATATGAAAGAAGAGTTTATTTTGGACACTACTACTGCGTTTGTGAAAGCTAATATACCAGTAGAGAAACTAGACAATCCTGCTATCCGTACTTGGTTTAATAAGTACGTTCGCGGAAGTGGAGATTTACCATCAGCAAATCAGATTCGTCAGAAATACATCCCCATGATTGGTGAAAGAAGGAGGGAAGAAATTAGGGAAGATATAAAAAACAAAGACGTGTTTCTGCTATGTGACAAAACAACTGACAAGAATGGTAGGTGTGTTTTCAACATTCTTTTTCGTCCATCAGTACCATCAACTGAAATGAACACCCATCTGACTGCCTCTGTTGTTCTAGATTCTGCCAATAGCGTAAATTGCTCCAATGCGATATTAGACACCTTGAATTCCTATGAAATTGAACGGGAGCGTGTAGTGGCAGTAGTTACGGACTCAGCACGCTACATGACAAAATGTGTAACTACTCTTCAAGGATTGATTGAAGAATTAAGTCATGTCCATTGCTGGGCTCATAAAGTCAATCTTATCGGCTGCGTATTTGAAAACGAGCTGGACGAATTGAACATGTCTCTAGTAAAGACAAAGAATGCCTTTTTTAATACGCGAAAAAGAAAAAGCAATTACGTTGCATTTCTAAGGGAGAAATATGAAAACACAGAAAAAGATAATGAAATTCTAGCTTTCCCAATGCCTGTATGTACAAGATGGAATTCATGGTTTAAGGCTGCAATGTATATGGCCACGCATGTGGAAGATCTGGTGGAATTTTTCAAAACATTGGAAGATTCAAATTCTGGGGTCAAATTTTTCCAACAAGCATCGACTTCAACAATACAATTTATACAATTACAAGCATTGTATGTTTCTGTTGTTGGCGCCTCTCTTATGGACTTGCTTAATTTCTTGGAGGGATCTAAGTACCCAACAATTCACTTACTGGCTGGGAAGCTAGATGACCTTGAGGTAAAGCTCAAGCTATTAGGCGATGGTGGAATGTTCAATCATACGATCCTCCAGAACTTGGAACAGCTTCCTCAAAAGATGCAGATAAAGGTTAAGTCCAAGCTTACGTGTGTTGCCCAGTCAGCTCTAGTGAAAGTCAGGACTTTAAGGACCACGGATCCAGCCAGGAAGACTGTAGAAGCCATCGGGTCATTGTTTGATCCTCGGCATGCACCTAAGAACGTATCTCCCACAGAACTGCTCCAATTTAAGAAGAATGCCCCATTTCTTACGAAGATGGAGTCTCAACAGTTTTTAGAGGCTCACAGCATTCACCTGACTGCAATCAAGAACCAACTGCGTCATGAAGATAATGTGAATGCTCCAGAGATCCTCATGGGATTAAGGCCTGCTCACTGAGACTATGCAACAGCTGCATTAAAGTGTGTGTGGTATCCTTGTTCAAATGTGGATTCTGAAAGGTCATTTTCGAAATACAGTCTCATAGTAAGTGATAGGAGGCGAAAATTGACAGCTGCAAATGCTGAGACTTTAACCATGATCTACTTCCAGTGATTTCACCGCAGTATTTGGATAAAACTGAAAAAGGTATTCACTGAAATGTGTTTCGAGATGGTGAATGTAAAATAAAAATGTGACTTCCATATAAGTATTATCTCATTCTTCCATAGCCATGTTTAACGTTTTACCCTGCTGTTTTGTTTTTTACTTTGTTTTATTAATTGTTTATATTTTTAAATGCACTTATTGTACAAACCTTATCGCTTTCCAAATTTTAACATGTCATCCCCCGAAAAAATAATAAAAACACAAAACACCACCTTTTGAATTTTAAATCAACAAATCTTCAAAAAAATAACAACACTTTCTAACACCTCTAACTATAGGTCTTAGTAGTGTTGTGTATATTTCTATCTTCGATTTACTGCTGATGTTCCTGCATTTGAACATATTATGCAAGTTGTAAAAGCATCAATTCCCACTTGTTATCCTTCCCTGGTTTTCCACTGATATTTTATTGTCTGCTGCTTCCTGCTCCCTCAGCATCTCCCATCTTCAAATACTGTATTTAGTTTTATTATGTTCACTTCCAATCCTAGGCCCTGTGCTTTCTCTTCCAACAAATCATAGCTTGAGGAAGGCATATAACTACATACCAGCAAAATTACTAAATACAAATTCATGTGCTAATGGTGAAACGTTTATTAATGCCCCATGTTGGTAGCGACAAATGAAACGTTTTGCTAGCCCACACTGTTGGGTGATAAATGTAACTGTTTACCTTTGCCTAAGCTATGTTGTTTTAATGGGCGCCAAGACCTCAATGCAATGTTGAAATCTAAATTTGTATTTAACAACGTCTAGCTCTGGCAGAACACCTTCAAGACTCTATTCACTCAGATCGTGGTATGATTTGATCATTAACCCAACAAACAATTGTATCAGGAGAAGGAATTGGTCTATATCTAATGCTACCTACTGAAAGCAAAGATTGCATTGTAAAAGAAATGAATTTATTATATAAAACAAGAATAGCAAAATTAATAATAATAAGTATAAAATTTAAATTGGAGCGTTGTGATTTGAATATTACCGATAGAAAATTACGTGAAAACGGAGTCTGATAAATTGATTTTACTCTTATTTCCAAGCTATGAAGTTACTGAAATATGAAATGTAAAACAAAGACAATGAGAGATTGCGTATTTCTGCGTCATTGGCGCTTACCACTGGAAATTGCCAAAGCATTTCCCTCGTTCTTGATGATGTTGTGAGCTTCCCACAATCTCCTGGACGTCGTCATCTCCGTCGGAATTTGATGATATTCTGGTAGATTAGATAATTCTATGGTCCGTACCTCGGACCCAAACACTCGTACAACCAAGTTTTACAAAAGTTCGTCGCTAACTCCACTGAACATCGGAGCGACACGCACTTGCGACCGTACACCTCAAGTATTTCACAGATAGTCACTAACTCCACTGAACATCGGAGCGACACGCACGCGCATCCATACTCCTCAAGTATTTCACAGATAGTCCAGGTTTCACGGCGCGTCGAACGATATAACCACACGCCGGCTCCCCACTCTTCAGTCCCAACTAGCTTACGTCGTCTCCCCTGATTGGCTGACCCACCACGCGATCTTCTCCTCCTCCGGGTCATTACACTCGGCGGGAGGGTTCCGTTCCAACAATTCGTCTTTTCTAGACCTTGCGACCCAAGATTGCGTCATGCTTCTCAACAAGATTAAGCGTGTACTTGAAATCCCAGTGAGTCACGTCTCTCTCAAATACCCTAACTGACAAAAACTCCGTAAAATTCCGTAATCAGATAATTTTCTATGATATCGTCGTTCGTAATAATTTGCTGGATAGCGTTTTCTAAGACATAGAAAACCTATCTGAATGCTAATAATTTTTATAAAATGCTCCGAAAATACATAAATAATAATTATAATAAATTAATAATAATAATAATAAATTAACATGAAAAATTCTCTTGGCTGAACAATTTGCCGCGTAAATAAATATAGAATGGCTTCCTACTGACTTATACCAGTTGCATAAAACCCCTCGAAAAACACGTTACATATTCGCCTCGGATCATCGGATGATTTACCGTGACGACGGTCCATTATCCGATTATCCCAGACACGTTAATAAACCCCATCCAAAATACATATTACATAAATGAAATCACCCTAAATTACAGATATATACACTCATATTTTTTCTTCACGCACTTTGCGTCAAAGTTTGTTGTCACAATGGATTGCACTTTGCAACCAGTCCAATGTTTTACATATGGAATAGTGTTCCACGGATATTTCCGCCTCTCAAATTTCTCTATGTTGGAGAAATAGACATAATTAATGTGTGAGCACTATGTATTTATGATGTCGTATCACACGCATTGAAGGTGTTCCGATATATTTATATCACCCTAGAACTTCCTAATTTCACTGGAGGTCCCCTCCTTATGGTGACATTTAATTCCACATATCACTCAGCACACGATCACACTATTGTGGCAGCGCCTCGTGACCATAATACTTAATCTCTCTTTGAAGTAGATTAAATTAATATTGACTTCTGAAAAAAAACAGTAAATGTGCATTACATATAACACCAAATATTTCTGTGCCGTAAGCGCCCTGTCTTGTTAAGTTCCCGTTAACCATATTCTACTTAATACTAGCTCTCAACACAGACCATTTCTCCTCACACAAATAATACCATTGTACAGATTATCTTAAATTACACACTTACAAATCTTACATGGCGAGGCCGTAAACAGAAATCACGTGTGCTGATATGTATGAGTTTCATGAAGGACTGTCTCGCATTCTGATGGCCCATCTTTTATCTCGTGGACGCCTTAAGCTAACAAGTCCTATTCAAGCGCTCCCCCATCTCTTGGAGATAAATGGGAACCCATCAGCGCTGCCAAAATGGCCTTGGTGCATCGAGACAATTTAGTGCTCAACAGCATCCGACAATCCCGTCATATTTCCCTGTACCTTAAAAACTCTCATTTACTTACATACTACCCCCCTGTGTGACTTCTAATACGCCTGCCTTAAGACCAGATCCTCCCACGCACCAAATACCACACTTACTCATTTGATAGGCTGGCTCGCCAGCTAAACACACTCACTTTATGACACATATTTTCGTAGACTATGTATATTATACGTCCCGTATAATCTGTTTCCCTCACTATTCTCCAGCACATATGCTGTTTTGCCAATACGTTTGGAAACTATAAATGTTTCTGCGTCACCTGCTTCCAAAAATGCAAGTGGCTCCCTTAAATGAACGTCATCACGTTGCACTACCTACCATATTTCTCAGTATCTGTAACGATGCCCTGTTGCTACTGTCCACACATGCTAACCCTACCTTCCTATGGTGTCACACCTCTACTCGACACTCTATGACCTAAAAATGTCACTTCTGACTGACAGAATGACGACTTAGACAGCTTCAAAGTGAACTCTGCCTGATCTAACTTCTGAAAAACTATATCTAAATGACGTAGATGCTCCTCAAAACTGCGTGAACTAATTACCATATCATCTATGTAAATGGTTACAAACTCTCCTGTGTCATCCCCTAATGCGATGTTTAAAGCCCTAATTAAAGCTGCTGAACTACTCTTTAACCCATAAGGTGTTCTACAAAATTGATAAAGGTTATATTTATGACTAAAAGCTGTAAATGGTCTATCTTCGTACATAAGTGGCACTTGCCAAAAACTGGAACTCAAATCTACACAAGTGAAATACTTCTTCCCCTCAAATGTTTGCATTAATTCTTCTATTGACATAGATTTCAGCTGATCTGAACTAATTCTACTGTTAACCAAACGAGCGTCTAAACAAATACGAACAGTGCCGTCGGTCTTGGGTACCGTTATCAAAGAATTAACATACGGACTGTTAGAGTGCTCAATAATCCCATCTTCAAGCATCTGATTAATTTGTGCCTCAACTGCACTCTGATAAGCGAAAGGTACGGGATATCTATGTCCTGTGAATACTGACCTATCAATAACGTTCAATGAATGGGTATAGCAATTGGCCATACCAATGCGATCCTCAAACACTCTCCTATTACACCATAACACATCATAGAACCGAACACACTGTTCATCCTCTATATTTCCCTGAAATGCAGCCTCACGTAACGAGTCCTCTAGACTTCCGTTCGTAATCACACTGCCCACAAAACATGGAGAACCCCGCTCTACGGCTGGCGATATCTCATTTAAAGTACACATCACACCTACAATACTACTCCTCTGAATATGGTCATTGAACGCTACTTCTACTTCAGAATCTCCCCATTTAAATTTCAAACTCCCTACATCATAACATAAGTTACCAGACACTCTACTTAGCCACTCTGAACCCAAGATAACACTGAATACTAAATTTGGAATTACAAGGCAAATCTGCTTCTCTACATGATTATTAATTTTAATGTCTACTAAAACTTGCTTAGAAATTACTTTAGACCTCTTCCCAACAGCTGTGATAACAAAAGTGCTTTTAATTGGCATCTCCTCAAAATTTACTCCAGTTCCTTTCATTTTATCATAAAATGCACTACTTATGCAACTCTTCATACAACCACTATCAATTAAAACATCTGTGTACGCCTCGGACACGTTAAATTTAACTATGGGGCTCTTACTAACCACTTCCTGAATAATACCTTCATCATTTAGTTCATGTAATAATTCATTTCTTACATTTAGGTCATAGGGTTCCTGTATAATTGTATGGACAGGGCATGCTACAGACTGAGATTCTGACCTTACTTCGCAGCCTGGTTCGCGTTTAAAGAACCGCTACAGCTGGCCGTAGTACTAGTTACTACTGCACTGGTCTGGTTGTTCTGAGTTGTGTTGTCATTGTTAGGCTGTATATTACTACCACTAGGCTGTCCTCTTCCTTGACCCCTATTCTGGTTGTAATTATTGTCATTATAATTTCTCCCTTGATTTCCCCTGAAATCATTGTTTCTCCCTTGATTTCCCCTGTAATCATTGTTCCTCCCTTGATACTGATTACCATAGCCATTTCCTCTGTTCTGATTTAGCTGATTATTATTATTTCTATTTTGAGCATTGGCCCCTTCGCCACCGTTCCCTTGAACTTCCTGATGCCTGGCTTCATTAGGTCTATTATTATTATTACCCTGGTTCCTATTGAAATTGTCCTCATAACCCCCTCTCCCTAGTGCATCAAATGTGCTTAACAAATTTTCTACTTGTGATATAGTCTTTACATTCTGGATACAAGCAGCCTCCTTGATCCTATAGGGAAAGTGCCTAAGTAGCAACCTTACCACATCACTTTCCTCCTTCAAACCATCCAGATATTTACACACTAATACCTGCCCTAAAAAGTATTCGGTCATGGTGGAGCTTCCTTTAGGGTTATATTTACCACACACTACTCCCTCACGATGCTGCGACTGAATAACCTCATTCCAGAACTTTTCACAGAATTTCATTTTAAAATCATTCATATCAGTAAACTTGTCTCTGTAGACAGCAAACCAATTCCTCGTTTCCCCCACAAACACTTGTTCTAAAATTTCAACTACCTGGCACCACTCAATACTACCAATTTCCAACCTCTCCCCGAATTTATTTTCTATAGTGTTCATGAACTCCATTGGGCACCCCTGTCGATTGCTGAACTTACCCAGTTCTACCTCCCTGTGTGTGCTATTCACAAAAACTGGCCTATTCTGACTATTTTCTTGCCTGATCCTAGCTTTTAATTTTAATTCTAATTCTGCGATTTTCTCCTCAGCCTTCCTCTCAATACTGTTTACTGTTAATTTAATGTTTCCTTCTGATTCTTCTACTTTATCATATAGCTTTGCTTGTTTCTCCTCAATCTTGCTAATGCTCTCTTTATTACTCTCTCTTAAATCATTTACTTCTGCAACTATTTGTGAGTGGACTTTCTCAATTCTACCCCCCAGCTGTTCCTTAACCTCTTTAGTAGCTACCTGAATTTTGTCAATTTCTCCCCCCAATTGCTTTTTGACCTGCTGTGTTTCCAGTTGCACTAGTTCTTTTAAATTTTCAGCCTGTGTACTGATTCTAATTTCCAACTCCTCCTGTACTTTTCCTAATTTTCTGTCTACATCTGCAATAATCTCTTTAGCCTTTTCTTCCATCACCCCCCTGATCTCACCTCTAATCAGTTCGAATTTGTCACTCATTTCCCTACTGTTTTGTTCTAATTTAGCATTTAAAGTTTCAGTACTCTCTCTATTTTCCTTACTGTTTTGTTCTAATCTGGCGTTTAAACTATCGCTCAATTCCCTATTACTCTCTTTATTTTCCCTACTGTTTTGTTCTAGTTTAGCGTTATTCTGTTCTAACTTTGCATTTAAAGCTTCTGTACTTTCTTTATTTTCCCTACTGTTTTGTTCTAGTTTAGCGTTATTCTGTTCTAACTTTGCATTTAAAGCTTCTGTACTTTCTTTATTTTCCCTACTGTTTTGTTCTAATTTAGCGTTATTCTGTTCTAACTTTGCATTTAAGGCATCACTACTAACTTTGTTCTGATACATAAACTCGAGAAGTAAAGTTTTTAATTCTGGTTGGCCGCCTACACTCCCTGTTTCAGTATCGGGATTTACCTCCGCTACCCCGGTACTACCATCACTCGACATACTGCTCGTATCATCACTCTCCCGTTGATGACCACTACGTAACCTCATCTGTCTTTCTTTCTCATCCCCCATAATGATATACACTGATACAGACAAATAACCCCCAAAATACAGGCACAGAAATATATACCCTTCTCCTTCCACAAATGTTATTAGGTTTTCAGCCCCAAGTTGTCGGCGACAAGTGAAACGTTTATTAATGCCCCATGTTGGTAGCGACAAATGAAACGTTTTGCTAGCCCACACTGTTGGGTGATAAATGTAACTGTTTACCTTTGCCTAAGCTATGTTGTTTTAATGGGCGCCAAGACCTCAATGCAATGTTGAAATCTAAATTTGTATTTAACAACGTCTAGCTCTGGCAGAACACCTTCAAGACTCTATTCACTCAGATCGTGGTATGATTTGATCATTAACCCAACAAACAATTGTATCAGGAGAAGGAATTGGTCTATATCTAATGCTACCTACTGAAAGCAAAGATTGCATTGTAAAAGAAATGAATTTATTATATAAAACAAGAATAGCAAAATTAATAATAATAAGTATAAAATTTAAATTGGAGCGTTGTGATTTGAATATTACCGATAGAAAATTACGTGAAAACGGAGTCTGATAAATTGATTTTACTCTTATTTCCAAGCTATGAAGTTACTGAAATATGAAATGTAAAACAAAGACAATGAGAGATTGCGTATTTCTGCGTCATTGGCGCTTACCACTGGAAATTGCCAAAGCATTTCCCTCGTTCTTGATGATGTTGTGAGCTTCCCACAATCTCCTGGACGTCGTCATCTCCGTCGGAATTTGATGATATTCTGGTAGATTAGATAATTCTATGGTCCGTACCTCGGACCCAAACACTCGTACAACCAAGTTTTACAAAAGTTCGTCGCTAACTCCACTGAACATCGGAGCGACACGCACTTGCGACCGTACACCTCAAGTATTTCACAGATAGTCACTAACTCCACTGAACATCGGAGCGACACGCACGAGCATCCATACTCCTCAAGTATTTCACAGATAGTCCAGGTTTCACGGCGCGTCGAACGATATAACCACACGCCGGCTCCCCACTCTTCAGTCCCAACTAGCTTACGTCGTCTCCCCTGATTGGCTGACCCACCACGCGATCTTCTCCTCCTCCGGGTCATTACACTCGGCGGGAGGGTTCCGTTCCAACAATTCGTCTTTTCTAGACCTTGCGACCCAAGATTGCGTCATGCTTCTCAACAAGATTAAGCGTGTACTTGAAATCCCAGTGAGTCACGTCTCTCTCAAATACCCTAACTGACAAAAACTCCGTAAAATTCCGTAATCAGATAATTTTCTATGATATCGTCGTTCGTAATAATTTGCTGGATAGCGTTTTCTAAAACATAGAAAACCTATCTGAATGCTAATAATTTTTATAAAATGCTCCGAAAATACCTAAATAATAATTATAATAAATTAATAATAATAATAATAAATTAACATGAAAAATTCTCTTGGCTGAACAATTTGCCGCGTAAATAAATATAGAATGGCTTCCTACTGACTTATACCAGTTGCATAAAACCCCTCGAAAAACACGTTACAATGGGTTAAGAAACAAATGAGCAATCTTACCTCATATCTCACTCGCTGATACAATTGTGCTTTGTTGTCAAGAACTGTGAGGGATTGGTTTGGTTTTCTATCACCATTGAACAAGAAAGTTATATCACCTCGTTCCCATCTCATGTCATTGAAGTCTACCAAGGTAGTATCTAAACGTATTGATGAACCTTTTTTGTGGATCCGGCAAACATCTGATGGTAAAATTCTTGACACTAGAGGAACTGAAACACAAGAAATCAATACGTCCAGAACATATGCAGAGCTAATGGCTAAAAGTGAATTGATGTAGCTCATGGTCTATGATACCAATGGTACCATTGAAGAAGACACAAGCACACAATAACAGAAATGAGTGTGAATATATGTGTATCTTCTGACTAGCTGGTACATTTCAGCTTGTTCAACAGTAGACAACATAATTTGTAGTAATCCTTGGTGACGCATTGTTGGCTGCTCTAAGGCTAGGGCTAGCTTGAATATTCGGTACTCAAGGAACTAAGAAAAGAAATGTACAATGTTGAGCAAAACATGAGATATTTTAGAGTGCAGAAATTGGGGAAGTATAAGAGTATAGCTGCTGGTTATTAATTCGTTTTAGGGACTTGGGACATCTTGGTCATCAGCCCCATGTACTTGGGGAGTTCAATTTGTCTGATAACCTGTGTTTAAGTGTTTAACTGTAATTATTACAGTTAGGAATGGGGTAGGTGCCCCAGAACTTGAAATAAGGTGCTATCCCAGCATTTGCATGGAGGTTATGTGGAAAAACCACACTCAGGATACCCACCGTCAGTTCCAGGATTCGAACCTCTGATCTCCTGACTTGCTGCAGCACCCTATCACAGTCGTGAAGAGCGACCTAACGTGCATGGCTATGCCGCGGTGTAAAAACATTACAGAAGTCCTTGAGCGAATTTAATATTTTCAGCTGAAGTTCACTGTTCACTTTTTATGAAATTTCATCATCTTAAAATATGGAAATATAAGACCCCCATCCCGTTTTAGAAAGAAAAAAAAGAAGAAAAAAAAAGGGGAATAAAGATGGTACACTTAAACCCATTTGAACCTGCTTCACAGCAGACATCACTTACAGTATTATACCATTAATACCACCCACCACTTACAGACCCAACAGAATGGAGGGTCATTCTGAAATTCATTCACACCCTTACATTCCATTATTTCTCGCCATTCTATTTCATTAAAAAATTCTTATCAAGTTCTTCATGGGTCTTAATGAAAATTCGGCGAGGTGCAGGAATATGGAAAAAGAGGGAAATATAACAGAGCAGAGCTTTGCATGAGGTCTAAAAAAAATATTACTTGAACAACAGCAAAACTTGAAACTAGTCAATTTCAAAAGGTTTTTTTCTGTATGTCACAGTTTTTAGATTATTATTTACTACCTTTATTAGAAGCAAAACGGGAATTTTTAAACATTTCCGAGTGGGGTTTTAACTATTACAATTATCACCATTCAAGAATACACAAAAATGTAGTAGAATTTTTTAACTGAGATTTGCTGGAAGGGCACATTACACTTTGTGATCAGAAGTATCTTAACAACCCTCGAAACACGAGATTCTCCTAGCGGGTGACAGAGAACCGTCATCTACCACATGGAACAAATGGCCAGTGCTTGCAGTAGGTTGCATACTGCGTAAGACAGCAGAGTGAAACTTTCTGGGAAACTCACTGGCTTTCAATGTGGTGAGGTGGTTAGATGCCACAGATATAAGAAGTCTGTGAGCGAGATTTCCACCCTCTTAAACATCTCTAGGCTCACAGTATCTGACTTGACAGTGAAGTGGAAATGTGATGGGACATGTACAGCCTAACAACATAACAGCAAACCATGTTGATCTCTAGAGACCGTCAAAGGTCGAAGGGGGTCATATGGGATTTTCGACAATCATCCATTGCACAGGAATTCCATACTACTTCTGGGTCTACTCCTAGCATTATGAATTTGATTCCATAGTCGAGCAGCTGCTCATAAGCCACACATCGTAGAGACTAGCTTGCATGTTGTAAGGAGCGTCAAAACTGGACCATAGAACAGTGGAAAACCATTATGTGGAGTGATGAATTATAGTATATCATATGGTGATCTCATGGTAGGGTGGGGGTGTAGCGAATGTCTGGTGAACATTAACTACCAACCTGCATAGTGCCCACAGTGAACTTTCGGGGTGGAGGTGTTAACTGTGGTCATGTTTCTACTGGAAAGGACTTTGCCCCCTAGGTGTTTTCAATGGCACGGTCATACCACAAGGTTATGTCGACATCTTATACTCTTTCATGCTCCCTTCCATCAAAGACCAGATTGGGGATGACCATTGCATATTATAACACAACAGAGCACTTGCCCACACTGCACGGATTGTGGTTCAGTGGTTGGCCAACAACGCATTCCACTGATGGACTGGACAGGGCTGTCTTGATTTGAATCCCACAGAACATTTCTGGGATGCTTTGAAATGCAACTTTCTGCCAGTCCACAATGATCCTCATCTCCATCTCTCCTCCATTTGGTTCTCCGTGAAGAATGGGCTACCATTCCCTAGGAAACTTTCTGCCACCTGAGTGAAAGGAAGTCTGCTAGGTTCGAGGCTGTCATCAAGGCGAAGGGTGGGCCAACACCATATTCATGGCCATGGCTAGCAGTGGAGGCTGTTCCAAGCTTCACCTTCATTTTCATGTGAGTGTCCTAATACTTATGATCACATAGTCTACGTTAACACTTGTTCAGGTATTTGCAAATAAAGATTATAATTAAGTCTTAAAAGGAATGCTAAGAGAATAATTAACAGGAGTGATTCGAAAAGGAAAAACAGAACTCCCTTAACATTAAGTTTCTTCACATATTTCAAAAGCAAAACTGCATAATGTGTGCCCTATTTCCATATACTATTACTTTTGGAATTTTAATAAGGAGTTGCAGAGAAAAGAATCATGTGAACTTAATTGAACAGGAAATAAAGATTGGCAATACTCACCCCAGCTTTGAAAATCCCATTTTAATTCCATATAGAAATCTCCCATCTGATTCAAAGCATTGACTAGATTTGGTCTTCGCTCATCCATTTGTTCACGTGCCTGTTGCTTCAGCTTGCGAACCAGAGATGAGACTGAGACAGAAAAATGAAACCGGAATGATTCAACAGTAGATTTTGAATGTCCAAATGGCAAAATCCATATATTTGCAGGCTATCCTCTCCAAACAAGAATTTCATTAAAATGTTGATCTGTGGCAAAAACTATAAATATGCCATTAGTACAAGTTAAATTGCATGGTACATGAATTTATTCAGGTGCTTTCTAACAAATGTAGTCCTTCTCATAATAACCTGAAGAACAACGACCTGAAAATGATTATGTCGTTTCAAACAACATGTCAACACTTTGCTTGTGCAGTACAATTCATTCTGGGGTGAAAGAAAAATAGACACAGCCATCCTCCAATTAAATTTAAGCAAAACATTGGAAAATAAGTCAATACTAAAAAACTGGAGAAGAAAGTTTGGAATTAGTATACATTCATACACTTATAATTCTACACGTGAAGAGTAAGGAAACAAAAAATCAAGAACAATATTGATCCAAGAATTATTTTCCTAACTTACTTAAATACACATACAAATCAGTTCCAGATAAATTAAAGAATCTAAGACAGTTCATCACCTTCATATCATCCAAGTATCCTAGAGAACATGATAATAATAATGGTGTTCCCAGCAATGGCATTATTCTCTACTTAACAAAAATAAAAATGGAAACATTAGAGGATTTCAGTCCACTATGACTCAGTTTAAACTTGAAACACATTGAGCCCAGTACTGATCAGAAATAAAAGAGACTTTGAGGTGTGCACAAGTAAATGGGACAAAACGTTTCATATAAACTTTATATAGACAACAAAGTGGGAACTAACTACAAGGACTTTTACACATCACATAGAATTCTACAGTAGACATTGGAATGAAATCAAATTAGAGCAAAGCAACGCAATCAATCTACACAGGCCAACAAAAAAAAATGTATGCACCAAGAAGTAATTGGCAGTTTGTCACACACGTCAGCACACAGTTACACCTCAGGCCAATAGTCGTATGATTAGTGTAGGAACATGATTAGTTAAATGGTCTCGCCTTCAGAGGTTATGCACATGGCTCCATATGAGCCCTATAAAAGAGCTCACAGAGCTTAAACGTAGTAGACTGTTGCGTAAACCTTGCCCACCATTTAATAGAGGTGGAGAGGGGATGCATTACTAGACTGTGCGAGGCTGAATAGTTGTATTGCCTAATCGCCCACCAGTTAAGCTGTTCTGACCAGATAGTTTCGCTGTGTTGGGACCAGTGGATATGCGAGGATACACATACATGGCAACAGGGCTCGGGATGCCCTCAACAGACCATCAGGCAGGATCGAGAAGCATGTGCAGATCCATCTGCTTCAGTGCCAGCCATCCAGAGATGTGGCGCCATTGTTATAGATCCCTTTGTCGGCCCTAACCACTTCCAGGCTCTTGGCTGAAGGCAATTTGGTCTCAATGTTCTGCCATTGACACCTGCCAACTGTCCCCTCCATTTGCAGTGGCGTTGGGACCAAGAAACCTGGACTGCTACAGACTAGAACTGGTTTGTCATTAGGGACAAATGCAGATTCTCTTAGCGCTCCGACAATGGCAGTGTTTTGTGTCTGGAGACCTCGTGGTATGCGCCTCTATTCAGCGTTTTCTGTAGCGTGTCAAAGTCCTTATTGCCGGCGTGATGGTCAGGGGGGCAATTGCATACAACAGACGGTCAACCCTAGTAGTACTACAAGGGACAATAATAGCGCAGTGATATGTATAAGATTTCTTTTGGCCACAGGTCTTGCCACTCATGGCAGGGTATCCAGGTTGTCTATTCCATTAGGACAACGCTCCACTGCACACAGTAAGAGTGGCACAGGACTACCTACGCAACGTTCACACACTCCTGTGGCACACCCAATCCCCCGATTTGATATCAATCAAATATGACTGGGACCACCTGGGATGCCCCACTGCGGGAGCTGAGGAGTGCACATGATATCGAGAACCAGTTCCACCAAATACGGACAGATATGCCGCAGGAAATCATACGAACCCTGTATGCCTCCATGCCCGCTCATATGGCAGTCTGCATCCAAGCTAGAGGCGCACCAACAGGGTACTAGAACTTCCATGCAGATGGGCAGCGTTCCATGATACAAGTATTAGTTTGCTGTGATATCGTAATATTTTTACACACATCAACGTTAAAATCATCCTAAGCCAGTTTCATGCAATTCCATGAATTCCTCCTCGGAGAGTGAATTCTTTTGTTGGCCAGCATAGTATGTGGAAAGCTTGATGCAGCAGATGGCTTGATGATGGCAAAGAGCAGCTTGTGGGGTGCTTAGGACGTGAAACACCGGACGCGGTGGCCGAGAGCGCTAACGCGCTACCTCGCTGGCATCGGGAGAGCGTGGGTTCAAATCCCACCTCGGCCGTCCTGAAAATGGTTTTCGTGGTTTCCCATTTTCACCACCAGGCAAATGCCGGGACGGTTCCTTTCAATAGGTCCACGACAGATTTCCTTCCAATATCCCTTCCCTGACCTGTCCAGAGAAGAAAAGTACATGGCCATTGGCTGCATTAATAAAATTAGGAGGTGAAACATTCTGAACAATTGAATGCTTACACCATCGATTGCATCACACTCGTATGAAGAGATGGTTGCCAAGGTGACCCTTTGGAGCGCCCAGCGTACAGTCGAGAAACACATACACTGTTGTATGTCCAGTCATCAAGAATGATATGAAATGTAAAAAACTATTGATAGCAGCTTCATAATAAAAGTTAGCAGAGAACATTGCATTGATCGATCAATATGAGGTGAAATGAAAGTACAAGGAAATGCTTGATGGATGCTCTTATATGCAGAGCCAACATTGTGTTGACCACAAAGTCAAACGGAGGCTTTATTATTGCACTACACGACCATGCTACAGCCACCTGAAATTACCAGATACACATTCTAGATGGCAGATAACAATGTCATAGATCAATTTGGCACTTGAAACCATCAACCATATCACTAGTTACCACAAGTGGTTGCCCTGTACTGTCTTGTGTGAAAAATACTGGGTTGGCCATCAAAATTGCTACACCCAAAAAATGTCTAAGCCAATGAAAATAGTGATATGTTGCTTTCAGATTCTTAAACGGTGGACTGTCAAGGGATTATCACGAGATTATAAATAATAGAGATAGCAGAATGATGCCATTTTCTGCTGATAGCAGAATAGTTCAAATTATTTAGAATCATACATGCACATACATTATAAACATGTCTCATAAACACAATAACAATGGTGGGAATGCAAGACCTCATAAGCCACCATGCTGCTCCTTCTCATTTTCTTCCTTATTAATTTTATTAGAGCAGCCAATGGCCATACAGAGAACATAACAGAAAATTTTACATCAATAGCATACAATAGACGGTTCATTAAACAAACTACATGTCTGTGCAAAACTGCATAATAGAGATTCCTCTGTTAGGGCACCTAAGTACATGGTATCTATCGCATAAGCGGTCACACCGTTTACATACACAGTCATGGCTGGGGTCATGGCGAGTCTTTGCCTTGCAGATTTTAAAATGGAAGCCATGCATGGCCATTTGTGTTACTGTTGTTGTTTGAGTCTTCAATCTTTTGACTGGTTTGATGCAGCTATCCAGGCCTCCCTATCCTGAGCTAATCGTTTCATCTCTACATAGCTACCACACCCTACGTCCGAGGCAATCTGTTTAACATATTCTAACCTTGGTCTACCCCTACAGTTCTTGACCTCGACCCTTCCTTCCATAACTAAGCTTGCTAATCCTGGGTGTCTTAGTATGTGTCCTACCAACCTATCTCTTCTCTTCATTAGCAGTCGCCAGAAACATCTCTCCTCTCCAACTAGTCTTACTATCTTTTCGTTTGTAACCCTATCTACCCATCTGATCTTCATCATTCTCCTGTAGGCTATCACCACATTTCAAATGCTTCAATTCTCCTCTTTTCTGCTGCACCAATAGTCCAAGTTTCACTTCCATAGAGTGCCACACTTCAGACAAAGGCCTTCAAAAATGACTTCCTAACACCTAAATCTATATTCGATGTGAACAAATTCCTTTTCTGTAGAAATGCTTTCCTTGCCTGAGCTAACCTACTTTTTATATCCTCTTTGCTTCGTCCATCACCGGTTATTTTGCTTCCTAAGTAACAGAAGTCTCCTACTTCCTTTAATTTTTCACCTGCCAATTTGATGTCCATAGAGGATTCTGATTTATTTCGGCTGCATTCCAATATTTTTGTTTTACATTTATTAATTTTCAACATGAATTCTTTCCTCAAGACGGAGTCCCTACCATTCAAAAACTCATTCAAATCTTCAGGCGTGTCGGCCAAGATGACTATGTCATCAGCAATATGTTACTATATGTCGCAATTCGTAGTTGGCCCTCATCCATTATTTGGTCATCATGGCATCCGTGGAGAAGAAATCTGGCCATATGTCACGTCTCTTTTGTTGGAGTTCCGTTAGTAGTCTTCCGTAGCTGGTTGTGAATGGTAACTGCATCTTGAAACGAAATTTCTCAATCATAAAAAGTTCTCTTGTCAATACATATACTAATCGGGACCATGAATATTCGATAGCCCCAGAGTCCTCTTTAGGTAAGCGGCTTTTACTTTCTCTATTTGTCGCAGGTTGTTGGTGTTCAGGTGTTCCCATATAAGTTCCAAACCATAGGTGACAACAGGTTGGATCTTTACGTTGAAAAGTTTTATCGCGGCTTCTCCGTAAATCCTTAATTTCGGACATTGCTTTGGTTGCTGAGGCGGTCCTGTCAGCTATGCGCTGAGTAAGAACATGACCACTGTTTTGGAAAACAACTCTTAAGTACTTGAAATTACCAACTCTTGCAAGGGCTTTATCATTATAAGTTATTTGGTCCGTCGCTGCATGCCTGCCCCTTATGTCTAGTGTACAACCCTGAGCCTTAAGTGGATATTCACTCCTGTCAAAGTTTGTTCTCTGCACTTGCCCTTAAAAACCCAACCTTACCAACCTTAAATACAATGTTCAACATGAATACATGTACATATAGGCATTGCGACCAGCTACAAAGATAAATAATATTGTTAATGGGTTTACGTCCCTCTTAACAACTGCGGCTTTTAGAGACACCAGGGTGCCGGAATTTCGTCCCGAAAAGATCTTTAACGTGCCACTAAATCTACTGACATGACTCCCTCGCATTTGCACACCCTCAAATGCCTACTGGTTGTGCCAGGATTCGATCCTGCACCCTTGGTCACAGCAGGCGAGAATGTTACCGCTGTGCCATGCAGTCAGCCACAACTACAAAGAAGAGAATGGAGCCCATTCATTGGGCACAATCGTGTTGACCGACTGACGAGCTACAAATGACAATTTTGTATAGGCAACACTGAAAAAGAATGGCTTCAAATCTCTACAAGGCTTGCATTCCCAATATGGATATGACAACTCCCTTGATGTCGAAATGTTTCTTGTTACTTCATTTAGGTGCTTGGGATATATTGGTCATCAGCACCATGTGATGAGGGCGGTGATGGTTGTTTTAAGCAGTGAAACATGTAGGTCATCTGCCCCTAATGATAAGGATAAAAATAAAAATGAATAAAACTTCTACTGACTCCTGACATACGACATACATGCTAAAAGAAGAACTGGACAAAAGCAAAAGGAATAAGGGAAATTAAAGACAGTGGAAAAGAAATGCCCTCAATCCTCGAAGAATGTGGATTCAGGGACATGGAAAGAAGTAGAAACCTAAAAGACACATAGGCAAGTTAAAGAGGAAAGAGTCCACCTCAAAGTCATTAGAAAAAGGAGAAAAAACAGACCCAGCACAGAAATCCCTCAGGGCCACCAACTCCTGAATTCACCAGCTTTGAGTCCATTAGGGGTAGTGCTATCCATGCTGCACCATGCATGTAGGCTACGTACACTCTGCCCTCTATAGGGCCTCGTGCAAAAGGCAGGGGATTCCGTGAAAACAAAGAAGAGGTATGACCCCTTGAAAACAAGGGCCAATGAAGATGGAAAAATGAAAGACACCCTTGGCCTCGGATACCCTAATACTGTTGGGGTTGAAAGAGAACAAGAGTGAGGTCAATAGGAACTCAGATGAGGTCCCGTGGTTTCTAACCTGTGTTTTAGTGGTTTCAATAGCAGTGTGTGTAGCTAATAAATTGAAATAAACCTGGCATTTGCCACAGGGAGTGTGGAAAAACTCGACTGTCAGTACCAGGATTCAAACTTGCAGCACCTCACTGCTGTTGTGGAGCATGCTTTAAGACACTGGGTCTCGAAGTGATTGTGTGACATGTGATGGGAACGGGCGGCGTATGTTCTGGAAAAATAAAATAATAAAAGGAATAGTAATGGTTACAAAGGAACAAAACTACATTCTTTGTTGTTAGGGAAGTGATTCATTTGTCAGGTTATCAGACAAATTCAATACACGCCCAAGTACACCGGGATGATGAGCAAGATGTTCCAAGCCCCAGAATGAAGTAACAACAATCATTTCAAGATTTTAATCCAATTATGTTTACGAGACAATTCTAATGCATGTGTGTGTAACCTCGATCAAACCACAATTCATATAATGTGGTAGAAGTACAGATTCTAGACCAAGTACTTGGAATATTACTGGTGTTTCAAAAAATAATTTCCTAATTTTTGAATGAATTACATGTCTGAATTCATAATTTAAACTATTCTGCTAGCTGCAGAAAATATTATCAGTCAATTTGAAAAAAATAAACTTTATACTGATACCTCTATTATGAATAATCCTGTGCAAAATAGCTGCAAGTTACATGACTAGCCCCTTAGCAGCACTTACAAATCTGGAAACAGAATACAGTATCTGATATCTTAATGGAATCAAATGTGATTTGGGTGTAACAAATTTGATGAATACTCTGTATGCTGATGTGAGTAGTGCATTAATTGCTTGATTCTATTTGCCATCTTGTGTACACGTGTAAATATAACCCAGTATATACAGGGTGAACAAAAAATGCCGCACTTGGAGGTCGGCATGCGACTCCTCATCCAATTGTAAGACAAAAGTTTCAATGGCAAAATCGGATCAGGTGCCGTTTGAAAACACAAGTATGAAAACGAGAAGCTGGCAACACTGTCACATACTGCAATGCATCGGAATGTACAGAAAAAGCTCCGGCAGAGCGCCGAGTTCCTGTGACCTGCTTGTGGCCACGCTGCATGCAGTGACAGTGTGCCAGAGCCTCGCTACTTAACACGCATTTCTGTTAATCCTATTGGCGGGACTAGGTTTTGCAACATAAACTTTTGTCGTGAATTTCGACGAGGAACCGCATGCCGACCTCCAAGTGCAACATTTTTTGTTCACCCTGTATAGTGGGGTTTCTTATGCATCCTAAATGTGAAGTGGGGCTTTGCTCCTTTCAGAGACTCCCTTCAGTGTACTGTAATATACTGTAGTGTATTGCACTTATAGATAAATATGAAATTAAATTCTATTGGGTTATTTAGAAAGTTCCAAGCACTTTCGACATATTGCAGTTTTCAATATGCGATTATTCTGTTTGAAATTACATTATGTTGTAAACATCTGAAAGATAACATTGGACACCAGCTTTCAGTTTTCAGTTATGCCTAGGGACCCTGATTTATGGTAATATAAAAGGCTCCAAAGGGGTGAAATAAAATGTTCACAGCGGTAAAATGAAATATTTCGTGCTATTTTACGATGAAATTTTAAAAAAGGGAGGGTTGAATATGTACGGTGCACAGATTTGGTTAAATTATGAACAATATACAAACATTTGGAGGAATAACAAACAAGTTTCTGTGTTTAATACCTAACCTAACATTTATTTCAAGAAATGCTCTACATGGCTACTATACTCTTTATCTCGCTAAGTCGTAAAACTTATGTTGTGCTCAAAGTTTAAGAAAAGCAGTGTCTCCATGATTTCAGGATGCAGAATTGTATGCCTATCCGAGCAGGCAGAAAAGCCTCTTTTGCTGTCATATCTTATAAAACATTTATATTTAAGATGTTATATTTTCTATCAAACGACAGATAATGGAATTAATTCAATTAATTTTAAAGTAAATATTTAAAACAATAAAATCGTATTAGCAGCATTTTGTTGGTATTTCACATTTTAGGATGAACGTAACAAATTTCGCAACATTTATTTAGCGATATTTTGAGACTTGGGTATCAAAATAAATGGCATATTTGGGGTAAATATATCACTGTGATTACTAAGGCCCGGATAGTTATGTGTTTAAATATTTTTTATTTAAATAAATATTTTGTATTTATTTATATATTTTTTAGTTTCTATAAATAAATTCATATTCTGGCGCATTTATTCTTATTCTCGTTGTAGGCCGACAATTGTGTCTTTAAAATTGGTAGATGTCAAGAGTGGAAGTCTCAATTACATCTGACAGTTTTTTCAACTTCACAACCATCCATCACGGCTCCATTGACCAGTTTGGAAATGGCATCTCCAGAGTATTTTTGGAAAATTATATTTAAATCTCTATTTAATCAAAATTATTTGCAAGGATGTTCGTTTTATTTTAATATTGTGTAAACGCTGAAGGAGATATCATCGTATATCAAAACATGTACTAACATTTGAATAGAATTTGTATTGATTGGTGGAGCATTTTAATTAATTATGTACGAGGGTAATTCCAAAAGTAAGGTCCGATTCGCCGTAAATATTTGAAAGCGGCGCCAAGGGCAAAACACGCATGCGCGCCGACTCCTGGCATGCCTTGTGGGGCAAAAGCCGCCAGTAGTGTTGTTACTGTTGCTGTGTGCTGTTGATAGTGTCAGTTCATAATGTTTAAGACAATTAACCAGCCCGCCAATTGTGAAGTAAGGGCAATGATACAGTTTCTGTCTGCAAGAAACATTTCTGCGGCAGAAATTCATCGGCAGATTACTGAAGTGTACGGTCCTAACATAGTGACAGTAAAGTGCGCAATTTGGTGCGAGCCTTTAATGAAGGACGGGAAAATGTGCACGATGAACCCCGCTCTGACAGACCATCAGTGATTTCAGACGAGTTGGTTCATGCGGTTGACGACAAAATTCGTGAAGATCGACGATTCACTATTTCAGGGACACAACGATCAATAAAGCCGCATACTGCGCTACCCAGACTAAACTTCGACGTGCAATCCAGAATAAGCGACGTGGTCTTTTGTTGTCTGGAGTGTTGTTGTTGCATGACAATGCCAGACCCCATACTGCGAATGACACACAAACTCTAATCAAGAAATTTGGATGGGAACAGATGGACCACCCACCGTACAGTCCGGACTTGGTGCCAAGTGATTTCCACCTGTTCCGCTACTTAAAGGAGTTTCTTGGCGGCAAGCGCTTCGACACAGATGATGAAATGAAAGAAGCTGTTAAAGACTGGTTAGCTTCGCAGGCGGCCGAGTTCTACGACTTAGGCATTCAAAAGCTTGTAGAACGATGTGGCAAATGTGTAAATAAGTAAGGAAATTATGTAAAAAAATTAGAGAAAGACGTAAGGAATGTCAATAAAACAATTGTTTTGGAAACAATTTTGATTTTGGATGTTTTTTTTTAACTGGACCTTAGTTTTGGAATAGCCCTCGTATCTACCAATACAGCAATTTTGTTACACTTACCTAAAATGGTAATTTTTTTTGTTTTTTACTCACTAGAATGAAATTCAAAAAGAGCACATATATGATCTCATATCGCGCATCTGCAGTACGTTTTGTAGGAATTAGAAATTGAGGCAAGCCCCGACCTGTTAGGTGGGAACATTTGTACTGTGGACTGAATTACTCAAGCAGCTGGACGTTTCAACTACTGTATTTTTCGAGTAATTGGAGCACATAAATAAGATACAAATTTAAGAACATATTTTGAAAACTTACGTTACCGTACATATTGTCCACTTTTAAGCACATAAATAAACACATATTTCTGAAAAGTTAAGCACATAATTATCTGGGCCCTGGTGATAACATATATATGCTTGCTGAAAAAATTCACGGATATCGTTAAAACCAGAAAACCGGGACTCTAAACATGGCCAATAAAAGTGGAGTTCTTATTAAGTTTGCAATACTACTACTTCTTCGGCGTCTTCTTCTACAAGTGACTTGTCCTAGAACATTGGCGATCAGGAGCCTGATCTGTTTGTCCATAGCATTTCTAAACAGCTATACTGTATTTAGCAAAAACCACTGGCTTAAGTTCTTTATCCAGGATATTCTTATATGGCCTGGTCCCCTAATGCCGATCTTCCATGTAATTATTAATTGCAACAGGTTATATTTGTTGTTGCGCATTACATAGTCAAAGTATTGAAATATGGATAAGCTAAAATTGCAATGTAAACATACTTATATAAATACGGTAGTGAGTAAATGCTCTGGACTTGGGTTTGAATCATGCAATTTCAAAAAATCGAGAGACTGAAAATGGAAGTTTCAAGAGGCAGAGATTTCAACGAGCATTAGAAGCATTTTTATATTTTATAATTTGACAAACATTTCATATACCGTATTCAGTAAATGTTCATACTTCTTACATGTGCGAGTCTTCCATATTTACACAGTTTCAAAACAATACTTTAATTAAATTTTATTAAGGAGTCATGTACAGAAAGGGGATGATGACATAGAGCAGAACATCAAAGTTTTCTGTTCCTAATAATAAGGGTGGTAATGAGAATTATTATTACCACTACTGCTAATCACTACCAACTTACACACTAGAAGGGGAAATGGAAAAAACAAAATAAAGAATAAGGGGAAACAAAGGAGAGGGAAAAGAAGTGCCCTCAACCCACAAAGAATTAGGATTGAGGGACCTGGAAACAAGTAAAGCCATGAAAGGTCAAGAAAAGGGAAAGAAGAGAGAGTCCCTTGCAAAATCACTGGATAGAGGGGGGGAATACAGCTCAGGAATCCCTAAGGGATGCCAACCCTCAAGCTCACCAGGTGTTAGCCCTTGAGGGAGTAGACTGCTGAGCACCATCCAGGGTGTACCATGCTACACAGGCTATACATATTCTGCACTTTTATGGTCTTTATACAATACCTTAAAAAAAAAGAGTGTCACGAAAGAAGAGACAAGTGCTAATTCAGAGATTGGCATTTGTAGCTGTTCAGTCGGTCAATACGATTATGCCCAATGAATGGGTGAGGTACAAGATATAAATATAAAAATACACTCCTGGAAAAAATTACATGTATTAGTTAATTGTAACTATTAAATGGGGGCAACCCCGCCCATTCATTGGGCATAATCATGTTGACCGACTGAAGATCTACAAATGACAATTTTGTATAGGCAACACTGAAAGAATGGCTTCAAATCTCTACATTACTAATTCAGAGAGGAAAATGAAAGACATGGATTGGCAACCACGAGACCCCAGCTAAGCCAGTCATTGCTTCTACTTCCTTCTACCAGGCACCTACCGACCGTATCATTCATCTTTCCTGTCGACCTCTTTTGGCCAACTCTCTTTCTTCTCCGGTACAATGGTATCATGGTCGCTAATCTACGTCACACAAGTTGTGTGAATAGAAAGGTTGATGTATTTGTAAAGTACTGAACAAGTGACACCATGCATGTAATGGTATTGATGTGGGCACAATATATAAGCCCCTTTTGTGAATAAATGTGATAATAGCCACTAAATTTCTTCTTTTTTTTTCACACATAAGTTTTTAAGCACATATCTTTAAATGCCACCTGGCGCCAACATACATAAGTTCACTGACTAAATTATTTGCATTCGTTTCCCACATTTCATATAAAAACAAGTACAGACCTATTCAATGCCTCGTGGAGTATAATCAAGTAGGAAAGAATTGTTGCAAAAATGTTTGCAGTAATTCAGAGTAATACCGTACCAGTTCGGAAAAATGGTTGATGACGAAAACGGATACATTATAATTATTTGAATAATTCTATCCAGTGTCAGTCCATTAGTTACCAAATTTATGTGATTAACCTTAAATTTACATTAAAATGTTACATATAATATTTATGTGAAATTACTTCTTGGTGGAAGCATAATATTTATGTGAAATTACTTCTTGGTGGAAGCATAAGATTGAAGTAAAATTAGAAATTGCAAGGGAACATAATACACATTCTTGAAAATACATGAATTAGTATTTTTTAGCTTTAACTGTTATCACAGCAATTTATGTACTGAAATGGAGGCATTACAAAATATTCAAAAAACTTAACATATTAAATGTTGTTTTTAAAAATGGTATATTTCTATCATATTTTGGACATCAATTTTCATATTTTTCATTTTTCTTTTCCTTGGCTTATTGGTTTCACATTTTGCCAACATTTTCTTTGTATGAATCCACTCATTACTAGCGAACAACTGAACTGATCACAACAAATTTTAATGCTGTGAACATGAATTTCCTAGGGAACATAGCGAGTGTAAATTTCCTGCTCTTGATGAAACTTGACACAAATGTAGACAAGACCCCACAAACAATACCTGCGGCGGTATTGCACGTCTTTAGCAGCATGTCCAAAGCACGAAGGCGTATTTACATCACTACTGGAGACAAGACCTCACAAACAATGTGTGGGGTGGTATCGCTTGTCCTTAGCAGTCTACACATCGCACCCCCGCTGGAAGACTGCCACAAGTCAAAAAGGACACATTTTCAGGAGAAGCATTTAAAGATGTTGAGCTAATGAGAAAATATAAATATTTACATAATTAGAGTGAAAGTAACGTGTTACCAACTTCTAACATTGTCTAGTACTAAGTTATACAATAATATACAAAGTTCTTTCATGGATTATAATTATGTGTTTAAATAAAAATAATAATAATTTTCAGTTATGGCAGTTTTCTATTCAGTGCCGTAGAATTGCTATTTATAGGATCTGAGTTGTGGCAGTTTTACAGGACACGGACTTGATCATAGGCATTTATAAGTACCACGTACTTCAAAATTCATGTTTTTTGACTTGTGGCAGTCTTCCAGCGGGGGTGCGACATGGTAAGAAGGACTATGGCTTATTGTTTGAATAACTACTACTAGTACACACCTTCCCTAATTAAACTTGTGTGAAGGTAAATTGTAGGTTATATTTCGTTGAAACGCTCTATCAAAGTTCCAACGTTCACCACTAGGTGTCAGTGACATCTGGTAGTGAAAGTTGGAACTACTTGAAATTTAACGGAACTTGTAGCTCACCCCATGGGTGTCCACATTGAAGCAGCTACAGCCTCTGGCGAGCCGAACATGTCCTCGGGCACTCCCGGCACTAAAAGCCGCACGCTAAATAAAACTACTACACATGTTCCTTGACTTTCTACACAAACTGAACTAATTTCCAATGTACTTCAAGTAAATCTTGAGCAGATCTAGAGCAAATCGGGGGCATTGTGGTCTTGCTCACATTCTGCGTTCCAACTTACCGTATCCCAAAGATGTTTGATGGGATTACAATCGAGGCTCTGGGCAGGCCAATTCAGTTCTTCAGCCCATAAGTTATCAAACCAGTACCTCTACCTCAATACTGTATAACAAGGGTCTCCTAAGTATGAAGTTTGGTCGAAATATGTTCAGCAGTTTTCCCACAATGGTGGAAAAGACAAGACACAAAAGTAGCTTGACCGTTGTGTCATCATGCCCAACTTCCTTCTTCCAGAATACAAAGGATCACAACTGAGAACTCACTGCATTGGCTTGGCAACATCTTGAATATCTCTTTCACCACACTGCCATCCAGGGAGAATATGTAGCTCAAGTACTTAAAATGATCCACCTGCTCCAATTTACTATTTCTCAACTGGCTTTCTACCCAACTGCATTTCTTCTCTACCACTTTTGGTTTTGAAATGCTGATTTTCATACAATACTCCCTACATTTCAGTTCACGTGCAAGCTTTCAGAAGAGTGTCACAAATACCAGATAAGCACAAGTCTAACTCCTAACATAAATAATTCCCACCCTGCCAGTTCATGCCTTTCAATCAATGATCCATGAATAAAATGAACAGTAAAGGACATTTTGCCTCTTGATGCTTGGCCATATGACCTATATCTACCAACAAAACACATAAATTACTGTCTATTCCTTTCATAGCATTTCTCATTCATTTCCTGCATACTACAGTACGTATCTGCTCTTGGTGGAGTCTAAACTCTGACAATTTTCATCTGTCTTATTTTCTGCCAATGATTGGTACTTTTGCACAATACCAGCAAATATTTTGCCTGGTGCACTAATCTTTTAATTCCAAAGAACAGGGTACACTCAGCCTTGTGAGGCAAAACTGAGAAGAGGTGATATTGATTCCCACCTCAGTCATCCTACAAGTGGTTTTCCATGGTTTCCCCACATCTAATCTGGGCAAATGCTGGGATGTTACCTAACTTAAGGTCACAGCCGCATCCTACCCAATCCTAACCCAAATTACAAATAGCACAGTCATTATAATGACACAGATTATCAGATAATTTTCACACATAGGCCTAACGAACTACATGCAGTTAAATTGTCATGGTGTTGCAATCCCCTAAAGGAATCAACAGTACTAATCAAAGAGATGCCCTTGATAGTTGTTACAATCATTCCTGTTTTTGTTCAATCAGGTACTGCTCGAGACTAAGCTGCGTGAACCTGAGAGGAATGTGCATCGCGGACTATGAGTAGTGGTGTTGACGAGTGATGAGGTTTCTCAGTTCGTGCATAGTACAGAACCAAATACATTGGTCGGTGACTCACTCAGTCATTCCTAACACCACAGTGGTTTGAGCAACGGCCGAATGTTAGCAGTATTGGAATAGAAAGGAATACCATATATCACGGTGGGCTGTTGACAGATCCTTCTCTTCACACCCGACCCTTCCCTGCTCTTTCTCCTCACCCCGCAAGTTCATAGAGCTTGGACTCGAGCAGTAGACCTTCCCTAGATAATATGTTACAGTAATTCTATTAGCTTGTGAAGATATTTTATTCCCCCTTTTCCTTCTTGAATAGTGATTCTGTTATCCACCTCATTCCCCTTCTAAAGAATCCCAATACACACAGAAAGATTTCTATCTACCTAGTTTGTTTTCAAAATATTTTAGTCAGTGGTTCAACTCTTCCTTAGGGTGTATAATGAACTCACCTGATTTAATGGGGAGATTTATATACAAAAGAAATAAAATGATTAATTATAAGTATAAATTACCGCATTATACTGTTTGTCAATATGGATCCAAAATGAATCTAAGCATTCTTACTCATTTCCCTTTTCCTTCCAATTCTAATATTCTGTATTACACCAAAAAATTGTTTAATGTTCAATTTGTAAGTATGTTCTTCAATTCAAGTACTAGAGTAGAATTAACCATCTAAGATAAATGGGCTTCCCTATACGTGTTGACCGACTGAAGAGCATTTTATTTTTACACAGAATCTAAAGGGTTCAACACTGGAGAAATAGCTTCCAAGTTTTCTAGGACCTAATGTTTCCAACATATTCCAAAATTGCTTCCAAGCACCCTAATTCTACCCACATCCAACTTGATGGAATGAAAAATCGATGTTGATACCACCAGCAAATAATGAGTTCTATCAAATTTTATGTCTTAAATCGTAAGTGGATAGTTACAAAGATTGAATAGGCCTGTTTGCATTTCATGATGTATAGATTCCAAAAAGCATTATTTTTTTTTAAATATATATTTGATCATATTTTGGCTCAAGTCTCATATTTGTTCATAATTTAGAGGATTTTTTTTAAATATTTTCCCAGTTTAGATATAATTCTTTTATTAGGGAACTATAATTATTGCTAAAATATCACTTAAAAAAATAGCTTGCCACGGTGGGTGAGTGGATAGCGTGTTGGTCTACTAACCCTAAGATTGCAGGTTCAATCCTGGCCGTGGTAAGTGATTTTTGAAAGGTGGCAAAAATACGATACGCATGTCATACGATGTTGCATGTCAAAGAACCCATTTGAATTCAGTAGGCCGAGTTCATAATGGCAAAATTAATCTCGGGAGTTTCCGCCAACACAAAGTTCCTCATTTCTCTACTAAAAAGCGCTATAGTGTTCAAGGAACTTAGATATCTAACATCTAACCTCCTTGACTTTCATAGTCAAGGAACAATGAAATTCGACATGCAAGCTACCCTCTGGGTGTCAATTAACAAAGCTTGCACCCGGCACCCGAGGCCATACGATATTATTATTATTATTACTTAAAAAAAAAAAAAAAAACAATGTACAGTAGGCTACAGTAGTTAGCCATGTGTGTGTTGTGTGTTTGTGTAGCAACTACAGCACTAGAGTATTTATATTCTGTTCCACTGCCTTAAGTTGGTCAGGCCTTTTCTGCCCTTAACAGAGTCAGCAAAATGGCTCCACATATTCTGACAATAATGTATCGGTTCTTAAGCCAGATACCTTCAACTGAATGACTTGCTTGTTGTTCAGCTGGCAATTGACTTATACTCACAAGAAACTACATACAGGGTCATCGAAAAGTAATGCCAACATTTTTAAAAAATATAGCACCGAAACCCTTTATGTTAAACGTGTAATTCTTTCACTGAACGCCAGCTGGTTAAAGTAAGTTTTGTTTTGGAGGGGACGTGACCTTCCTATGCACACACTAGATGTGCAGTAGCCACGGTCGGTCGGGAGCGCGCGCGCCAATGAAGTCCTGACCTCACCCCTTTGGATTATTTTTCTGGGGGGCACATTAAAAACATTGTGTATGCAGAAAAAAATCAGGATTTGGAGCACCTGCGGGAGCGAATTTCTGCCGCAATCTTGACAGTTACACTTGAAATGATTGCACGTACCAATCCAGCCATTGGGAAAGCATGCGTTCATTGCTGATATTGGTGGTCGGCCTGGCCTAGATTTTTTCTCTACAGTCCCTGTTTCCTTAAACTGATTAAACCATCGAATGACAGCATTGTAATCAGGTGCAGTTTGTCGTGTGGTGCAGTTTGTCGGGCGGTGCAGTCATTGGCACGCGCGCCCCCGGTCGACCTTGGCTACTGCGCATCTAGTGTGCGCATAACAAGGTCACGTCCTCTCCAAAACAAAACTTACTTTAACCAGTTGGCGTTCAGTGAAAGAATTACACGTTTAACATAAAGGGTTTCGGTGCTATCATTTTTTAAATGTTGGCATTATTTTTCGATGACCTTGTATTTTGCTATCCGTCTTACTTTCGCACCAAGAGGCTCAACATTTATATCCAAGGGGAGATAATTTCTTAAGTCTTGTAACCCCGTATCAAAATCCCTCCAGAAGATGCGATTCCAGATTTCGACAGATATGTTACCACAGTAAATGCTCTGAAAAGGCGGCACCATGATTTTGGCATGCAGGAGGATACCCTGGGGATCCATGCACCACATGCTGACATTACAGCCAAAAGTTCTCAAATATTAACCTGATAGCAGATTCTTCGAATTCCTCACATTAACCCACAGTATTTCCCTACCCCAATGTCTGCATCATGAGGCTCAATGGTCAGGCATCTGTATCAGAGTCACTTTTCCTCTGGATGACTGCTGGACACTAAGATACCTAAAACCACCCTTTATGACTGGCTGTCAGAATGTAAATGTTATAAAAAGGATGGCAACATTGTGATATGCAGGTACTGCAATAAAGAAGAAAGTAGCCTATGCTACAAATATTATCTGTACACTATTAAAATTACATTTTCTTCAGAAGGCATTAATTATTATTATTAAATGTATCAATTGAGGACTTGGGTGCAATAACAGCGTTAGTCTACTTACGCTGTTATTGCATAAACTCCAGTTTTGAAATCCTTGAACCCTGTGCTACCAGACAAGCCAACTCTTAGTTCCATCTGATGCCCCTAGAGGTCAGGAGCTGACGGAAAGTGTCACCGTGCACTACGCTGTTGTTGCAGGGATCCAGACTGCACTGCAAGAACAGCGTGAAGAGGTGAACATGGCGTCTACTAGCGGGATGTTACAGTCACAAACTGAGTGCAATTCTAGCGATTATGAGTGTTCTGTGTCAAGTGAATGTGATTTATATGTAACTAAAGGTACGGAAAGTGTGAATGTTAGTTTTACACCTAAAGGCAGAGGGAAGCAGAGGAACCGGAACCCAAAGAACTGGAAGAGAAACGTAGCAAAACTGGCACGAAACAGTGGCAACAGTTACATTTCGGTCGTAACTGGAAAGGAAGTAAAGAAGAAGGTATTCCGAAGAGTGAATAAATGCTGTAGAGAAAGGTACTACATACATCCTAGTATTTCTGTTTAGAATGTTGTGTTAAAAGTAAGGCATACTAACTGTTAGGCTTGTATTCCTTTTATTGATTAATCATTACATTTTCAGGTGCTTTGGGACTGTAAATCATGAAGAACAAAAAGAATGTCACAAATTATTTTGGGACACTAGCGATCAAGTGCTGCAAGATACGATCTTACTATTCAGAAATATGTAAAACTTCACTACAAGAATGGTATTGTTTCAGCTTCCCAGACATATACTTCATGTCTCCAGCCATTTACTTACATAAATAAGAAGGCTGAATTTATTTATTACAGTGATCTAAAATTGACTAATGTAATAAAACTAGGTGTAAAGATACAGAAAAGAGCTGATGTACTGTTGTTGATAAAGTACTTGAAACCTGAAAACGTTGAGTGGTACGAAAATACCTGATCTGTAACCCAGGAGCCTGAAAATTCCAAAATCGATACCGATATCGAATCAGATTTCAATACTGATTAATTCAGACATGTGAACAAAGTTCAAAATAGTTTCAATTTCAGAAAGTTAACAAAACCAAGGGCTTTAAAGCACACACAAATAGCCGTGTGATATTCTCAATATTTTAATTTGATATTGTGAAATAGAATATAATTGAAAACATTATTTGTGTTCACAGATTACTGAAAGTTTTGTGCCAGACTGTACCAGTGTATGTGACAAATACATTCATATAAATTCAGCAGTGAGTCATTTCTGCCTTCCTGACCTATTTCCTTCACATAGCAGTTCCTAATCTTCTTCATATTTAAGTGAAACTATATATTTATACATTTTTCCCATATTTTATGCAATAACAGCATATATTTAAGAATTTAAATTCATTCTAATGTCCTAGAAAATCACAATATTTTATCAGATACTCTAGGAATGTTGCATCTTATGTTTGAAAAGTAAATGAAAGAATATTTAACCGTATTTACCGATTTACTCTTCAAGTACAATAAATTGAAACTTTACATGCCGGTTTCTCAAAATAGCGTAAATCTACTTACGCTGTTATTGCACCCAAGTCCTCAATTACTGTTTAATTATTATTGAATGGATCATTTACTGAACTGTAGATACCACAAAATATTCAGAAAATAAAACTTAGGTTTTTATATTGATTTTTTATACTTTCATATTCTTTTATTTTATTCTTAAAAATGTTCTTCATATGAACCTGAGTGAATACTGGCTGCAACATTATGTGAAATGTAGGTCTAGTGTATGAATAGATCATGGACATTGACTGTCCCAATTGGAGAATACAAAATTGTAAGCTTTCTTTCTTTCTTTCTTTACAGATGTGAACAATGAAATCCACCACACACACTGCCATTTGCAAGATTTTTAAAACATAAGAGGATGCTACCATAAGAAATGGAGCACTAATGGCTAAGAAGTAAGTGATATCAATGTGTTCCAGTCATCTATCATTAAATTAAAAACAAACCATGCTACAGGAATGATGTACTCTCTACTTTGCCTGTGGAAGGGTACTAAAAAAAACTGTTATTTTTCACATAAAACACACTTGCCTTCAAATGTCAGCTGCTCTACTATAGCAACACTCATTACCTCAATGTAATACACTGCCTGACAATTGCTAAGGAACAGAGACATCGGTAGAATGGAATACATATTCAAAGGCAAGGATGGAAGACAAGCAACACAGTACATACATAATAGAGGTGGAGTGGTAAATTTATAACGAAAATTAGTAGAGATTTCACCACATAGGAAAGCAGGATAACAGATATAAAGTAATCAATACAAGACGTCATTGTAGGAAACAGTTCAGAATCACAAAATGAAGGTCGATGGCAGTCTCTCAGTAAGGAATATGTCCTCCATGGACATGAAAGCACATTGTGCACCTGTTATTCATGCTGTCCACTAAACTGTTGAGGAGTCCTTGGGGGATATTTTTCCACTCCTCTCTCAAGGTGATTTTAGGGTCTTGCACAGTTTGGGGAGGGGGTGTTTGTTGAGAAACATGTCTGCCTAGAGCATTCCAGGCATGCTTGATAGGATTCAAGTTCGGGGAGTATGCAGGCCATTCCATACGTTCAATATTTTCACTTTCCAGTGTGTCTGCTACTGCAGTGGTCCTGTGTTGTTGGGCATTGTCGGCCATAAACAGAAAGTCGGGAACTACCGCACCCCCAAAAAGACGATTGTGATCCAGAATAATCTCACTGCAATACCACTGTGCTGTAAAGGTACCTCGTTCGAAAATATGCAGCGGTGTTCAGCCATTGTGCATAATGCCTGCTCACACCAAAACGCCGTAGCCATACCGATGACGTTCATGAACATTCTGTGGTGCATAACCTACTCCCCTATCTCTCCACACTAACTGGTGGACAGAATCACTCGTCACTGTGAAGCGGGATTCGTCAGAGAACATCACTCTGGACCACTGTTGCTGACCCCAACCAACATGTTCCTTACACCAATTAACTCTTGCTCGACGATGCGGTGGTTAAGTGGGAGGCATTTAACAGGCTTATGAGTATACAAACCGGCCTGATGTACTCGCCGCGAAATGGTTCAGGCAGATACATGTGTACTGGTAGCGGTTGCAAGGTCTGCAGCTGACGAGGAGTGAGATGTCTGTTCCTTTTCGCTGCAGATAACACGTCCCGCCCTCTCCAGTGCCTTTTACTCTCATTAATCCGTTGTTCCTTCGCATTTATCTGTTGTTCACGGGCAGTCACTTGTTCCTTCGCAATTGTCAGGCAGTGTACATACCATACAGAGTGCCTTGCTTCAGACAGAAAAATCATCCGAATATATTTAAAGGATTAATAAACAAGTTCTCACAATAACAACACAACTCATATACGTTACGGGTCTAACATCCCTTTCAAACACTTGATATATAAACAACATTTTCATTACACCAATGTTAACTTATAGGAAGTTCCCTTTTATACTGCCTAGATCGAAAACATTGTTATACAACGCTAGAACCACATCGAAAATCCTGGCACTTGATTAATTGATACCAATTTAGAAGACAACTTTCATTTTCAAAAACATGGCAGTCATAAGATTGGTGTTCGGACAGTATGTAACCCAAGGTCTCTGAAGACCTGATGAAAATTTCTGAACACTCATCAATGGAATGTCTTGCTAGTTTTTGCAATTTTACCTTTATGCAATAGCAATCCTGGCAAAGGGTTTACAGGCTTTGTAGAAAAAAGTGTACAACCACTACTAGAAAAAGACCCAATTTTCTGTATGCAGTAGCCTACACTAATTTAATACTCACTACATCAACTTCTTTACCAATACTTAACAAACAGCTATAATGAAAAGAATATATACAAAAATAGATTCAGATGTCCTAAAGTTGGAAGAACACAATTACCAAGTGTTGTTGCTAAATTTCGAGCTAGGAGCTTATTAGACCTAAACTTGATTGCAAAATTTGCTTCCTTCATAGAGGTTGAATGAAGTTTTAGTCTGCTCATGGTAGATACAGGGTCATTATCTTTGTGCACACTGATATATACGGCAAGCAAAGCCGACTTTGAGTGGCGCAGATCGCGGGTGCGCATACACAGTTCAGCCGGTGGTTGGTGCGCACTTTTACCAAATATGTTCAATGATGTGTACTTACAGTGCTCGTATCCGATGCTGAAAATGTCCTCCCTCTCTTGTAACACACACCTGACATCTTCTGATGAAAGAATGGACAACATTCTGAAGTTCCACAGCAGTGATGGCTTCGATTTCATCTCTTATGTACGGTACTGTTTAAGTTCAGTTCACAGTAATCACAATACTCACTAAACGTGCAACACTAACGTCTAAGCTTTGCAGATACACGTCCATATGAATGACAAAACACGTGTGAACTAACGACATGAGTCAGCAGAGTGGGGTATTGCAAGGTCCACTCGCTGCGCACCTGGCCAGCCAAATGAGTGGACCGTGGCAAACTATTGCGTCATTTGGCTGGCCAGGTGTGGACCTCACAATACCCCACTCCACTGACTCATATCGTTTAGCGAGTTATCTGAAACAAGACGAAAATTTCGAATCATGTTTCCAGGAAGACCCATGCCAAATGCCAGTACAATTAGGAGGCTCGCTAAACGATTCAAGAAAACTGGCTCAGTAAATAATAAAAAAGTTAACAGACAACAAAAATTAGATGAGATCGTTGTCCATTCTTTCATCAGAAGATGTCAGGTGTGTGTTACAAGAGAGGGAGGACATTTTCAGTATCGACTATGAGCACTGTAAGTACACATTATTGAACATGTTTGGTACAAGGTGTAAAAGTGCGCGCCAACCACCGGCTGAACCGTGAATGCGCCCCCGCGATCTGCGCCAGTCAAAGTCGGTTTAGCTTGCCATATTTATCAGGGCGCACATAGATAATGACCCTGTATCTTCTCACGTGGCTAAGTACATTGTCACCATTCAATTCACCAGTCAGTGGAAAGGTGTACAAATCCATAAATATGATCGGAGTAAGTAACTTGCAGTCTTTGCTCAGGAAGAAATCTGATTCTGAACATTCTCAACCTATGATGACTCAATTGACTCCACATCTGAAGGCTGGATAAGTCATGAAATTCATTAGACCTAAAAAATATTAAAAGAAGTCACTCTTCTCATACCTGAAACATTTAAACTTTTAGTCCTCATGATCCTTAAAAAGTGTATCTTGGCCCCAACTTCATCTAAAGCTAGGATACAGATCTGTCTCTCAGGGACACTACTTAGGCCCATAGTATCATATTTCACACCACATACTACCCTCGAGGGCAAGTCTGGAATTAAATCCTGTCAATTTAGGTCTTTGAAAAGCTAAAGTAAAAGCATGATGAATAAAAGACGTATTGACGTCGCACACAGAGTTCAAGTGGGAACCACATTGCAGGGCTAGGTTAGACTAATTTGAACTAGTGGCTGCCAGCGTTGACAGTCCTATGAAAAGTCATTTTTACACGTAAATAGAGTACTTGGATCGCTTGGATACTGATAGTATCAAATGTCTTCTTGGTTAGTAATTCGTTATTTATGTTCTGCCCCTGAGGATATTATTACAGGTCTGTATGAAAGGCAGGAACAGCTCCAAACTTCACAAGAGGGTGGGTTGGTTTATTCAATTGGTTCAACAAAGTTCTAGCAGTGTCATAGAAATATTGAATATTTTGTATATTTTAGAAAGGCCACAAGCTAGGAATGTCATGTTTATCAGTCTTGTGTATTAAGTTTTGGGTGGATGGACTCTTGTGCTGTGCCTGATAAAAGTGAATGCAAGGGAACGAGAAACATTAGGCAATGTGAAAGTAAATAGCATGTTGAGCGAATTACAAATAAAGCATGGAAAAGAAACTTCACTAGGTACCGAACATATAAAACAGCAAGTATCAATGGGTATAATGAAATCACTTTCTCACCATAACTCATTGTCAGGTACTTTCAAGTAGATTTCACAGACTTCGGGGTTTTGATTTTATAGCAAGTTCAGTCTTACTTTGACTGGGAACAGATAATACAGAGAGGGCCTTGTCTATAGAACGGAACTACGCCAGGGCGTGTGACAGGTGGAGAGCTTTGAGTCAGTGCCAGATGACTAGCATTTGCCGATTATACAAGAGTGGGTAGAGAAGCACCGGACGCTGCCTTAGCATTCATTAGATACGGAGCTGGCAAGATACGAGGGCTATTCCAAAACTAAGGTCCGTTTTTTAATTTAAACCCGTAGTTAGTGCGCACGCTGCAACAAGCATGCGCGCTACATCCCGGCATCCCTTGTGAACAAGCAGGCGTCCTTTGCAGCTGTGTAGCTAACCTGTACACTGAACTGTGCATCTTTACAATGTTCAAGATAATTGATTCACCCGCCGCGTGTGAGGTACGATCTGTGATACGTTTTTTGAGTGCAAGAAACAAGTCGGCTGCAGACATTCATCGTCAGCTTTGTGAGGTGTATGGTGATAATGCAATGACGGGAGGTAAAGTGAGAAAATGGGTACGCGAGTTCAAAAGTGGCCGTGAAAATGTTCATGACGAAAAACGCTCAGGTCTGTGATCACAGATGACTTGGTGACTGCATTTGACACGAAAATTCACTAGGACCGAAGATTCATGATAACCACTCTATCAATGGATTTTCCTCAAGTGTAAATTCTTGGTTGTCAAAGAAGGCAGCAAACTTTTATGCAGAGGGATTTGAGAACTTAGTTTTAAGGTATGACAAGTGCCTAAATAACGAGGCAACTATGTAGAAAAATAGAGGAAGGTATGTAACACCTAAAAATGAATGTGGTTTCAAAATAAAATGTTCGGTTAATTTTAAAAAAATAAACGAACTTTAGTTTTGGAATAGCCCTCGTACTTTAGTTGAGATAATCAAGACCTGTGGTGAAGTACTGTAGCCTATCTCATAACCTCATCATCATCTTGTACAGTTTCCAGCCCCAGGCTGGGTCTGTTTGGAACATAAGCCTCGCCACTTAGTCCTTTCTTCCCACCACCTCTCCGCTGTCATTCTGGTCCAGTCCTCGCCTCTCTTCTTGACACATTCCTCCACTCCTTTCAGCCATCTATCTCTTGGTCTTCCCCTTGGTCGTTTCTTCTGCATCTGCATCTCATGTATCGTCTTGGGAATCCTCTTCTCATCCATTCTCTTTAAGTGTCCATACCACCTCAGTCTTGATGTCTCAATCCTACCTTGCAAGGGCTCCTCTTTCACCATTTCCCTGACCTTTTCATTCCTCAACCTGACTCTTCTTGTTACTCCGATCCTACTTCGCAGGAACTTCATTTCACCTGCCTGTATTCTGCTTATGTCTCTTTTCCTCATTGTCCACGTTTCTGAAGCATAGGTCAGTATTGGGATATAGTAGCTTCTGTATAACACTTCCTTGCTTTTTTGTGGGACATCTTTATTCCACACTAAGCTCCTAATGCTTCTCAGAAATGCTTCTGCCTGTCTGCCACGTTCCGTAATCCCTTTGTCATTTCTCCCATTTTCCTCCACTATACTTCCCAAGTATTTGAGACTTTCCACCTTCTTCAGCTATCCACCTCCAAGTGTTATCCCACTCATTGGTCTGTCCTTTTTCCTGGTCGTTAACAGGATCTCACATTTATTGATGTTGAACTTCCATCCGTACTCTCCCACTGTTTCTTCCCAAGCCTTCAGTTGCTCCTGAATTTCCTCCTCCTTGTTTCCCCAGACCATGAGATCATCTGCAAACACCATTGCTTTCATCTTATCTTCTCCTATCTTTCCTGCTATCCGTGTCATTACTTCGTCCATAACCACAATAAAGAGAAGGGGTGACAGCGCACTACCCTGTTTCAGGCCACTCATTTGTCTGAACCAGTCTGTACTTTCCCCTCCAACTTTCACACAACTCACACTTCCACAATACATCTCCTTCACTCTGCCTACAGTCCCTTTTTCCACTCCCATGTTTTCCATTGCTTTCCAAACCTTCTCCCTACACACACTATCATAGGCCTTTTCGGTGTCCAGGAAGGCCATCAACAGATCCTCTCCAAATTCGTAGTGATGTTCCTGGAGCTGTCTCACTGAAAATATGAGATCCACTGTTGATCTCCCAGGTCTGAATCCATACGGCTCCTCTCTCAATTTTCTCTCCACTTTGGCTCGTATTCTACTTTCTAATATCTTTTCATATATCTTGGCACAGTGAGGTATGAGTGTGACTCCCGTGTAATTTCTGCACTCCTTTCTGCTTCCTTTCTTAAATATTGGGACAATTAATCCTTTCTTCCAATCTTCTGGGGTCTTTTTCTCCTTCCATATCACCCTCATCACACGGTACAGCCACTGTTTCCCAACCTCCCCTGCTGCCTTCACCATTTCAACACTCACTTCATCCACACCCGGTGCCCTTCCTCCTTTCATCTTGTCTATAGCCATCTCCAGTTCTCTCCAAGTCAGGTCCTTTTCCATTCCTGTGTTGTCTTCTCCATCTTCCAATGCATTGTCTTCCTCCCTATGACCATTTGGATTCAGCAAATCCTCAAAGTACTCTTTCCACACTGTCTTGAGTGTCTCTTTGTTGTGTACCTCATTTCCGTTTTTGTCCATCATTACCACATCCTCTCGCAGACCTCTTCTCTTACTTTTGACCATCCCATAAAGTACTTTCTTATTTCCTCAGCTGTCTTCCTCCATCATCTCTGTCCACTTTACCATCCACTTCTTCCTCTCCTCTGCGACAATCTTGTTTGCTTCTTTCTCCTTTATCTTATAATCTTCCCTTGCCAGATCAGTTCTTTCCTGGAACCACACTCTGAAAGCCTTGTTCTTCCTTCCCACAGCTTCTTTTACTCTCTCATTCCACCATGGTGTCTCTTTACACCGCTTTCTGTTGCTTGCTCTTCCACATATTGCCACTGCAGCTTCCACCATTGTGTTTTTGAATTGCTTCCATTCCTCTTCCCCTGTTTTAGGATTGTCTGTTGGCATCCTTTCCCTTATTATCTTCTGGAATTCTTCCTTGACTTCCTTTTCCTTGAGTTTCCATACTTTGATTCTCCTTTCCTGGTACTCTGTCCTCTTGCTATCCTTAACAACTCCCAGGTTCATTACAAGTATTCTGTGGTCGCTATCTAAGGCCTCTGATGGTATTATCTTTATATCTCTGACACTTCTCTTCATTTCCCAGTCGTACAGCATGTAATCTACCAAAGATTTCTTTGTTAAATCACTGCTGTACCACGTTACCTTGTGGCTTTCTTTCTTCCGGAACCAGGAGTTGTCTACCACTAAACCGTTTCTCTTGCAAAAATCCAGCAACTTTCTCCCTTCTTCATTCCTGCTACCCCATCCTTCTGCTCCCAATACATTTTCATATCCTTGCCTTTCACTTCCTACATGTGCATTCAAATCTCCCATGACAATGATGCTCTGACCATTCAACTGCTGTTGTAGCTCCTCCTCAAAGTCTTCCTTCTCTTGAGCTGTACATCCAACTTGAGGGGCATATACCTGGGCTATCTCCAGGCTTCTTCCCTTTACAGGTACTCTGATCTTCATTATCCTGTCACTTATTCCCTTTACCTCTTCCTTCATTCCATCTCTCACAACTACTCCCACTCCGCTGCTCCTTCCTTCACTGTTCCCGCTCCAGTACAACCGGTACCCTTTCCTCAGTTCTCTGCAACCTTCTCCTTTCCATCTTGTTTCTGCCAAGCCCAGTACATCCAGTTTTCTTCTCTCCATCACATCTACAATCTCCTCCACCTTTCCTGTCAGTGTCTGTATGTTTAATGTCCCAACTCGTAGTCCATTAGCATATCCGGGTCGTCATCGTTTGCATCCGTCCTTTCCGAGGCCTGTTCCTGTTTTGAAAGCAAATATGATATCCACTACTGGCTTGCTAGGCCTATCGTAGCTTCACCAGAGCCCCGTCAGCCGGCACTTTTCAGGGTTCTCATAGAGCCTTCACAGCTACCGCAGCTGTCCCGGGGCACACGAAGTCCCCACTGTACTTCACCCCTACAGGCAATCCCCTACTTCATGCGGTTGTCCGTCTCCCACCACGTGGAGGAGGGGTTGGACTTGTGGGAATGGAAACTAATCTTCTCAAGAAGAAGTCTTCCAGTAAATGTGTGATTTTTACTTGTGGTGTAACCTCAAACTAAAGGTATATAGAAGCAATTCGCGTAACATGGAGGCTCTCGAGAACGAAATATCAGTGAAGATGAATTACAGCGAGTTTACCAAAACTTCCTGCGTTGGTGCAGTATGTGTTTAGAAAATGAAGGACAGCATTTCCAGCAACCACTCTAAAATTCATGTAAGCAATGATGATTATTAAATACGTCGAAAAGTGGAAATGTGTTGAACTAGTTGGGCGCTACACTGCTGCTAATGCCAGTGCCTTGCTTGACAGGTAGCCCGGCCATCACACGGCGCCTGCGAGGTTCCGTTCTATAGTGAAGGTCCTCATGTTAGATTATGATTCACATTTTTAGTTAACTTTCAGACACATTAGGGTCTTTTCATAATCTAGTGGGAAACTAGCCTAACCTTGAACCTGTCTACCATCAGCTGTATGTGACATCATTACTGATTCATCAGCGATACACACATTTACTATAAAATTCTCCACTGTATCCCAGCTTACAACATGGAACAAAACAGTACTGTACAGCATTCATTCACAGGTTTTAACAAAATGTACTCCTTACCGCTTTGTCACTAGTTTATGTGGTAAATGAAGGATTGCAGATAGTATTGACACCTAATAAAAGACAAAGAAACAAACACTGTCACTATAAGAACTATATTAAAAATGCTTTTCGCACAATAGTGACAGATGGACTCTACTGCATTTGCGAGCCCGTAAACGGCAGTGAAGGGATTGTACTGTTATTTCTATTCATTATGGTAAAAGTGAACTTGTGTAGCCCACTGTAGCCACCTGACTTACTCACCATTCAAGCCAATGAGCTATCCTCTGGTATAAAGAGAAATAGTCCTCTCATGCTTTGTGAATGCAGTGAGTAATGGAACTATAAATATCTAGATTAGTTTGCTGTGACAAATAATAATTATTTTAGCTGAATTTGTTGTTACAAATCTATAATAATTAACTCAAAATGCCAATTTTTTCCCCCAATACCCGCTTACTCTAATACTGGCCAGATGATTACCAAATTATCAGGTTCAGTCACTTTACAGATACATTACCATTATAATATAACAAAAATATCATAAAATGGAGAATCTATACCTCATGGACTTGTACAAAAACATACCAACATACAAAACATACAAGAGAAAACATCTGCTTCATGCACATTGCATTACATGAACAAAAAATTTTAGGAGAATGATTCAATTTGAGCCTGAAAAGAAATAGTTGTTAATGAGTCAAATGTTATGTTAATAAGGTTCCTCTTGACTGCTGAGGTTTTAGAGGTGCTGACAAAAATATGCCACTCAGCGTAACTTAACCCTTATACTCAGTAACCAATTTCTAACAGAAGGGGTAAAATTATGAAAAACTGGGGGGGGGGGAAACAAGTTCAGAATTCAGTATTCAATCATCCAGTAAAAACAGGGAAAAAAGAATATATATATCCATCGGCAGAGTCACAGGAGAACATTGGCCAATGATTCCAACAGTGGGGTAAGAGCTCATCTTCAATACTCAAAAGGTAGGTAGGACTTTCTGAGCGCTATGATGAACGCAGTTAATGTCGAAGAAGGAAACTTGAATAAGAAACTAGGCACAGCACCCCAGAGTCTTGAAGTGGCAGCCTCACCAACGGGCTTGAACTCTGTAAAACAATAACCTGCAAGTAAATTACATCTAGAACAGAAACCTAATATAGACCTAAGCTTCCTGGAAGACCTAAAGGAAATGGATGGAAACTTGCCTATATTCAAGTGGACTTGCCTCATACATGCTTTAGTAGGGTTTTCTTTATTATTTTAAACAATTATTTAAACCATTGCATGACTTTTTACATCAATACTGGTAGCCTTTTTGTAGTCGTTCTAATCATAAATTGTAGTAAATCAAAACTAATGCCGCAAGTGCATATGCATCTGACAAATAGCATTCCCACAAATAACTTCCTTATTGGATCAGTGGGAGAGACTCATTAAGCCAAGATTGTGGGTTTAAGGAAGTACGTTATTTTAAGGGAGGGTAAAACCCATGGCATCCCAAGTCATATGATGTCAGCTCACCAAGATCTCGGAATAACATTTGGTGACAGCAAACAAAAAATCTCAACCAAAGATTACCACACAGTTCCGGTTTTCTCTGCTAAATGACAGTGAAAAATGGAAGATTGAAATCGAAGAATAGTTCACCAAGATGACACACTTTCCAAATGATGATTAAATAATTTTTATTATAATCCCTATCATTATCAGGGCTTAGTGGTTACATTTTTTAGTTACAAGCTGGTTTGGGCATAGCAAGGAACCATCTGTACTGAAATACCGGTATAGTGTAAAGTATGTAAATTACACTGTACATAAATGTCACATAACATTCATTTCATGTCCATGCTCTTTGAGAGTCTCCTTCATTTGCTGAATGAGCTAAGTTAGCATCTGAATCAACTTCCGAGTCTTGCTGAGTGACGGACCGGAGTGTTTTCTTCAAGGAACATCCTCACATTATAGCATGTGCTTAACAGAACTGCCTTTTGCATTTCAATGTATATCAGCGAATGCAGATTCAATACTGACAGACCGTTGTGGAGGGTTTTAGGTATAACATCAGTACAAGATACTACTACTGGGATTGTAGACATGAACTCAAGTTTCCACATCTGCTTTATCTCAATTGCCAGCCCTGTGTAACTACTTAGATATTTTAGCAGCAGCTGCTTGGATGTCCTGTGAGTTGGGATATGCGATGTCGATCAGTACTGCCTCTTGGTGTTCCTTATAGACAACAATGATATCTGGCCGATTGTTACTGATGGCAACATCAGTCTCAACTCCTGTCGCAGTAGAACTTGCATGTGGCAATTTGGAGTACTGCGGATGGTGCATATTTCCAATAGGGGATGGAGTTTTGAAGAAGTTTGCACTTCAAGGTCAGTTTCTGGTGGATAATGACGGCAACTCGATCGTGTCTATGTTTGTAGTCAGTGACGGCAAGGTGGAAACAACCTGATATAATATGTCGTATGGTCTCACTACATTAGTCACATTTCTCATTCCTGATAAATTTATGGCAGCTTCGAGTAGCAACAACTTGGTCTTAAATAGCTACAACAAATCCCGCTGTTTCCAGAAATAGGACCAAGTGTCAGCTATGCAAGCAACACTAACTTGTCGATGTGAGGCCGGTCCAACTCAAGAGGCAGTTCTAGGGGTAGTGCCACGGCATTCATAGTCCTGAATGAATAATTGTCGAACGTCTACAGTTTATGATCTAATTAGTTTCAATATTACTTAGTAGTTAAAACATTCCGTTCAAGACTATGATCAATTATTCCATCTTCCCCACAGTGATATCTTGTACCTGGATCTATGCAGCAAGGTTGACACATGCGCAGAGTCCAAATTACAATCTTTTTCGCAGCCTCTCCAGTCACTGGCTACCAAGAAATAGCTGTGCTCTGTGCCAGAGACAGTGTGGCTCAAGGAAGTACAGAAAGTGATGTGCAATGCCATCTATCAGTCATTATGAGGTCCTGGGCCAGCGCTAAAGAACACCTGTCATAAAGGGAGGAAGAGAAGAGGGTGTGAACCAATTTGTCTGGAGAAGAAGGTGTGAACCAATGGTCTGATTGGCTGGAAGTAATTTGACACTCATTGGTTACTGGTTGTGGTTCGTTTTTCAATTTGTTGACTAATCGCTCTCACACAAACAATATGAATTCTAGATTTCTCTAAAAGAGGGCTTTGCATCCAACATTGAAATCCAAACTTGCTCTAACGAATAGTGAAAATAATATGTATTTACTAATTCCTTACCTGGTACAATGAATAACTAAGTGAATGAATAAAAAAGAAAAATCAAGTACGATCCTGACTACATGTTAAGAGTTCACGGATTAATCTCGATTGCCTAAAATTTATGGTTGATAACCCATCTACACCTCTCAGGCCTGGACGAGGTCTCTTAATTTTCAGTATGTAGGCCATCATCAATTCTTGTTAACGGCTCGTGGTTATATTGAGGTTTTCTTTGTAGGCTATTCTTGAGTGAACAGGGGTTGATAAAGTTTTTTTTAATATATTTTTTTATTGTATATATTCTTAGTAAGTCCGGATATGAAATGTTGACCATCAGGATTAGAGTATGTATGTGTTAATGGTCAAAAATGAATAAGATTATTGCTTTGTTGAAAAGACCATTTCCTTCGTTGCCTTACGATGACAAAATTGAAGTTAAACAGTTAGGTAAACCAATCCCAGACTTGACTATCAATTAAATACAAAATAGTGCCAAAGTTCATAGGTCCAGGAAGTTCAACAAAGATTTATACAGCAAAAATAAATGGTTGTGAGGCTGCAGAGAAAAGGGTGCTTTATTCTGCTTCCCATATGTGTTTTTCGAAGGCAAATTCAATTGGTCAAAGATGAATATATAGTTCACATATAGGAAAAGATGAAAGCTCATGAGAAATCGAAAGACCAAATGAACAATGTAATGAGTTTGTCCATGTTAGGTAATCAAGTTCGCAGTGTAGGGAAGTCATTGCAAAACATAATGAGCAAGTTGATAAAAACCGCTGTGTGCTATATCTTATAATTAATTGTATACGATTTTGCAGAACCTTGGAATTGGTCTTAAGAGGGCATAATGAAAACAAATCTGAAAACAAAGGTACTGTATTTTTAGAGAGTTAATTCAGGTCAGTGCCAAGCTAGATCATGACTTCAAAGAAAACCTCAGTCATTCTCAATATACCTCATCTGCTACGAAATACACATCAAAAATAATACAGAATGAGTTACTTGGTTGCATGTTAGAAGTAACACGAAGAAGTTCTTTTAAAAAAATCCAAACTGTTGAATACATAGCGGCCATTGAGGATGAAACACTGACGTGTCCAATCAGTTTCAATTGGTAATCGTGCTATGATACATAGTTAAGGGAAAGCCAGTTGAGAGGTTCAGGAAATTTATTAACCCTGATGGACATAACTCAAATGCAATCACAACCTGCATACTACACGAAGTACAATTAATTATTGGAAATAACTGTAATACGCTCATTGCTCAAAGCTTTGATGGTTGTGGAGTAGTGGGTTAAATGGCATACAAACTCATTGTTACAACCATAAAATAAATGTAATTATGTCCAAGGCAGCATCAATCAATCAATCAATCGTCAAGCATGTATTTGTTTTGCAAATCTATCAGGTACATGCTATTTTTTTTACAAACTCTTCTCAACACACTCAAATTTTAGATGAAATTGTCCAGAGAAGGTTGACTCAAGCTTCTTAAACGTGATGGAACTTTCAAACTTGTGTAGCATGAACAGTGTTTGAACACAGGAAAGACCTCATTGATGTTATGCAGACGATAGGAAACTGTGATGACATAACAATGCAATCTACCCTCACTCAAGCCAGTACTTACGAACTACTGCTGAATGAAGTGAACTTCGTATTTTGGCTAACTGTTTTTCACAAGGTAATGGCACACATGGAGGTGCTTTTCAACCAGCTACAAAAGAAGAAGATTGACCCAGTGAAAGTGCATCAAAATATACAGCACTTTGATACCTGTACACAATCAATACGACAACAAATTGACACACTAACCAAAGAGGTCGAGCTTGAAATTTGAAATGATAGTGAAGCTGTTCCTCTAAAGAAAAGACGTTCCAACACTGGGCTTTCTGACAGCAAAAATGGGAAGCTGTAGAAGTATGTGATACAATTTTAGTAGAAATACTTTCTTGATTTCAACGAACTTGTTTGATGTTGCCGAATTAGATTTTTTTAAGTCAATTTTCGTGATCTATACCTCACTGAAATGGTCAAAGCATACCTGTACCTGGAAGAGAAAAAAAAAAAAACTTAAAAGTTACCTACAGGTCTGCTTCTCTTGGCCAGAACTGAGATCTGTTTCTGGTGCTATGCCATTTCTCATGTTAATTCTCGACGATGAGTCAACTGGAACTTTTCAAGAAACTGTGAAACTGTTAACAACCATACCGATGACAACTGCAGAGACTGAATCCTGCTTTCCAATGATGAAACGAGTCAAGACCTTTCTGAGGAACACCATGAAAGAAGAAATACTCACAGCATTAGACATGCTGTCCTGTGAGAAACGTTTTGTCAATAACATTGACAATTTTTAACAGAAAGTCTTTTTTTTTTTTTAGCGTATGGCTTAAAGTGCCGGGAGTGTCCGAGGACATGTTCGGCTCGCCAGTTTTGTAGCTGCTTCGAGACGGACACCCAATGGGTGAGCTACAAGTACCGTTGGGAAGGGAAGTTGGAAGGTAAGGACGAGGAGTTGGAAGGTAGCGGCTGTGGCCTATAGTTACGGACCAACCTCGGCATTTGCCTGGAAGGAAGATGGGAAACCACAGAAGACCATCTTCAAGGTTGTTGGCGGGGGGATTCGAACCACCTCGCCTCCCGGATGTGAGCGACTGCCAGCAGTCATGCCGTAACGACCACGGCTAACTCACCCGGTAGAAAGTCATTGAACAATTAACAAGTAAAAAAGGATTGCAAAATGGACCTGGTTTACTGCTTATTTTAAGTGGATGAAGACAGAGTCTTAAAGACAATTCATTGCAGCAATGGACGAGTAAGATATTATCCAACTGTTTTATTTTGTGTTAGGTATTGAAGTGTGTAAGTCTTTCACTAGAGTGGCATCATTCTACCATTATTGTGAGAGTCTTCCTATGCCAATCGCTGAAGTTAACTAGCGATACAAAGCTAGTTCATTTTCCTCCCTATAGCAGTCAACATTACAAGGTTTACCACACCAAATATTGCCCATTCCCAATGTGTGATGGATTTATAAATTTTACCTATACAATTTTATGCATGGTAAATCGAACTCTTGGTGAGAAGTGAGTAAGTACACCACTCTGATTTCATGTTATGCAATTACCTATATTTTCAGATTTCTTTCTTGGCACTACCCCTTGTACTGGCCTGGAGCCACCACTGGTTCAACTCATGTGGAAGTTTCCCATAAAGTGCTTCTGTTTCCAATTCCCGATCATGTATTCAATAGTTTTCACATCAGTTACTGGTGATTCTAAGGGTAACAAATGGAGCGGTGTGTAATTATCATCAGCTGAAGATATAGCGTGATGGAGAGACAGTCTTGATCCTTTGTTGTGCAAAAATGCATGCAGAGTTTTCACTTGTTTTGTATGGAGATTCATACAGATTCCCATATCTCCTTCAGACTAAGGAAAAGTAAGGTGCTCTGTTGCTGATTTTGGATGGTGCATACGATGGCATGATAAAAGCACTGATGTTTTTCTTTGCAGACCTTGTAGCACAGTTTGAGTCCACCTGATGATACCAAAGAAGTATATGAACACGGGTGTTGCAAAGGTGTTAACAGCCTTAATGAGATGTTTAGCGCTCAGTTTTGAAGAGAGGACACTGTGAAGTCTTGAAGTATTATTATTATACTATATTATTTGGCAAAGTAATACCATAACTGATTTTCTCAGATACAGCAAATATGCACATCCTGCATATTTTCATATTTTAGTACTGTGCAAGGAATTGGGGAGTGTTAATACACTGACCGGCAAAAAAAGTGGAACAGTTAAAAAAAGTAATATAAATAGTATAAATCTAGCCTTGAAAAAGATTTAATCACATTTTAAAAGCTTTTCATGCATTAGAACAAACATCTGAAACATCCGTGAATAGAAATTGATAATATGACATTTCTTAGGGTGATTTATTACCACCAATTACCCCCAATCCTCGATGAGCCTATCTTAATGGTTTTATGGCGGGAAGCGGACTGGAAGCGTTTAAGGTTTATGAGTGATGCCGCTCGCTTATTGTTGTTCTAGGGATAACAACTGGCACTTGTTGAACACGTGTGAACCATTGTCACACATTTTATCAAGTTATCCATTTGCAGTTCACACTAAAACATGCCTCTTAGCCGTGAAGAAGCTGCACAGGCAGTTGCATTGGTGGAGGATGGCCGCAGCTTCCGTTATGTTGCTGAGGCCATTGGATCATCTCTCGGTAGCATACATCGTGCAGTGCAACGTTACAGAGAGCTCCGAACATACGACAGGAGACGAGGGTCAGGCCGTAGAAGAAGCACAAGTGCCAGGGATGACAGATTTCTCACCCTCCAAGTTCTGCGTGATCGGCATACCACAGCAGTTCAGGCACGAAATCAACTGGAAAATGTCAGAAATGTGAGAGTGAGTGAGCGAACAGTAAGAAGAAGGTTTGAAGAAGCCCATCTTTCGTCCAGGAGACCTGCACGTGGACCCGCACTCGAACGGTATCACAGAGAGGCGCGTCTTCGCTTCGCAAGGCAGCATCTGGGATGGACCCACGAGCAGTGGGCCTCTGTTCTCTTCACTGACGAGAGTCGCTTTAACCTTAGATCTCCTGATGGAAGAGAAAGAGTGTGGAGAAGGCGCGGGGAGAGGTACAGCCCTGTTGCTTTCTCCTCCAGGACTCCATTTGGAGGTGGCTCGGTTATGGTGTGGGGTGGCATCAACGTTATGGCCCGCACTGAGTTGGTGTGCATCGATCACGGGACGCTCAATTCCCAAAGGTACATTGAAGAGATCCTGATGAACCATGTGATGCCCTTTGCGCCTTTCATTGGTCAGAATTTCATGCTGATGCAGGATATTGCCCGCCCTCATACTGCTCGCTGTGTTGTACAATATCTGCAGGAAGTGGAGATTCAAACCCTGGACTGGCCAGCTCGTAGTCCTGACTTGAACCCCATCGAACATGTATGGGATACGCTTGGAAGGAAGGTCAGACAGCATGACCACACCACCTTGGCACAACTGAGAACATCGCTGCTGGAGGAATGGGATCGCATCCCGGCAGATGCCATTCGACAAGTTGTGAATAGTATGCCTGAGCGTTTACAAGCTGTCATAGACGTTAAAGGTGGTAACACCCGTTTTTAGTGACCAGTGTTCTCTTGCAGTGCAGTGTAAACATTAATACTGTTTTGTTTGGCAATACGTTTGATAAACACCAGCCTAAAAGAACATTACAAAAAAATAGAAAATTGTAAGATTTGCAAAATGTAACGAAATTTGTGAGTTAAAGCGTGTTGTAAAACATGATTCGGTATTTTCTGTTGCCAACCATCTAAATTTACATGAATAATGCAAATATTGGAAAACCGATACATTTTAGTGGAATAAATTAAGAAATTACATAAAAAATTAAAGTGTTCCACTTTTTTTGCCGGTCAGTGTATATGATCATGTAATATTTGTCCCCAATCTCATTGTTTTCTAAGCATGTGATCCCTGGGGTCTAAAAGTATTTCTATTTTAGTTGAGATTTTATTAAACAGTATGACAACAAGGCTTCAAATGTTTCCTGTAATCGATATTCACTGCCAAATCTGCTACTCCATTAGGTGCACTTGCTGCTATTTATCAAGCATGGCTTTAGAAATACACCAGAACTGAACTAAGGAATTTCATTCTGTATTAATTTCAGTGCAATAAATTCCTTTCTTTCTCCATTTCTATATAACAGATGATTAAATAAATGTCAATTAATACATGCATTTGATCTCACCTGCCAGATTATACACAAAAGAGAATCAAAAATGTAGAAAATTTCAGTAATACCATAATCTTAAGGTTTTCTCTAAAAAAATTGCATTTTAGAACTGAATGTTATAAGCCATCAGCTGAATGAGTATCAACCTTGAATAACATTCTGAGAAAATGGTGACTGCTTTATTAAAGGAGCAGAATATGAATATCTCAATTAAAAATAATCCACTTTCTCAGTCAAGTTGCATACTAAAGAAAACAGTAGAGGATAATTGCATAAAGCAGTTCTACTTGTTCTCATGACAAAATTATTCAGACAAAGTTAATGTGACATGCTTAAAGATTCATAAAAGTTCCAATGCCTTTGCCATTCGTATTCACAACAGTTCAGATCAGGAATATAATTCGAAGACCACAAATACTGAAAATGAGCAATAGTTCTTAAGTGTTAACAATATTTGTAATGCCAATAATGAATCCCACCAAAGTGGTGCTTATTGTGTGGAAAAAAATATCCACTTTTAGTATACAACAAACATGTATAGTAAAAATAAATATTCATGAAATAATTTCCCATACTGTTGGCAATTGTTCACAACATACAGTAGAAGTTAAACATTTAAATTAAAAGAAATGATGAAATTTAGCTCAGATCATAAAATGGTAGCTAATAAAGCCTTCGCAATGCTACAGAATAATTTAAAAGGGAAAAATTACAACAGTGCTGCCCCCGAGTCCGAAAACAAACCATTTCCATACATCGAAAGCATCCACAATCATTTTATACAGCATTATCTCACGAGGCAAACAATAGGATATTACTTTTATAATGTAATTTCCGCAACTGGAACAAGCATTCTGTAGTCACATCATATTCCAGAGAGAAGCATTAGCATGACATGCAGCATGAATGTTCGAAGTGACAAGATTCAACAGCCTCTTCCATACTGTTTACATTATGTTAAACATAAACATGCCTTCTCTGTGAGCACAATATCCTACTGCTGTACTAACACCTCAAATCACAGTCAAGATAGCAATTGAAAGATATTAAGCTGAGCAGCGTGTCATGTTCGTGAAGGAGATATGAAAGTATGGGCAGCAGACATACCTCCAGAAAAACGCCTTTCCCAGCCTGTCAGTAGTAGCAAATTGCCCAGTCATTCTTCCACCTGCAGTTTGAAAAGTATTACTTTAAATTACAAACTCTATAAACTTACAAATAAGACTTAGTTATGGTTACAAATCTGTGCACTGTCTGGAAAATCCAGTGCCAAGAAGTACTAGCATGTAATGATCAGCAGAGGAACAGTCAACATGAAGGTAATATGTTGTGATCAGTTACAGCAAATTCAACACACTTCCAAGCATTTTATGAATTTCTTACATTTTACAAGACTCCTTTCTCACAACAAGGGAGAGTGGTTGTAAGTCAAGAGGTATAAACCGGATATTCTTTACTGGTTATGGAAATAATTTATAAGATAAAGAGATGATGTAGGTGATTGCTGGTTTAAGGGGTGGAACATCAAGGTCATCTACCCCAGTGATAAAGAGAAATATTTTACTTACTATCAATTTCAAACTAAAAATGACACATTTTTCCATTACAACATTTTAATGCATAAGTGGAGCATTGAAAGCTGCAAATTAAGACATAGCCCTTAAGAGGTATGTAGGTAAAGTTTTCTCACAGTCAAAAAATCATACTTTGGAGTCAAAACACCTTATCACTGGCTGCCATGAACAGTGAATGGATAAAGATTTGTATGTTCACTTTATTATGACTCCTCTCATGAACTCCTTTGCATTGACATCAAACACCGCCATGCCAAACACATCACATAGCCAGTAACTTTCATTGTGCAGAGTTAAACCCTTGCGGAATATTGGCAATTATTCCTAAAACCAGAACAACCAAAAGCTACATAGAGGTGCAAGCTGTGCCTCTTCAATATATGCAATACAACTGTATGCTAGTATATAATTTATATACTTAGGCTGGCCAGACATCCCGGTTTTCACATAAATGTCTTAAGTGTCCTGAGAAAATATTTCGGGATGCATAATTGTTCCCGTTTTTAATCGAATAGCAAAATACAACCATTATTTTCTGTCAATCAACTGTTTCATCGTCATCAATGCTACAACTGCAGAACATTAGTGAAGAACTGTTAATATTCACTCAGTCATCTGATAGATGTAACATGGATAAATCTTAATATCAAAAGTGCATTGTAGGCTATATTTTGTAATATTAGTGATGCAGTAATTTGTAGCAGCCTGTTTTATTCACTGCAATGAATAAATTGAATGCCCAAGCCATTAAAATGTAAGAATTAAAACCGATTAAATTATTTCTGAAATACCAACAGCTGTAGCTACGCTCGCTAATGTGCAGCGCTAGGCCATGGGGCCAAGGGACTCGGTAGACGTGGGTTCGAGCCCCACCGTCGGCCGTCCTTGAAATGGTTTTCCGTGGTTTCCCATTTTCAACTCCAGGCAAATGCTGGGACAGTACCTTCTGACAGGACACAGCCGCTTCCTTCCACATCCTTGCCCAGTTTCGTTCGCCTTCATTCACTTCATCTCTCATTAAATCCTCTCATGAAATTGGCGTCAAGGACATCCGACCGTAAAAACCATCCGCCACATAGCCTTTCATTGCATCTCATCCCCGATCCTGTTGAAAACTGGAATAATAAGGGGCAGACATATATATTATTTCTGAAGTAAGGAATGTTATTTTTTATGTGTAATATAGATTTTCCTTTCCAATATTCAAAATAAAGCTACCTATTTGGTTTAAAGTTTCAGCTTTTGCATCACTGACAAAAGTATCAAAATATTAGGGCATCGGCAAGCTAACAAAGGTTAGTAGTGAAGTATAAATTTAAGTGTCATGGTTTTCTCTCTGAGAAATCTGAACAGCCAAAACATGCTTGTTCCACAATTTTTAAGATATGAAAGTGGCAAAAGTCGAAGAGTATCAATGGAAAGTCATGACGGCCAACGCGCACCCAGGCAGTGTTCTTTCATCTCCATAAACCTACTGCTCAGTTCCAGCCCAAATAGTAATGAGGGCTCAGTGTTGGCTTCCTTTATCTTGACAAAGGTATTGAGAGGTACTGTGGCTATAGAACTATTGTTAGTTATTGAGGTTTTAAGGGGTGGAATTACGAGGTCATCTGCCCCTACAACTATTGTCTTAGTGAGAGAAACTTAAGGGCCAACTTCTGCTTAAAGCCCCCTAACCCTCATAATATGGCCCCCTGATGGGCGAGAAACACTTGTATAAGAGTTAGGATCAATCACATGTTGCTTTCTTTGGTGACCACAACTATACAATGCTTAATGAAGGTAGGTATAAAATGACACATGCATCATTGTAGCTCTACAAGACACCCTAGAAATTTGGTTCCAGAGAAGCTGATGCCACAACAACTGTGGGGTGGAAACAATCTTTTTCTTCCTTGGAGAGCAAGAAAAAGCAATAACAGACCACAGATCCTCACTCTGAATGTAAATTGCCCAGTTAGCACAAGGGAATAGCCATCATTCTTATCCGCAGTCTGGTACGACATGAACGGAAACTACCTTGGTGCATGAGCGAAAGTTTATGCTGCAGACCTCTGTTGTCCAGGTTATTGTAGTAACGACCTTCCATCATATATATTATTTCAGTAGTATAGATCCCTCCTGCGGCGCTCACAAGCGACCGATCGTGAAAATGAGCATTCAAATTAAAGAGAACAGACATCAGCAGTGACGAATTGCACTCTAATTCCATGAATATCAATAATTTCATTAAGAAATTACTTTTAAAAAGAAACGTACGAAGTGTATGATTTGCAGGTACTGTTGATGTATGAAAATACGCTCCATAATTGCTGTCCACTTCAAATTTTGGGCGCTGTGACGCCCGTTTCATGTCATTTTAACATTATGAATTTATATATTCATCATTTTGCATGAATTTCAGACACAGTAAATCAAAGGAATGAGTTCTCAAACCGTAAATTTCATAAATATCGAATAACCGGTGTGTGTTACAGCACACTCACCACACAAATGACATTATCAGTGACAAATTGCATTCTAATTTCTTAAATATCAAATTTTTTAAAGAAGTGTTCGATTTGCAAAACCTATTGGGGAAAGTATGGTTTATGAACATGCGAGATTTCTCGCACGAATCCGCTAGTCATATAGTAAACCAAAAACGAAGCAGAGATCTTCCATCATATATTTAGCAGTCAGACTTGCAGAATTTATTAACATGCAAATACCATTTAGGATTTTGTCCTAACTACAATTGCTCAGACCAAGTTATTTCAGTAATTACCTTTCTAGAAGATGGACTCAAAAGCAATTGAAATCATCAACTACATTAATCGATTTAATAGCGGCCTATGACACTATTTATGCAAGGCAAAATATTCAAACAACTGCGAACTACCCCTTACATGAAATCTGCCATCTCACCAATGTCATGCTCAGCAATAGGAGCTTCCAAGTCATCATGGGCAGTAAAATGAGTTCACAGGTGAAGCTTAACAATGGACTCCACTTGGCTCTGGACTGGTTTCTCTTCTATTTAGCCTTTATAAAGCAGATATACCTGAAACCTTCCATGCACAGTAAGTTTGGATATGCTGATGACAGGGTGCTAGCTTTAAGTGTAGAGATCTGTAAGTTACAGAAATCATCATCTAATGCCTTTTCTATAGTTGGTAACTGCTTTCGTAACTGGAGGCTGCAGCCAAGTAGTGCTAAGAGCCAAATGTCTACTTCCATCTCAGTAATGAATTTCATACTCAGAGCACATTACAAAAGCAAACTACTCACTCACCCAAAATACCTAAGGTCACTCTGGACAGAACTCTCAGTTCCAAAGAACACCTGTCAAGAACTGGAACTAGAAACAACATCTTCCAGAAACTTAGTAGTACAAAGTGAGGTTCCTCAGCTGTAACAATCTGGACCTCAAGCTCTAGATCAGATAGGCCTATATCCTTTGCCAGAATACTGTGCCCCAGTTTGGATTAATGGAGCTCACACCCGACTTGTTGACACTCGCCTCAACCAAACAATTTGTACAAGAACAATCAAGGCCACAGCCGGTATTTAGCCACATAGTGCTTTCACATTTGTGATGGGAGAATTCACACACCTGCCACTAAAAAAAAAAAAAAAAAAAACTGGCTCCATTCATGACAATCTTGTCTCAAACCCGCAAGGATTCTGTATGAAGGTGGATTTAATAAAACAGGCTGTGCATCAGAATGTACAGAGGAATGTGTATCACCCCGCACTACCGTACCAGCTGTTGTAGCTCACTGAGTAGACTACTGGGTTATCAAACCCACATCCACTTTGGAGCTACGGTTCGAATGTACTTCAGGTCGTTTTTGTTTTTTTGAGACGTCAGTCTCCTAGTTCCCATCATTTGTCTGAGTTTATAAGCAGGGATTCATTTTGTTACATGCCAATAGCACATGCCAGTGGTCGCTTTGAACATCTGTGAAGTGAACGTTGCTCGTAAGTGTACGTACTGGGTCTGTGAAGATAAGACTGGACGTCAAATGTACAGAATGGAATTATTGAGCATAGCATAATTAGCAATCTAGTGCAGTCTACCTATTGTGTTTTTGTACCTCATTGGGTAAAAATGATGTAACTGTATCCACAATTAGGTTCTATAGGCTTTATTTGTGCCATGGACGAAACAAAGTGGTCGTTTACATTTGTAAGAAGTTCATGTAAACACAACACATAATGTATTTCATTGTGGAGGTGTACATTGGATACAATTTGATACATTAACTGAAAAAATAATATTTGGCACAAACGCCACTCGACCATCGGTAAGTCCGCATAACCGGCATTCACGGCACTACCTCATACCACTGAGCTAATGAGACACCTCCGGCGCAGCGCCGAGTTCAACAGATTGTCAACTACCGTAATACAGTTAAGTGAACAAGGAACTGCCCTTCATCCATTTTGCTGAACTATGATAAAATAGTTTATGTAGTGTAATGGTGTGATGATTGTTTTGTAGGACTATAATTTTTATAAAAGTTCAGTTTTATAAAATATTTCATAAAATTTATTACAAATTTCTTTGATAGTGTACTATCGGCTTAAAGACATATAGTCATTATTCTGTGAAAACAGAGCAATAAAGCTAATGTTTTGATAGATGAGCTCTAAAAAACCATAATTGGTTCTTTTTATAATGTTTTTGTTCCGTATTGACTTATAGTTGTTTAGAAATATACCTATAAAGTTCCACCTTGTCAATACTTAAGAATTAAAATTTTGTGTACTCGAAACATACGTACACCGTTTTAAAATAAAATATTATATCTTAAGTATTGACTAGGTGGAACTTTATAGGTATATTTCTAAATAATGTTTTGATGACAAGAAATTATTATAATTATAATGAAAGCGAGCAGACCAAAGTTTTATCGAACAAGAGAATCGTCTGTACCTGACCTCTCCAACTGTTGGCAACGTCCGCATTGTTGCGCAGTAGCTAGCATTCCTGGCTTACCAAGGAATTTAATTCTGCTCTGAGGACTGGAACGGGGTACACTTAAGACTCATGAGGCAAAACTGAGAAGAGGCGGTCTCGATTCCTACCTCAGCCATCCTAGAAGTAGCTAGTTAGTTATTGAGGTTTTAAGGGGCGGATCTACGAGGTCATCTGCCCCTCCTAACACAGATTAAAGTATACAAATTTAGAATGAAATTATGAATTTAGAGGTGGACACTTAAATAAGAAAAAAATCAAAACATTAATAAAAGAAAAATTAAATAAAACTAAAAATAATAATAATAAACAAAAATTACGGTAAAACAAAAATCCAGAATTCAAAAAAGAACAAATCTTTCAGTCAATGTACACTGAAAAATTTAGATTGCTGGCCCTAATCCACTCTCACTTATAAAGCGGATGACGAGATCATCCTGGAAGTGGTTTTCCATGGTTTCTCCTTTCTACTTCAGGCAAATGCCGGGATGGTAACTAACTTAAAGCCACGGCCGCTTCTTACCCAAATCCTACCTCGATTACAAGTACACACACAAGTACAGACATCACAGAGTGTACAAAGCAGTAGTCATTTCTACATTGTTGTATGGCTGTGAAACGTGGACCCTTTACCGACGTGATCTTAGGAAGCTTGAGCGTTTCCACCTACAAAAACTTCGATCAATCCTGAGGATTAAATGAGAAGACCGCATTACCAACCTTGTTGTTCTTGAAAAGGCTCAAATCAACAGCATAGAATCATCCATAATAGGTCACCAATTTAGATGGATTGGTCATGTCCATCGGATGGATGATGTGAGATTACCTCGACAAATGCTATATGGTGAGCTATGGTGGTCCTAAGAGGTGCTACAAGGACCAATTTAATCAGACTCTGAAATTGACAGGTCTTGATTCACAAACCTGGGACATGCTGGCTGAAGACCGCTCAACTTGGCGCCGTACCATCTCGGACACTGTAAAAACGGTTGAAAGGGATCGACGCACACACGAAGAGGCCAAGCGTCAAGCTAGAAAACTTCGAGCAGCCCAACCACGTCCTCCTCCAGCAATACTATGTGACTTGTGTGGACGCTTGTTCCATGCCAGGATTGGACTCTTGAGTCACAGTAAACACATCCACAAACTGGACTGAAGGAAGAAGATTTATACTCGGATTAGAGTTAAAGCCGATGATGATGACAGGTTATCAGACAGCTTCTACACACACCCAAGTACGGCTACATGACTACGATGTCACAAGGCCCCAAAAGAATCGACAACAACTCTAATCTTGCTGAAATTCATCATCAGCAAAGAAATTTTGATCAACCGATAATAGCGAGAGGAAGGAATTTGCATATCTATATTTGGGGATTGAGGATCTCTATTCTAGCTGAAACACACTCCCGGTGTCTGGTGAGATGAGCAGAAGAGGGGATTGTGTGGTTGGCAGAATATGTAAACGCTGTGTTTGGATGTGATTTAACCACTAACGCTGTCATCCCAATAAGAATACATGGTGTCCACAGAATTTTCTATATCAATTTTCCTGACTTTTCCTAACCATTTTTCAACAAAATTCCTGACTCGTGAAGTCATCGTAATATCGAAAAAAAGGTTTATTGAGCAAACAAATATTATTTTTTATTTGCAGCCTCCACCATCCCCATAGCTGCCCAACGCTCGCCTCTTTATTCATTTAAAATACAAAATAAAGTAAATTATAATGCAATAATACATAAATCAAAGTACTCTGCTTGGCGTGCAGGACAGTCGTTCAATACATAATACATGTCTCTCAAAAATAATTGAAAGTCCCACTTTACAGAATGCATTCCTGTTTGTAGGGCTCCATTGACAACGTGAAGGCCGCAAACACCACGGTTAACGAGTTGTTTGCCATTGCCATCTGCATTATCTTCTATTATTTGGCCACTGAACTTTTTTATGAAACTCAAATTTACATTCGGTCCATCCATAGACATACTCTTTCTAGCAAGAGGAGAGATTCCCTGGTTGAAAGCCTCTAAAATGTGTTGAGCTGTTGCATGTCCCATAAAGATGCCCCATTGCTGTTGATGTCAAGTTAACGCACAAATAGGTCCATCTGACCTCGCTGTACAACTTAGTTCAATGCCTCATCAAAACAGGTAACATTATCACATGAAAGAATTTCATCTTGCAGTAAATTATGAAAGTATGGAGCTAATCCATAATTGATGACATATGAACATTTCGTGTTCCCCAATTGAAATATTGTTGCAATCAGGAAACATTTCCCTGAAGGTTTCTGAAATATTTAAACAAGAATTAAGAGAATTTATTTTGGGCGACGTTAAGGGCCCACTTTATTTCGGCACTTGTGACTTAATCTTCATAACAGAAAGATTCTACAGATGTCACAGTTCCTGAAGTAGAACTTGAAGGAGTTAATATGGTTAATATAAAATTCCTGACTTTCTAATACTTTTCGCAATTTTTTCCTGACTCACGCTAATTTTCACACTTTTTCCTGACTTTTCCTGACCAAAAACAAAATTCCTGACTTTTCCTGACCAAAAACAAAATTCCTGACTTTTCCTAACTATTCCTGACTTTTCCTGCCTGTGGACACCATGGAATAAGAGCTACATTGCACCGCCCCGAATTGTCCTACTTGACCTTGAGACTCCATAATGCAGCTTTGTAACAATACAAATCTTGTTAAATTTGTTCTGTTTTGCCTGTTTTGTTCCGTTTTTACAGTAGTCTCGCAAACTCTGCATAATGAGAACTGAAGGCTGGCCGAGTTCGCGAAAATGCCGGGTTATAGGGAAATTTGTTAAAAAGACGAAATAAGCTGTTTGATTTGGTTTAAAAGTAATGCAATGCAGTATTTTATTTGTTTTTAACAGAAACACAAGTTTTAAAATGATTAAGCCACTACAATTACAGTACTTGAATATGTACAAAACAATTCCCGTAGGCAAATAGTTTTTTAACTTAATGAAAATTACCACATACTTTTTTGCAAAAAAGTAAGCAATGTTCTTTTGCTTTTCGCTTTGAAACCTGTTTCTTTAAGCCTCGTCACGAAGACGGCGAAGAAAGAGAATTGCGGAGAATGTGCAATCAAATAAATACAACGCTCTGCCCGAGAACCGTTTGTTTACTTCTTACTGCCAACAGTTTGTGCATTCACAGTACTGTACAGTACCTGTATTTATCAGGTCGTCGTTACTCTTCTTACAATGAACTGTAGGTCAACTTGTTTCGCGTCGTATTTAACTGTCGATAATTCCATTGATGGAGAAGACGAAAGAAAACATAATAACGCTCTGTGCGGAAACACAAAAACAAACACAAATCATGATCTTTTTCTCCTGTCAGGGTGGCCGAGAAATCTGGAGTGCCGAGTTTGCGAGACTCTACTGTATGAGCAGAACGTTCCGAACTGTAACGTATCGGATATCCCTCTGTTCATTTCGGTACGGGACGACATTAACGTTCAGCCCGGCTCCAATCTGCTGTACCGGTACAGGCTCGGCCACCGTTCCACTGTTCCGGATACCGGGTATGGTTTCAGACTCCGTTCCAGGACGGGTAAAGTCACGCATTGGCACAGACCGATAACGCTACAACTAGGAAATAACCTTGGAGATAACAGAATTTCTGCGTCCCACATTGACAAGAGTTCTGTTCCACGTTACATTCTGTTCCGGGTCCCTGCTTGCAAGCATATTATCAGTCAATTCTATGGTCATACAGGGAAGGAAAACTGGTAATGAAATGAAGAAAAGATAGTGAAGATTTCTTAATAAAAGTAGTCAAATATTCAAGATAAAATTATTTACTGACCTGATTTATTAACACTGTTTATTAAGGCTCCGTCAAACAGGACGCGGGCTGACCGCACGAACGGAACGACCACAGCCCGTCGCGGACTGGGGTGGTCAAACTGAATACAGACAAGTAATGGCGAACCAGTGTGAAAGCAATCGCGATCAAGTGCATATCAGTGTTTTCTCTTCGTGGTGTTAATTCAACATGTCCAGCAGTTCCTCGGATGAAGAACAATTGCTTCTTCTGTTCACTTAAGAGTCAACCTAGACGAAAAAGAAAATGGGTGAATGATACTAATGAAAGAAGACGGGAGATCGGTGAGTATCACAAACTATAGTGCGAGTTGAGGTCATTTCCAGACCGTATTTTCGTATATTTTTGAATGACTGTAGAATGCACTCGTGCATAAGGTCAATTAACTTCTCAGTTTCGTCGGCCATGCTTACTGCCTGCGCGGACTTTGTGGAAAGTCACAACGGTTCACTTGCCCGCCGCGAACTAGATTGGTCCGCTGCGGTAAACCGCCTTCTGTTTAACCAGGATGATGCAATATTACACGATACAGAGTTCGCAGCGGTCGGACGGCCCGGTTCGCGTGGGCAGACCGCTTCCTGTTTGACCGAGCCTTTACGGTGTGGATCAGCCCTTTCACGTAAAAGGCATGCACACTTGGAATTATTAGTTTTGTGAAACAATTGTTTAAGTTTTAGTAAATTATAAAATCCTGATCTAACATCTCTTTTAACTGCTGTAGTTTTAGAGATGCCCGACTGCCTGAATTTTGCCCAAAAGGGGCCAGTATAGTGGAGCTAAGAGCATGGCCGTCCTTTTTCCTGGAACTAGGTCTTGTATTGCCAATTAGAAAAGGAGATGAGTAGAGGCCATCTTGTTCTGAGTCAAATTTTAAATCTGTCCCAGGAGTTTCATAGTCAATCTGCCTTAAATTCTAACCAATTACTTCCTTCTAGACTTTATCATAATACATTTACACACTGATGATATGAAGGAAGTTCTATCATGAGTAAAAAAAAAAAATTTTTAAGATATTTGGATCTTACAGGTACTAATGCATTAAGTACAGGCACTTCTATTCCCCATTTTCTGAATACTAAATCATGTTCGGGCATTTTTCACAATCAGAGTCCAAAACGGACACCAGAAGAACAGTCACTATCAAACTTTTTTTCAAACTGACTTGAAAAGTGCCATCACTTTAATTACTTTAATTGTCCATCTATATTTGATGCTACTGTCTTGTACATTTCCTTATGTGAAATCATGCTACAATAACAATGCTCTAAGTATGAAGCTGCAGCAGACACTTAACAGAATATGTAAGCATGGAGAGAGTGGCTTGGGCACTGAAAGAAGGAAGGTTGGAAAGCCTTCTGGCTACAGCATTGCAGCACACACAAGACTTAATCTTAGCCTGATACCCTTGGAATGAGAAATTCTGAACGCTAATGAGGAATGGTTATACTGGAGGAAACTCAAATTCCAAACCATTAATGAAATGCGGTCTTCCACACATAAGCTATTGCAGAGTACATGTCAGCAAATGTTATGAGAGAAGAATCCCACTAACATGCACAGTTGTTACTTTCAAAACATTAATCATGCATTCTTATTTGAAAGTACAGTAGTTGCCCTGAAAAATGTTTTGAAAAGACAATGAAAATGTGGTTGTGTGTTCTCTCACTTAGCTATGTGTACAGTATTGAATGTACATACAAGGAAATCAAAATTCTGAATAAAAAGCTAAAACAATAGTGGTCATGTTTCAAGGTAATTGACACAGCCCTGAAAATCAATAAATAATGTGACAAAAGGGTCTGAAAAGAAGTCATTAGTTGACAAGGAGCGTATACAAATTAATTTAAAAAATATGCAGCAATTTACTTTCATTCATGAACTCGTTGCCAAGCAAAACAAATGAGATCAACATGAAAGAGAAGGCAATGAAGAATGTGAATGCAGTACATATGGTGCATTAACATAATATAGACCAATATGTAGACAAAGAAGTTACTTGGCAGCTGTCATAAATAATATTTACTAACTGAGAACTGGAACGATTGGAACATGTTACAGATATGATATGGCACACCCCTGTCTCTCAAATGGTACATTCAGGCAGCAGAACTTTTGATGGTGCAAATATATTTTTTCTAGCAGCAACCTGCAAGGTGAATAATATACCACAGATACCTAAAATAATAATTTGAAATACAGTATATGTTCAAAAGTTTTCCAAAAGATAGTGAAAACTGATTATAACGTGCATTTCTGCAAATCGAAGATGTACATATCAGGCATTAATGAAGTCAAGGTCCTATCCTTATATCTTCATACAGCATTTCTGTAAAGAAGATATTACTACAACAAAGATCATGAACACATCCATGATGATTGACAGATATGCTTGCACTACATTGTTTGATCTGATAAGTATGGGGGTGCTCCAGTGGCAGGAGACAAGTTCTCTAAACAAGGAGAAATGTTCACTAAACAGATGTCATGTTGTATTAAGTTCAAATCTTTTATTAATGAAAGAACCCTTGGAGAGAAGGAGCAAGACCTATGTGCTATTTTGATGAGAAATAGATCACAAAACTTGTAGGAACATAATAAAATTCACAATGGAAAATTAACACAACACCTACGATGAAGAAAACTTCTAAAATGTGGCTGTAAGGTGAATGAAGGAGCTGGCAATGATATACCATACTACATCCAACTAGTTTCATTTGTATGTACCGGTACTTCCCTAAAAAGCTCAGCCAAAAGCTATGTTCATGAAACAAGCTCATCAGCTACATTTAAAAGATTTGTCATACTTTCACAGATATAGAGGAAGTCCTACAAGCTAAAATTCACACAAACAAAATGGCAGTAGATCATTCCATTTATCAAAGCAGTGCTTAGGCCAGATATAACAATGATTACTCTACTCACTTGTCTGCCTGTCACCATAACTTATAGCTTCAGCTAGGGGACTCCATCCAGCAAGATTCTTAACTTTCACAGGAGCCCCATGTGCCAGTAGTAAATGAACACACTCTACAAACAAGAGAACATAAATTGCAATCACACATTACAAATTCTTAGTCAACATTTGAAGAATGTAATTAGAGCGAAAAAGGGTGAACCCTATCATGTGGAGAATTTGAGTGGCACTTGATAACGGTTCTTGGCGAGGGATACAATCAAATGAATTATACAGAAATACTTTTCTGGAAGTTTTAACAGCAATAATGAAATTTCAGGGGACCCGTGCAAAAATCTTGCATTTTAACATGATAACTCTCGAAGTGACATAGTTCTGGCAGGTGCTAGTGTGTGCCCAGCTTTCCTGTTATGTGGACTTGACGCAACACAGTTCTGGCACCTGCACATAAAATGTGACATATTTCATAAGTTGTGTTTAAAAGTGTGTTTGAGTCTTAAGTCCTTTGACTGGCTTGATGCAGCTCTCCACGTCTCCCTGCCTTGAGCTAATCATTTTATCTCTACATAGCTACCACACCCTACATCCGATGCAAACTGTTTAACATATTCTAACTATAGTCTACCCCTACAGTTCTTGTCCTCGACCCATTCTTCCATAACTAAGCTTGCTATTCCTGGGTGTCTTAGTATGTTTCCTACCAACCCATCTCTTCTCTTCATTAGCAGTTGCCAGAAACATCTCTTCTCTATCACTCGTCTTAATACCTCTTCATTTGTAACCCTATCTACCCATCTGATCTTCATCATTCTCCTGTACTACCACATTTAAAACGCTTCAATACTCCTTTCTGCTACACCAATTGTCCAAGTTCACTTCCATAGAGTGCCACGCTCTAGATAAAGGCTTTCAAAAATGACTTCCTAATACCTATATTCGATGTCGACAGATTCCTTTTCTGTAGAAATGCTTTCCTTGCCTGAGCCAACCTACTTTTTTATAACATCTTTGCTTCATCCATCACTCGTTATTTTGCTTCCTAAATAACAGAAGTCTCCTACTTCTTTCAGCTTTTCACCTGCCAATTTGAAGTCCATAGAGGTCTCTGATTTATTTCGGCTGCATTCAAATATTTTTGATTTATATTTATTAATCTTCATCATGAATTCTTTCCTCAAGACGGAGTCCATCCCATTCAAAAAACTCATTCAAATCCTCTGATATGTCGGCCAAGATGACAATGTCATCAGCAAATCTCGGAATTGAAATTATTTCTCCTTGAATCTTTACTCCCAAATGTTTGGCGCTTTTCAGTCGGTCAACACGAATGTACCCAAAAGAGTTGGGTAATACCCTAATCCTGAAAAAAAATTACATGAAATTAATAAATACACTAGGATGACCAGTTTCGATCGTCAAGCGATCATCATCAGATCCATTACACTTAGGCTAGAAAATCTATGTTTGAAAATACAGGTGAAAATATTTACAATATGTACAATTATTTAGTTGCAGTATTGGTAATGCAACTTGTCAGTGTATGCTAATATTGTAGTATATATGATGTTCGGTGAAATGCTAAAATGGGGATAGAAATCCGGAGTTTGTCTGTTTGGAGTGACTATATGGTTGTAAAAACTATGGTTGTACTGTAATAGTACAGGCTACTACTTATCTGGATGGATGCCTTCCTTGCTGGAGCTACGAGCAGTTTCAACTTGACTCTTACACCAGTTTAGCATTTCACCCATCATCATATAGGCTACTACAATTAGCATCCACTGACAAGTTGCATTACCAATACTACAACTAAATAATTGTACATATTGTAAATATTTTCACCTGTACTGTATTTTCAAACATAGATTTTATAGCCTAAGTGTAATGGATCCGATGATGATCGCTTGACGATCGAAACTGGTCATCCTAGTTTATTTATTCATTTCATGTAATTCTTTTCAGGATTAGGGTATTGCCCAACTCTTTTGGGTACATTCGTGTTGACCGACTGAAAAGCACCAAACATTTGTTTACTAAGGCAACACTGAAATATGGCTTCAAACCCCATAATGCCTTTACTCCCACTTTAAATTTTTATCCAATTTCGTTCATTGCTTGTTCAATGTAAAGATTGAAAAGTATGGGTGATAAGTTGCAGCCTTGCCTTACAACTTTCTGAATAACAGGTTCTCTCTCATGTCCTTTGGCTCGAATGACTGCTGTCTGGTTTCTGTATAGACTGTAGATCACCCTCCTATCCCTGTACTTTATTCCAATCGTTTTCAAAATGACAAACAATTTAGTCCAATCAACGTTATCAAAAACCTTTTCTAAGTCTACAAATGCCATGAACGTTCTCTTATTTTTCCTTATTCTACAATCCAAAATCAGCCTAAGACTTAGTACAGCTTCCCTTGTTCCTACATTCCTTCTGAAACCAAACTGGTCTTGACCCAACTCTGTTTCTATCTGTCTTTCCATCCTCTTGTAAATTATTCTAGACAGGATCTTTGAAGCATGAGTAATCGAACTGATTGATCAGACCTTCATCACCTATGCAGCGTAGCAATTCAATCGGTATTAATTTATTATTTGTGCTCTGTAAGTGTACTCAGGCATTGTAGAAAGGAGAGTTCAATCATTGGCCGAGAGTAAGATGGATAAAAACAGTGTGGCTAGGCCGCAACGAGGATGTCAGGATCAAATTTTTGGTATGCACCAAGTTATTGAGAAATGCTATGAGAGGAATAGACAGTTGTGTTTATGGTTTGTACATCTAGAGAAGGCATACAATCGAGTACCCAGGGAGAAGATGTTGAGCATCCTGAGGGGTTATGGTATTGAGGGAAGACTGCTAAGGCAATCACAAGTATTTATGTTGATAATCAGACTGCAGTGAGAGTTGATGATAGGACGAGTTCATGGTTTAAGGTTGTTACAAGAGAGAAGCAAGGCTGTAATCTTTATTTTATGTATGGACCATTTGCTGAAGGGCATAAACTGGCTGGGTGGGATTCAATTAGGTGGAAACCAGGTAAGTAGTCTGGCCTATGCTGATGACCTGATTGTAATGACAAACTCCGTCGAAAGCTTTCAAGCCAACATGTTAGAACTTGGATAGAAATGTCGGGAATATGGTATGAAAAGAAATCTTTCAAAACTCAAGATTATGTCAGTAGGAAAGAAACGCAAGTAAATAGAATGCCAGATGTGAAAAGAATGGGGGAGGAGAGATTACCTAAGAGGTTAAATGTGTTCAGCTGTAGAGAAGTAGACATAGGAGGCGATGGTTAGATTCAGTGTTGAATGATTTCAAAGTGAGAGGTTTAGAAGCAGGGGAGGCCACAGTGCTAACTGGTAATCATGGAGGAGACTTATTCACAAACAGAGGCTTGCAGACTAGACTGGACGCTGAAAGGCAAAACAGTCGCACATGGAAATGTAAGTTGTATTACCAGTAAGACGGCTGGCAGCATGGCACAGCAGTAACATTCTCGCCTGCTGTTTCCAAGGTTGCAGGAGCGAATCCTGGTGCAGTCAGTTGGAATTTAAGGATGCGCAAATGCAAGGGGACCGTGTCCTTAGATTTACTGGCATCTAAAAGTTCCCCTTCAGGGCAACATTTCAGCACTCTGGCATCTCTAAAAGCCACATTAGTTAAAAGGGATGTAAAACCAATAACATTATTATTTATGCTATACACAATTAGTCCACCCAGAGAATTTAAGCACGAGCTGCTACTGATGCCATAATAATTTGCTTGAAAATAAATTAGCTATCACCAGACACATTCACATGGACCCTCCCTCATCACTGTCAACTTAAACAACTGCTGCAATAATGCTTGTGCAACCTGCACATTCTTAAGTAAATTACAGTAGAACGTTGTTTATCCGGACGTCAAACAACAGGAACGTCAATTATCTGGACATGCAAAAGAAAAGACAGAGCAGCGCGCACTAACTGTTGTTATGCAGAAGTGCTCGCTGCCTACAGTAGCGAGTCGGTTCTCATTTTCAATTGATGTCTGTTGTCTCCAATTGTTTGTTTACTCTATAATGTTTCAGGTGTTATAGTATGTGAGCGTACTGTATTGTATTACGTAGAGAAAATGGCTTCTACGAGTGGCAAAAAGGGAAAACGAAACCATAATATTTTATCGATTGAGAGGAAGGTGGAGATCATTAATAAACTGGATAAAGGTGAGAGTGTGCAGTGTCTAATGAAAACTTACAGAGTTGGAAAATCCACAATTTATGATTTGAAGAACAGAAAAGGTGAAATTCTGAATTAAGCATCGAAGTTAGATAGTGAAGAAGGGTCTAAAAAGAGAAAAACCATGAGATCAGCTACGGATGAAAAATTGGAAGAAGCGGCATACTTATGGTTTATGCAGACAAGAGGTACGGGAGATCCCATTTCTGGACCTTTGTTAAGAAAGTGTTGCAACTAAATGAGAAGCTTGGTGGTTATCATCATAATGTACAATGCATGTTTTTATTTTTCCTATGAAATAAACGCATGTTTGATTAACCGGAAAAATCGTTATCCTGAACACTTTGGTCCCAATTAGTCCGGATAAACGACCTTCTACTGTATATGTAATACGTAGAACCAAAAAAAATCTTAACCACCCTGGTAGAATGAAATTGGGTTGCAACCCAGAACTAAGATTTATATTTTTACAATTAATATAGCTGCATGAATTCAAAATCTTTTGAAAATTTGTGAATGGCATGGCGATTTTAATGATTCTGCAGTCAGCCTTGCCTGTGAACTCCACATTGATATGAATGGTACTAGACTCGAAATCAGTATAAGGTCTTACCTAATCTCTTGCTCAAAGTCAACATAGGATAAAGGTCAGTTTGCCACCACTAATAACTTGGGTCCACCAACCTAGTTTCAGGCAAAAACTCTTTCTCTGAATTTATCACCTTTTTCATAACACTGTCACAGACACGTAAAACAATAACAATCATTGAACTTCTCACATAAGTTCCAAAATATCAACAAAATCGCGCTGACGAGTCCCACTCCACTACATCTGGCTCCCAAATGTCCCATTACAAGAGTGCTCACAGGTCAGTACATCCTCCCACAAGTCTACTCACGGACAAAGATAGTAGCCTACTTACAGTATTTTAGAGAACTGAAATAGTACTGCATATTGATTAGAATATGGTTGGCAGTTATTAAAAAATACCCCTCATTCAAATTCATGATGAACAAAAAACCAAGAAACAAAGACTGACACGGTGGCTTAACTGGATACTTGTGACAAATGTCCGGACACTGACAATGGCCTTGAAGTATTAATAACATCAAACTAAATAAAACTGATTCCAGGGTGAGATAACACGGCAAACATGTGACGAAGCTCCAAATCTAAATCTACTAAACCAAATAAGATATGACACACAATACAATTAATTTTGGCTGCGGAGCTCAGCGGTAACGCTCTCGCCTGCTGTTCCCAAGGTTGCAGGATTGAATCCTGGCACAGCCAGTTGGCATTTGAGGGTGCGCAAATGCAAGGGAGCTTATGTCAGTATATTTACTGGCACGTTAAAGATCCCCTTCGGGGCAAAATTCCTGCACCCCGACATCTCTAAAAGCTGTAGTTTTTAAAAGTTGTTTGTTTTAACAAGAGAGATCTAAGGACATCTCTCTGTTAAAACATATCCATTAATCGCCAGATATAGTGACAAACACACTAATTTGGCACTGCTGGTAGCTGTGTTGCCTAAATTGGGCTTGTCATTTGCTGTACTCTAGTGGTTCTGGTTTGCTAAATGCTGCATTCTAGTGTATGAAATTGAAATTTAAGCACTCCATCACGTGGTCAGTGTCTTATGCTCAGAGGTAGTACGCGTGCGATCTGGCAGACTCATTCTATCGTAAATGTTTGATACTGTCCTGTATACAGGACTGCATACAGTTTGATACCAATTCGAGGGATGCTTACTACCCAGTGGTATACCAATGAGATTCGAATTTCTTCAGGGTGGATTTAGTGTTGAATAAATTTTGTTGATGACAATGCTCACCCTAATTGAGATGCATTAGTGAGGAACTTCATGACTGAGGCGAATGAATTGGTCAGCTCTTTCACCAGACATGAACTGCATTGAGCAAGCATGGGACACCTGGTTTTGATCATTCACAACCTTCTCAGACTACTCCCCGACATTATTAGAGTTGCCCAGATGGAATGGGACATTCTTCCTCAAGATGACGTCAATGTACTGTACTGATCACAAGCATGGCACAGCATGTCAGAGACCTGAATAATGACCAGAGGATGCCATACATGGTACAGAGGCAAAGTGAAGAAGCAACAACCTTCACTATAGAAAGAAAACAACAAATTGTAACCTCTTCATTATTACTGTTCATTTACGTTAGAAATTGGAAGAAAACACACGAGTTCGCATGACATTTATATTTCCAGGTTGTGTGTGTCTGTGATACAATGAATAACATTCTGTAATTTTACTATTGCAACGCATCTGTGATATTCCAAACTTTATTAAGGTGTTAACAAACTGTTCTTGAGAGAGGAAAACAAATCATTTCTTTACTACGCAGGTAAAGCCATGGCCACCCTTGAACAAATGAACAATGACTGTTAATTTTATGTTCATGAACTAAAGCAGAAATCATACAAAGTGAAGTTGATATTAGTGAGTTACAGAAAACATAGTCTCCATCATTGATCCGTATTGACAATTCTAATTATACACACCATTGTTGTGATAAAAATTGCCGTCTATCAATACTGAATTTCATTATCACAATAATAGGGTGTATAATTAGTGAGTTAGTAAAAGTATAAGAATATGGCAGCACATTACCTTTCCTTCCAAGCATAACAGCCAAATGAAGAGCAGTATTGCCTGCAAAATAATTAAAGGAAAATATGCTATCACAAACATTACAACAAAATAAGTTATATACATACATAAACCTTACAAAAGAAAAAGTGGATTAGTAATTTGAGGATGGAAAGCATACATGGCATGAAATGTATACATTACATCAAACAATATCTTATTTACTTTTACAAAATAATGTTCTAAGAATAAGCAATGAAACCCATCAGGAGTATTTTATGAGGGCAATGCAGCCTTTGACAAAAAAGTTATGGTACGAAAAGTAAATGGAGATATGAAACAATAAATTACATTGGTGATCAAAGGTTTAACCCTTAGCCACACGCATCTCTTTTACTAACATTCGTAAACGCTATATTTTTCCATTCTTTTTCGACATTTAGTGACTTGCAAAATGGCTAAAATGTATTTGTATGGAGAATTACACAGAACCTATGAGAATACATTGAAAAAACCTTATCAGTATGTATGAAATTCTTCATCATCATCATCATTTCCCCTTATCCAGCTCCTGCCGGGTCGGGGTATTTATGGCACTTCTCCACTTTCCTCCCACAATTCTTCTTCCACGATCTTGTCCCAGTCCAGATTCCTTTTTCTCACGCTGTTCTTCACTGAATCGATCCACCTTGTTCTAGGTCTTCCCCTTGCTCTCTTACCCTTGCACTTCGCCTCCAGCATCTGTCTTGGTATTCTATTTTCCTCCATCCTCTTTACATGTCTAAACCACCTTAGTTTATTCTTCTCAATTCTCTCATTTAGTTTTCCCATCCCAACTTCCTTCCTAACATCTTCATTCCTCACTCTGTCTTTCCTTGTCTTTCCTATCATACTTTGTAGGAATTTCATTTCACTGGCTTGGATTCTACTCTCTTGCCTGCTCGTCAGGGTCCAAGTCTCAGCTGCATAAGTTAATATGGGTACATAGTACATTTTATACATTACCTCCTTGCTTTTCCTTGGTACTTCCTTATCCCAAACAAGTTTTCTTACACTTTGATAGAATGCATTGCTCTGCTGTACCCTCCTGCCAATCTCCATGTCCAACCTACCAGTTTGCATCAATTCACTTCCTAGGTATTTGAACGTGTCCACAATTTCCAAACTCTGACTTCCAATTTTCACAGTGCCCTTTCCTTGTCTTTCCCCTCTTGTCATCACCATGGTCTTGCTTTTCTCTATACTGATTTTCAGGCCATACTTCTGAATATTTTTGTTTAGTGCATCTAGTTGTTTTTGCACTTCTTCGGTGTTCCTTCCCCAGACCTCAATATCATCTGCAAATAATAGTAACTTCATTTCTTTATGTCCATATGCTTCCTTTGTTTCCTTTACAATTTCATCCATTACCATTATGAATAAAAGAGGAGACAGCACACTCCCCTGTCTTAGTCCAGTCTTGTTCCTAAACCAGTCTGTCTTTCCAACTGGGGGTCAGTACCCTGCTAACACAGTTGTTGTACATTGCTTGCACCATTTCCAACATTTCTCTTCCCAGTCTCTTCTTAACCATGGTTTCCCATACCTTCCCTCTGGGGACACTATCATATGCCTTTTCCAGATCTATGAAAGTAATGATCAAATCCTCTCCATATTCCCACTTCTTTTCCATCACCTACCTCAAGCTAAAGATTGGGTCCACTGTGGATCTTCCACTCCTGACGCCATACTGTTCCTCTTGCAACTCTCCTTCCACCTTTCTTCTCATTCTTCTTTCTAATATCCTTTCCAGTATTTTTACTATCTGTGATATGAGGGTGATCCCTCTATAGTTGTCACACACTTTCTTGTCCCCTTTCTTAAACACTGGTATTATTAGCCCTTTCTCCCAGTCTTCTGGTACACATTTCCGTTTCCACACACACTTTAGCAGTCGATACAGCCATTGCATACCAACAGGTCCAGCAGCCTTTATCATTTCTACACTGATTTCATCCACCCCTGTTGCTTTTCCCATCTTCATTTTCTGTACTGCTAATTCCACCTCCAGCATTGTTATATCATCTTCTGTTATAGAGTCGTCAGGCTGAGTCACTTCCATCTCACCAGTACAATTGCTCACATTCAATAGCTTATCGAAATACTCCTTCCATCGTCCCTTTATCTCTTCTGGGTGTGTTAACAACTCACCAGCTTTGTAGTAACTCTTTCTTTCCTCTTACTTCTTAGAAGCCCATACAGCATCCTTTTACTGCCACTTACATCTGTTTCCATTCTTCGTGTAAATTCTTCCCAACTTTTCTTCTCCTACCACTTTCTTACACCTCCGTTTGCTGTCGTGATACTTCCTTTTGCTTTCTTCTGTTTGATCTCGGTTCCATTCTTTCCATGCAGACTTCTTTTCTTTCACTGCTTTCCTCACTTCCTCATTCCACCACGGTGTCTCCTTCTCTTTCACTCTTGTTGACGTCCTACCACAAGCACTCTCTGCTGCACCAGCAAATGCCTTTTTAAAGTAGGACCATTCCTTTTCTACATTTTCCACTTCAGTAACTGGGATTTGTTGCTTCAATCTCTCCTGAAAATCTTCCTGTACAGCTTTGTCTTACAATTTCCATACTTTTATTTTACTTTCTCTGATCTCCTTTAGGTTTTCCAATTTTCCCCATCTAAATTTTGCCACCACAGCTCTATGGTCCCCATCAAATGCTTCTCCTGGTAATGCTGTCACATCCATCAGCTTTCTGCGATTTGTCCTTTCCACCAGGAAGTAGTCAATTACTGATTTTGTTCTTCTATCACCCCACCCATATCTCGTAATTTTCCTGCTGTTTTTCTTCCGAAACCATGAATTACCCACTATCAGTCCATTCCTTTCACAAAAGTTTACAAGTTCCTCTCCTTCCCGGTTCTTTTTCCCATATCCATATGGTCCAACGACTTCTTCCTTTCCTTGTCTCTCAATTCCGACTTGTGCATTCATGTCTCCCATGATCACCACTTCTACATCTGAGATTACTCTTTCTACGTCCTCCAGGAATACTGCAATATCTTCTTCTCTGTTTCCAGTCTGTGGTGCATACACTTGTATGAAGTCCATCACGTCATTCTTCATCTTCATTCTAATTTTCATTATTCTGTCACTCGCACACTCTACCACTTCAACATACTCCTCCAGTTGTTTCGAGGTTATCAGTCCCACGCCATTTTTTGCCTCTTGGCCACCACTCCAGTATAATGTATATCCTTTCCTCAATTTCTTCCTTCCTTTACCTTTCCATTTCACTTCACTCAGCCCCATCATTGCAACCTTCTCCCTCTCCATGAAGTCTACCACCTCCTCCACCTTGCCTGTCAGGGTCATGACATTCATGATTCCCACTTTCATTTCGGTTACTGGTCGCCCATTTCTCACAGTTCCCCCAGTACCAAAGGAACTGCGCGTCGCCTGCAGGGTACGCCCTAGCCTTTTCCGAATCATTGGAAGTGCCATTTCCATTTTAGGCTATTATTACGATGGGGTCGCCACTCCCAAAGGCATTTTATGAAGCTACTGCCAGCTATTATTCAGGCCGCCCCTAACATGGAGAACAGACGCCCTTGCAGCCGCCCCAAACCTGGGAAACAGACGCTGCCGATTGATGCTGTACTCATACTATTCCCTGAGTACTGGGTTGCCTCTTCCGCAATCTCCACCGTTCTGAAGTCCATCTTCTCCGCTGTAGATTCCGTTGAGGTCTTCGCACGTAACCCTGTGCACGGGGCCTATGTTATACCCCATAGGACTGGGTCCTCACCAGAACTTAGCCGGTACTGTAGTTCCATGGTATATTACAGTACCGTTGCCCACCCCCGCGACGTGGACGCGCCTGGCAAGAATTATCTATGTAGCCAATTAGGATTGATTCTTATTAATAAAATATATTATTGAGAGGGATGGGAGGCTAGTACCATATAGTCTCCTTAACCAGATCCATGAAATCTGTATTTACAGGGAAAATTCCCATCAGGCGCGTCCACGTCGCGGGGGTGGGCAACGGTACTATAGTCATAGTAAATAGTAGTGGCTAAGTTCTGGTGGGGACCCAGTCCTATGGGGTACAACATAGGTCCCATGCACAGGATTACGTGTGAAGACCTCAACGACATCTGCAGTTGAGAAGGCGGACTTCGGTACAGTGGAGATGGCAGAAGAGGCAGCCCAGTACTCTGGGATAAATGCAAGTACAGACTGCTACCTTGTAGATAGACACAGGAGTGTCAAAGGCTAAGGGAGAAACCCCGACAGAAAACCTCTGAAATGATAGGCCTAGCAAGCCAGTGGAAGAGAATAATGTATGTTGCTTTCAAAACCAAAAAGAGCCTCGGATCAATAAGGAAGAATAACCGAACAAGACTATTGGCCATGAATGATTCTGCTACTAATGACGGCAATAAACCCGATGACCACAAGCAGAAACTTTCAAATGGTATTTCCAGGATAAGAGGAGAAACCAAAATAGGAACCCTTAATGTAATTACATTGACAACAAAAACAGAAGAGATTGTCGAACTGATGGAAAGAAGGAATCTACAAATATCGATCTTAGCGAAACAAAATGGAAAGGGAAAGGTAAAAAATTGCTTAGGAAAGGATACAAGCTATACTGGCAAGGTAATCCACAACATAACAGGAATAGCTTAGGCTATGTACCAAGTGAGTGCATTGACACTGTTTCAGACATCGAACTTATCAGTGAAAGAATGATAAAACTACATTTACAAGTAAACAATAGGAAAATAATGGTAGTGCGAGTGTATGCCCCCCAGACTGGATGTAGTACTAATGAAAAAGAAACCTTCATTCAAGACCTTCAGAATCACATAGAAGACAACATGTTGCTAAAGGGAGATTTTAATGCTCAAGTTGGTACGGATAGACAAGGATGGGAAGATGTGATTGGTCCACATGGACGTGGTAACACGTGGTTTCATAATAAGAGACTTACAAGGCGACCCTACGGCAATCGGATTGTTGTAATTTTTCCCTCTTCGGGTACGTAAAGTTCAGACCTCGAACAGTAATTTCCCAAAGCCGTTCGATGCCATATTCATAAATTCTCTAGAAAATCGACTTCGAAGTTTTCCGAGCGCTTCAGATCCAGTAAAGATGTTAGCAAGTTTGAGCAGGACGCGTGGCTCACCCGGTAAGGTTCGGGGCCCAGTAATTGCTGGGACACTAGTTCGAGTCTCGCTTCGGGAGCTATATTTTTTTTCTTTCATTCAATTCATATACTGTACCACTAATGTGATTGAAATATAAAAAATCATCAAGTCTGTAATAATTCACAGTTACGATATGTAATTATAATTTCCAATGAAAAATCGCACGTCTCATTTCTAATTATACCATATTTGAAATTGCGAATAAGCGACAAAAATAATATTCAGCGATAATATTCACACCTTGTGGATTAATAAAAATATAAATAGTAGAATAGATTCAATGGAATGAGTAAAATAGAATGTGATGAAATATTGAATATGGCGGTTTCTTTGAGATCTGTCATTATTTCGAATAACAGTTCTGTGTGTATCGTTTGCCTTTGTCACGTTTCTCTACCTGCGAAGTGGGCACAGCTGCTCTAGCACAAAGAATTTGTGTGTATTCCAGGACGGGTGGAAGGGATACATACCACGTCATTCGCAAGGGATGCCTGTTTGAAGTAGCATTTGACCGTTGGTTTCCAGAGAAGCAGATAGTGTTTCTTGGAGTGGTGGGTGATTTTTTCTAACATACGATCAAGAAGATCATAATGTCGGGCGTGGAGGACGACAATCCGCCTGATGATGATATTTATATTTCAATCACATTAGTAGTATATGAATTGAAAGGAAAAAAATAGCACCCGAAGTGAGACTCGAACAAGCGTCCCGGCGATTACTGGGCCCCGAACGTTACCGGGTGAGCCACGCGTCCGGCTCGGACTCAGAAACATCTTTACTGGATATGAAGCGCTCGGAAAACTTCGAAGTCGATTTTCTCGAGAATTTATGAATATGGCATTGACCGGCTTTGGAAAAATAATTGTATGAGGTCTGAACTTTACGTACCCGAAGCGGGAAAAATTACAAAAATCCGATTGCCGTAGGGTCCCCTTGTTAGCCACAAATACACAAGATATAGCTGGGATGGCCAATACAAAACTGTTATAGACTTCATGATCACAGATATGGAAATGGGAAAAAACATTAGAGATGTATAAGTAAACCCTGGAGAAGACCTAGACTTTTGATAGCTGTACTTACAAACTTCCAAGGAAATAAGTCGCAAAAAGGAAATTAAAAATCGAAGTATGAGAACTTGACAAATCCGACAAGAGAACTGTGTATCAAGATTTAATTACTGTATTACACATCTACCCAAATCAGAAATACAGGAAGGGGAGGCAGAATGGAGTAGGTTTAGAGACACATTAGTGGATTCTGCCAAGGCTGTTGTTGGCCAAACAAGCAACTAAAGAAAAGAAAAGGTAACACCACGGTGGAACAGTGAAATCAAAGAAATCATCAAGTAGCGAAATAAGGCAAAGAAATCCAGAGACAAAGAGAAACAAAAAGGAAATGGAAAGGATGATAGCAAAATAAAGGAATTTGACCAGATATATAGGAGACAGAAGCTCACAGTTAAGAAAATAATCAAGGAAGAAAAGGAAAAGGCATGGGGCGAATTTGCTAGCAAACTAGAATTAGATAGCAGAACCAACAAGAAACTACTGTATAGGGTAATAAGGAACAAGAGGACTTCCTTTGAACAAACAAAGGCCATAGAGAAACCTGATGGGATATCTGCTGGAAACAAGAAGACATCAGAGAAGAAATGAAACAATACTTAACCAACTTTATAATGTGAAAAATAATATAAAAAAAGAAGAAACATCACGGGAAGTAATAGTAAACGGAGAGGAAGAAGCACCAATTACATGGAGTGAGGTAGAAAATGCTCTAAAGAGTATGAATAAAGGGAAATCAACAGGTATAGATGACCTCAGTGCCGATATGATTAAAGCAGCAGGCATTTATGGAATACAGTGGCTGTAAAGAGTGTTGAATGTTATCTGGAAGGAAGAGAAAATACCTACAGACTGGACCAAAGGAATTCTAGTACCATTATTCAGGAAAGGCAACAAACGGAAATGTGAGAACTACAGAGGCATCACACTTTTATCCCATGGGCTAAAAATAATGGAAAAAATTATCGAACGAAGGTTAAGACCAAAGGGCCTAAATGCAGTGAATGGAAATTTCAAGTGGACAGTGTTACTAGTCGGGTTTCAAAGGGTAAGTAGCCTACATACAATTTGGTTCTGATCGGTGAAACGTTGTAGATTTGTGCCAAAGGACCTAAATGCAGGGAATGGAGAGATCTGTCCGACATTTCAAGTAGACAGTGTTACTCCTCAGGTTCCAAAGGGAAAGTACGTAAAATGTGGTCCAGATCGGTGAAACGGTGTAGATTTGTGCCAAAAGGGCCTAAATCCAGGGAATGGAGAGGTCTGTTTGAAAAGAACTGGGAATATGGAGAGGATTTGATCATGACTTTCATAGCTCTAGAAAAGGCATATGATAGTGTCCTCAGAGAGAAGGTATGGGAAACCATGGTTAAGAAGAGACTGGGAAGAGAAATGTTGGAAATGGTGCAAGCAATGTACAACAACTGTGTTAGCAGGGTACTGACCCCAGTCGGAAAGACAGATTGGTTTAGGAACAAGACTGGACTAAGACAGGGGAGTGTGCTGTCACCTCTCTTGTTCATAATGGTGATGGATGAAATTGTAAAGGAAACAAAGGAAGCATATGGACATAAAGAAATGAAGTTACTGTTATTTGCAGATGATATTGTGGTCTGGGGAAGGAACACCGAAGAAGTGCAAAAACAACTAGATGCACTGAACGAAAATATTCAGAAGTACGGCCTGAAAATCAGTATAGAGAAAAGCAAGACCATGGTGATGACAAGAGGGGAAAGACAAGGAAAGGGCACTGTGAAAATTGGAAGTCCGAGTTTGGAAATTGTGGACACGTTCAAATACCTAGGAAGTGAATTGATGCAAACTGGTAGGTTGGACATGGAGATTGGCAGGAAAGTACAGCAGAGCAATGCATATCAAAGTGTAAGAAAACTTGTTTGGGATAAGGAAGTACCAGGAAAAGCAAGGAGGTAATGTATAAAGTGTACTATGTTCCCATATTAACTTATGCAGCTGAGACTTGGACCCTGACAAGCAGGCAAGAGAGTAGAATCCAAGCCAGTGAAATGAAATTCCTAAGAAGTATGATAGGAAAGACAAGGAAAGACAGAGTGAGGAATGAAGATGTTAGGAAGGAAGTTGGGATGGGAAAACTAAATGAGAGAATTGAGAAGAATAAACTAAGGTGGTTTGGACATGTAAAGAGGATGGAGGAAAATAGAATACCAACACAGATGCTGGAGGCAAAGTGCAAGGGTAAGAGAGCAAGAGGAAGACCTAGAACAAGGTGGATTGATTCAGTGAAGAACAGCGTAAGAAAAAGAAATCTGGACTGGGACAAGATCGTGGAAGAATGGTGGAAGGAAAGAGGAAAGTGGAGAAGTGCCATAAATACCCCGACCCGGCAGGAGCTGGATAAGGGGAAATGATGATGATGAGTGTTACCCGCAGGATTCCAAAGGATAACTAGGTAAAATCTGGTTCAGATCGGTGAAACGGTGTAGATTTGAATAAATAACAGACAGACAAACCAACATTGAGCTTTATATTAGGCTATATAGGCAAGATGTGGGTGTGCAAAGTGTGTTAAGTCATAATTTATGAGACACCTCGTGTTGTTTAGCTCTGTAACTACGTGAATTTACATGGAATTTATTATGAACAGTTACCACCATTGTTGTGAACAGTATTAGGCTCCTGACGACATAATTCAAATTACTTATATTCCACAACTCTATTTTGGGTTTCGAATTGAACTTTAAAAATTGATTTTTTCAAAACTAGTGAATTGTGACATAACGCACTTTACACACCCACCTGCCATTTGGTACACCTCCATTTGTGAATGTAATAATGCTATTGGTTTTATGACCCTTTTAACTACTGCAGCTTTTAGAGATGGCGGGGCGCCGAAATTTCACCCTGTTGGGGATCTTTAAGGTGCCAGTAAATCTACTGACACGGCTCCCTCGCATTTGCGCACCCTCAATTGCGGTCCCTGGCCAATGGCCGGCTGTTACAGAATGGCGCGCGCGGTCCCTGGCCATATTCCCAAGCTCTTGCTGCCGTAGACGTGAGCTCCGAGCTAATTGGGTGTTTCATAAAGCTACTGTGTACTGTATATCGTATTGTATGGTGTTTTATTGCGATTGTATATAGTGCTGTAATGCCTTATGTGAAATATTCGTTACGTGAACGTGCATATCTGCAAAATACACACATAAAGTGCAGGAAATCGTGTACTAGAACGAGACAAATGGTTCGAGTGGAATTTCCAGGGAGACCTAGGCCTATTCCTATATATCGGACAATAAAACAACGTACAGGTTCAGTAAACAATAAAAATAGATGTAAAGGTCGTTATTTCCTTATCATCATCATCTTGAGCAGTTTCCGACCGCTGGTCGTGTCTGCTTGGAACATAAGCCTCTCCATCGTTTCGTGTTGACCAACTGAAAAGCTTTCTTTATTATTATTTATTGTTCATTCAACAACGGCAATTGTCATGGTTTGTCGTTGCTCAACTGCTACTGTACTGAAAGAGACGCATTAGGTGTGTTTATCTGTTACCAAGACGTTATTTCACTGTTGCCAATGTATGGTACAAGACACAGGCCACGCGCAATGAGCTCAGCGAGCAGAGCGAGATACTATTGGCTTCTGTCTGGCCGAAAATTACTGCTAGTACTACAAGCAAGTACTTGATCAGAACCAAAGTAAAGAATTCTTAAACTACTGAAATTAGCCAAAATACCTGTAATAATGGTAGGGAAAACGTCTGGAGATGATATAGTACCGGTAATAGATGTTTACTCCTCCGCTGTCTGTAACATATCCAGTCATCCCAAATAGGATCACGACTTCTATAGATGAAATTCCAGCTGACTCCGCCATTTTTAGCATCATTTACAGTATTGCCAACCCCATGCAATCGGTACTATATCGCATCAGGCAGACCAATGGTTTTTGCCTGGACCAATAATTGTTAGGTAGCACGGCCCGGCTAATATAAACACTCCTGGTATTAGTCACGCGTCAATAATCTTTATCCAGGCCAATGGTTTTGCCTTTTATTTCTTTTTTCACATAATTACAAAGTTACGTGTGTTGTGTGGTGTATTTTGTATCGGACATGTTGGCACGCAATATGAAGTCAATGTGTCGGCCACCAACATCTGCCGTCGTTGAACAAGCTACAAATAAAAACCATCACTTAAGCACGTATTAGTGACATTGGACAGTATTTTCAATGTGCAGCAGTGATATTTGACAGTATTTTCAATTCTAATGACTCCCGGAAAGGTATGCGAGTAATATATGTTCAATAATCTACCACGTTCTGGTTTGGTTCCGGTTCTGGTAAACTTTACAATTAATATAATTGCAACTAGGCCTACTGGCTATTTATTAATGAAAAATAACTTTATTGCAGCACAATGGCCAAATACAGAATATAAAGAATTTGCCTACGATTCATATGAAAACATCTACTCGGCCCTGTTAAGCACAGCTGAATATTATTTTCTTTACTATATTTTCGAAGCGACTTGGTTCGTTTCTCACATTTAAAAAAGTTATATATTTTGCAAATTTTAAGACGCAAATTACACATGCATTTTTCACTTGGTTCATGAAAGGCCTTAGGCCTATTTATTAATGAACCAACAACATTAAAACTGGGATTTATGCATGTTCATTTGCAATTAATACCAAAAAACATTATTATATCAAAAATCTCACATGCATTGCCCAGGAATAAGACCCAGTCTACCTTGGTAGGAGACAAGCAGCTTGCCTGTTGCACTATCATGCCCCATAACTTAGTTGGGGAAAACAGATGATGAGACTACAGTTTATGAAGTTAACTCCATATGAAAAACGTTCTGATAGGCTTTTAGTGAACAGGTCAAAGGCATTGCACGTAAATTCAAGGCAAGAATAGCACACAGTGCTCAACAGCCTCGATAACATCATTAAAGAATATTATGTATATCTATGACTTTGATTATAATTACCATTTTTGGCCCGTATTGAAATCTATAATTACCACTACGGCTTCCACTCGAATTTGTTTTAATTTTTTTACTTTAAATCACACGATAAGATACATGTTTCGGCACTTTGCCTACATCAGTCGTTCATAGTTTGCTAAAATGTTACATACACATTATTACACTAACTAATATTTTATGTATATATAAGGATATTAGTTAGTGTAATAAGATGTTGTCAAATGTGTAAGTGATATTTTAGCAAACTATGAACGACTGATGAAGGCAAAGTGCCGAAACATGTATCGTGGGATTTAAAGCAAAAAAAAAAACAAATTTGTATTGAAGAGTGTAAGCCGTAGTTAGTAATTACCGAATATTATTCCCAGACCATCAATCAAGCAGGAATTCCGAGATCTGCAGTGCAGATGATAGTCAGAAACAACAATAACAAACACAAACCACAAGTTAGCCAATTTGATGTTCGACACTCAATGACCGATTTGCTGTTTTAACCACCACTGAGTAATGCAAAGCAATAAGACCGTGTATCATTTACCAACGACAGTTAAGTATTATCAACTTTCGAATCACTCCTTTTTTTAACCTCAAATTCTTTGAAGTTCCGATTGAAGTACAACATCCCACATATCTTTCAAATTTTTCACACCATAGCCCTATATTTTTACCACAAAAAAAGTTATTAGGTAACACTCGTCCATGGTGTGCAGCACTGTGGTCTACAATAACTTAGGCCTACTAGGCTACAGCCTTGTAAGGAAATAACTGAACAGTGAATTAATTCCTTTGAGAAAGGTGTATAAATTAAACAATACCTACCATGCTTATCTTTTATTGAAACATCGTGTGTCCTCAAAAGAGATGATAACCTCCTCACATCCCCACTAAACACACACTCATGTAGGGGAAAACTGTCACTTTCTGATGCCATCTTATTATTATATTGATGTACACAGATTCTCTTTTAAATCGAAAGGCATGCCATAAACCAATGGGCATTGGACTGAAGTGTCAGAAAATAAAACTTCATTTTCTCACTTGGACAATGTTTAGTCTCGCGAACAATAGTACGGTTTTCACCAACACCAAAGAGTACATATATAGGCGAACATATTTTGAATCGTTTACAGTCAAAGAATATAGGTAACTTCTTCCACTTCGTACGCTAGTGGGCACAGTAAACTCTTTACCGAATTGCTACTGTGCAGTGGTAAGACGGCAGTAAGTAGCGGGGAATCGCAAACAAGAGTATGACGCAACGCAGAGAGACACATATGAGGGAAAAAAAAAGGAATAGAGACGAGGACACAAATGGAACTTAACTCTTCACACCGAAGCGACCCACCTTGGTGACTCACTACACATAGGCTACACACACGACCGGGTCACAAATATGGATTATGGGAAAGGAGTAACCATTCAAATCTTTAAATTAATATTGTCGAAAAATGCTACTATGTTACTAACCAGTGGAATTGTAGGCGCATGTACTAATGTGGCGACATTTAAAGGAAGGGCATAACCTAAATCGTATAAAGCTCGCAAAATTAAGGCACGTTGATAGTCATATTGTGGACATTTAAAGAGAATATGATTTAGAGAACCCTCCATTTATAAACACGAACACAGAGGATCATCACGTCGTTTTATGCGAAATGAATACACCGGCGTTAATGCATGGTTAAAACGGAGACGAATGATTGTAATGATATGCCGTAGTGTGTATTTCCCTCCCTGAAACCATGGTTTGTTTAAAATAGTCGGTTGTAACCCAAAATAGTGCTTGGCCTTAATTCTTGCATAGTTAGTCCACGTGACTTGCCAGTCGTCCTGTATCGTCGAACGAATTATAGAACGCAAATCGAACATTGGTATGGCGATGTTGTAAAGTTTGCCTTGGCCATTAGCAGCATCTTTGGCGAGTTTATCCGCTGTTTCGTTTCCCTCAATATGAGAATGGCCAGGTACCCACGTGATACTGACTTCAAAACCCTCCGTGTGTAAAGTGTACAATTGTAGAACTAACTGACATAAAAACCAATTATCGGCCTCTAGAACATTTTGAAGTGCTTGCACTACACTCATTGAATCGGTACAAATTAAAGAATGACGAATGGTATGTTGTTTGATATAAAAACACGTCTGACAGATGGCAAAAATTTCGGCTGTAAATATCGAGACGTCTGGGGGTAAAGTATACTGAAATGAGATTTTTAAATCCGGGGCAAAGGAAGCTGCTCCCACACGAGAAGGGTTCACCATTTTAGAACCATCGGTATAAAAAATGATGCAGGAGATCAAAGGTTTCGTTTTCTCCCGAAAAATACTGGGAATGATTACAGGATGATGTTGAAAGGACTGATGTACTTGGGGTAAGGAGTTCAGAAGAATATGGGGTTGAAAATACGTTGCAGCATACGGAATAGTATATATCGGTAACCGCATGACTTTAAATATATTATGGCGGTACAGTTGAAGCATGGCATATGCGGTTAGTAAAGCTGGACGAGAATCAGTGGGCAATAATCGACGCGTATAATATTCCTCCAATAGTTGTAATTTAGGGACGATAGGTGATGTTGTTATCATCATTTTTCTTAGCAGGTACATACATGCAAGATATCTACGCCGATGATGAAGTGACATTTCTCCGGTTTCAACTAACAGGGCTCCTGTGGTGGTTGATTTAAGCGCGCCTATAATTATACGCAAGGCGGGAAACTGTATTCTATCTAACCGGAGGAGCCTAATGCTGGACATTGAATCAAAAAAAAAAGGAATTGTAATCCATCAGAAAACGGATGATGTTACGGTAAACCGTTAATAATGATTCTGGGTCCGCCCCCCCATTTGCATCGAGTGAGTGCCTTTAGAACATTAATTTTGCTGGCGATATGACTCTGAAGGTATTGCGTATGACTCTCCCATTGCAATTTCCTGTCAATGTGAATCCCTAAGTATTTGACACTCGTCACCACCGGAATATGACCTTGACGGTATAATATAGGAGAACTGTCATAAATTCGTTTGTGCGTAAAGATCATCGCAGCGTTTTTCCTACAGACGTTTCAAATCCGTATTGATATAACCATTCATGAGCATGCGATAATGCGTGGTATATATCCCTGCGACAGTAGGAGAGCTCTTCTCTAGTGCAATATATTAGAATGTCATCCGCATATTGAAGAATGCGAGCGTGCGGTAATATGACTGTTTCTAAAGTACGGGTGTAAATTAAGTATAAAAGCCCGCTTAGAACGTCTCCCTGCGGAACACCATAAGAAGTATGTCGAAAATCCAAGACAGCGACTGGGGAGTTTAAAGTAATATGACGATGACATAGCATATTATGTATTAAGCACCTGAAGGGAAGGGGAGCTTGTAGATCCCTCAGAAATTGAATAAGAAGATATGGATCAACAGAATCATATGCATTTTTGAGGTCAAGGAACACAGCTACTGTGTGCATTTTCTTTCCTTTTGCTAGGAGTAGATCAGTAAGGAATATATTTAAGGGGTCAGATGTACCAAGATTTTTTCTAAATGCAAATTGGGTTTTTGGAAACAGGTTATAATATTCTAGGCACCATTGAAGCCGTCGGAGAAGAATATGTTGAAAGATTTTTCGGAAACAAGATCCAAGTAGGATACCACGATAACTACTCGGTAATCGAGCATCTTTCATAGGTTTAAGAATCGGTACAGTTTGAAAAACTTCCAATCCTCCGGGAAGGTCCCTGTGCGTAAGATGGAATTATATAGTTGAAGAATGATACACTGAGCGTTGACAGGAAATACGAGCGATCATTTTATAAGTCACCCCATCAATCCCTGGGCTGGATGATTTTTTGTGACGAAATGTGTGACGTAATTCGCTACTTGTAATAGGCTGCATTAAACTGGAAAAACGGTCCAGTGAACCAGAGGTACAGGATGTAGGCAAACGAATAACTATATCCGGTGTCCAAGTATGATACAGGTCATGGTATCCCTGCGCCAAAAGTTGGGAGGAGGCGGAAATAGTTCGATTATTAGAGAAATGTTTAATCGCCGTCCAAATACTGTTTAGGGATGTAGTACTGCTTAATTGGGTAATGTATAATTTCCACGTTTCACGTCGTTTATGATTAAATACACGTTGAATTTGTGCGGTGAGACTTTTGTATCTCAAATAAGATGTTGGAGAGCCATAATGTCGAAAAGCTTTTAGACTCGCCTTGCGCCGTCTTACCAGCTGTCCGCACTCTTGATCCCACCATGATGGTAAGGTACCACGATTATTCGGAGGACCTGTCGTTGTTATTAGATGGTGATATATATTAAAATAGGCTCGGATATTCTCGAATAAAAAGGTACAACTGTTACTAGGCGCCGGTGTATGCTGTGAAAGACTATCCTCTAAAAATTGAGAAAACAACTCATAATCAAAAAATCGTAAATTTCGCTTAACCTTAAATACGTTTTGGGGGATATGTCGGGTACGCGAGACATCATAGTCTATTATGATTGGATAATGATCGCTTTGATGCGTATCCTGCACGGTCTTCCAGGTCATCTTATGAGATAAGTCTAAAGTAGTAACACTTAAATCCACCGCACTTTGGGGACTATTTGGGGGGGTGGGGGGTTGTAATGCGCGTGGGTGATCCATCATTGAGGAGATGTAGGTGTAATTCCTGAATATCTGCAGCGATGTGACGTCCTTTGGGATTAATTCGGCCACTGCCCCATAAATCGTGATGTGCATTAAAATCCCCCACTGTAAGATGTTGAGGAAATTGTTGTATGAACCGAAAATATGCCTGCCATTGCCGACGGGAACCTTGTATACCCGGGGGACAATAAATGTGACTTACACGGATATCTTGCACAAGGAATGTGTGATGATAAGTGTTAGGAATATAAACTTGATTAGAGAGGGGAGTGTATCGTAAGTTATTTTTGAAGAGCGTCATGATGCCACGATATCCTGGACCATCCTGACGTTCAACCTAATAGTTGGGGATCGAAAATTTATACGAGGAACGAAGCCATGATTCTTGTATGAATATGATATCCGGATCATATTCCTGGATTAAATGTAATAATTCATGCTTTTTATTTAGAATACTACGGCAATTCCACTGGAGGAGTAACATATAGCACGTATCAAAATTATTCCACTGTAGGACTACTGCTAACTAAGGTATTATTTTTTGTGGAAGGGGGATTGGTAAGTAATGGTACTATTTGTTCCAATAGTTTTTTCACGTAAAAGCTCCATTGAGCGTTGTGCCCTAATAATTCTTGTAATTTCTGGAATTCTTCTATGATGTCATGCGACGGGTCCCGCGAAGTGCCAGGTGTTTGAGAAGACCGTTTCTTCGAAACTTCCGCACCCAGGGTCTCGGGTTGCAAAGCCACCCCTACACCACTGCCAGACGTTTGCTTTAAGATATCTAAAGAGGCCCGTCGGTCGTAACCTATGGGATTCACCACTTTCGGCTTTGGGGACACTAATTCTGTATACTTTCGTTTTCTCGGCGGAACCTCCTGACGCGTAATATTAGACTGTTCTAAGGTCGGAAATTGCTGCGGGAGGGTAAGAGGATTGAACGGTATACTGTGGTTAGCCGTAATAACTTCGTGGTACGATTTATTATCGGTACACATTTGACGTTTTATGGACTTCTGTTTTTCCAATTCGGGGCAGCGTGCGGCGCCTGCCGGATGGTTGTCACCACAATTTGCACATTTAAAAAGAGTCTCCTTACATGTTTCCGTCGAGTGACCTTGCGCACAGTTACCGCAAACTGGGGAGCGAACCCGACAGTGTAGTTTGACATGCCCGTATCGTTGACAGTTCAGACATCTAATGGGGGAAAATATGAATAAGGTTACCTCTTGTAGCACGTTGAAAATAGATACATAATCCGGTAGCCGTTGTGTTTTAAAGAAAATTTTCACTGTTCCTGTAGGAGGGGATTCTAACTTGTCATTGATCATCTTTTTCCTAAAAAAACGTTGGACTCTCACGATTGGGACTGGCGAATCAATTAATTTTAAGATTTCCTCATGTGTTAATGATGTGTCGACGCCCCTAATTAGCCCAACACGTTGGACGTTGGTGGACGGGACAAAGGCGACCAAGTGCTTTACTGGTAATAAGGGATTTTGTAAAAAGGAATTCACTTCTATTGCCTTGTGAAATTGTACCTGAACACGATTGCGTCCTTTGCGTTGAATATTCTTTATGCCCGCGATCTTATTTTCGAAAAAAAAGTTTGCCCAATGCCATCGGAAGTAACTTGCCAATATGTTGATCTGCCTCACCTTGCACAAACACCGTGTACGGCCCTGTGTGATGGTCATAATACCGGTTGTCATTTGACTATGGCTGTCTTTTAGCAATAACTGGAGATATTTCAGTAATGGTAGTTGTTGGAGTTGATACTAGCTCAGACTCCGACACTACTAGCATGCTTTCAACGGACCTACACCCTCGTATTCCACGTGTTCTAGTTCGTCCGGAGGTCGCCCCATCTGACTACCATCACTTTGTCGCCATGAGGAATAGTTATCCCCTATAAAGAAGAGGGTACGAACCTGATAAAACACTTACTAGACAGTAACACACTAAACAAAGAACAGACCACAAAACCGACGTCCACACAACACTCAAAGCACGTTCCCTACACCCGATACCACTCACTGCACAGATGCACACCGTATGGAGGTTGGGATACGAATGAATATAGGTAACAATTAACAGGCACAGGAAACACAAATCTGATTTACACTCTAGTCCATTACATAACACTTCCTCTTCCTCTTCCTCTTCTACTTCTAGAATTTGTTGGACCCAAATCAAATCTCCTTCACCCGGTTATCAACACGGGTACTGTCCCCGATCTCAGGATAGTAGGCTGTCAGATATCCGCCCCCTCAATCGGATTGCCAATAATCAAACGCACCGGCACAGCTACATCAATGAAAATGGCACTGACAGATACTATCGAGATTAGAGCACAATAGTTAACAAGAAATTATTGTGGAACACACCAAAATATACGGGGGTTCATACTTACCTTTACTTACCTCTTAAATTTATCTCGGGGACTGGGTTGTCAACTGGATCACTTAAAGCGTGCCCACACAATAACCTCCACCATGATATTTAAAATGAACCAAAAACGAAGACGAGAAACTTTAAACTGCACAATAATTTATTTCACATAAAGAATGAATTTAACAAAAATAAAACAACAAAATCCACGTGGCAATCAGAAGCCATCGACCACATAACCATGTCCTCCTGTCGGACTTGTATACTCTACATACAGTGTTTCAGCTTTCTCAAGCTCAAAATAACGTAATTATAATAATGCACTTGGAATGGAAACGGGATTTGGGACGAGACACATATATCAATTGGTTTGCGTGTTTATATACTTCACATTTTATTTATAGCCACAAGGCTATTATGTAAACGTCCTTGGCCTCTATCCTACAGTTGTCCGGGCCAGCTGCAATGCACCTGCATCGTCAATGTGGACTCACCTGTCCGTTCAACCCTAGCATAAGCGAGTTCCATCAGAGCTTAGCTCTCCCTTCAAAACACGTTAAATGTCCACATCTCAACTGAAATATTATCACGCAAATGTTTTAAATGCTCCATTCAAACACCAGTGGAATACTCCAATAATCCTAAATCATGTTTAATTGTTCAATCCACTTGTTTAATTAGCGTTGTTTAGAGTATAAAAACAAAACTCCAAATGTTAATAACAAAAGTTCATTAATTATTTATAACAATAATAAATTGTTTATAACAATGTCAAACGACAATTGGAAATTTTATACACGCCTCTATTAATCCCTTTCATTACAAATTGTTATCAAAGATATTTACAAAATTATTTACAATATTAATATTGTTTATATTATTTATACAAGAAATACATTAAACCACACGTTTATCCGGTTGATAATTACTTAAATTGTGTTGATATAATCGACCAATGAAGGTTAGTTATATTTAAATGTCAAATTCAGGTTTAATAAGGTTTAATAATTATTATTAATATTTGTGACGGTAACCTCCATTCAAAATCTTCATCTCAAATTATTTAACACTCTTGTTAACTTTAACAGTATCTTCACATGAATAACTTTCAAAGAACCAGGACAATACATTCAGCGGAAAAATACTTCGCTCAAAACGCACAAAATTGCTCAACAATAGGCCCAGAATTCATCATATATCTTCATATATATGGCATCAAAATCTTCCAAATTACATACAAAAACCTCCACTCATAAATTCAACAACTTCATTTATTACTGTGGGAACCTCCTTCATTATTCAAGGGCATTACTCATCAGCGACTTTTACAGGTCCACTGAACTAACGATTATACATCCATTGTTCCTCTTCAAAAATTCTTATATTCATCAATTGTATTAATGACTGTTACTATTTAACCTTCGTGGGTTTCATTCATGAATCGATATGAAGTAAAAATTTGCCAATCACAAATAAATTTAATAGCAAATACGATTAGACACTCCTCCCTGGTCTATCAAAATTGAGATTAATATCTTCAAAGTAACGCAGTATAAAAATACTATCTTCAATCAAAGTTCATCTAAACTGCATAAATAGTCGAATAGAATACAATTAGACTGTGGAATGCAAACATTATTGTTCCAATTGAGAAAAACTCCTATCAAATGTTCATTACTATATTGTATTCAATAAATCGTAATCAAAGTTCATATTTCATAAAATTGTCTATAATGCAATGATAAATGTCTATGTTGCAATCATGTTCATAAGACGACTAGTATTTCAAAGATCGTCGATAACGTATTAGATTTTAACGCTCTAAAATCATTTAATCATTCTTCTTTCTTGAGGATGACAGAAAATTGGTCAAAGTAATTTACTGAATAGAATTACTTTAATAAAATGACACGCTGTCTGAATTCAAGTCTGCCATAGAAATTCGTTAACTTTACAGTCAAATCGTGACTACAAAAATATGCAAATTACTGAAAGAATCTAAATTATCAGTCTCAACTGATCCAAAATTATTTAACTATGCCAATGACATAATAATGTCTCAACAAATCGTAGAAAAAGGCATAAATCATCGAAGTGTACTGAGTACAGAAATGTTAATCAAGAAAATGGGGCAAAAGATAGGACAAAAAAATATGTGAAAAATGGTTGCTCAGATATCGCTACATGACTCAAATAATACAAGAAACGTTCACGAATACCTTATCTGTTGATTGAAGTTCTAGAGGAAAGTTTTCAAAGAAAACTGCTGTTGGTTCCAATTCACCAGCGTAAAGATGTGCTCCGTCCTCGAACCTGGAATCAGCGTCCTCGGAGAATCGAACTGCTTCCTTCTCCGGAAATTGCACTGCTCCGCGTATACGAAAGACATCCTTCTGGCAAAATTCTTCTTTGTGAGCCGGGTCCTCCCTGGCCTCTCTTGAAAGTTCCCTGAAGTTCCAGTCGTAATTCGCCATGAAGTTTATTGTAGTTATTTCCGCAGAAATATTCATAATCGTGGAATATGAAAATATTTCCACTGTCATTTGATATAATTCAGCGATGGATTCACGATGCATGAGTGTAGTTGGATGTTCACTACATGCTCGCTTTTGTAGAATGACGATTAACGAAGTTCCATGCTGTTACTTCCCTCCCTCGATAAATGTCCCAATTGCATTAAAGCCTTAGCCTTCCATCTCAACTTCTGTTATAATCATTGAAAGCACTGCAAGATTATAATGTTCCATAGTAGAATGTATCGTTGTATTACCAAACGTATTCTCCAATATCACGGTTGTAACACGTGTCAGCCGTAGTGTATACTGTGGAAATTTAAAAGTGCTTCTCAGGTGGCGAGAAAATCACTTTTGTCTGCAGCCTTAAAATGCCAATATCTTTCAAAGTATAACTGTGAAATTGTTCAAATCTTCTACACACCTCAATGTTGTACTGCCCAATTGAATTATAATGAAGGCAGAAGTTAACTCTTTATATCTTATCTGGTAGAAACGTTAATGCGAGCGTTACAACTTCACCTAGTCTCGAACAGCGTAAAATGGAACTGCTCCGTGTTCGTTCGATGCGCCGGGCTTTAACCACACGCTAAAGATGACTTGCTTCACTTATTCACTCGAAAATGACTATATAACATCTGAAATATATATGCGGTATCAGCGGTATGAGATATATGAGAGCTCCTCTCTCCTGTGCACGACCTTTTATCAACTTCTTAAGGGGCGTATCCATCCCTTCCATAGTTCGTTCCTCCGTCATTGCTAGAAGTTTTAACTTTGGCTATACTTGACGGATTTTCAAATTTCAAAAACTCAAAATTAATTTCTTCAAAATTCCAAATCAATGCCATAACTGAAAATAGTTTTCCACAAATCTGCATGCCAAAAGTAATTAAATATCGTAGTTTCAGCAATCTCCGTCTTCCTTCCAAACTATCGTTCATTGGTTCGAGTCTCTCCTCCAATAGCGTAACTTCTTCCTTAGCACAATACCTTGTTTCCTGCGACTGCGTCGTAAATCTCAGATCTTTCTCGAACAAAATCATGACGTCACCAAGAATCTCAGCTCAATCAGCCTACTTGCATGAATTCTACGTCATCCGTGCCTACGTCATGAATATACACGTCACAACTATGACATTCATAACTTTATTCATATTTGCCAATACAGCCATCGTGGTCTCAATATAATTCAATTAACGGGGGCATTCTCCCTTCACCACGTTTTAAAAACAGTTGCAAATTGTTTTTAAACTCTGTGTTATAAATATCTCAATTCACTTGAACACGAAATTGAATTATTATTGGCTTACTCTTGGATATTTCTACTATGTTCCTTAATCATAAGTCTCTTCTACTCTGGTTTGTGTGTGGCTAATGCATTCTCTCATCTCTACTGTCTCTTCTGTCCTGTATTTCTGTTTTCCAAGTTCTGCTGACTTGTAGAAGGACCAGGATCGATCACTACATCCTGTCTTTTCTTTTGATTTTCAGCTTCCTTTTCTCGTAATTCCTTCAGATACTGCTGACTTTCTTTCTCTCTTTCTTGATACTTGTCGGGTGTCATCACCTGACCTTGAGAATTCTGATTCTGATTCTGATACTGGTTATTTCGATTGTAGTTTCTATTATAACCATTGTTATAGTATCTACCTCTTCCGTTGTTGTAATTCCCTCTATTATTACTCCAGCCTCGTCTTTGCTGATATGGACGGTAACCTTGGGATCTGTTGTTGCGGAAATAATTATTCCTGTGAGGACCTACATTTTCAGTTTCTTTTTCATCAGGCTTATCAGTTTGCTGCACTTGATCCATGTAGACTGTATTAACGTCTTTGAATTCGTGCCTCTGACCTTTTTGTACCAAATTTGGCATTGGACTCGTGTAGTCAAGCCTTCTCAATAATTCGTCCATGCTGGTCAAATCTCTGATATTTGACGATATGATCAGTCTTCTTACCTCCACAGGCAGCATACGTGAAATCGCATCTATCAACTGCTCTGTTGACAATGGGGGTTGCAAAAATCTCAAGCGTGATAACTGACTCGTGAAGAAATCAGCGTACCGTGTTGGAAGAGTACCTGAATACTTCCTCGAGTATACCTCAGCTCTTAACGAATTCTGAGCTTCTATTGACCAGAATCGTTTTATCAGTGCCTCTGCAAATTCGTCAAAATTGCTGAAAGTGTACCGAAATGCTCTAAACCACTCAAGGGGTCCTCCAGCTAGAAATCTTTCTACGATTCTCATCTCTCTCTCTCTAGGAATGTGGGCTTCTATGAAATAGTCTTTAAGATTCCTGATATATTCGATCGGTGTGAGACTATCAGTGTTGCTAAATTTTTGAGGTTTGTCTTCAAAATTCCGGATGACTGTCACATTTCTCGGATATGAATCCATATAATGTTTCCCACTATCACGATACTTCCATTCAGGTTCAATATTTCTATCCTCTTCTTCTTCCCTGAATCTGGATATACGTTCCTCAGGACTAATATCTCTCCCTTCTGTAGCGAGGTTACATCTTCTTACGTAATTTCTATCCTCTTCACCAGTCAATCCTTCAATATCCTTGTCTGTGATTTCTGTGATGACTTTCCTAATCAACTCTTCCTTATAGGTTTCCATCATGCTAGCTTCTCCTAGTTTCAAATTCTGCAGTTTGCTCGTAGTTTCATTAACATCAGAGACAACTTTATGAATCTGTTCCTTTAACGCAGTTTTTAATGCTTGCACGTCCTGACCTATCTGAGTTCTATCCTCTACCTGCTTTTCGGATAGCGAATCCATCCTTACATTCAAGTCTTTCCTAATCTGAACTACTTCATTATTAATGTCTACTTGTGTACTGGCAAGTTTTCTTTCAATTCGCTCCTGAATTTGATTTACATGTTCCCCACTTGACCTGTTCCATTCATCTTTCCAAACCGTTACATTTGCAGTTAACATTTCCGCGATATCTACTTCAATGTCTTCCTTAAGTAAACGATTGTGATCTAATACTTGGGTTCTCATGACCTCTACATCGTATTTTAAACCAGCTAAAGAAGCTGTTGTCCTAACAGACTCGTCAACTAATCGAGTTGTTAATGCACTAATGTTACGAGTACAAAGCGTTTTTGAAGTTTCAATTTCTTCCCTAACTTTGTTAACATCAGTCTGAACTTTAGCAATGTCTACAAAAACAGTATTCACTTCTACTTGTATCTTATTGATATCGCTTTGCATATCATTAACATCTGAATGAATATTATTGATGTCAACTTGGACATTTGACACATCAGTTCGAGCATTTCTAACCTCTCTTTGAATTTCCTCTACTTTGTCTTGTACAGTAGCAACATCATTCCTAACAACAATTACTTCAGCTCTAGCACATGAAATATCACCCCGGACATTGGCAACATCAAGATTCAACATAGTAAGATCTTTCTGTACCTTAGAAACATCAATTTTAACATCAGACACATCTTTATGCACATTGGATAAATCTTTATGGACATTGGACACGTCTGTGCGCATGTCAGTTACAGCATTCTCGATTCCCTGGGTATTGATCTGTAAACGCGACACATTATTTTCTAGGTTTGCAGAACTGGTCTGAAGAACTTTCAAACTTTCATCCAGCCTAATAGACAAATTAGCTGACAAACTACTACGGCTCAAGTCCGTGACGCCAGGCTGCGTTCAGAAGGTCGGGTCGAAACAATGGTAGAGGCACCGGTCGAAACAATATTAAAACTGATATGATGCAAAGGTATCATCATGTCCATATGCTACTACTTATAATATCGGTATTATGTGAGAGAAACATAATGTTTTGCTCTCCATGTTCTCGCTGCCATTAGGCTACTATTGACTCTCAACACCTGCCGATTTTGATGGCTTCATCTGCATCATTGAGAGGAATAAATTGCATAACTCCTCATGTACCGAATTGTCTTTAACGAAACGGACACACAGTGCCACAGATATCCACATTTAAAGCAGCCCGATGCGATGTGAAAAAATTACCGAGCGCACACTTTTACAGCAATATTGAGTCGGTTCTGCGAAGTTAACACGAATGATGTCAAACTCCTATTACCATACCGATAATTCTATTTCAATAATTTTGTGTGGCGTTTAAGAGCAAATCAATTATTTAAAACAATTAAATTAGAATTAGAATAAATTAGAACATTGTCATTCATTATTAACCAATTGCATGCATTACGGTAGCTATGATCGACTTAAGTGTTAGAATGTCTTATTATCATAAAGATATTCAATTTTTCTGTACAACTTTAGTTTTTAATTTTAGTTATTAAGTATGTTGGTAATGCTTGTTTTGCATTATGTTTTATTTACAGTGACTTTGTGATAGCAGGCTGTGACTTCCTGTTCCTGTATGTATTCTTTGGTCAACATGTACGTACTCACTCGTGTAGAAATGTGTCAAAATGCATCTAGTATTCAAGTATCAATCCGTGTGCCTTTTATTATAACTAACAGGTTATGAGCCCAGACCGGACTAGCAGTGCGTGTTTGAAACTAATATTCAACTTCGCTCAGTGAATACATAGAAACGGTGTAGCCTATTTACTCATTATGGCAACAACGAGTGAATCGAATGCCTCAACCACGTTTTCCGCATCGACTTCTGTTATCTCTGGGATTATTGTTTCATCATCAGTGCCTAATAAAGAGAAACTAAAAGGGCAGCCAAATTATGGAAGTTGGAAGATCGCAATGAGAATGTGACTTATGCTGGAGGGATTGTTTGGTTATGTCGATGAAACAATTGCCGTTACTTCACGTGTGGACACAATTCGTGACCAGAGAGCTCTGGCAAAAATATGCCTGGCTGTTAAACCTTCTTGCTATATTCTCGTGCATAACGCTACCAACTCGATAGATGCCTGGAATAACCTCAAAAAGCCTTCGAAGGATGTAGTATGGCCACAAAGTTCGAGCTGACCCGGAAATTTTTCAACATGGGGCAAGAAAGCAGCACAATGGAAAAGTTCGCCAACAACATCATGATGACCATGCAGAAACTCGCCGATATAGGTGAAACTATTGAAGATAAATGGGTCACATTCGTTATGAGGAATGGTGTATCAAACGAATATGAAAATTTCGTGGCGGCGCTGAACCAGCAGTTGAAGGAAGATTTCACTTCAGAAGATGTAAAGGTTGCTCTTCTGGGTGAAAGCGAGAGGAGAAGAGTGAAGGGAGAATGTGAATCATCATCTGCCACTGCTTTGTTCTCCAATCAATGCAAGAAGAAAAATTATAACAAGAGAAAACCAGGCGCTTCAGGATTTAAATGTTACGAGTGTGGCAGCCCTGAACATGGTGGTCGACCCAATTGTCCGAAGTTGAAGCAAAGCAAGAAATTTCAAGCGAACCGTGAATCAACTGCTGACCGAACATCAGGCGGGCAGAAGACTCTCCTCACCAAGGCGTTGACTACCAATGTGTCTCCCTCAGCATGTGTCATCGACTCAGGTGCAACGTCCCACATGACCAAGGATAGGGCATCACTGCAAGATGTTGACTCAAGTGTTCGTACGTCAATAAGCGTTGCAGACGATTCTGAGATATTGTCTGAAGGTGTCGGTAAGGTTGTCCTAAATCTTGATAATATCAAAACAGTGACTGATGTACTTCATATTCCAAATTTATCTACAAACTTGCTCTCAGTACATAAAATGACAGAAAAAGGGTACAATCTTGTCTTTGACAAAGAGTCCTGTAATGGATCAAATTTTTCTGTTGATGGAAATTTAGAGTTTAAGTGTGTAAAACAAGATGGTTTATACTCAATAGCTGAGTGTTCACAGGAACCAGTGAGGGCATTGTCCGCTGAAGGTATCTCTGATGGGGAACTGTGGCAGAAAAGGCTGGGTCATTTAAATCGTAAAGGTATGAAAGAACTACTACATATGGTCACTGGCATGAAGTTTAATCAAATCAATCAAAATGTTCGTGTTACCTGCCTGGAAGGTAAGCAAACTGTAAAGTCATTTCCTAAAAAGGGGAGCAAAGCTAAATCTGTTCTAGATGTTATTCATAGTGATGTACAAGGTCCCATGGAGGTGCAATCGTGGGACGGAGCCAGATACTGTTTGATTTTTGTCGATGACTTTACTAGGAAAGTTTTTGGATATATGATTGCTTCTAAATCAGAAGTTTGTTTAAAATTCCGCCTCTTCGAGGAGATGGTAGAGAACCAGCTCAATAAACGCATTAAGTGTCTAAGAACCGACAATGGAGGAGAATATACTAGTAAGGAATTTGAGTTGTATTTACAGGAGAATGGAATTTTCATCAAACCAGTATTTCATATAGTCCTCAGCAAAATGGTATTGCTGAAAGGACTAACAGGACCTTGGCAGAGAAAGCTCGCTGCATGCTGTTTGAGTCAGGTCTAGAAAAGAGATTCTAGGCAGAGGCTATGAACACTGCCATCTATCTCAAGAACCGATCACCCACAGCTGCAGTGAGGGATCTCGTACCAGAGGAGGCATGGTCTGGAGTAAAAGTTAATATTTCCCACCTTAAAATTTTTGTCTGTAAAGCCCAGAAGTTTGACAAGAAATCTGATGAGATGATATTTGTAGGTTATTGTGAAACACAAAAAGGATACCGCCTTGTAAGAAAAAGTGACCCAAGCGTATTGTTGTAGCTAGGAGTGTTGTTTTTCTTGAAGGTCCATCATTCCAAGTGAATGCAAATAATCCAGTAACTAATGCTGTAAATGACATGTCAGTATTGTCGGTGCCTGTAATTAATACTTTTGTTGATCACCACAATATTGATGTTGTAGATCTTGATGTTATGAGTGATGAAACTGAAAGGGTTGTGACTGTGTCCAATGACACTACACCAGCTGAATCATCTGATAGTGATAGTAGTTATGACATTTCCAACCTCTATATTGGTAGTGATGATAGCTCAATTGAGGATATTGTTAGTCGTGAGCCCAGTCCCCAGCATGACAGTCCTGATAATGATGGGGGGCAGATATCCTCAGCGTACCAGAACGGCCAAGAGGGATGAGGATTATGAATACTCTTTTCTGACTGTTGGGCCACAAGATCCTAAAAATTATTCAGAAGTATGTTCGAGGTGAGATCAGAAGTTGTGGAGAAATGCCATGCGAGAGGAAATGTTGTCGTTAACTAACAATCAAACTTGGAGATTGGTCGATAGACCATCAAATCACAATCTTATTCATTGTAAGTGGGTCTACAAACTTAAGAAAGGACTGGATGGGTCCAAGCGCTACAAAGCAAGACTTGTGGCGAAAGGATTCACTCAGGTTCCAGGTAGAGACTATGATCAGACTTGTTTACCTGTTGTTAGGCTCTCATCGCTAACAGTCCTATTTGCCCTCACTGCCGAGTCAGACTGGAAAATAGACCATGTGGACGTAACAACTGCTTTCTTAAATGGTGATTTGTCTGAAACAATTTACATGGAGCATCCGGAAGGTTTTCTGGAAAAGGGCAATGAAGGTAAGGTGTGCTGATTGCAAAGAGCTTTATATGTTCTCAAGCAAGCTGCCAAATCCTGGAATGATAAAATTCATGATTTTCTTAATCAACATACGTTCCGGAATTCAGAGTATGATGCATGTGTCTACACTAAGAACGAAGGTAAAACATGTGTAGCGATTGGCTTGCATGTTGATGACTTCTATATTTTCTCAAACTGTAAGCAGGAAACTAAGAAACTTAAGGAAACTATGTCTGAATGTTTTAAAATAAGGGACTTGGGTCCTGTAAGTGAATGTCTAGGTATGAGAGTGACAAGAGACTGGAAATCTCATTCAGTTAAGTTGGATCAAGAGAGCTACGCTCTCGACATTGTCAAAAACTATGGTATGGAGGAGTGTAAACCAGTGAACACTCCCCTAGCACTTGGTGTAAAACTTTTCAGGCCAATGAAGTCTACAAATCATCCACCGTATCAAAAAAATTGATAGGTGTCCTTATGTATCTGGCGGTAGGCACCAGACCTTACATCTGTTTTGCTGTTAGTTATTTAAGCCAGTTCAACAGTTGCAATAATGATGAACATTTCAATGCTGCCCTGAGAGTGGTTTGATACCTGAAGGGTACAATGGGCATAGGGCTAAAATATTGTAAAGGAGGTTGTAGTTTAACTGGTTATGCAAATGCTGATTTTGCTGCTTGTGCTGTTGTTAGAAAATGTGTTACTGGCTATGTGTTCAAGCTAGCAGGTGGATCCATTAGTTGGCAGGCAAGAAAACAAAGATCTGTAACTATTGCAGATAGCACATCTTTTGCAGAGTATGTTTCTACTAGTGAATGAGGTAAGGATGGTGTGTATTGAAGAGGTCTTCTTGGGGAATTATCAGTCCCAATCAAATGTATTAAAATTTTTAATGATAACCAAGGAGCTATTAATATGAGTCTGAACCTGTCATCTGGCAGCAAAAGTAAACAAATTGATGTTAGGTTCCATCAAATAAAGCATTGGATTAAAAGTGGTGTTGTCAGTGTTCAATACTTGCCAACTGAACAGATGATTGCTGATGTGCTAACCAAAGCACTTTCAAGAGCAAAACATGATTTTTGCATTGCATCTATGGGGATGGCAGATTAATTCATGTGTTGTGTGTACAAGGAATCGATTAAGTGAGGGTGTTAGAATGTCTTATTATCATAAAGATAATCAATTGTTCTGTAGAACTTTAGTTTTTAATTTTAGTTAGGAAGTATGTTGGTAATGCTTGTTTTGAACTATGTTTTATATACAGTGACTTTGTGATAGCAGGCTGTGACTTCCTGTTCCTGTATGTATTCTTTGGTCAACATGTATGTACTCACTCATGTAGAAATGTGCCAAAACACATCTAGTATTCAAGTATCAATCCGTGTGCCTTTTAATTAACTAACAATAAGTACGTAAAGCATAATAGAGATATATTTGAAAAAACAAATGGCGGTACGGGTGTAGTGAAAAAGGTGTTTCTGTGTGTACTTTATAACGCAGACACAAACTTATCAAAACACGGTATTACAGGCATTGTACATATACCGGTACCGTATTGAGAAACAACGGTACGGTACCCCATGAAAATTTCAAGAATCACCTAAACAATATAATATCTTGTCAGAGCTATTATTATTACCCAGTAGGAATATAAATATGTTTTTTCTTATAAATAAGGGAAGCTACAGTTAAATAAGGGGGATAAGGATAGGTATTGTGACCGAAATCCACTATGTTGGTGATCTTTAATTGCCGAGATTCGTAAAGCAACCTTGGAAGTGGTTGATGAATGTAACATATTGTAATGTATTCCAGCATGTGTTTGTAGCAGACCTAGAGCTAAAGAAACATTCTTCATAATTATTCTAGCTGCTAAATGGACCCATCCTTATGGCATTGAGCTAAAATTTAGCACAAGCGAGTGTCGAACATCTTCAACTCCTAACGGCTTTGACAAGTCATGACGCAATAGATGAGGGGTGGAAATTCCCCACACTCCTACGGATCAGGTGACCAGGGCAACCGGTGTGTGCTCTGTGTAACACGTGTAGAGAGGTCATTCCATTCTAGTCTGTTCTATTGCTGATTTAACACACATGTGCGCGGAGACGATCATTCTACCTTCGGGAAGCGTGTGTCCACACTATGATATTAGCATTACAATTTGCTTGTGAAATACCGGTACTTGTTATAACTTATTTACGAGTGACAGGTAAAATTAAAATTAGTGATTTCTCCAAGAGGCTGATGTAAGTAGAAACTGTATATTTATCAAGTGAACACATTAACACAGCTACAAATCGGACTTGACAAATTCACCGTGGAACGCCAGAATACGGAGACATTAATATGCAACATGTTAAAGCACACGATATAATAGCAGACCTGGTCGTGCTACGAAACCCGGCATATAGTCAGTCAATGTTGAACATTTCTACAATAGTAATTGCATCTTATTCAACATAATACATTCAACAAATAACCGGATTGAAAGCAAGAGCATTAATAAATTATTAACAGTATCGAAACAACACCGTACATTACATATCAGTGAAATACATGGAACATTTCCTCAGCAGTGGCGTACACCTAATGCCTTTTAGGGGGTGTCTGATGTCATCCACTATGATACTTTCACTCAAGAATAAGAATATGGGAACATTTATGGAACTTTTCATATACTTCAAGATAATGGCTTAAGCATTTAATAGGGAAACTTGATGGTGAGGACGAATCCGGGATTCGGAGAGGCTGAATACACTGTAGACCAGGCATCACGATGATGTTGGCGTTAAACGATTTTCTTAAACGTCGATCTTGCAAATTAAAGAACAGAATCAAGATTAATTCGTCGTGGGAAAATATGGGAAACACATTCATCGTCAACTTGGGCATATATTCACACCACACCCTTCTGAACATTTAGGGCAAACCAACACCATGATTTAATTATGTTCTTTCTTCCAGGTGGCTAAAATATATTTCGTATGAATTTCCAAACTTGGAGAGCAAATTATTTTCAAGATATTGAGATCTTTCACACACATAAATTCCGATATTTAATAATTATTTTGTTTTATAATATTTAATAATTCTAAACTTAGGATTTTTTTCTCATGGCGATTTTTACCATGAAGGCGATTGCGAACGGAACGTTTGACTTTTTGCAGTGGTAGTGATTGTAGCATATTCATTAATTTATGGCATTGAAATTATAATTATGGTTCATGATCTATGATCCTAGACATTACAGTAATTTAATTCAGATTGCACAAGAATACAAAGCCTATGATGCTCAGTCACATTAGGGAAATTTTTGACCAGATTTAGGAATGCAGATTACGAGAGTTTATAATAATTTGAGGATTATTTGTCATTATGTCAATTGGATTTGGAACTGCACTTTGAGTATAAGCACAATGAATTATGAGTTGTAGACACTTTATAGTGGTCTTATGGTGGCAACTGTTGGACATGAGAAATACCATTCCAACTTATTAATACGATTAATAAATCAATTAATAAATTTCTTCGAGGATATAGTAAATGATTATGATTATGCCAGGATGTATAGGGGCTTATGCAGTCCTAGGTTCAATGGACTTAGAATGTGCTTTATATTTGTAATTATATTAAGTAGTTCCAACGGTGGAAAACAGTGCAATGGCAGTTACTGCATTACTGTTCAATTAATCGTCATAATAAATGCAATGTTATCAGAGTTACATGTGCTGGTCAATTTAAAATTAATAATTCCTGCAGATCACAGGTGAATCATTTGTATCTTAATTTAATATATGCTAAAAATTATAATATCGCAATCTGAATAATTAAATTGATCCCATAAGGATATGATAAACTCAGATAATGATTTGAAAATGATATGAGGGATTAGGATGTCATTTGAAGCCAGTTATTGTGCGGCTATAACAAGTTATTGTTATGTATAGCTGATGTAATTTCCATAAGTAAACTTTAAATTATATTGATAAAAATTAATAATAATAATTTCATTCCACAAGTTCATTTAGTCAAATTAAATGATTGACAGTCATCATTGAAAATCGTAAGTCTGTAAATATTAGAAATGTGTGAAATTTATGTGTAAATTATTAATTCAGTTAACATTCATGGGAAGGAAAAATGTATAGTGAATTTTATTCTAATTTTTCTTCTTTTAGAAGCTGAAAGTGAAAGTGAAGTGTTTTTTATCATTATTATTCAGCTAATCATCGAACACTTGAACTATAATAATTTCTTTTGCGAGTACTTCCCTGATTAAGTCAAACAGGGTAGCTCAATGACAGTGATGGACATTATGGATTTTTATGATCCCAAACTAATGATTTTCATTGAGTAATAGGAGTGTTCATTTTTTTTGTCCGTCTGCTCAAAAATAAATTTAGGAACTCGATTTTTCAAGTTCTGGTTATTATTGTAGTTTGGAACTTCTCCCGAGTCAGTGATACTTTTTTTCTTTTTCTTGTTTGTGAAGTATTTGTCCTGTTGAACCTTGCATGCCTCTCCCTTTAATCGACCCGAGATATTCGATCTCTTGCCTGCCCGAGCTAGTCGTTTTGATTTTTTTTTTGGTATTGGACAAATATTTCCAGGACTTCTTTTTTGTATCGCCTGTGTCCCTTCTTCGGTTTCTCGTTGAAATCGCCGGGCCAACGTGACGTCGGGGAAACGGGCACAGTATATCTTATTAATGTTTACCTACGTGTTCTACGAGCCCAGAGACTGGCTGCGTGGGTCAGCGGCAACGTTCTTGCTTACTGTGCCCAAGTTTGCAGGATCGAATCCTGGCGCTGACAGCTGGCATTTGAGGGTGCGCAAATGCGAGGGAGCCGTGTCAGCAGGTTTACTGGCACGTTAAAGATACCCTTCGGGGCAACATTCCGGCACCCCGGCGTCTCTTAAAGTCGTAGTAGTTAAAAGGGACGTAAAACCAATAACATTATTATTATGAGCCCAGGATCTGAGATCGAGAGATTTCATTGAGAATGAGAAATTCGAAATAAGGATTTACTTTTAAATGTTTCTAGCCTGAACAATGAAGCACTGCAATTGATTCATATGTTTCATTATAGTGCTTGTAGTAACAATTAAATAAATGTCCCAAATATAATTTTTAACAAAACCTTTTTCTTTTAGTTTGCAGCCCCCTCTATAATGATGTCAATCCACCCCTGCTTGGTAATCACAACTTGAGGGATGTAACTGGCTGTTTGGAGGTTTCCAGAGTGATGGACCAATATTTTTCCCAACTTCGATCCAGATTTAGTATTGTCCCCTATCTTGCCTGTGTCAATCGACTACGGCGGCGCAATCTCGAAATTCCTGAGCGTTGACGTAACGCCATTTGTTTTGTGAGGAGTTGAGCAACGAGCTACAAGCCACATAACGATGGGAGAACTCTTGTTATCTCATCAACCAGTTTCAACCAAGCAAGGTGAACAGACGTGCAGTGAAGTGTAAGGATTAATGGGAATCGCTATTCAGCAGTACCGGTCGGTCATCGGCCGCTGGCAGGCTAGAGTGAAGTGCGATTTCGATGTCGGGAAAGTGATAGTGGGCAATGTCACTGAGCAGATGGGGGTTTTGGGAATGGGAATGATACCGCTGGTTGTGGCGACGCTACTGTTAATTGGAGGAGTGGAGCCAAACCCAGGGTCTGGTCAGCTAGGATGGCAAGAAATTGAAAAAATAAGAGAAATTGTAAAAGAAGCGTCCCAAAATGACCAGATCCGGGATATTCTTCGAGAGCAATGCAAGGAATTTAAGGAGATGAAGACATGTATAAGGGAAGAGTTGGGAAAAGTGACAGAAAGGCTGGCTGAAAATAGTAGAGAGATTGTTAATATTTGAAAGAAAAATAGCACAGTAGCGCCACCTGGTGAAATAGACATGTACAATAAAGAAGAGAACAAAAGACGAGTCAGTGCAAAGTCTGTGCGTGTTCGCGTGACATGTGACAAGCGTCTCAAAAGATGATTTGTATTTTGTATCGTATTTCTCACTTGATAAATAAAGATTTATATTAAAACTAACAGGTTATGGGCCCAGACCACGTGTAAATAGTATTATCTCGTGAGTGGATCCGAAGCTGAGCGCCTGTGGAACACGTGCTGTATTTTTTTTTTGTGAGTAAGGATAACCTCAAAATGGCAACCGGCAGTGACTACAAAGTTCAAGTGGATAAACTTGAAGGACCTGAAGACTGGGCAAAGTGGAAATGGCATGTGTTGATGGTTTTGCGGTCGTATGAACTGGAAAATATTGTTGATGGTTCGAAAAAGTGTCCTGTGTTGCCGGCAGGTGCAACTGCGCAACAAAAAGCGGCATATAAGCAGTGATTGAAAGAAGACGCGAAAGCGGCCAGTTTGCTAGCAGATGCGCTAGGAAAATCTGTTGCCGAGCTCGTGTTGATGTGCACCAATGCCAGAGAAATTTGGACAAAATTGAGCGCACGGTTCGAACGAAGCAGTACGCAGCGACTGAACATGTTGATCGAGTCATTCTTCCGAGTGACACGTGACGACAAGGAGGACATCAGCACCCATGTCGCAAAGTTACAGAAGCTTTATCAGGATCTGAACGACGAACTACAAAAGCACAACGAAAACACGTTATCTGAAAGGATTTTGAACGGTCGAATTTTATCCACGCTGGGAAAAGAATATGATAATTTCAAGGATATGTGGGACACGATTCCGACGGAAAATCAAACTGTGAACTTGTTGATTGAAAAATTGTGCACGATTGAACTGCGTGACCAAGGAACCGTGGAATCGACTGCGCTTGTGGTACGTAGTGCTCCCAAGAAGCATTCCCAGTATGGCAGTGGCAAAGGCAGCGCTGATGACAAGTCGAAGAAAAATGTTCAACGAGTGAAGCAGAAGTTTCCATGTTTCAAATGTAAGGAATTGGGCCATTGGGCAAGTGAATGTCCAGTGAAGAAGAAAGAGGGTGACACTAGAAACAAAAATAAGGAGAACAATGTTTCGTTTCTGACACATGCGATGAGTGCGTTAGACGGTGACTTTGTTCAAGCCGACGAGTGGTACTGCGACAGTGGCGCCACAAATCACATCACCGCGAACAAACAGTATTTTACAACATACGTCAAGTTTGCTGCTCCAGAGAAGATTTTGCTAGGAAAACGAGGTGTGAGCTTGCTAGCTCACGGCAAAGGAACTGTAAACATTCAAGTGCGGCTGAACAACGCTTGGTTGAGTGCTGAGATGTCTGAAGTTTTGTATGTTCCCGATGCAATGGCTCATCTGTTTTCTGTGAAAGCTGCTGCAAGGAAAGGTTTCTGTGCAAGACTTGACGACCAAACTGTTAGAATTGAAGACAAGGTTACTGGAAAGGCGATGATGGCTGGACGTGTGAGTCATGGTCAGTATGTACTTGACATGCGCGTCGTGAAACCGACGCAACCCATTCAAGTGAATTTAGCTACATCGTCGGACAAACTGCAGATCTACCATGAACGATTTGGTCATCAACACAAAGCGCATGTCAAGAATGTACTGAAGCAAATGAACATCAATGTAGACATGTGTAAAGAGGATTTCTGCGATGGATGTGCACTGGAAAAAATGCATCGACTGTCATTCAAGACACGAATGAATCGACCAACAGCCACCGGTGAACAAATCCACGCCGATGTGAATGGACCAATGTCTACTGAATCTCTTGGGAAGGCACGCTACTACGTATGTTTCAAGGATGATTTCAGCAAGTTTCGACGAGTTTTATTTTTAAAGCACAAAAGTGAAGTGTACACCGTTCTAGAACAGTTCCTGAATGAAGCCAAAACAAATGGACACGTCGTGAAGCTGTTCAGGTGTGATGGAGGAACAGAATTTGACAACAAGAAGGTTTCTGAACTACTCGCAAGCAGAGGCATAGAACACAGCATTACTACGCCGTACACACCACAACAAAACAAAACGGAGTTGCGGAACGTGAAAATCGGACGATTGTGGAGTGCGCAAAATCTATGCTGAATCCCAGCAAGTTAACCAAACAACTTTGGGCTGAAGCCTGCAACACTGCGGTGTACCTCCTGAATCGCACTGGGAAGTCATGCATTGAAAACAAATCTCCCTATGAATTGTGGTATGGACGACCAGTGGGAATTCTCAGTCATCTGAAGATCTTCGGAACAGAATGCTACGTGCATATCGACAAGAATTTTCGCTCAAAGTTCGACGACAAAGCTGTTTTTGGACTTCTGGTTGGGTACGTGAACGACAGGGATGGATTTAGAGTCTGGATTCCAACTCAGGGAAAGGTTGTTCTAAGCCATGATGTGAAATTCAAACCTGAAGTTGTCTGCAATCTGCGCGCCAACGCCGGAAAGGTTGAAGTCACGCTTGAAGAACGTGTGGAGAGGAATCAGTCTAATTCATCGTCTGATGTAGGCCTACAGAGGAGGTCAGAGTCAGATGAGAACTTAAGCGAAATTGAAGATTTTGCTTCGGCATCCAGTTCCGGAGGAAGCGAAGATGAGGAAGAAGGAGAGACTGAAGAAAGAAGGAAAAGCAAACGTGAAAGTAAGAAGCCATCGTGGATGATCAGTGGAAATTACATGTACATGGCTGGACCATCTATCGAAAAGAATCCTGACTCATACTCTGAAGCGCTGCAGTCTAGTGATAAAAATCAGTGGCTGAAAGCAATTAATGAAGAATTGGAGTCCTTAAAGGAAAATGATACCTGGAAATTGGTTGAGCGTCCAAATGGTGCACGAGTCCTGAAAAATTGGTGGGTTCTTCGACAGAAGACAACGTACAGTGGAGAAGTTCGCTTCAAGGCACGATTGGTAGCCAAAGGCTATGTGCAACAGCATGGAATCGATTATGAAGAAACATTCAGCCCTGTTGCACGGTATGATACCATTCGAGCTCTGTTGGCAGTAGCTGTTGAAAAGGAGATGAAACTTTGTCAATTTGATGTCAAGACGGCCTTCTTGAACGGCGAGCTTGAAGAAGATGTGTTCATGGAACAGCCAGAAGGTCATCAGGACGGTACTGGCCGAGTGTGTCATCTAAAAAGAAGCTTATATGGTTTAAAACAGGCTCCACGCTGCTGGAACAAGCGTTTCAAGACATTCATGGAGAAAGCTGGATTCAAAAACAGCAAAGCTGATCCTTGTCTCTTTTACAGCAACAAAAATGGAAAGTGGTTGGCTGTTGTAATATTTGTGGATGATGGTCTGGTAATTGGCTACGAAGAAGTCATCGAGCAGTTCATGGAAAAACTTCAGCAGGAATTTCACACGACCAGAGGATCTCTCAACAATTTCCTGGGCATGAAGATACAACAAAACCATGATGGATCAATTGCAATCAGTCAAGATGATTATACGAGGAAAATCCTAGAAAAATTTGGGATGGCCGAGTCAAATGGAGTGTCTACCCCAGTTGGACGCGAAGAAAGTGAAGACGGAGAAAAGGTTTCGGCCAGGGTTCCTTATCGTGAGGCGGTGGGATCCTTGATATACCTGACTACAGCTACACGTCCAGATATCGCATTCGCGGTCAACAAAGCTGCTCGAGCCATGGAGAATCCTACAGTTCAAGACTGGAGTCAAGTGAAACAGATATTTCGATATTTAAAGAGCACAGTGAACCATGGAATCGTCTATAGGAACGAGGACGTTTTGAAGGTCTACAGTGATGCTGACTACGCCGGTGACAAGAGGACGAGACGTTCAACGACGGGTGTCATTTCGACCTACAATCATGGAGCTGTATCGTGGAGAAGTCAGTTACAGAAGTCTGTGTCAACATCGACAACTGAAGCTGAAATTGTGTCTGCAAGTGAAGGAGCAAAGGAGTTGATTTGGCTGAAAAGACTGTTTTCTGAATTACTGGGAACTGCTGACAAACCTCCTACGCTTTACATCGACAATGCTGGTGCAGTTAAATTGGCTAAAAATCCGGAGTACCATCGAAAATCCAAGCATATTGAGGTACGTCATTTCTATGTGAGGGAAAGATTTTTGGACGGAGACCTCGAGCTGGATCACATCGACGGGACCAATCAATTAGCTGATCTTCTAACTAAACCTCTGGAGAGGGTCATATTCGAGATGCTGCGTGAGAGGATTGGCGTGTAAAAATGACATCTTAGAGGCTGAAAAGTGTTCAATAGTTCATCTTGTTTATTTTTTTATTTGTATTTGATTTTTCTTTGGAGGAAGTGTTAATATTTGAAAGAAAAATAGCACAGTAGCGCCACCTGGTGAAATAGACATGTACAATAAAGAAGAGAACAAGAGACGAGTCAGTGCAAAGTCTGTGCGTGTTTGCGTGACATGTGACAAGCGTCTCAAAAGATGATTTGTATTTTGTATTGTATTTCTCACTCGATAAATAAAGATTTACATTAAAACTAACAAAGATAAGGGACCTAAGAGAAAAGGTTAGGATATTAGAAGGGGAGGTGAAAGAATTAAGGAAGAACAAGCAGGATGAGAGAAATAAAAACGTCTTCATTTACGGATTAAAGGAAGATGGCAATGAAAGCACCAAGGATCTACTGTCCAAGGAGCCCCGAGTGATTAGTGACGGCATACACATAAACATTGGGGACTCAGATATTGACAAAATGTTCAGGATAGGGCGGGTGAAGGGCAAGAGGCCCGTGAAAGTGTCATTAGTTTCTTCACTGATGGCTCACAGAATTCTGGCGAACACAGAGCATCTGAAAGGGGAGATGATATGGGTAAGAAGGGACATGAGCAAAGAAAAGGTAAGTGAACAGTGGACCTTGCAGTTTCATTTGATGAAGGCGAGGAACTCTGGTCTAAAGGCTTACGTAAAAGCTTGCGATAAGTGGCAATAACTGGGAGCGGATTTGGACAGTGGCACAACTTCAGGATATGGAGCAGCAGCAACAACAGGAGCCAGTTACACGTAGCAATCAGGTGGGAGCGAGAACTGACGATTCAGCGGAAGGTGTAGTGTTGACTCAACAGGGAGTACCGACCCCAAAGTCCAATACGGAAGTTGCGCGAGCAGGAACAATTCAGGTCAGCAACAAGAACACCGGAGAAGTGCGTGGTATGCAGAAAGGTGAGACTGTCAAGCAACGAGTAACTAGTCTTAAGGAACTTTGGGGAAAGAAAGCCACTGTAGAGCATCTGAATGTGGAGAAAGAGGTCATCTCTTCTCCAGATGGTAGTATTCTAGAGCTAGAGAGAGCTAGAGTTACTAGAAGCAAAGCCACTGCCAGTGAAGAGGGTAGGGGGGAAAATAAGTAAATTGGAATACTGCATGTGTAAATATAGAGGGGTTTTTTAATAAGAGAGGAAACGATGTAGTTATGACTCTAATAGAAGATATGCAGATTGTAGGATTTGTTGAGAGTTGGCTCCCTGCTGGTTACGAGGTTAAAAAAATGGCTACAATATATATATATATATATATATATATATATATATATATATATATATATATATAAAACCTAAGATTAGGAATGCTCGGACCGGTAGGTTCCCGGGTGGGATTGTTGTTATAATTAAAGAAGAGGTGTGTGAATTATCAGAATGTATTAATTCAGAGCTGGAAGAAGTAGTGTGGGTAAAAGCAGACATTAAGGGGCAGGGGAAAGTAACGGTATGTTTTTTTTTCTACAACCCTCCGGAGAATTCTCCGTATGCAAGAGAAAACTTCTTCGATGAATTAACATTGAAATAAACAGAATTCAAAATATATATGAGGAGACAGAGATTGTGCTTATAGGGGACTTCAATGCGAGGGTTGCAGACATAAAGCCCCTTTACAGCAAGGGGGTTGCTGAGGTCTCATGTGGGGATAGACATAGCAAAGACTGAGAATGCAACAAGAACGTAGAAAAGATTTTGGAACTATGTGGTGCAAAGGAGTTATATATTATATACTGAATGGTGTCTATGTGGGGGATGAAGTAAGTAACTTGACATATATAACAGAAAATGGAGGGAGTGTAATCGACCTAGCAATATGTTCCAGAGGAGCACTAGCCCTATTTAAGAGATTCACTATTGAAGAATGGGGTGAATCACATCACCTACCAATTGTCGTTAATATGCAGGGAGCGGTGACAAAATCAAAGGGAAAATCTCAAGTTAAAGCTAAAGATTCAAATGGAGGGAGGAAAACTGCAGAGAGTTTCAGAACTACTTCCAGGGAGAAAATTTTGAACTTATAAAGGTAGGGATAAGTTAAATGATCAGTAATGATCAACTTGAAGAAGTAATACATATGATTGAGAATACAATTATGATTGCGGGGCGGAAAATGTGCGTGAAAGCTAGGAGAAAGGTAGAGAGAATTAAAGGATGGTAGGATGAATCTTGTAGAGGGAAGAAAACCGAAGTTATTAGGGCACTGAAGTTATACAAGAGAGAAGGGGATGATACGGTGAGAGCAAAATTTTGTCGTCTAAGGAAAGAATACAGGGAACTGCTCAGCAAAACAAAAAATTAGTGGCAGGGTAAAGAAGCAACTGCACTAAGCAAAGATTCTAAATCCAACGATTCTAGGAAAGTGTGGAACAGATAAATTCATACTGTAGGGGGAGCAGAAGTGGTGGCGGGAGTTCAATTAGTGATGAAGTATGGATTACATATTATAAAACTCTGTTAAATGCTAAAGATAATTGGAGAAAGAGAGGTGAGTTTGGCGTCCCGAGGGGGCTGAAGGTCGCTCTGCCTATGCTGGACCAAGTCATATCGATAGATGAAGTTAGGGAAGTAATGGCGAAAAGCAAAGGTGGAAAGTCAAGTACTATTTCGGGGTTAACAAACGAACTTTGGCAAGAGTCGGGTAAGGATAGTTTTATGTAGGAAAGCTCGGTAAAAACCTTTAACGATATTTTTGTAGGAGGTAGATTTCTGAGGGCGTGGCAGGAGGGGATAATTTGTCCAATATATAAGAAACGTGGAGACAAATTAGACCCAGGCAATTACAGAGGCATAATTATGCTTGACAATCTGAGCAAAATGTACACCGGGGTCTTAACCAAGAGTTTAATGGCGTGGGCAGAGGGCTGTTCGGTGTTCGGTGTTCTCGAGACTCTAGCCAGGGTTTAGAAATTGGATGAGAACCAGTGACAATATAATGGTGGTGAAAACGTTAATGGACAAATACTTAAGGAGGAAAAGATGATGATGATGATGATGATGATGGTTGTTTTAAGGGGCCTAACATCTGGGTTATCGGCCCAGGAGGAAAAGAGGTAAGCTGTATATCACAGCTATTGATTTGGAGAAGTCGTTTGATTCAGTGAGCAGGAGAGCTGTCATTGCTAAACTGGGCAAGATCGGGGTGCCACATAAGATGATAAGAGCAATTGAGAATGTGTATTCCGAAGTGAAATGTGCAATTAAAATTAAAGAGGATGTAATTGTAGGAGAGATAAAGTCTAATTTAGGATTAAAACAGGGATGCAAATTATCACCGGTGCTCTTTTTGCTATTTAATAACGATATTTTCGAATCAAAAGGCTTTGAACAACGGTCCAACCCTTGCTTGGACAATCACGATATCCCGGGCCTAGCTTTTGCTGATGACATCCTTCTGCTCGCCCTACGCCTCCTAATATGCAACATAGCTTTGATGAGATTGTGAAATACTGTGAGGATTGGAATTTAAAAATTAATCCGCGTAAGACCAAAGTTATGGTGTGCAAAAAGGGAGTTAAACTGGCTAAGAATGAAAACTGGGTCATGTATGGGTCAAAGTTGGAGACAGTGAAAAAACTTGAGTGTCTAGGGACGATACTGGCGAGTAATGAAAAATGGACTGAACAAATTAAAAGGGCAAAATCGAAAGGGCTAGTGGCATTGGCGATTGTTAAAGCGTTAGAACGTAAGTTACCGAATCTTGACTACAAAGTTCATAAACATGTGTTTAACGCACTCATCGTATCAAGAGTATTATATGGAGTGGAAGTATGGGGTTTAGAAGAAGGAAAGGCAACCCTGGACAATATTGTAAGTAAGTTTGCTAAGATAATTTTGGGTCTACCTAGTTCTAGTTGCACGGCGAATTGTGGAGCAAGAATGTTGTGTGAGGATGTAAGTATTCGAAAACATATTATAAAAAGGATCACAAAGTCTTGGATTCGTCTGAAAGTAGGTGGAGGGGGGGGGGGAATGTTAAATGTAGCCTATCTGCACCAAATGAAGTATCAGCAAGAGGGCTACTGGGTGGACGGGGTGAGAAATATACTGGAGAGATTAGGAATGGGTTATCTATGGGATAGGAACTTACGAAGAGAGGAAGGTAGGGTGTGTAAAAAAGTGTGCAGAAGGGTTAATGACATAGAGTTGCAGGTACTGAGAGAAGAGTGTGGCAACAGGAGAATCTTAACGGAGCTCTGCGAAATAAGGAACTTTATGAGCATAAAGCCTGAATGTCTAATGAAAAGAGAAATAAGAGGGATAATTTGGTGGTTAATGGGGGTGTATAAGAATAAAGCATAGATAGAAGTAGGAAAATAGTAACTTTGCCTTTTTTGTGGGAAGGTTATGGGTGCAGCACACCTGATCAAGGAATGCAATGAGATTAAAACGATAAGAGCAAAGTTTGTTGACAAGTCAGATTTAAACAGAATAGAAAATGAAAATGAGTATCACACTTTAATAAAATTACTAAAAAGGGAATGGTGGAAGGCAGGTCAATTAGCAAAATCTTTTAATATCATCAGGGCAATGTGGAATAGGAATGCGACAGATGAAATCCAGAATAAAGATGCATGTGAATTAAGTATACAGGTACAGGAGATGGTTTCCTAAACTATAAAACTTAGTTAAAGTCTAGGAGAGCCTCTCTGTATCAACTAGGATAAGAATAAGTTAGTGTTATTGTTAGTGTCTTGTTAATTGTTTACAATGTAAATTAGTTGTATGTTTGTGACTTATTTTTAATTTTTATGTGAACATTGTAACAATCGCATACATCAGGTGATGGTTGGAATAAATAATACTCTCGTCCCAATCTATGGTTATCCGAGATTTGGAGCAGAGGGCATGCTAACTTGTTTCTAAATTGTTTCTTATCTCATCAAGGTAGAAAATTTGCCGCATGTCAGATACTAACCACCATTTTTAAAATTCAGGCTAATAAGATGCGGTAGTCCTAATGGGATTCACATAACTTGACACGGAACTTTCTGGTTGCCACGAGAACAGATACCGGTACTCAATTTGTGGTTAACTACCATGTTCTGATGATGTAAAACCATGTCAGAACAAAGCTGTCATTCACATTATACAGCGTGTCCGCAAAGTCTCTCCACAATGCGTTTCTCGCCTTGGGGGACGTGTGGGGTTGGTAGTACAGTCATGTTATTTTGTTATAAGGAAAACTATTACATTGAATTAAGTAATGCAGTTATATATACGGTACTCATCATTATCACACTATGCTCCGTAAAGTTTCCACCAACATGGAAAACCTCTTCCACTTAAAACTCACGCTCTTCAGTAGGAAACATTTCCACTAGACTCAACTTTCACAAGAACTTGACAAGAACACAGCGTCAACACTGTCACGCACAGGCACTCATTGTCGGCAATAATGAACCGATATTCCCCACCCTATCACTCCAGTTGAAGGTCAACACGGAACAAGTGCATGCTTATGCCAACCACTGCGGTGAGACTTTGCGTATACAGCGACATGAATGTGCTGCCAACCTAACACGTCCCGCAAGGCGAGATCCGTGTAGCTCGCCGTTGCGGAGAGACTTTGCGGACATTCTGTATGTGTTGGAGAGCTTTTCCCACAAGGTTCGGATACTCCAGACTGGTTGCCGAGAGCGCTAGCAGAGCCTAATCACCATATGTTGCAAGGCAGGGTCTAGTCTTGTGTGCATGGGCGCCCGCAGGGGGGAGTAAGGCGGGGCCGTGTCCCACCCTGGATTTCCGAGAATGTTGAAATTCGATTGTTCATTTTCGCACCAGTTTATTTCTTAAATGGAAGCTACTGATAGTCAACTGGCAACTTTTACAACAGAAAATTTCTTTAATGTCGCTGACGTAAGATGTATTTTACTTTAAAAAAAATAAGGTTCTAATGATGTCATACACTCTGCCACCAATGGAAACATGTCTCCAATTTTCAATACGGCTATGCCTAGTGTTAAATACAGTATGTTTCCCCCAACACTATCTCAAGTGGCTACTACGAGTACTTTTGCCACCTCACTTCGGCAGTGGCGATTTGAAAGCACGATCTGGAGATATTTTTAGACATTGCAATTGCAACACCATTAGCGGATCTTAACCCCTAAAATACCTTTTTTCTATGCTGACTAGTAAAGCACTGGTCCTGAAAAGTCATGCTTAAAATATTGGATAATTTACTGTATTCAGGCCCGTATTTACGGGGGGGACACAAACTTAGACAACTGCCCAGGGTGGCAGGTTTTAGGGACTGCAAAATTTCTGGAAAACTCCACAAAACTGCTTGGTCATTAAACGTCAAGTTATTAAAGTTTAAACACTCCACAAGATAATATACTTTGGCAATGTTCATTATTTAAGGACATCAATAAACGGATCGTCTTAGTCACCTTGGTGTTCTTGCTGTTGATCTGACTTGAATGTGAAATTGTACTAATTAGGAAATCCTAAACTTGATACCGGTATTTAAATAATTGATTTGTCCATTGGTTGCCATATCTTGATGAATGCAGTACATTTGCATTTGTCTGTTGGCACAGGCTAGAGTAAAATGTGGCTTTTCACCGATGTCTCAGTCTCATTCATGGCTGTGATTATATGGAAGTTACTGAGATATGGGTGGTGCTTAGTAATGACATTCATGGCACAGTCAGTGCCTGTGGATGCTGAGAAAGGTTCTACTCATAGGGTTAGTACTGGTGTTCTGACTCAGTGAGGAAAGCAATGGCAAACTACCTCACTCCTCATCTTGCTTAGTACGCCTCAATATAGTGGTGCCTTGGGTTTTGTGGGTATCTACCCAGATAACCTAACGGCAGTGCTTTTTGAGGATCCAACCAGCCTTCGGGCTGACTACCTAACAGACAGACAGACAGACAGACAAATATCTGTAAAAAATTAATGTAAATTCTTTGTATTAAGCTTTTTTTATTTGTAATTTTAGTAAACGCATATTTAGGCAATAGTGTATGCCACTCATATTTAAATACACACTCACCTTTGATAGAATGTTGAAAGCTTATCTGCAGTGCCATTGTTTTTACTCTGTTGTTGAATATCTTAGTGTATAGGAGAGATGAAATCTATAATTATATTTTACTTTTCTATTTTCATTGTACTACCTAGCTGTATGTTGTTGTATTTATAGAATTAAGTTTTCATATTATGATAATCGAGTGAGGTGTAAACAGTTGTGCAATAAGATTGTATCTATTAAGATCTGTTATTATAATAAGTTATAAATAGTTATAATATTAGTAATATATACCTGTTAGTTCTTTTATTTTATAGATGTAAATTCTGACGTGTCCTATATCAAAAATGTATCGAATACATGTATTTGATCAAATGTAATTAATCTATCTATCTATCTATCTATCTATATAAACAGGAATTTCACTCACAGTCAAGTACAAAGAGTGAAGTTTAATTCTGTTCACAAATGAAGCAACAACATTTACAACAATGCCAGTTATTGAATATAAGAAGGTTAATTTTTTCCCTCTTTGATACGGTAGACTTAACATTCATAAATTTGAAAAACTCAAAGAATACCCGCTGGCCTGGAAAAGGTAATCATCCTATCTGCTATGTAAAACGTCGATCTGCGTATTTCTTCGAAATCGGTCGAGTGACATGATGCACTCGACCTTATGTCTTACATTTAGGAAACATAATATGGCGGAATATCACTTGTTAATTTTAGAAAACTACGGAATTGTACAATATCTGTTAGTTTTCTTTGCATCGTAGATTATTTTCATAGCCAGAGAAAATATTGTGCTTAACGCTCAATTACACATTGAAAGCAGTGGTTTGTTTACGTTCATATCACCATTCCTCTTGTTTCAGTCAAGCGGAAGCACCACCACTTGAGAATGCGAATCCCGGTAGTAAGAAGATACAGTTTAGTGGTTTTTATCTGTTTTACTTCGTGGTTAGTAATAATCAAGTGAAATATTTTCATTGCGTATCGTTTATTTCGATAAGACAGCATCTAAAAGCAGTTCGTATTAACTATTTTAACACCCGTGAAATTCCTCGCGGTAAATCAGACCTCCTGAAAGTTGTAGTATTTCCCGTATTAAGTTGTATGTGTAACCAATGCCTAGTAATGAATTTAACCAACAAATTCTTCACTAATATTTCATTAAACTACTTCAAATGCCTAGGAAGTGTTGTGTGCCTGGCTGTAGAAAACTACCATCAATCTGGGTTACTTGGGTCTACAGTCCAACTTTGGACAGTTTGGACCCATATTTTAGAAACTTTTGCCGACAACTGCTTCATTAAAAGAGTGGCAAAATAAAACAGACGAGTTTATCGGAACGTTTCTCCAGCAAGGTACATATTTCGAGAAAATATTAAGGTAGGAATATAAGTGAGATTGAATTTATGTATGGTGGGTGATTTTCAAAGCAAATCAGCTTAAAAACTTTGTGTGCGTGAGCTGAGACAATCAAGTTATAGAATTTTACATATATGTGCTTACCATTGATCTCTATAATACTCCTCTCATTGGCCGCATGAAAAAGTGAGCCCAGGTAATCGGTTACATTCGCCTGGAGGTAGGGGAAGATCCGTTCTCTCCGTCAGCTGTTTGACAGTATGTAATATGTGAAAGGGGGCAATATCTTATCGAAAATGGTCATTTTTTGTAAATATATTTATTTCATAACAGTTTCAGACTACACATTGCTGTTATATAGTACAAACTAATTTATGAGGATCTGAAAGAAAATACATATATTTATTTTAAGGGGCTGGTTATATGGTTAAGTCAGGTTTGTCATAGGAATAGAGAGTAGTGAAAAGGGTTCTAAATATACGAGGACTTGCGAATACTGTATTCTTGGCTCTCACCGCGGAGGCCCGGGTTCGATTCACGCCTCTGCAAAAAAAAAAAAAAAAAAAAAAAAAAAAACTGGTCTGAGGGCTGGAGCAGGGTACACTCAAACTCGTGAGGCAGAAATGAATAGAGGGGGGTACAATTCCTACCTCAGCCATCCTGGAAGTGGTTTTCGATGGATTCCAGGCAAATGCCGGAATGGTACCCAACTTAAGGCCACGGCTGTTTCCTACCCAAATCCTACCTCAATTGCAAATACACACACCAGTACAGACATCACAGTGACACAGGTTATCAGACAAATTCACACCCAAGTACATGGGGCTACATGACCACGATGTCGCAAAGACCCTAAACATTCATCAACATCATAAAACTGCAGCCCAGACTACTTTGGCAGTGTACAGTAGCTTCTATAAAAATGTATCTTTCCCTCTCAGTCATAAACACAATGCATTACTGCAATGCATTTTCTGGGTTGCTGGAAGGATATACCGTATTATCATAGAACATTGCATTCACATGTTTCAAGATAACATATTTAATGCCAGAACTCCCTTGGTAAACTCATGTTTCCGTCTGACCCCAAAGCCATTTGGGTAATGTTTTTGGGGCTAGAGTATCCTTCCTTTTCCTGCCTCTCATGTCCCCTTCTCATTCTTGTTCGGATATCCTCATTCTCTAGGGACTAGAACTCTGAACTGGGATATGAGTTACATATTAAGTACCTTGCAGATTGTATGAGTTCAATGTAAAAATAATAATAATAATAATAATAATAATAATAATAAGGAACAATTTCCTTAGAAGATTAATTTTTGTTGCCGCAAACGCACTTTATTAGAGTCAAACTTCAGAATGAAATTTAGTGATAAATTGAAGTTAAAGTGGAAAAATTAAATTGTTGCCCAAATAATCCAGACCACACACCATCTGAATAAGCAAAATTTACTCTCTATATAAAAGAAAGGCTTGATCACCATCCTTTAATGGGATGACCCTATGGATGATTTGTTTATTGTTGTAAGTAGTGACATGATGACAGTTCTAATCACTCTCCTACTTTCATACGAACTTTGCCGATATCTCCCGAACGCATGATCTGTTTTAACGAACGAGGTGTTGTTGGCATTGGGGTGACGTCCTCTTTGCTAAGAATGTGTGTTGGTATTTTTAATTTTTTTTCAAAATTATTGTTTTTGAAATTGGCGCTATTTTGGAATGGGTGAATTTTGGAAAAAAGTCTGTTTGACGTTAATGAAAGGTCCCTATGCCCTTTAGATAGACAGCAAGTTTCAAGAGTGTAGGACAAAACAAAATGATAGCCTACTTTCTCGCGAACATTGGCGATAATTCGTGAACGCATAGTCGGATTTTTTACGAATGAGGTGTTGTTGGCGTTGGTATGACGTCCTTTTTGCTATGAATGTGTGTTGGTATTTATAAAAAGAAATTGAAAATTGTTGGTTTTGAAATTGGCGCTATTTTGGAAACGGGTTAATTTTAGAAAAACGTTTGTTTGACGTTAATGAAAGGTGCCTATGCCCTTTAGACAGACAGCAAGTTTCAAGAGTGTAGGACAAAACAAAATGATAGCCTACTTTCTCGCGAACATTAGCGATAATTCGCGAACGCATGGTCGGATTCTAACGAATGAGGTGATGTTGGCGTTGGGGTGACGTCCTCTTTGCTAAGAATGTGTGTTGGTATTTTAATTATTTTTTTTGAAAATTATTGCTTTTGAAATTGGCATTATTTTGGAATGGGTGAAATTTGGAAAGAAGTCTGTTTGACGTTAATGAAAAGGTCCCAATGACCTTTAGAGAGACAGCAAGTTTCAAGTGTGTAGGACAAAACAAAATGATAGCCTACTTTCTCGCGAACATTGGCGATAATTCGCGAACGCATGGTCGGATTTTAACGAATGAGGTGTTGTTGGCGTTGGGATGACGTACTCATTGCTATGAATATGTGTTGATGTTTTTTTTTGAAAATTGTTGGTTTTAAAATTGGCGCTATTTTGGAAACGGGTGAATTTTAGAAAAACGTTTGTTTGACGTTAATTAAAGAAGCCTATGCCCTCTAGACAGACAACAAGTTTCAACTGTGTAGAACAAAACAAAATGATAGCCTATTTTCTCGCGAACATTGGCGATAATTCACGAACGCAAGGTCGGATTTCAACGAATGAGGTGTTGTTGGCTTTGAGATGACGTCCTCTTTGCTATGAATGCGTGTTGGTATTTTAAAAATAATATTTTGAAACTGTTTGTCTATGAAATTGTAATTATTTTGGAAACGGTGAACTTTAGAAAAACGTTTGTTTGACGTTAATGAAAGGTGATGTTGTCCTCTTTATGAGGATGTAGGTGAAAACATCCTTTTTGGTCTAAAAGGGCGTTTCCGTTATGTTTCCAGATATTTGAGGAAAACGTGAAAAAAGTGAGAACCAAGTTTGGTGTGGGAAAAATCACTGTTATGATGGTAAAAGTCATTTTTTTATGTTGGGAGGGGAGCCGCGCTCTCGCTTTGAAATCATAGCGAAAAGAGAATTTGCAAGTCTTGAAGCTGAGCATGCCTCGAGGACCTAGTCTCGCTCTCTCTTGTCACGACGAGAATGCCGGCCGTGGGCCGCCGACTGCGTGGGAAACGTTGAGTCTGCACCTATGTGGGTAGGGTTTAGCTGAGGATTAACTCTACCTAAGGGAAGATGACCAAGAAAAAAAAAGGGAAGCAAGTTTCGGTATGAAGAACAAGTATGGATAGATAGGACGGGAGTCCAATGTAAAGCATAAACTCAAACTTGAAGTAAGTGTTCTACCACAATTTCCACCGTACAATGGTTGTGAGACACCTAAAGTGGGTAGGGACCTGGCCACAGCTAACGGTTAATGCAGCTGGAGCTTGGGCTATTTGCGAGTAAGCGGCATACGTTCTTTCCCTCCCAAGCCAGTATTTCAATACTATGGGATGGGTGGTAGTCTTGCAAGACAGAGTGATAAGGGATACAGGTTTACTGTTTTTCCTTTCAAAGGAGTTAGATTTAACCGAATGTTTTGAACAGTTAAAATAATTTGAATTCGCCGGGATATTCTTTAGTTCGGGGAACTGTTGGATCTCCAGAAAAAGACCGAATGTCCCCAGAGAAGGAAGCAATGAAGCAGTTTTAATGCTTTTATGACTGATTTTAACGTTTTTCTTGAAAACTTTGGTAAGAATACCAATTGTTGCAGTTAAGAAAGGCTAAGCTTTTACCCAGCAGACTGTCGACTAAAAGTTTAGAACAGAAGAAAAACTTGAGATTTAGAAACAAACCATAAGTCAGAGAAAAATCTTAACTTGCCTTAAGGGCTCTTTAGAATTAGCTATGAAGCTAAGAGAAACTTTGAAAATGTTGTTACGAAAAGTTTTTGTTTAAATGCAACAACTAGTAAAGATTTTATTATTTAAATAGTTATTTGTTTTCGTAAAGAGGGCTTAAGCCTATAGAAAGAATCAGGGAAGATAAGGTCCTACCTAATAGTTATTCTAACAATAAAGATAAGGAACAAAAGAAAACTAATGGTTTACTTAAACAATTTCAATGGTAAACTAAATAACCATATTTAAAGTTTGATTTTGGTTTTAAGTGGAGAATAACAATTTAAAGCTATAAATATCAAGGTCTCAGACCTAATTAAGAAAAGTTTACAATAATTGATTACAAGTTTCAAACTTGTAAAAGCACTAAACCTATGCAAAGGTTTTAAAATATGGGCTTACGATTAAGAACTTTTAAGTTTATAACAATAATTATGAAGCAATTACAACTTTGGTAATTAGATCAGGTACAATGTAGGAACTCTTAGAATCCCTTTATGGAAATCTTAGAGGCTATGAACAAACATTAAATTCAAAATTATAATAACAAAAAAAGGGGGAAAATAAGAAGAAGTTTCTACAACTTCATATATTTAAACAGGAATGACGAGAATTTTTAAATGCAAATAGGGCAGGTCACCCTTTTGTGAAACCTGGAGAGAAAAATTAGTTAACTCACTTGTGAGTAGAAAGAATAGAATTCCCTAGTTAGAAGGGAAAAACAATATGTCTTAATATGTGTGCTAGCAACAATTTTATGCAGAATTAAGTTATGATGAATGTAACATATTTGGGGGGGGGCACTTGCTAGCAAGCGAGGCCTCATAGAAATTGGCATAAATTTACAATTTAATTAGATTGTGTTAGTAAGGTACTTGGGAAGAAAGAAATGGGAACTTTAGGAGAAAGTCCTGGCCAAATGTATCGCTCTCATTCGAACGCGGCGCGGTTGGTAATTGAACAGGCACTGTTTTGCACTATAGTCTATTGATGGATTTGAAAAGTTCACTATTGCGGCACAGAAAGTTTATAAAGAGAAAAGTTATTGTAGTTATGGAGATCACTAGTTGAATTTTAGCTTGAACAAGTTTATTGCGTTGGGAAATTTATAGGTTGTAGTTGAGTGCTGAAGAAAAGTTCCCACGGAGGAAAGCAAATTGTGTGTTGACCCGTGGTTTATGCAACATAAATTCCTCAGTGAGGAAAAGTATTCCCATATTTGAGCGGAAAATACTAGATTGCTTTACTTGTAGAAAGATAGTTTGACGTAGAAAGTTCTGGAGTTATTATGACGGTTGAATGGGGGCTGTAGTGGCCCCACGGAGGAAAAGAAGGTAAGTTTTTATAGACAGTGTTAAGTTTGACAAGAATCCCACGGTGTGAGAAAGTATGCTCAGTTAATTTGTACAAGATGTACTAAATTTTCAGGTTTTAAAGTCAGCTTAGAAGCTAGAGCATTACTAGAAAAATCCCTCGAAGACGGTTATTGCATAATAGTTAGCAATTCCACACACTGCCTTTAAAATTGTATTTAAAACCTTTAAAACAGTTTAAAAATCATTGGAGATTGGTACTTAGCTTTTTACATGTTTGAAGAAAGTAGATGATCCTGGCGAACATTAGCTTAGATCCACAACATGGCGTAGATTTTTAAAAATGTCTCATATGGACAGGAGACAAGCCTTTCGGAGGCTTCAAACTGTATGCTCGAAAGCTAAAGCAGAACTGAGAACGAGCGAACACGCACCCGAAGGAGGTAGGCAGGCAAGGGGAAGGGGAAACGAGGGAGAGGGGTAAAGACAAGAGAACATACATTATAATAGACAACTTGATAACATGAAAAATTCTTCATAGATGTGAAGTTTCTTCTTCATGGAGCGGTGTTCATGGAGATGTTAGCTAGCGACAACGACGAAACCTGGTGGTTTGATTGGTAAGGAAGTCCTCTTGAGCATGGACATGTTGAGGGACTTCAGTGGTTAGCTGCTAGATGCCACTAGGTTGATCATGGAAGATATATATCTAGAACAGACTTATAAAAGGCATGAGCAAAGTGTACAGTCAAATAAAATTTAAAGAATCACTGTTGGTGTTTGCGAACTGGGAAAAAATGAATTGAATAAAATAAATAAATCAAAGAGCAGCAAAGGCTAAATCTGCCTGACCGTGTATTCCATGGAATGCACCATACTGGGGGGGAGGGGGCAAACACAAACAGCGAGGAGAAACACAATGTTAAAAGGTTAAGAGGAAGGGGGGCAATTAAAGAGATGGGTCTTGTAATATGCCCATTGGTAGTCAAGAGCCTAACCACCCTGACTCTTCCATCCCTTCCCGGGTAACACTCGACCACTCGGAGAACATTTCAGAAGGAACACCACGCCTGGCAGTGAAGCGAGAAACGGCTGACGGAAAGTAAGAAGTAGAGGCATTTGTTACTAGTTCCAAATGGATCGTACCAGTATCCATGCAAACGAAGAGAGAAACATAGAGTTTTCCGAACAATTTGTGTTTAGCTTCTGGGGAATTGCGTTGATAATGAAACGGACCCATGTAATCTACGCCAGTTAAAGCAAAGGGACGTATAGGAGAAGAGCGGAAAGAAGGTAGATCGCCCATCAATTGGGTGCTAACCTTAGGTTTCACCTTAAAGCATCGGATGCACTTGTGAATTACAGAGGAAACTTCATCAATTTATGATCCAGTACTTTTCCCTTAGTAAACAAAGTAGTGTGCGAGTGCCTACGTGCAGATTTCGATAAGGAAAGTCACGTATGATTAAGGAAGTTATGTGATGTTTGGAAGGCAAAATAGCCGGATGCTTTTTGTCTTCAGAAAGTAAAGAGTGCGAAAGCCTACCGCCTATCCTGAGTAACCCGTTGTCATCAAGGAAAGGGGCTAAGGCGCGAAGACGACTAGATTTCGGAAGATCTTTCTTAGCGGATAGCAAAGACAATTCAGTAGAAAAAGCCTCTTGCTGTGTTAGCTGCAAAACTTTAATAGTAGCGAGATTTAATTCATGATTGGTTAGATGCGATTTAGGAAGAACGGGTTGATCAACAACAAGATATTTCCATCTGAGAAGATAGGCAAAAATTCGAATTAGTTTGTGAAAGGAAGAGTAGCGAGACAGCAAGGGACACGAAACGTTAGAAATAAGACACGAAGCAGTAGATTTGGTTACTTTAGCGTCAGGCAAGTTGGAGTTTGTAACCGGAGGTTGGTAGGCCAGCAAGAAGAGTCTTCGATTAACCACGAGGGCCCATACCAGTACAACTGAGATGCTGACAATTGAGAGGGTAAGCAGCCACGAGAGATGATGTCAGCGGGGTTATCAGCGCTAGACACATGTTTCCATTGACATCCAGAAGAAAGAGTTTGAATTTTAGAAACTCGATTTGCAACAAAGGTTTGCCAGTGGGTGGGGATTTTGGCGATCCAAGAAAGAGTGATCATGGAATCGCTCCACAGATAGGTTTGCGAAAATTCGACTTTTAAGACTTTCTGCAGTTTTTGGCAAGTTCTGCGACCATGAGCACAGCACACAATTCGAGCCTAGGCAAAGTAATAGTTTTAAGCGGAGCTACTTTAGATTTGGAACAAATAAGATTTGAAAGTGAAGATTCGTTTAGAGGATTGCGATAAACCAAATATGCACAAGCAACCGTAAGCTTTCTCGGAGCTGTCAGCAAAAACATGAAGAAAGAAAGATGTGTTAGGAAGAGCGTTAATTAAATTTCTAGGAATTTCAATAAGAGAAAGATCAAATAGACTGCATCGAAATGAGAGCCATATATTAAGAAAAGAAGGGGGAACAACATCGTCCCATTCACATTTGAGAGACCATAGCTCTTGCATGAAAAGCTTGGCGATATCAATAACCGGGACAAGAAATTGAAGCAGATCGAACATTTTTGCAATTTCGGATACAAATTGTCTTTTTGTGTTAGGGAGCTCTTCGGAAAGCGAGACATTATAGATGAGAGTATCAGTGCGAGTGCACCAGTGTACTCCAAGCGTTTTTATTGATTCGGAATCTCCGCAAATTTTGACGGAAGAGGGGTCTACATCTTCGATGGGAAATTGAGCAAGGAACTCAGGTGAATTGGAATTCCACTTATGAAGTGGGAATCCTCAATTCTTCAACAATGCCTTCAGTTCCAGCGATACGAAAGAAGCTTCCTCGAGATTCGGAAAGAACTGGAGGTAATCGTCAATATAAAAGGTAGTAGTTAGGGCTTCAGAGGCTTTAGCATCAAATAAATGACCATCTTGAGAGGCTAACATATATAAGGACCGGATGGCAAGGGAAGCAGAAGGGTTTAGACCATACGTAACTGTTTTTAAACGAAATATTTTAATGGGCTTACTAATTTCGTCGCGCCTCAAGATTCTTTGGAGGTCTTGCTGTTCGGATTGAATTAAAACTAGACGGTACATCTGTTTGATGTCCGCTATGACAGCTATGGGAAATAATTGAAAATTTAAGAGTATAGTGGACTAATCGGACTGAATAGTGGGACCGGAGTGAAGAGTATCGTTTAAACTGTTGCCATTGACGTCAGGTGATGACCCGTTAAAAACGACTCGGATTTTATCCTTGACAAGAGGGTTTTTCCACACGGGATGGTGATTCATAAACAGTTTCAATTGGGGGGTGCAGTTCGTCATCAGATTTACTGACAATTTCCATGTGATTCAAACTTTCGTATTCATCCATAAACTCTGTGTACTGTTGTTTGACGAGAGGTTCTTTCTTAAATTTGCTCTCGATAGCAAATAGAGCTAGCTTATCGAGCTTTGGGTTGAGAATTAGTGAGTTTGGGAGGGTTGAGTAATCTCGGGATCCGAACAATGAATCGGCCTTCAGGTGAACGAGTAGTAGTGGAAAGGAAGAGTTGCTCACAGAATTCGTTTTCTGAAGAGCTCAAGTTAGGAGAATCAATGTTTTCAAGTTTCCAGAACTGTTCCAAATCGGTACTAGCGAAATAACATTGCGATACGGGTTGGGGGAATAATGAGGAAGTTGACCAGTAACAATCCAACCAAAATTATTGTCTCTGGCAACCACTTTTGAAGATAGTTTACGAATTTGCTTGCGAAGGCAATTCCAAAAACATTGGCACTGAAAAGTATGTCAATGGGACCTTGGATGTTAAGCAAAGGATCGGCTAACCTTAAATGAGAAGGAATATTCAGACCTGAGATATCAAGAGAGTGGCTTGGAGTATCCTCTCCGATGCTGTTAAGAATGAGGCAATTAAGTTTGAGAAAATTATTTCTATGACAAGTGTCCTTTATGGTTAGTTTCCAGAATTGCAAAGCTTGTGATTTTAAGCTGTTAATTCCTGATACATTAATAGAAGTAGGAGTTACTGGTAGGCCCAATTTTTTGAACAAAGAATTGGAAACGAAATCATGGGTTGCCGCTGAATCGAGGAGGCCTCGCGCACTGACCCAGTTGCCAAATTTATCCTGGACTTCGATTTGAACAGTAGACAATAGTACTTGAGCACTACGCCAAGACTTAGCGTTTTGAATAAAAGATGAAGCATTGGGACTTCTAATATTATCACTTTTTTGAGAAGTGGATGCTGCTGATGACCTCGATTGATCGTGACGATGCAATAAAGTGTGATGCGGTTTTTCACAATGGAACAGAGTCTAGAAGACTTGCAACTAGAAGCAGAATGCTTAGGCGAGAGGCAGTTGAAACAATGTTTATTCTGGAAACTAATTTTCTTCTGTCATCGACTGACAGTTCTTTAAAGGATTTACATAAATATAAAGCGTGGGAATCTTTGCAAATCTTTGCACTTTAATGGTTCATTTAAACTTTTACGAGGTTCACTTTGAGCATTTAAAGCAATATAATTTGCAACACGGCGTTCACTAGACCTAGTTTGGTAACCAGTGGCGTATGACTTGGATTTAAAAGAGCTGGACCCAGGTTTTTGGGTACTAGACGCTGCGTGTTCGCTTTTAGATTTAAGAGACAATGATTCAAATTTAGAACTAGGATAAGAGGGTTCACTTTGGTTAGCTAAAGCAGTTAAAAGTTGACATCTAGTATGCAACACAGATGATTACTGCTATTTGTGGAGTGTGTATAGTTTTTTGCAACCCTGTCAAGGCAGTCATGGTCATTTGTCAGGGAAGTACAAAGACAAGTTTAACCACTTAAAGCAAACTCTGATCTGGAGCGTGTTTCATTTCCCATGTCTCTAGATAAAATTCATTTATTTGAGAAAGACAACCCAAATTTCTCCTTTATGGTATATGGCATCGAGGGTTCCAATATTGTGGGCCCCTTGTATGCCACCAAATAGACAAAACAATATCACATTCACTTACTATTTTTGTCTCATGGGGGTAAAAATCATTATTGTTGGATAAAGAATTTGAGTAGATTGGTAAGCAGCCAAGTGTCTAACCATGATGGTAAGAAACACATTTGCGAGCGCTGCCTTCAGTATTTTACAACCGCTGAACTTTTGGAACGACATACGAGAGACTGTGAAGGGCAGCCGGCAATAAAGCTTGTGCTGCCCGAAGGGAATGACACAGTCTTGAAATTTAAGGCCACTAATAAAATAGACATGCTACCATTTAGTGTTTACGCTGATTTTGAGGCCCTCACTGTTCCCATTCAGGGGTGTGAACCAACCCCCCATACAAGCTCAACCTATCCAGTGCAGAAACATGAGCCTTTTGCTGTTAGTTATTCTGTTGCCTGTCACTATGATAAATCCCAATGTGAGTATGTAAGTCACAAAGGACCCGATTGTGCGCGGTGGTTTGTTGATCAAATAGATGTTTTAGCGAGCAAGATAGAAAAATTTTTGGACAACCCTGTACCTATTCAGATGAATGATGTACAGCAAAAAGAATATGATCAAGCCACCACCTGCCACATATGTGAAAAGCCTATTTTAAGCGGAGAAAAGAAGAGAGAGACCACTTCCACTGGACAGGGCATTGTAGAGGTGCCGCCCATAGCGAATGCAATTTGAAGTACTCTACACCTCGCTTCCTCCCTGCCTTCTTACACAATTTCTCTCACTATGACCTTCACTTCATTGTTAAAGAATTTACTCATGTAGATAAGAGGAAATTCACCATTTTGGCTAAGAACCATGAGAGCTTTACTTCACTTTCATGGAGGAAAGTAAGCATGAGCATTCGCTTTCTGGACTCATTCAAGTTTATGTCTAGTTCGCTGGATAGTCTTGTGAAAGGGTTAAGTGAGGATGAGTTACAACATACCCAATCCCACTTTACCAATGCAGAACAATTTAAATTGTGTGTTCGCAAAGGCGAATTTCCTGATGATTACGTGGGAAGTTGGGACGTGCTAGAAGAAACGTCTTTGCCTCCGCGAGAAAAATTCTTTTCTCAGTTAATTCAAAGCACTATTACTGAAGAACAATATGCCCACGCATGCCATGTTTAGCGAATGTTTGGCAAAGAAGCCATGGGCCATTATGCTATGCACTACTTAAAATTAGATGTGTTGCTTTTGACAGACGTATTTGAGACGTTCCATCAGCTATGTCATACGATATATGGATTGGAACAAGCACACTACTATACTAGTCCAGGGGTAAGTTGGGACGCTGCTCTCAAATACACCCAAATCGAGCTTGATTTATTGACGGATCCTGATATGGTACTAATGATGGAAAAAGGGATTCGTGGGGGTTCGTATCGCTCAATCAGCGACATGCCAAGGCAAATAATCATTACATGCCTGATTATTGTCCCGAAGAACCAGAAGCTTACTTGATGTATTTTGATGTAAACAATTTATAGGGTTTCGCCATGAGCCGACCGCTGCCGTAAAAAAAACTTTGCCTGGCTGTCTGAGGATGAAATTAAATATTTTAATGTGCATAGCGCAAGCGAGCAACAGGACGTAGGATATGTTCTTGACGTTGACTTAGCTTATCCCCCCATCTCAGACAGCGACATGGTGATTTTCCCTTTTGCATAGAGAAAATGGTGCCACCCGATAGTTAGGGCAATCATAAAAAATTGATGGGCATCTTGTATGACAAAAATCACTATGTGTTGCATATTGACATGCTGGTAGAATGTTTAGCCCAGGGCTTAACCCTGAAAAAAATCCATAGAGGTATCTCTTTCTGTCAGAAACAGTGGTTGAAACCGTAAATGGATTTAAATACCAGACACAGACAATGTGCCACTCAGCCATTTCAAATATTTTTTTAAAACTGATGAATAATTGTATTTATGACAAGGGTTTGGAAAATGTACGGCAGTATAGGGACATAAAATTGGTGAACACATGGCATGGACAATGGGGAGCTCAAAAATACGTTGCAAAACCAAATTTCAATTCATTGAACGTTATTGATCTAGTCACTATTGAACTTGCTAAAACTAAAGTGGTCATGAATAAATCCATCTATTTAGGCCAAGTTATTTTAGATTTTTCTAAATTGCACATGTTTAAATTTCGCTATGGTTTGGCAATGCAGCGATTTGGTAGCATTTCCTTGTTATATACAGACACGGATAGTTTCATTTACCATATCAGTGACTGTAATCCATATGTCGTTATCAAACAAAACCCAAAATGGCTTGACACGTCCTCGTTTAGTGAGAAGAACGTGTTTGATATCCCCTGTCTGAACAAAAAAAAAGGTTTAATGAAAGATGAATGTTCAGACTCCATGATGACTGAGTTTGTTGGGTTTGTACCGAAAATGCATAGTCTTCGGCACGTAGATCGATGTGAATCTATGCGAGCCAAAGGGATTAGCCAGCACGTGGTTAAACGCCTCTGTGTGGTTGATTGTTTGCATGTCCTTCAGACCCACACAGGCATGACACATAGTCAGTTTAGGATTCTTTCAAAAAATCATAATTTATTTTAATGAAACAGTGAAACCACACACTCGCTTTGTTGGATGACAAAAGACAGTGGTGTCAGGATATGATGACGAGCGTTCCCTTTGGTTACAACCAGTAATGGTTGTTGCTATAGTTGTTGTACATCACGGCGAGTGTTTGTTTTTTGCTATAACGTGTGTGATGCCATCTCGAGCCTTGGAATAAAAATTAAAAATGTAGTTTCTCATATAATTTTTGTTTTTTAACCTGCTTGCATGGTTGTAAGCAAGGATGCGTGAATGTGTGTAAATAATTGTATATATAAACTGTACGTCTTGTGCTATTTGCCTGTCAACGCATAAAGAGAGCCATGCATCAACGTTTGATGGCTCACTGTGCTCAGGCTAGATTAAAACATGTTGGCTTTTTTAGGTGCTGGCTTAATAGGGCTCACTAGGTTGTGACTTAATAGACCTCATGTTTCAGCACAGTGACCGCCCAACCTCAGTAGACATGCGGCTTAATAGGTCTCACTCGGTTGTGGCTTAATAGGCCTCATGTTTCAGCAAAGTGACCACCCACCCTCAGTAGACATGCGGCTTAATAGGCCTCACTAGGTTGTGGCTTAATAGGCCTCATGCAAGAACAAAAAATAATCTGCTGCTTTTACTGTGGACAATCTCACTTAATGGCTAGTGTTAAGAGTGGTGGTATATTTGAAAACAATACCAGTCGAATATCTGAACAGAAATTGTTTTTTAGACGTGATACAAATTATCTTTGTGGCCTACAGCTAAAGAAGTCAACAGACAAATGGTTATTTATTTGTGTTTTGCTTATTTTTGATTTTATTTTTGCTATTCACTTAGGGGACAGAAAGTGTATAGGTAGATAGTACTTTTTATTTACTTAGTAAACGTCTACGACTACTTTTCAGTTTTAATGATGAGCCATGATGAGGATTCTTTTATCGTCACCAAACATACCACGTTCGATGAATATGCAACGATGGTAAATTATAATCCGCAAAGTGTGGCCTATCCTTCAGAATATAGAAACACTAAAGTTCGCATTGATACCACTTTTTATGACAGCATCATTGATCATGATGATGATGTCTTGTTTCTTTATCCAAGTAATCACTATTGCAAATCCTGTATGCTAAATTTTGGTTTTCAAAATAATGTATCTACAGAAGTGATTCATAAATCATGGTATGGTTTAACGATGAAACAAGTCATTGTTAAATTAGGGGATGAGGATGATTTTCCAGATTTTTGGTGTACGCTAGGTACAAAACCCCTGTTTAATGTCTATTTTCCACTAATGTCAAATATGTTTGGTTTCCACTTTTATAAATTCCCTGCTGAGGAAGGAACCACTTCATATCGCCAACAAGCATTTCATCAACTTTATTTTACTTTATCTATGAATCAATATTCACCACATAGAATACGGACTGTTAGAAACTAACAACAACAACATGTGGTGCTTATGTTTTTTTTGTTTGATTCAGGCTTTTAGGAACATAGTTTACATTGAAAAGACATTTGGCTATTTCGTTTTGGTTTATGGTGTATTCATGTTCATGGAAACACTCTCTGATTTAAATTTGTGTTGTTTTTTCTTTTGTTTCTTGGATATAGACTTGGTTAATAAATTGCATGGTAAGTTAACTTTACCTTATAGGCATCCATTAGCATGCAGATGTTTGTTTATAGTATCCTTTGATACTATTTTTATTTAACAGTATGCAGTGCAAATTTGCACGTCGACAGGGGAATCGTATACAACTCATTCAACAAGAGGATTGTATGCCTATTGACAACATAGGCATGCATTTACCTCCAAGCGATCTTGAAAATGATTCACACTTAATCTTCATAAAACATTACCTATTAAATAATTTTCAAATTCATGTTTTGGCTGAAAACGATGAAAATGAATGTCAACTTCTTGAAGTAGGCTACACAGTGTGGGACAATCATTTGTTTGTTTTACATTCGTTTTACCAAAAGGTAATGCACTGGTCATGTGAACATTGTCCACAGGCCTACGTTTTTGTTAATCTGTCAGGGAAACTGTTGCCACAAATTCTTGAACCCCCCAAATAACTGATAATATGAATCATAACATGTTAATAATAATAACTTTGCGATTTGTTATTTATCTTTATTAGAAAAAAATGTATGAAGCCCTTTGCTCAGAAGTTGAAGATCAGTTACTGATGATACAACATAAACAACTATTAGTTGTACCCATACAAAAACAGTCTTAGCTGGTAATCAACCTTTAAACCAAGACCTTATTTTAGATTTTATAGATGTGAGGGCCGCACTATTTTTAATTAAAAATGGTGATGATTTGATACCATTTAGATATTTGCCAGATTTTGAAAATACGGTTCGTCAGTGGCAGTGGTTACTGTTTTGCACTATTTCATTAGCCGATGCGCATGTGATTGTACCCTATCCCTATAAATACGTTTTAATTGATTTGTCTAATGATGTTCTAGCACGTTATTGATGTGATTCAACAACCCTGTGGTAGGAATCAACTATTCTTTTTTAATTTAAAATAAAAAAATAAAAATAATAAAAACAAGGTCTTGGTTTAGTTATAGCTTTAAAATAGTTTAAAATGATAGCTTGTTTTTTTTCTTTCTTTTAGAAAACATGAGCATGTATCATGATTTGGATCACCATATCGCAGACAGCCTAATTTATATTCAGCAAACACAGTTGTTGCTTTTTCAGTGTTAAAAACCACTTGTTTTGACGGACGTGATCCGTGGCAAGAAATTCATCATGCACTATTAATGGACGTCATACGCAACTAAACACAATTTTTCTTATCGATGAGGATTGTCATTTACAACAGTATACCTATTTACGTCATGTGGACCATGAAACACAAAAAATTGGCTGTTGATGTTGGTTCAACAGTTATCGCGTACCTTTTACAAACATTACATTTTTGTCAATTTATCCAATTCTATCTATAACTTTAGGCATTAAATGCTCAGGCTTAAAGAACAACACGCTTTAATTTATTGGCAATGTTGTTGTTGTTATATAAAGATGAGAGTGTTAAAAAAATAACACTCTTTTCTTTCCTCATAGCCAAGCATGGACGCCTTTTCGCCATTGGCCAAGATTGCGGCTTTGCACGCAAGAAAATGAGTGAATTGCCTACACAAACACCCTTTCGCATACATAAAATACAAAAATTAAAAACCAAATTTGGTGAACGAGCTCTTTGCATTTGTCAAGACTTTGAGACATTTCTTCCCACACGATTTAATAACCTACCTGATGATGTCATGGAATATGTCAATTCGAGCATTCACCCTGTGTATTTAATCTATGACGGTGAAAAAATAATCGTTGCATCATTCGTTTTGTAAAAATCGAAAACGAATAATCATTGTACGCTAGCCATGATTTTGCTTATTGATGCCTTACTATAACAAAAACAATTTGCTGCTCAACAGTTTGACGTTGAATAATTGTTGCTCAACGTTTATAATGGTAAATAATAATCATAATAATAATAATTATTAATAATAATGTTTTCAACTTTTTATGTTTGTTTTTAGCCTTAAGCTATGTCAGTACAATGATGGCTATAGGTGAATGGTATTTTTTTGTAAGTTCTCTCTTTATTGAGAGATTTTTTTACCCTTAGGCTACGTGAATAGAATCATGACTATGATGCATGGTTTTAACTCTCATTTGATGTACATGTATAGTTTTTAAAATAAGTTTAAACGTCATGCGCTTAAGGATAGCTTGTTGATTTAGCACACACACTCATGCAATGCAACCACAAGTTTAAAAAAAAAAACAGAGAAAAAAGAAAGAGCGAAACTTAAAAAAAAGAAAACAAATCAACACTATTTACTAACATTGTGATATTTGAAGGCATTTTTCAGTGCTGCCTAAGTAAACAAAAGTTTGGTGCTTTTCAGTCGGTCAACACGAATGTACCCAAAAAGAGCTGGGTTGTGCCCTAATCCTGAAATAAATTACAAGAGATTAAAAAATACATTAGGATGACAAGTTTCGATCGTCAAGCGATCATCATCAGATCCATAACACGAAACGGCTCGAAGTTCCAGTAAGGAAGACTAACTGGATAAGTATCAGCCTGTTTTATTACAGTATAACCATAGTTGATTTTGTATAACCGTATTATCACCCCAAACAGACAAACTCCGGATTTTTATCACCATTCTAGCATTTCACCTAACATTAGATATACTACATTTAGCATACACTGACAGTTGCATTCCCAACACTGCAACCAAATAATTGTACATATTGTTAATATTTTTCACCTGTATTCTCAAACATAGATGTTATAGCCTAAGTGTAATGGATCTGATGATGATCGCTTGTCGATCGAAACTGGTCATCCTAGTGTATTTATTAATCTCGTGTAATTTATTTCAGGATTAGGGCACAACCCAGCTCTTTTTGGGTACATTCGTGTTGACCGACTGAAAAGCACCAAACTTTTGTTTTGACTATTTACTAATTAAGTGAAATAATTTAAAGTTAACGTTACATTGTCTTAAATGGTCACATGGTTTAGTACAAACAAAATCATAATGACATGTTTTTATTACATAATAATAATAATAATAATAATAATAATAATATTAATAATAATAATAATAATAATAATAATAAGCGCTTTTCAAAAGAACATAATCCTAGACTTGTTAATGAATTCATACGCTACTATCACTACTTTTTAAAACATGATTTTTTTTTTTTTTTTTTACTTTTTTACTTGTGGTTGCAGTGCATGAGGGGGTGTTTGATTAACAAGCGACCCTGAAGCCCATGACGTTTTAACTTATTTTATCATTTAGTACAAATACCATTGATACAATGTTTATAATGATCATATTCAAACTATTAGTCAATAATAATGCACTGTCGTCCTTTCTTTTTATTGTTTATAATTTAAAAAAAATTGTTTTAGTTCAAATACAATATTTATAATGATCATATTCAAACTATTAGTCAATAATACTGCATTGTCATCCTTTTAATTGTTTATAATTGTAAAAAATCGTTTTAGTACAAATACAATATTTATAATGACCATATTCAAACTATTAGTCAATAATAATGCACTGTCGTCCTTTCTTTTTATTGTTTATAATTTAAAAAAATTGTTTTAGTTTAAATACCATTTATATCATTGTTCATAATGATCATAATCAAACTAATAGTCAATAACAATGCATTGTGATCCTTTTCATTGTTTATAATTTAATAAAATAGTTTTAGTACAATATGTATAATGATCATATTCTATCGATTAGTCAATAATAATGAAAAACCACAACATAGTCTCTTGTCTATTTATTTATTTATTTATTTATTTATTTTTAAAAATCATAACAGTGATACTATACATTTTATAAAATAAATTGATCATGTTAAAGTCCATATTTAGATAAAAGTAATTTGCTTTTCATAGCAGCAATAACCATAAATGCAGCCATTCGTTCTGATAGACTGGCATCTGAAGCTGTTAATCGTTGCTTGACAATGCTTAACAAGACTTTGTCGGCAATGTGTCATAGTGTGGGATCACTGTTTGATAAGCTATATCATGATTAGGGCTCGGATTTTTAGGTAAATAAATATTTATTTATGTAAATACATATTTTAAGCATTTTTTCTATAAATACATAAATTCCTGATTTTCACTTATTAGCACATAAAAATACATAATATTTACATTTAAAAAAATCAGTATGCTAGATCTCTCAATTGCATTTCTGTTCTGTGTTACTTCAACGGAGAAGAACCTGTGAGCTATCTAATCTTCATGCAGAGCATATGTGAGCTTGCAACTGTGTTATTATTAACATGTCGCCCCGTGCCACTCACTGTGGAAGCCAGGGATTTCCTTGTCCATAGCCATATTGCAACACGTGCTAAACCTCCCCCTCCCCCAGCTACCTGGAACCAGTTTCACTCACATGCAGTTCATTTCTGGCACTGTGAAGTGTAAGGCAGTTCCACGATGCCTAAAGCAAAAACAACTACAAGTTATCGTCTGCAGCAGTATGTTGCAGAATTTTAAGAAAAAAAATACTTCTGATGGGGGGCGTTCTGTTCTGCCAACCATGTGGGAAAGCAATCAAAGCTGAACAGCGATCTCCAGTTACACAACACCTTAAGGGCAAGACACATATTGCCGCAGTTTCGCGCCTTCAAAAGAAGTGTTTCGCGATAATCGTCGGTCATTTGTGATGGATAATCTGAAGATGTATCTCGTTGTGTATTGTAATTCTTCAGTAGTCAGTGAGGCATAGCATAAATTGCATTCGTGTGTGCTGCATATTGTATATATTCACATTAATAAACTAAATTACAATTAAATATTTTTTACTTTTTTGTCACATATTTCAGGTATTCTTAATACATAAAAAATAAATATTTTCCCGATTTTTAGCACCTAAAAATCCGAGCCCTAATTATGATTACGATATGCATGGTCCAAAGCATTTATCCCCATATCCCCTCTCCTCAAACGATCTTAAAGACGAGTACCAGGACCGCGAAAGCTGTAAGCAGGTGCGTGAACTTCGAGTGGTGAGTTTTTAATAACGTTATCAATAATTCCACGGCCAGTACATTTGGGGCATGGAGGTTTCAATATTGAAAAACACTTTTTTGTTGTTGTTCTTGTTGTTTTTGATTTTGTTGTTGTTGTTGTTGTTGTTGTTTGTCAGCGGCTGCTGACGAGCATGGTAGATGGTTGTTTTCCACATGACAACCATGGAATGATGTAACAATGTCTTTACAGTGAGTTTTATGACCATGATATAATTTCATAAATTGGCATGTGGCACACTGTGGAATGGAGGTTATTTTTGCCATGGTTAATTGCTTGCGATGGGAAAAATGGCTGCATGGTTGTAGTTCACTCAATACAGGGTCAGTAGTCCACTCGGCAGGCGCCTTTTCCCAAATTTCTTCCACAGCGTTGGCAGCAACACGAAAAAGAAATGATTTAGGTAGTGCTAATAATTCATGTTGAGTGAAGCTAATACGGTCTTTCTTGCACACACAGAACTTTCCGATAGCCTTGTCGATTGTAGTGGCGTCCATGTTTATAACGTTGATGTTATCACTTCACGTGTACAACTCTCACTGCTATCATTGGACGATACACTTTCAGTTTTAATTTTATTCAACAACTCCCAACATGCATTGGTGGTGAGCCAATGATACAATTGCCACGCATGCGCTAAGGCTTTATTTTGAATATTGTCGCAAGGACAAGTATCCATGAGCGTTTGCAGGGATGGACAATCCAAATCTAAAAGATCAATACATTGACTGTGAGAGGGTAAAAATGGTTGGAGCCACTGGCGTTTTTCACCCCCTTTAACAAATAAGACATTGACCGAGGACAAATGGGCTTTCATGACTATGTCAAGATACTTGTAAGCAATATCACCATCTTTCCATACTATTTGCAAATGATTTTCAATCCATTGGCTCTGCTTTTTATCTTTTTCACTAAGCAACTCAAAAGCATAGGGAGGTTTTAACACCAAATGGATGGAGGTGTGACACCCAAAACGTACTACAATCTATAAAAGCCACTTCCTTAAATATAAATTTGTTATCTGCAATTTTAAAGCCCTGACAATCCACGATGAGTGTACGCATCATGTTTTTACTTGTTACCTCGTTGACGACTAATCAACAACTAACCCATTTCATGGTTTAACATTGCAAAGTCAAAGGACTTCAGAAAAAAGGATCAAATGAATTGAACAACATGTAAATATTTTTTTTACATTAGTACACAGGTTTTATTGATGACATAAAAAACACACTTACAATTTTATTACAAAGTTTCTATTTTTAATCTGGAACAACATTCAAATGAACAGTTTCCACATACGGTCCACAGGTATCTCCTTGTTTTGTAGGGTCTGGTACAATGACAGGGTGATTCAAACTCCACGGAATATTGCCCACATCATAGCGATTCAGGTAAGGACAAGATGGACTCCATCGCTGATGATCACTAAATGGTCGATCCCCCATCTCCCAGTTTCCAATTTCAATGTTGCATAAAATACATTTGACCACATCCCGACGATTTAAGTAATAAAATCCAGCCGCTGCCAATTCTCCATAATCCATGTTTCAAAATTTTCAGACGATTAAATTCACATTTTAAATTCAATGGTTTTTCTGTCACGTTGTTGTTGTTGCTTATTGAGGGACACATGACGTTTGTTGTTGTTGTATGTGCGCACAGTGCCAGAGCGCAACATATAGTGTGCATGCAGGCGCTTATCTTCAATCCTATGAATGATGATTTTTTTTTCACCTGACCACAGGTGGCTTACATGGTGGTGACATAATTGGACAAAGGATGATATTTTACTCGTCAGGCATGAATAATCAAACAGTAGGCACTTGTATGGTCTGGTACATTTTCTTGTGTTTCAAAATCTACTCTTAAATCAATGGTGGTGATTTTCATAGATTCTTCTAAATACGAACAGGCAAAAACAATCAGTGGTGCTTTTGCTTTAAACCCTTGCGGCGACAACATAGGGCAATCCTGTTTTTCATAACAAGACGATTGAATTTTAGCAAATATGTCATAACGGGGACCAAACTTATTTTAAAAAAAATTGAGTTCCAACCCCTCATAGGGGAAGCAAACATTATTTAAAAATAGTCGTATACTTCTCAAGTGAATGTGATCAAACAGGTGATACCTTTGCTGTGTTGGTATTTTCTATTGGTTCGAAAACCAATAATAACATAGAGGGGTCTCTCGTTAGAGCGAGCTGATTTCACACTCCAAATTTGAGTGTCTGTGGTAGGTAGCAAGGGGTACTCATGTAGACTCCAACTTCGAAAGGCGATAGGCAAGGCTTTATCTTTATGCACCAAATTTAACATGCTTAGCTTTTTACGATCTGATAGCGTTACGTGGGGCACTTTCTATAGTAATCGAAGCAGTTGAATTTTTGAGTCTATCACTTGATCAGAGGCTCCCTTTAGTGCATTATAATCACTGCGGTCTCTCACGAGATACAAACTTTATCTTGCATTTAAAATAATAAGCTTGTGATCTTCGGCGAAGGCGAGGAGTAATTTCGATGGTAGGAAACCTGTAAAAGTCCCATCGGTATGAACTAACTAGTCATTGGTACTGTTGGGGCACCACCCTGCCATAGAAAGCGTTTTACCTTCTTACTCGCTATAGGAAGGATATAATTTCATAAGACTAGTCATGCCCACATTTCGACTCATATCTATGACTATATCATTAATCACATAGCGCACTTCAGAGAACAGAAAAGCCAAACCATGATTCTCCAACGTAGATGTCGTGGGGGTGCTGCCATCTGCTTTCATTAATTTACCCTCAATTTGAAGGACACTTTCATGAGGTAGGGTAAAAATATCTAGATTGTTAATGATGAATTGAATCTCGTCATTGTTATCGAGTCTTGATGCTTGAGGTTGATAGTAATGCATATCAATGCGCACGACGCCATCTTCCACTTCTATGGGATTTAACACTTGCAACAGCTCCTTGTTCATGATGTGGGTGTAACGTATAACCAAGACGTTGTAAACGTTGGTGGTTTACTCGTGTAAACAATTTTATACATGGCGGACAACTAACCGACCTCGTAGACGGTGTTGTTGCTTTATAGATAAATTTCACAGCGTCCTTAAAACCAACTTGTAGATCACAGGGGTGTTGGCATCCAAAGCAATCAGTTGTTGCTTTCTATTCACTAAGCGTAAGGTAATATTACTAATATCGCTGACACACACTGGATGATATAGAACCACTGAAGGGTTTTCACGAATAATATAGCCCCAAGGGGAGGTGACAATAAAATCATAGAGGGAATGGCTTTGTTCTTGATTTGTAAATACGTCTCTAATAATATTACAAGTCACAGAAATGTTATGGTCCTCGATGAATTTCACTGGATAATCTGAATCATGGAGTTGGTGAGCTGCCAACTCTTTGTTTAAATGCTAGTAAATGGCCAATAGAATGAAGACGTGTTTCAAAGTCAATGTTAAACGTAGAGAAAATACGACCGCGATGAGTAATCGTATTGGCTGTAAGTTCAAATTTGTGTGTTCCATCCGCAAATGGCTTGACACCGAATTGTTTTATCATCGCCACACTAATGGCCTCGTGCACATCGTTTATGGTATAATCTCCAGGGGGTAGCCTCAACATATAATCATAATAATAAAACTTATCATTAATATCCAGTTGTATATTGTTAATTCTGTTGTAACTTTCCAAAGAAATGAATCCCAGCACATAGGATTGCTCGGGAAGCAATTCAATGGGGGGGGGAGAGAAATCCAGGGACACTTCAGGTCCGCGGCTGTGCATGGTAAAGGTCTTGGCGTTGACATTCATAATGATGGGACTGCTGGCTAAACGCGACCTCTTATATAAAAAAGTAAACACAAACGTCCACACTCTTGACTGTCAAAGGTTTGTTGACGATCCACATTATAGAATATCTTCACCCGGTTTCCCAAATAACGTGGCGACTCGATCGGGGGTGGTAAATTTCCATAACTGTCAAAGTACCATACTGTGGAACCTTGTTTCACATAGGCTACAAAATGGGTTCCTGGACCTGCATCATCATCTAAATTGATCATGACTCGTTCTTCTTTTCACGGTGCTTTGGGTAATTCATTTCGCATAAATACACCTCGAAAATGAGAAAACTTTAGTTGTTTAGCATAGCTTTCCACTTGTTCATAGGTCATGGCATGACGAGGCAGTTACCTTAGGCGCTTATCAAAGATGGACATTTTTTTTCTTAGACGATTGGCCATGGCCTTGTTGATAAAAGACGGGTTTTAAAATCATTGCCGTTTCTAGCCCCCATAGCAATGGCTTCTAACGTTTTATTGTGTCGCTCGCTTTCTTTGAGTTGTTGCTTGCCTTTCTCAACGGCTTTAATGGATTTTGCCACGACACTGGCACCGCCAAAAGGGAGCCCAAAGCTGCCAACCCCGCAAATGAAGCCGGCAAAAACCCCAACGCTTAGCAACAGGAATGACTCGCCCACGTTTTTTCTTTCTTTCTTTTTTATCGATGCATTATGGTGGGATTTCGGGGCTGTAGACAATCGCACCGCCTGTAATGCTTTTTCGATAGCCACTCTGTTTATATATATTTTTTTATAGTTTTAACCCCGGGTGTGAGGCAGATCGACTCGGTTTCGACCCTGGCTTTTTCTTTTTGGGTTTTGTTTTCTTTATGTTCACTGCATATCTTTTTTCACCATGGTGCTAGTTGGTGAACCTTTGACAGCAAACATACGATAACAACTAACGTAGAGAACCATATTTCATAGCAGTATATTCCATTTTTTTAGTGGAAAATCATTCACCGTTTTACCAGCTTCCTTTTCCTCAAACGTAAGCATGAGATGAAAGGATAATTGATCCCCAGCATTTACCGTTTGATGGTTGTGGTCCAACAGCCTATCACGGTTTATTTCTATTTGTAAATGTTTCTCATTAGGCATCGCATATTTAATATGAATCACACCATCATAGTGCAATCGATAATGTCTTAAACCAGAAGAAAGCATATAGGTAAGGTGATCATTCACCAGTGGTGGTGGTCGTGGGGAATGGTTTCTGTCATTGTCCAGTTTTTGATTTGACAGATACACTAAAAATACCGATGGGACAAATTTATAAAGCCTTTTCATTTGATAGGTCACATAACGTTTTGTGCAAACGTCATCTTCGTCCCGAGGCTCTTGCACATCAATAATACGACGATGATTGGCTGAATATCCCTCAGCGGTTAGCCTCGGGACCATGTAGTATACACTTTGCACTTTGCGATCGACATAACTTTTTGTAGCCACTTCTCGAGACTGTTTTGAGAAAGAGGCGGCCGTGGCCATGGTTACACGACCTCGCCCAAACACATCCATGGTGATAGACGTTAACTAACCTGTCCTACTCACCGCTTGCCTATATATATAAACCTTATACACATATGAAAAAACTCAGTCGTCGTCACTATGGAATTAATGAAACAACCCCATGCTTTGCCCGTCTCTGATTTGGTTTCAGAGCAATCGCTGGCCGTGTGTGAAACTAAACGTCATGGCATCCTATTTCCATCTACCGTTCGATGTATCATGGTGGGGCCTTCGGGGTGTGGAAAGACCAATGTTTTGCTCAACATTATTACCGCACCTCATAGCCTACGATTTCAAAATATTTATATTTTTGCCAAATCCTTGTACCAGCCTCTGTACGTGTATCTGGAACAAATTATGTCTTCGTTAAATAAAGAAGCCAAGGGCTATTTTACATTCACCTCAACTCAAGATGCCATTCAACCAGACCGCATACAACTAGATTCCATTATAATTTTTGATGATATTGCTACTCAACGACAAGCCATTATTCAAGAATATTTTAGTATGGGACGCCATATAAACAAGTGGATTGTTTTTTATCTGGATCAGGCCTACTCTAAAATCCCCAAACAGTTGATTCGTGACAATGCCAATCTCATCGTTCTCTTTCGCCAAGACTCTAGAAATCTCTATCATATTTTTCAAGATCATGTGAATGTCCTTTACTGCTTTCACGCAATGGTGTGCCTCATGTTGGAAAAATCATCCCCATGCCTGTTTGGTCATTAATAAACAGAGTGAACGATGTGAGGGACATTATCGCTTGGGTTTTTCATCATTTTATTTCTCTTTAAAAAGACCCAGGGTTTGACATTTCCTGTTAGTGTGTCTTTACCTTCACCATGGCGAGCGCCATAGGGTACAAGAAACATGTTCAAATCATGCAGCGTATTATTGAGGCACGAAATACCATTCGACATAAATTTCGTGAATTACAGCGTTTAAAAAACGTGAATCCTTTGCCCATGATAAAACATGCTCCATCATCGGTTAATCCCATGAGGTTCAAACCAAATGCTTCTGTTGCTACTGCTGCTGCTGCTGCTGCTGCTACCTCTCAAACCAAACCCTTAACAAGTTCAAAATTTACTCAAACAGAGTCAACACGGCAGGTAAAATCCTCCTCCTCCTCCAATGTTAGTGAACAAGAAAATGAAGAAGAACAACATGGACAAAGTGAAAGTGAAGGCGAAACCGTATTTAGTCCTGAAAGAAAAAAATCCTCACCCCCTCAACAGTTTCTAAGAACAAAATAAAATCATCCGTCATAGCAGGAACACCATCTTCCTCCACATTGTCTCCGTTTTCACAAGTCTTGGCCACCCCTCAAAATAAAGCTCAACTCAAAAACATTTTAATCAATCATTATGGCGCAATACTGGAAACGAATCTGACCCTGCTATTTATTGGAAAGACAGATACCACGTATGGTGTTCGCTATGAGAACGAAAATTTTAAAATTGGGGATTCATCCATTAAATTTGCTAGTATTAAAGCTGTCATTAAAAAGATCAACTATAAATTAACACCAGGACTGTTAAAGCTGCTCTACAAGATTTTACGCTCGAGGACCTTGCTAAATATAAATCCATTTTATTAGACACCAATGCTCACAAAAGAAACTATAAATCCTCTCAGCAGCTCAATGCCAATATATCTGAAAAATATAAAACCATCACTGCAAACATGTTTGGTAAGAGAAAACACCACTCTACCTCTGGCGTAAGGTTTAACAAATTAAAACCCTACGTGGATATAACCTATTGGAATAATCCCAATCAGTTAGTAGAGCGCTTATACTTGCTTCATGCGTCAAAACAAGCTGGGCACACAGGACATGAGGCAGAAATCGCCCACATTGAAGAACAACTCCGAGATGCCCAAATTATCTTATAAGCCATCACCCATCAAAGTGGGCATCGCTCATGAATTGCATAAACCAGCCCGATGCATTTATGAACGCCGTCGTGTCATTTCCAAAGGAATCGATGATTTATGGCAGGCAGACCTGGTTGAAATGATACCTTATTCTAACGTTAACGACGGCGTACGCTGTATGTTGACGTTCATTGATGTCTATTCCAAAATGGCTTTTGTTGAACCAGTAAAAAATAAAACTGGTGTCTTATGCTCAAAGGCCTTTCAACATATTATTCAACAATCCAAACGTCAACCTCACTTGTTACATACCGACCAGGGGAAAGAATTTTTCAACAAGGATTTCTCCAGTTTTCTCAAATCTAAGGATATTCACCATTACACCAGTTATAGCAATCTCAAAGCTAGCGTAGTTGAACGGTTTGGCTGAACATTAAAAAGCCGTATGTGGAAAGAGTTTACGATACGTGGCTCCTATCGATGGATAGTCTTGTTACCTCAACTTGTGTCACGATACAACAACACGATTCATTCCACCATTGGTATGAAACCACGTCTCGTCGCCAAGAACCTATCCAGAGTCAATAGACTGTTTAAGCCTATAAAAAGGGCTGACCCTAGGCGACATTGCCTTAAAATTGGAGATTTTGTTCGCATCAGTAAACATAGAAGTGTGTTTTCAAAGTCGTACACTCCACAGTGGTCGACAGAAATTTTTAAAATTCGTCAAGTCAAGCTAAGTCAACCAGTGACGTATCTTCTAGAAGATCAAAGCGGTCAACCCATTAAAGGACGATTCTATTATGAAGAAGTGCAAAAAACATTATATCCCAACGATTATCTCATTGAACGAGTAATTAAAGTCAGAGGCGCAAGCCATTTTGTAAAGTGATTAGGGTTTCCTTCCACGTTTAATTCTTGGGTCAATAAACATCATTTTTTGTAATAAAACCCTATTTATTTATTTAGACTAAACCCCCCCTTTTCCAAAAAGGTGTATAATTCCCCCTTTCACTAATCCCCTTTATTTTTAACATGTCCAATAACCTCTTTGTTCCACTCCCGTCGTTTCAAATTTCAAAGACAAACATTTTCAAAATATTCTTTTAAAAATACCAACATGCATTCATAGCAAAGAGGACGTAATCCCATCGGCAACAACACCTCATTCGTTAAAATCCGACCATGCGTTCACGAATTATCGCCAATGTTCGCGAGAAAGTAGGCTATCATTTTGTTTTGTCCTATACACTTGAAACTTGCTGTCTGTCTAAAGGGCATAGGGACCTTCCATTAACGTCAAACAAACCTTTTTCTAAAATTCACCGTTTCCAAGATAGCGCCAATTTCAAAAACAATATATATATTTTAAAAATACCAACACACATTCTTAGCAAAGAGGACGTCACCCCTACGCCAAAAACACCTCGTCCGTTAAAATACGATCATGCGTTCGGGAGATATCGGCAAAGTTCTTATGAAAGTAGGAGAGTCATCAAGTCACTACTGTTGTATGCAAAGGGGCAGATGACCTTGCTGTTCCGTCCCTTAAAACAACCATAACTTACTGATGTATGTAGGCTACATAAGTGATTGTAGGGCACACACTGTTTATTTATATAGGCCTGCAGAAAGAAAGCATGTAAGTTGCTCAAGTTTGCATACCTATGCCTAAAAGATTGAAAAACAAAAGAGCTTAGAAGTCAAAAGCCTACCCAACAGGCGAATTTTTCATATTATGCTGAAATATACTGTAATAGCCTACTTTTTTTATATTAAAGCGCATGGAAATGAAGATTGCCTAAAGGCAAGGTCGTATTTAGTGGGGGCCAAACCGGGCAACTGCCCAGGGCGGCACATTACAGGGGCGGCAAAATTTCTGGAAAGCTATACAAAAGAGCATCGACATTAAACGTCAAATTTCTAGATTTTAAGTCTGCGCCCTTAGGGGAATATTTACTAATGTCAGAAAATGTGTATTTTTTACGATAGGTTACTTTGTTTGTGAAATACGTCTTGCAGTTGTGACAGGCAACCAATTCCTAGCCGAAATGAATCATCGTCATACGTGACAAATGCGCTTATGTGTTACTTTGACAATTTTTGAAGATATTTCCGATATTTATGAAATCAGAGTGAATTCCGTCAAGTCTCAAGCCAATTCTTTTTCGTTTGAATGTTCAATCTTCCTTATAAGCAGCACCTCGCTCTATTTTCGTCAGTCCCTTTTCCGGATCTTCTCCTAAGGACAACAGTTTCTTACCGGACATCTACAACTAGGACTTAAACTTTCCTTTGGATTTCGCTAACTTGGAACCATACTCTAGCAACAATATCTCGCAGTGCCTTTTCAAGTCAACAACATTTTCTCCATAGAAAATTTATTTTAAAAGTAAGATAAACTTATAAACTATTTTCTGTACCAGCACACCTGTTTAAGTTATCACCTTTTATAAAATACAAACATTTTCGTGAAAAATTATATTTATCGAAATAAACTTTGCCTATCACGTCTCAGGACGTAACACTGACGCACGTTGGCTATGCTGATAAGTTTTCAAGGTCAAAGTTATGTTTGAACCGTTTAACATTTTTAACGGTTTATCATATGTTCTTTCGTTTTGTCAGTTTTAATTTCGAAAATCGTTGAAAAAATGACTGGAAGAAAGAGACTTAGTGGGGCTCAGTATCAACCATTGGCAAAAGTAAAAGTAAAAAGAGAATAAGAAGCATTGAAAACATTTCCACGCCTTGACATGTTTATATAATCGACCTCAAAGTGTTCATCTCACGAAGGAACGCCCTCCCCAAGTGAAGATGTTGAAGACCAGATGGAAACAATCCCCCAAATAAATATTAAGAAGATGAACAAAAACTTTCATCACATGAAAGTGAAGGTGGAACGTCGATCGTTGCAGACCAACCCTTCACAATTAATGCTGATCCTTTTCTTTGTGAAATGAGTGATAAAACATGGGACGATATTGCGATTAATGGAGTAAAACCAAATATAGAGAGGCTAGTGGCTTTTCTAAATCGGAACGTTAGTTTAAGGATGGTGCCACAAGACACTGCGCTAGAGTTTTCAGAAAAGGCTGGCGAACAATGAAATTATTGATAGAGATTATTTAGTACATTCTGAAAGCCAGGGAACATTAATTTGTGCACCATGTACTCTTTTTTGTGGAACATCAGACTTGGCAGGACCTTATGGATTCTCCAACTGGAATCATTCAGAGCTTATTTCAGCCCATGAAGACAATTCAAGGCATCGGGACTGTCGTCTAAGTTTTAAAAATAGACGTTTTGTTTTGACAAGGATAGATGGAAAATTATTCACACAACTTGAAAATGAAGTGCAATACTGACGCAATGTATTAAAAAGAGTTGTTGCTGTTGTGAAGAAACTTTCTACTAGCCACATGTCACTATATAAAGATTCTGGAAGTGGAAAAACTAGAATCAGAGCTGTCTCTCCTTACGCTTACTACATTTCTTGCTCAGCGCACACTATGATTGTGGTGGATTCAAGTGCAGCAAAATGTAACAAAGCAACTTCTTTTTTTGACTTTTTACAAGAAATTTTTATTTTTTCAGTGCTTCTAGTCATCGATGGAATCTCTTAAACCCATTTTTCAGTAAAAAAAAAACCTTAGTGTCAAATCTCTCTGTATAACCCGATGGTCTGCCAGAGAAGACGCTTGCAGAAGCCTGAACAAAGATGGCGAGGCAATCGTCAGAGCACTGTTGCCAATCATAGGGAATGGAAGTGAGATGTCTTCGGTGAAATGTGAAGCTTAAAGGCTTAATAAGGAAGTTGTGTAGCCTCGAGACATCTCCTATGACTGTAGTTGCGAATTCCATTATTAAAAGATTCAATGTTGTAAGTAAGCAATGACAAACAGTCAACTAGACATGGATGTAGCTACTGTTTGTAACTTGTACAGTTCTTAAGTTGGTTTCTTGGAAGAAATGAAAATGGGATATGAGGTTCTCAAGGATCTAGGAGAGAAGAAATTTGAAACTCTCTGTAATATTAGCACACTTGATCTGGACAAGAAGCGTATTAAGAAAAAGAAAAGATTCTTTGATGAATCTGATTCAGACTCTGAAGGATATCATTCAGATGATTTACAAACATCTTTCATTTTGATTTTGGATAAATTGATTGAAGAACTGAACAAGTGAGTTTGTTCTTACAAGGACTTCAGTGAACCATTTATTTTTGTTGACAAATCTGAACATGTTTAGTCCACTTGAAATACACGAAGCATCATCCAGACTTCAGCAAGTCTACAGTTCAGGTCTTGAAGATTCAGCATTTGTACATGAATGCTTACACTTCAAAAGCTACATATCTCATGCACAGAAAGACAATGTACCGTACTCTCTTACACAGCTCAGCAAGATAGTAAAAGGTGACTTTCTAGATAGTATTTACCCAAACTTGAACATAGCTCTACAAATATATTTGAGTACTCCTGCTTCCAACTGCTCAACAGAGAGCTCATTTTCTGCTCTAAGACGCATAAATAATTATTTAAGAATATCACAGGTTAAGGATCGTCTTAATCATCTTGCTGTTCTTGCAATTGATTCTGACTTAACAGTGAAATTGGAATATGAAGAAATCATTAACTTCTTTGCAAATGACAAGGCCAAGAGGAAGCCTCTTGTTTGAATAATAGGTGTTTTGGCATCTGATCTGAGATGATATTTCTTAAAAGTTAATCAGCTTGAGCCTCGTGATCACCAACAGTTGAGAGCTAGATATAAGGCTCTTCTCTTGTCCCTATGGAAATATTATGAGACCTAATGAACATTCCGCCGTGTCCAGTAAACACAAAGTTCTGGAATGAGACTACAAGCAGAAATGAAAGTTAGTGGCGGGTTACAAGTTCTTAATAAGTACGGTAGTGAACTGTTAGCTTGCCCTCTAGTCTACCATGTACGATATGCTAGAAGTACTGATATGATGACGTACATTTTTAAAGTTAGTGTAAGTTAATGTATGTTTATATTTGCATTTTAGTAGACACACATAATAGTATTTGCCACTAATATACAAGTACCCAAACAAGTAAAACCATTCCCATAAGTTATACAAATTTAATAAGTATACATATCCCAAATCGAGGGGAGGGGGGGGTGGGTGCGGGGGCAGCAAGAATGTTGTTGTCCAGGGGCGTCAGAAGTTCTAAATAGGGGCCTGCCTATAGACCTATAGACCACTTCTCTTCTTCTATAGATTGTAGTCATTGCCGTGTATTTTGAAACAGAGAAATTCATTCATTCATTCATTCATTCATTCATTGATTTCCAATTGGGGGGGGGGTCCCCCGGTGGCAAATTGGATATATATAACAAATAAATAATTATGCATAACAATTTAATAACAATTAAACTGGAGTATTTACACAAATAGTCAGTCTTTTCTTAAACACACCTATATGTTTGGGAAAAAGGCTGTAAGACTGCGGCAGGTAGAGAGTTCCAATTATCAATGGCATGGTATACAAAAGAATATTTATCATAATTTGTGCGCTGTGGTCGGCCCTTAACTTTGAAAGGATGATCGCTCCTACCCATGTAAGTTAGCTTTCCCATACGTTTGATAAGCTCACCCCATGCTGGTTGATTTGTATTCGTGTTGTACATAGCGCAGAGTCTAGATTTCATACTCCTAGCCTCAAGTGATTCCCACCCAAGTTTCTTTAACATACGGCTGACACTGCTCCTGGGATCAAAGTCACTGAGCACAAATCTAGCGGCCTTTCTTTGTACCATTTCCAACTCATTTTTGAGCCCTACTTGATATGGATCCCAAACCGCCTAGGCGTATTTCAGAATAGGTCTTACAAGTGACAAATATCCTAATTCTTTAGCAGAAGTACTACCTACTTTTAATACTCTCATTACAAAGTGCAGGGATTTGTATGCTTTAGAAACAGTCATTGCGAATCCCATTTGGTAAGTCATTTATAAACGCCAAAAATAACAAAGTTCCGAATACGCTGCCCTGAGGGATACCCGACGTTACGGTAATTTCATCCGAAAATTGGCCTTCGACTTTCACTTTCTGGGAACGACCCGTCAAAAATTCTTGGATCCATAAAATTCCTCTTCTATCAATCTTCGTCTAAGCTAATTAATGGAGTAGCATGTCATGCGGCACGACATCAAATGCCTTCGCAAAATCTATAACTACGGCGTCGACTGAAACACTATGGTCTAACGATTCGCTAATATCTTGAAAAAGTGATAGCATCTGACTCTCGCATGAGTAACCTTTCCGAAATCCATGTTGCCTATCATTCAAAGTCAACCCCTGGCACTGTACAGCCCATGAAGGGCCTAGGCCGACCAAGCGACCACTGCCCAGCCATTTGGCCTGCAGATATTGGGGTGACGCGTGATCAGCGCATCGGGTCCCCTCGGCCGTTAAACTTGGTTTTCGTGATCGGGGCTCTGCCTCACTGTCAGACAGCTACTCAATTGTCCTCACGAGGCTGATTGCACTCCGTTCCAACCGTCACGTTAGTTTTGAAACCCCTGATGGAGCCGGGAATCGAACCTGGGGCCTCCGGGTGAGAGTCAGGCGCGCTACCCCAACACCATGGGGCCGGCCGTTGCCTATCATTAAACCATGATAATGTTTCCCTCTGTTCCCTCAAGTAGTCGCAAATGAGATGCGCCATCTGTTTACAAACGATGGACGTAAAGCTAACCGGCCTGTAGTTGCCCAATTCAAGTCTGCTCCCTCCCTTAAATATTGGGAATACCGTAGCTCTTTTATGGACACATTAAACATTACCTCCAAGTATCGTGCCACGGCCCTACCTCCTAGTTTAAGTACTTCACCAACAATACTATCAGGACCCTTCGATATATTGTAACGTAGTTTTTTTATTAGCTTTACAATTGCTGACTGGTTTATTTGGAAAAGGGGAGCCCCTAATTCACCGTTAAGGTCCAACACACAGCTATTGGATTTATTGAACACACTACCGTAAAATACATTAAATTCATTAGCAATGGCCTGATTCTCAGTAATTAATTTACCGTCAACGGACATTATCATCGACAAATTATTTGAATTTCCCTTCCTTCTCCTAACATAACTGTAATTTTGTTTCCTCCCATCGCTTCCCGAACCAAGTAAACCTCGCATATAATTGTCATGAGCAGCCCTCTTTTTTAAGATGAGCTCTCTTGATAAGGACATAAATTTCAACATATACTTGTCACTATCATGTCTTTTATTGTATAATTTCCTAATTTTCCGTTTTAGACTCCTGATTTCTCGTGTGTAATACTCAGGATCTGGGTTTGTTTCAGTAATTTAAATGGAACAAATTTATCAATAGCGCTATTTAAAATTTCCAAAAATTTAGTCCACAGGATATTAATGTGATTTCCTTCCGATGCCCATCCTACAAATAGCTCATTCAAATACCCTTGAAATTTGCCCTGATCCGCCCTGCGATACTGAACCGTATCTAATATTTAATTCAACCCCAGAATGGTCACTAATTCCTGGTACTTTCAGACAGTTAATATACAGCTCTACAGGCCTTACGAGATAAACATATAGGACTAATGTACTATTGTCTCCAGTAGGGAAGTCAACTACTTGGGAAGATCCCCACTCCCTTAAGAATTTGTTTGCCGATCTCTGAGCTTGACCACAGCTAGTTGACTCACCAGACCAGTCTACTTTGGGGAGGTTTAAATCTCCGGCAATTATTATGCTCTTTTTCATAGCATTACCCGTACAAGTTTTGTCATACAGTGTGTCGAGGAGCGAAAAGTTATCTTTCGGTGCTCTATACGCCCCTATCACCTGAAGGGGGACCGGGTGATTTAGCCGTGGTCGTTACGGCATGACTGCTGGCAGTCGCTCACATCCTGGAGGCGAGGTGGTTCGAATCCCCCCGCCGGCAACCTTGAAGATGGTCTTCTGTGGCTTCCCATCTTCGTTCCAGGCAAATGCCGGGGTTGGCCCCTAACTATAGGCCACAGCCGCTACCTTCCAACTCCTTGTCCTTACAATCATACTTTCCTCCCCAGACAACACTCCACACGCGACGGTACTTGTAGCTCACCCATTGGGTGTCCGTCTCGAAGCAGCTACAAAAACTGGCGAGCCGAACATGTCCTCGGACACTCCCGGCACTAAAAGCCATAGGCTAAAAAAAAAAAGAGAGTACGGTAGTTATACATATTTTTTCTGAGCACGTCAACGACGCAGTCAGCATAGTAGCAAGAAAGGGAAACTTCAGACATTGGGGCATTGAGATACAGTTACAACATTTTATTATTACCTCATTGGGAATTGACAGTACATAGCATGACTATATTTATCCTTTATTTGTCATATGTATGTGTAGATTTAGCGGACGTTATGTTCTGTTGTATTTTCGGAAGCATTTCGCGTCAGAATGTGAGTTTACGCATTGTTAGCAATTACCACGTGCTTGCGCTAGGCCTACAAGATGAGAGATGGGCGGCGTTGCCAAGCATAATGGCATGGCTTGAGAATTAGAGACGGCGATAGTTGTGCACAACAACACTGTATCGCGGGCGGGGCGCATCAACAACAAATTATTGGAACTCGTGGCTCTTCTTCCCAATTATGTCGAAAGACTTTGACAGAGCAAGTTACGAGGCGAAAGCCGAGGAACGCGGGTGTAAAACTTATGAACTGGAGTGAGAAAATCTGAGCTGTGAAACTAAGAAGTGTCTGCGACAGGATTGGTTATCTAATTTTTAGAACAAATTTTACCACGGAAGATGTTATGAAAAATTTCTAAGGTTTAGAGACCACAACTTAAATTCCCAAAGTTCATGTTTTGAACACAATGTGTTCATCAGCCCAAATAACATTTTTCCAAAAGCTATAAAATAGAGATGACTGATTCACCTGCCAGCAAGGGTCACAATAACGTACTGAGCAGTATTACGCTTCCCATGTGGAAATTCCTCGTCCGAACTCACACGATTGTACTATCGCCTGCAAAAATAACGGGCCGTCTTGCCGTGCGGGAGTTGAGTTTTCGAGACTTCAGGTTGGCATCACTAGGGGCGTTCTCGGGTGAGGAACGCTGAGAGCCGTGATTGGGCACCTGTCCTTGTTGGCAAGGGGGGGGGGGGGGAGCGCCAACTTTGGTTTTCTTTAGTTTCGCGCTTGGAAGATTGTTACAGATGAGACGGTGTTAATAAATCAAAATTGAAATGCCAAGTAACCCACTAATTGTTAAGTCTCGTAAGAAAGGCACTGTTGAGTTTGACTGTGTGTGAAATATTTGAGAATCGAGTTTTCACGGTTAGGGACTTAACGCATTTTAATAAGAAAAAAAGAAGGAAATCACAAACGTCCTAAACTAGTTATATTTTTAAGCATTTTTCTTAATAAGAAAAGGAAAAGACAAACTAAACAAACCTTAGCACTCACGTTAAAAGGAGGTTTGTTACATCAAATAACAGAACTTGAAGCGATGCTTGTGTAGCAGAGAATCTTTAAAAATGATTCAACATACCGTAAGCTTCTGATTCGTTTATCATGGATAAAATCAGAGGAGGCAATTGTTAGCAGCAAAACCTTTTTTTTATTATTCAACATCAATAAAATATTAAGCAACAGAAAAAAAACATCAATAAAATATTAAGCAACAGAAAAAACATCAATAATATATTAAGCAACAGAAAAAATCAATAAAATATTAAGCAACAGAAAAAATATCAATAAAATATTAAGCAACCGAAAAAAAACCCAGCTCATTAGCTTTATTCCCACTTCAGTTTTTATAATTAATAATGACAAATACCAACCTAAATCAACCGAAACCACATCCTCACTCTCATTTCTTGTTGTCTTAAACTAAAACACTTTCTTTGTCGCTTCATAAGATGCATTTTAGTGTCTCAAAATGTTAAATCTTAAATTAAATATCTCAAAAGTAAGACAGAATTTCAATATGTGTCTGAAATCATTTTTACCAAGACACTAAAAAGCATCTTGTGCGAAGCGACAAAGAAAGTGTCTTAATTTAGCCACCAAGAAATGACAGTGCTTTGTAGAAAATAGACGTCTATTCGTCTTATAGACGTCAAAGTTTAAATTTTCAGCAAAAATTAATTATTTCAACCATTTTTGAAAAAATACATATTTAATAGCCTAGGTTATAAGGCAACCTAGCTTATTTTAACCTTCGAAACATCTAAGCTTCGGATAATTCTACCCTGAAAAATGGCATTGGATTAGGCTTATGAAACGTCATTCTGCGATGTGAAGACTTTTGAATAAGCGAAAGGTTTACGTCATGTTGTCATATAGTCTAACCGAGGCTAAGCTAAGTTATTTTCTGCAATTTTGAAAAACTATTGCTACTTTGCCAGAAACGTAAATTTTAACCGTCTCTTAGACGTTTATTTTCATAGGAAATTTAGTAACAAAACTTAACACTGGTCATACCAGGCAATCACAGATTAAACTTACGTCAGTCAACAATTTTTTTAAATGAGTAATTAGTTCAACCGAAAATGTCGGTGAAATTTAAACTTAAGCTTTTTTCAATGAGTGAATTATTTCAACCAAAAATGTCACTCGAAGTTTAACTTAAAGCGTTTTTTCAACGAGTAAATAATTTCAACCGAAAATGTCAGTGAAATTTAAACTTAAAGCTTTTTTTCAATGAGTGAATTATTTCAACCAAAAATGTCAGTCAAATTTAAACTTAAAGCGTTTCTTTTTTAATGAGTAAATAATTTCAACCGAAAATGTCAGTCAAATTTAAACTTAAAGCGTTTTTTCAATGAATGAATTATTTCAACCAAAAATGTCAGTCAAATGTTAACTTAAAGCGTTTTTTCAATGAGTAAATTATTTCAACCGAAAATGTCAGTCAAATGTTAACTTAAAGCGTTTTTTCAATGAGTAAATAATTTCACCCGAAAATGTCAGTCAAATTTAAACTTAAAGCGTTTTTTCAATGAGTGAATTATTTCAACCAAAAATGTCAGTCAAATTTAAAATTAAAGCGTTTTTTCAATGAGTGAATTATTTCAACCAAAAATGTCAGTCAAATTTAAACTTAAAGCGTTTCTTTTTTAATGAGTAAATAATTTCAACCGAAAATGTCAGTCAAATTTAAACTTAAAGCGTTTTTTCAATGAATGAATTATTTCAACCAAAAATGTCAGTCAAATGTTAACTTAAAGCGTTTTTTCAATGAGTAAATTATTTCAACCGAAAATGTCAGTCAAATGTTAACTTAAAGCGTTTTTTCAATGAGTAAATAATTTCAGCCGAAAATGTCAGTCAAATTTAAACTTAAAGCGTTTTTTCAATGAGTGAATTATTTCAACCAAAAATGTCAGTCAAATTTAAAATTAAAGCGTTTTTTCAATGAGTGAATTATTTCAACCAAAAATGTCAGTCAAATTTAAACTTAAAGCGTTTTTTTCAATGAGTGAATTATTTCAACCAAAAATGTCAGTCAAATTTAAACTTAAAGCGTTTTTTAATGAGTAAATAATTTCAACCGAAAATGTCAGTCAAATTTAAACTTAAAGCGTTTTTTCAATGAATGAATTATTTCAACCAAAAATGTCAGTCAAATGTTAACTTAAAGCGTTTTTTCAATGAGTAAATTATTTCAACCGAAAATGTCAGTCAAATGTTAACTTAAAGCGTTTTTTCAATGAGTAAATAATTTCAGCCGAAAATGTCAGTCAAATTTAAACTTAAAGCGTTTTTTCAATGAGTGAATTATTTCAACCAAAAATGTCAGTCAAATTTAAACTTAAAGCGTTTTTTAATGAGTAAATAATTTCAACCGAAAATGTCAGTCAAATTTAAAATTAAAGCGTTTTTTCAATGAGTGAATTATTTCAATCAAAAACGTCAGTCAAATTTAAACTTAAAGCGTTTTTTAATGAGTAAATAATTTCAACCGAAAATGTCAGTCAAATTTAAAACTTAAAGCGTTTTTTTTCAATGAGTAAATAATTTCAACCGAAAATGTCAGTCTAATTTAAACTTAGAGCGTTTTTTCAATGAGTAAATAATTTCAACCGAAAATGTCAGTTAAATTTAAACTTAACACAAGTTCTCTCTTATGTTACTGAGCCACTGTCAGCCTCTTGCCATTAACAGGTGAATCCACACTCCCCCCCACCCTCTCCACCATTACCTACAAGGACAGCTGCCCAATCACGGCTCCCAGCCTTCCCCTCCCGAGAACACACCAAGTTATAGCAACCTGATGGCTCGAAAACTCAACTTCCGCACGGCAAGACGGCCGTTATTTTTGCAGGCGATAGAACCATGGCAGCACCAATGATTTCCTGCAAGGATTCATCGATGACTTGTGACCCTGTGAGCTTAGATGCAAGTGGATATCCAGGTATTCGTCCTCATTTACATAGTTGCCTCAGTACCCTATTATTAGAAGCTTTTCAGTCGCTCAACGCGAGTAACCCCGTATTAGATTGGGTGGGGAATTGTGATTTATTTCCTAGTGCCTGAAATAAATTACATGCCTTATTTATAGACTTAATTAAACACTTCTCACCGTATACAGACCAATAACATAAGCACGGCTGTGGAACTTAACCATTTTATTAGGCAGCAAAGTCTCAAAATTGTCCTGTACTTCCCCGGCCCGTGTGGATTTTGTGCTACGCATGTTTGTAATAATGCTTTAGGTCTTTCTCAACACAAGCGCGTTAAGAACTACATTAACTGATTACGTAGCTCTTCTTGCAATCGAGTCCGACCACGGCCACCAGAGGTCGTAACATACGTAGGTACGGCACCCAGTGTCGGTAAATCCGAGATTATCCGGCTGATAAACGCCGAGGAATCAGTGAAAATACGGTAAAAACGTTGAAGTCAATAGCGAAAATTATTTGAAATAATTAATTGTGAAAGTGGAGGTAAGATTGAAAATTTTGATAAATTTCCGTAAAATATAAACTGCAACATTGAGCACATGTGTGGGGAGATATTTTTAAGTGACAAGGTATACGTTTATTCCACTTAGAACCATAAAATTAAAGTCACAGTGATGAGTGAAGAGAAATAGTAAACTCGCAAGTTATACTCTGAAACTGAAAAGGGATTGAACTGATAAATTGAGATTTTACATGAGCACATGGCAGAGTGAACTGTGCTGCCCTCTAAGAAGTGTAAATTCAGTAAACAAAGAGAAGAAAGTGTATGGCCTGTTTTTATTGAAAATATTTCTGCAAAGCCAGTGTTTAAATTTAATTGAAGAAAATATTGTTAAATTCAGTGATATTTCGTAACAACATGGTTCAACCTGACTACACGATGGCCAGCTTATCACACTATTCCCTGGAAGCTATTGAGATATCAGGTTAAACACGAGGAGGGAATAGATGGGCTGCCGAGCAGCTATATCTAAATTATATTAGGTACAGGTTAGCCAGCACGATCATAGTATTGCAAATTGACATGGCTGTCGAAGCACTGCAGAAGGCTGTGGTCTCGCAGATGTTTGTTATGAAACCAGTTTGTGGAGGTTATAAAAGGATTTCAATGGCCGTCCAGAAAATGGTTTTCGTGGTTTCCCATTTTCACCACCAGGCAAATGCCGGGACGGTTCCTTTCAATAGGTCTACGGCCGATTTCCTTCCAAAATCCCTTCCCTGACCCGTCCTGAAAAAAGAAAGAACGTGGCCATTGGCTGCATTAATAAAAATTGAAAAAAATAAAAATAAAATAAAGGATGTCAATGCCATATGGAAATATTACTGTTAATATTACAGTTTTTGATACGACTATAATGGCAGCTTAATAAACAAGCAGAGAGGGCGAGATCTATGATACAACTACGGCAATGCAATGATTAAATGAGTACAACTAATGTTACCGTAGAAATGGAATAATAACGATGTCATCAGTCAGATGCTAAAGCTGGGTTTCAATGTAAATGGAGTAGGATTTACGTGTATGCTGGGCCATTGAATATAGAGTTCGTTGTTTGAATGTCGTGAATTAATTAAGTAGAATACACGCAATATAAGCGTGAAGTGGTTATGTAAGTTGGCTCAGTTCGCCGCATTTGTTGGAGTTAAGATGAAGTTACAAATTAATTGGGGTGTGTGCCAACTTTGAATAAGAATTAATTGCAGTGTTTATTGTAAATCAAAGAACTAAATAAAAAACCAACATCTGATTAATAATAAAGTGAAAAATGACATAAACTTAGTAACATCAAAAATTGCTTAACCTAAGTATGACCATAATAATAATAATAGTCTCTTATAATAATAATAATGAAAATTAGCTATCATTAAATGTGAGACTAGTAATTAATTTTGAGACGACTTCGGAACTGATGGTGAATCCCCGGAGGTGATTCGACACTTGACGGTAGACATGGCAGATGACAGGGACGTACGAACAGTACAACTCTTGAGTAGGAAGGGGTGCACAATGTGTGCTTATTTTTAAAATAGTGTTATTTTCCATTTATTTTTGTAAATATTTATTGTTATTAGAATGTACTGTGCTCTAGCCAGACAAGATTTTTCATCATTTTGTAAATATGAGGTTATGATAGAGTTTAGCTAGGATGTCATAGATAAATTTAAATGTTGGAAGTTGTACCAACATAGTTTAGCTTATTATTATTTTTGTATATTTTCTTCGGATGTTTCTGCATGTTGTTTAACGGCAGACGACAGTAATCAGATAGCAAATTAGGAGCGGTGTCGCTATAATTTAATTTTTAAGTCACATTTGTCATTGCTTAGGGATTATTTACGTGCCGCCTGTTTAGTTTGTTTTCATCACGCTTTTGTTTGGTAGGACTTCTTCAGGGGATGTTAGGACGTAGATGTGGGTTGTATTTTAGTTTTCAGGAAGGGTTTATTTTTCTAATTAGTTTATGGCTTAGGCCTCAAACTCCCAACATAGATTAGGTTAGGGATATTAGCCTGAATGAACATTGCGAGGCATTTTATCGTAAATCTGTGTTATTCTTGTAGATTTGATGATTCCTTTTTCTTGTTGATATACATTCTGGGCTAGTTTCTTTACACCTCCTACCCATACCCCGAGATAACACTCTTGTGCTGGGACTGGTTCAAATGCATGACTGGTTCTTCTGTTTGGTTTGTTTGCAATGGGGTCTCATGGTGGCCGTTCTCGGCATTCGGTCATCATGGTGTCTCGGAGCAAACAGACTCATATAATATATCTTTTTGCAAATGTGTCCTATTTGGCTTAGAGTGGATGCGTCATATAAGGGTTAGTGTGGACATGTGTTCCCAACTTAAAGAGAGGAAAGTTGTAGTATTGTTTTGTCATTTGCACAATGAGGCTACATATGTGCTGAAAACAGAACACTGGAGTATTTCTGAGAATGCTGTTAGAGATGCCTTGAGATACTGTATATTCAGGAGTCCAGCGTGTCCATTAGATGAGCAGGAGAGAAATAAATTCTGAAGAAGTAAATGTTGCACAAACAATTGAAGAAACTAAATTCAACTTTAAATGGAGTACCTGCAGATGCTGTATGTAAATAACTGATGACCAGTGTTTTGTAGGCAAAGGGATGATGTAGTGGAAAGGGAAGAGGAAATTGATAACGATGAAAAAGCAGATTTAATACTGAGATCAGAATTTGATTGGGCACTGGAAGACCTCAGTAGGAACAGAGCACCTGGCATAGATGATATATTAACTGAATTGCTACGTTGCTTATTTCGCTTAGTATGCACAATTTATGCGACAGGTGAGGTGTCCTCTGATTTTAAGAAGAATATTATCATCTCTATACCTAAGAAAGCAGGATTACAAAGATGGAAGATTACCGTAGAATCAGTTTGATCATGCATGCTTCAAAGATCCTGACTAGAACAATTTACGAGTGGATGGAAAGACCGATTGAAACCGAGTTGGGTGAACACCTGCTTAGTTTCAAGAGAAACGTAGTAATAAGGCAAGCTTTACTAACTTACTAAGTTTTAAGCTGTTCTTGGAAGGTGGAACAAGTGAGATGAGAGAACGTTCAAGGCATTTGTATACTTAGAAAACGATTTTGATAACGTTGATTGGAGTAAATCGTTTTTTAAAAGGATTGGAATAAAATTCAGTGACAGAAGCGTGATCTACCAATGACGGCTCCTCAAGGGGGCAAAGGAGTAACTTCCGCCTCACATATTTCGGTAACTGACATATACAATGTTTACCTTGATATTCGTGGTAGATTGGACAATTTTTAAGATCACAACTATAAAACCGACATGTTTTATTGAGTATTAACCACGCGCGCTCTTGTACTACTTGAAAAATCTGGTTGATTTGTTGGTTGTACGAAGGAAAGCTCATACTATCCTCCTATACTGCAGTTAATAGACATAGATACAGGCGCAATAGTGGCCAGAGAAGGAACTACAATTTTAACGCAGCCAGGGGATAATGTCCTCCCTATTTTCTGCGCATGCATCTTAATTCCAGCTTGTTGTGTTGCTAACGTGCTACAGCTGTCATCTAGCGGCGTTGCATTCAATCAGTTACCAGACCATTACGCTAATGGCTGCAAGCACGCTAAAAGCACAGATTACCCTACAAGTAGAGCTGTGAAAATGTGATCTATTTTCGTTTTAAAATGAATATTATTAATTGTATTTTATATAGTATTCAAGGATTGAAAATTTCAATATAATTTGAAAGCTATATCCAGATTATCTATTTTATAGATCAGCGGTAACTTTCTAGCCTGCTGATCCCAAGAAAGCGGGATCGAATCCCGCTGCAGTCAGTTGGCATTTGAGGGCGCTTAAATGTGAGTGAGCCGTGTCAGTAGATTTACGGGCACGAAAAAGATTCCCTTTGGGGCAAAATTACGGCATCCCGGCGTCTCTAAATGCCACAGTAGTTAAAATGGACGTAAAACCCGTAACATTATTATCTATTTTATTGAGGGATGTTTGAAATTCTGCATTGGAATGTAGGCTAATTTATTGCATGTTTTATTTCAGATGGTGTCATTTTATGCATTTAACTTATTTTCACCTCTTAAAAAAAATGCACGAGCCACCACTGTGATCTACGTATACAGGAACCCAGTGGCATAGAGAGGGGTGGGGTTACTGGGCGTTAGAACCTCCTCCCATTGGAAAATAGGCATGAATATGATTTGTGTCTGCTGTTTGATTATGTACGGTACTCTACTGTTTTTGCCTTTCGGCTCGGCTGCCCATTTGAAGCAACACACGTCTTCATGACAACGTATAACCACAGTCTACCTACACAGTTGCGAAGCTTGGCACATTTTTAACCTACTTTCGATTTTTGCAAAAATGAAAGTAGACTTATGAGGTCTACAAGGGCCAAAATGTGTCTGTCTGTGTGTCTGCCGTTATTATAAACCATTTAATACTAAATTTGTATTATTCTGTTCAGAACATTCCATAAAAGATTTTCATGCTACTGAAATATGGACTAGACCGAACATACAATAGCCTCCATTTTGACACAATGGCAGGACAATTCAAACATGACGAAACCGAATTGAACCAAATTTGGTACAGAGGTAGCATTAGTAAAGGACACCTCAGTGTCATGTTTTATATCGCCGCCATCTTAACGGAAACGAAATGGCGGCCACCCAAATGCTCAATGCCTGAATGAAATTACGACTAACCTAATCATCCAATCTCTACGAAATTTTTCAAAAATATACATTCATGCAGGAAGCGTATTTTGCTCAAACTATAAGGTCATCACCCAAATAGTTTAAGGATGGCGGACGTATGAATCATGCAAGTATTATAGTACAATCTGTACAGAAACCAGACAGCAGTCATTCGAGCTGATGGACATGAGAGAGAAGCTGGTATTCAGAAAGGTGTGATGCAAGGCTGCAACTTATCACCCATACTTTTTAATCTTTACATTGAACAAGCAATGAAGGAAATTAGAGAGAAATTTAAAGTGGGAGTGAAGATTCAAGGAGAAATAATTTCAACTCTGAGATTTGCTGATGACATCGTCATCTTGGCCGACACGCCCCAGGATTTGAATGAGTTTTTGAATGGTATGGACTCCGTCTTGAGGAAAGAATTCATGATGAAAATTAATAAATGTAAAACAAAAATATTGGAATGCGGCCGCAATAAATCAGAAACCTCTATGTAAATCAAATTGGTAGGGGAGAAACTAAAGGAAGTAGGAGTCTTCTGTTACTTAGGAAGCAAAATAACCAGTGATGGACGAAGCAAAGAGGGTATAAAAAGTAGATTGGCTCAGGCGAGGAAAGCATTTCTACAGAAAAGGAATCTGTTGACATCGAATATAGATTTAGGTATTAGGAAGACATTTTTGAAAACCTTTGTCTGGAGCGTCGCACTCTATGGAAGTGAAACTTGGACTATTGGTGCAGCAGAAAAGAGGAGAATTGAAGCGTTTGAAATGTGGTGTTACAGGAGAATGATGAAGATCAGATGGGTAGATAGGGTTACAAACGAAGAGGTATTAAGACGAGTGGGAGAGGAGAGATGTTTCTGGCGACTGTTAATGAAGAGAAGAGATAGGTTGGTAGGACACATACTAAGACACCCAGGAATAGCAAGCTTAGTTATGAAAGGAAGGGTCGAGGACAAGAACTGTAGGGGTAGACTAAGGTTGGAATATGTTTAACAGATTGCCTCGGATGTAGGGTGTGGTAGCTATGTAGAGATGAAACGATTAGCTCAGGACAGGGAAGCGTGGAGAGCTGCATCAAACCAGTCAAAAGACTGAAGACTCAAACAACAACAACAGTATTACAGGCTAAACCGTTACTTATGATTCAACAAGGCCCGGCCTCACCATATCCGCTTATCGTACAGAGGGTGGTTTATACTGTCCTCAAGAAGGTGACCCCTTGGATATTATCATTTTATATTGGAATATTATACCGTAGGAGTGACTAGAGTTTAGACTGACCGTGCCGTTTGGTCCTGTGTCGTGCCGTTGGGTCAAAATCGAGGCTTTTGTTCGCTCAGTAGCAAGAACATCCTTTATGGAATGTACTGAACAAAATAATACAAATTTAGTATCAAATGGTTTATATTAACGGCAGAATACGCTACTGAAAACGTTCATTCCAAGACAATAATATTATGATTATGCTAAGTAGTTATACTAAAGCTATTGTTAACGACCTAATGGCATTGGGCATGCGTAGCCAAGAGGTAGCGTCCCATACTGTCACCCGAAAGAACCATGGTTCAAATCCAAGTGGGATCAACTTTTCTTACTTGATTTTTAAAATATTTGTTTTATAACTACTCACACATTATAATGTTAAGCATATTTAGTGTGCATTTCAGGGGCGTATATAAGGGGGGACCCCGCCCCCGAAATTTTTGTCACATATATTATTTGTTTATGAATTAAGACATTAAAAACCAATATAATCATGTACTATTGTTACTAAGTGACGTATGGCAACGTTGCAAAGCAAGGTAAAGGTAGAGCGATGTAAATAGTGTGACAATCAGTTTGCTCTGATCTTATGTGTAAGAACATAAACCTCTTATTACTTTCCAGTGCCTTCGCTCTCATGAACGAACCAAGAACAGCAACAAGTGCCCTTGAAGCGTGTGACAAAAGTATTTTCCTTAACTTTTATACCCTTATCAAAATTTTGGCAAATTCGCCTCTCTCTGTAGCTACCGGTACTGCCGAACAGAGTTTGAGTTGGTTGAAAACATACTTAAGAAAATCTACTTCTGAAAACAGGCTCAACGGTCTAGTAAGGTTATCTATTCACATAGACATACATCTCACTGACGATGAAGTTATGAACCGATTTGGCAATGCTTCAAGAAACCTTGACTTTATATTATAGTGTGAGTTGTAAATAAAACAGTAACATTAATTCTTTCCATGTAAATACTATCAAGTGAGCAAGATGATTGTATTAATAAAAAGTATCATAAAATGGTCTTAGTTGTGTTTGACATTAACCTAACTTAAAAAACGTCACAACAAATTGGTTGAAAAAGTGATAACAATTTTAAATGGTTAAAGGGGTCTCCACCCAATCAATACAAATTTATTATCGGCAATTATTAATTTATTGCCATTAAGGACATGTTTCTTCAGCCGCAAAAATGTTGATAACATATTCACATCCATCATAATACTCACAATAAAACATGTACACTTTAAGAAAAACATTAAATTAAACTCTAAATTAATTCAAAATATCATTTTATCATGCTCTAAAATTAAAAGTAACACTCTAAAATTGATTCCAAAATACCATCTTAACCACATAATAAAAGGAGAAACAGGTACAGCTAAAATAGACACATCTGGTCATGGTGACCTTATCAATATTATGATTTAGCAGGTGCCCTATTCGAACTGCTGTCTAAAAAGTTATTGGTTAAAATGTTAAAAATATATATATTGGAGGTGATTAGAATGCGACCAGTGGGCACGCTGGCTCTCCATTTGTGTTATGGGTTCCCGTTTTAAAACCAATCTTCATGGCCTTGGCCCAGGAAATGCCTTGAACCAAAGTTGGGCTGTTGTTATTTTCTCATTGCCGGATTGGGTGGAGACACTACATTTTGAATAAAACGTCATTCGGAACCTGTGATGGGTTGAACCAGCCAGAGTTTAAGCCTGCTTCCCAATAAGTTCGAATTGAAGGAAATAGTAAAGCCTCCAGGTGAAAGCTGACATTCGGTATTTCCTTCAATTCGAACTTATTGGGAAGCAGGCTTAAACTCTGGCTGGTTCAACCCATCACAGGTTCCGAATGACGTTTTCTTCAAAATGTAGTGTCTCCACCCAATCCGGCAATGAGAAAATAACAACAGCCCAACTTTGGTTCAAGGCATTTCCTGGGCCAAGGTCATGAAGATTGGTTTTAAAACGGGAACCCATAACACAAATGGAGAGCCAGTGTGCCCACTGGTCGCATTCTAATCACCTCCAATATATATATTTTTAACATTTTAACCAATAACTTTTTAGATAGCAGTTCGAATAGGGCACCTGCTAAATCACAATATTGATAAGGTCACCATGACCAGATGTGTCTTTTTTTAGCTGTACCTGTTTCTCCTTTTATTATGTGGTTAAGATGGTATTTTGGAATCAATTTTAGAGTGTTACTTTTAATTTTAGAGCATGATAAGATGATATTTTGAATTAATTTAGAGTTTAATTTAATGTTTTTCTTAAAGTGTACATGTTTTATTGTGAGTATTATGATGGATGTGAATATGTTATCAACATTTTTGCGGCTGAAGAAGGGCCCATGAGGCCCGAAACATGTCCTTAACGGCAATAAATTAATAATTGCCGATAATAAATTTGTATTGATTGGGCGGAGACCCCTTGAGCCATTTAAAATTGTTATTTTACACGTCAATACGGACCTTACGAAATGGATAATCTTCCAATTAATCTTGAAAAAGTGATGCCAGATAGCCTTAAAACTCATCATTTTGCACCAATGTATACAAAAGTTTCCTGGGGAGAACTCCCCGGACCCCCTATTCTTTGGGCCTATACCATGCCCCCTAACCCCCGGATGGGCATCCCCCGAAATAAAACTCTATATACTCCCCTGGTGTATTTGCAATGGAAAATATTGGGGGCGGGGTATATGTCCAGACTACTGAACTGGGAGGCAGGTTCATGTTCTTGTCACACATTACAGAAGGCAGGGGGGGGGGGGGGCACTATTGTCTCAAGCAGGTAGTGCGGGGAATGAACGTTGAGCATCGCTCGACCCGGGGTGTATAAACTTATAACACTACATATTTCAACACGCTACCACAGCGATTTGTATTCGTTTCCCTTGATCCGCGGTAGAGTCTGTTAATTGTTGTTGATTATTTAGGGGCATTGCGGGATCTTGGTCATGTAGCCCCGTGCATTTGGGTGTGTGTAGAAGTTGTCGAACAGCCTGTGTCTTTGTGATGACTGTACTAATGTGTGTAGTTGTAAACGAGGAAGGATTTGGATAGGAAGCTGTCTTCGATCCGTGGTAGAGTCTGTTGTTTGTTGTTGTTGATGATTCTTTAGGGGCTTTGCGGTATTGTCGTCATGTAGCCCCTTGTACTTTGGTGTGTGTAGAATTCGTCTGAAAACCTGTGTCACTGTGATGTCTGTACTAGTGTGTGCACTTGTAAACGAGGAAGGATTTGGGTAGGAAGCTGTTGTTGTGCTTTCAGTTTAGAGGCTTGGACATTGTGGCCCCGTGTACTTGGGTGAGCGTTGAATTTTGTCTGAAAATCTGTGTTATTGTGAAGGCTGTATTAGTGTGTGTATTTTGCCCGTTAGATAAGGACATCGAGGGACTATCTGTAGCAAATAGCCTTTCGGACTTTCTTACCCTCCAGACCCACACGTTGAGAGGATGGGATGTGTCATCAGACCAGCTCCGGCACGAGACTGATTACCTAAGGGTAACGGTTCAAATGAGAGAAAAGTCATAGACATGCCGAGGAAGCACACCCCCAAAAGAAAAGAAAATCTAGGAATGAATAGTCCAGGGTTAAGTAGGATTTGTAAAAAATTTATTGAAGCAGAACAAATATCTCTCCTACTTCAGAGGGTTTGAAATTAAGGCTAGTCCGCCAAGCTAATAAAATAAAAAATAAAAAAATTGTTCCTTAAACTGACGTTAAATTAACCCTCTCGAAAGTGCTAGTTACAAAAATGAATGAAGCTCAAAATAAAACTAAGGATGTGACACGTAATAATGTCCATAAGCAATCACAAAAATATCTAGTTGAAAATACGAATAGTTACATCATCGAATTTACTGCAAAACAAGACATTTAACTTGTTCTCAAGGCTAGGTTCATTTACATTTAATGCACCAATAGAAATTAGGCCCGTTAGATATGAAGGTGTCACTTCCAACATTTAGATTGACATTTATTTCGCTAGCTAAGTCCTATTTGGAGTTAACACTAGATGATAAGCATCTGTGACGAAGAAAATTCAAAACTATAAAAACAACCAGTTCAATTAATAGTACATTATGCAACGAGCCTATAATGGCAATAATTAAGATACGAGTATGTTAATAAAACGAGCGTATGCGAGTTTTATAATTTCCATACGAGTGTCTTAATTACCATTATAGGCGAGTTGCATACGACTGTTTATGTTCGACGAAAATTATTATAACTATTTTATGTTCGAACATAAATATTCATAAACATCTGTCGAGATTTCGCCAGTTTTATGTACTGAACAGAGCACATGAGACGCAGGGAATGCCTTGTATTTGACCATGGCCACCTAGATTACTCTATTATGACACTAGGCCAGGCAGTGAAATTTACATTAGAAGGCCGTGGAACTCAGCGCATCTAATTATCTAATTGGTCAAACAACTGTTTCTTGAGCTCTGGTTGGTGGGAGAAACTGTTTCATAATGAAAAATAGTGTTATAATGAGCCTCATTATAGTACAGTTCTCTGACATATAATAGTCAGGGTCGAACATAAAATACATTAATCTATTACACACATAATACTGAGACAGCCAGGGTGGAGCTGTCAGGATAGCCAACAACCGCAATGACTTCCCTAACATCCCACCCGTCGGGCATGAATAAAAGAATTGCCGTGAGGATCAGGTGAACTTCCAAATAGGCTAAAGCGGCACGAGAGTCCGTAGTTCACAGGGATCGTGGTACATGGTGACGATGGTCATAGACTGCCTAAGGAAAGGTTCACCTTAAAAACTAGACTGAGAAAATAAACTTCCAGACTTATGTAAAACCCCGTGAAAATTTATTGATAAAATTCACAAGCCCCTAGCCTAGTTCGGAGGGTTACAATCGGCTAATCCGCAAGCTAATAAACAAACAAAAATAAAGAGCAGGTCCCTACCTGAGAAGTTACGGAAAACCCTCGCGAAAGATCTAACTTACAATAATAAAGCAACAACAGCAACGCTAGGAAAATGGTACGACGCAAGTCCCTAGTTCAAGTTAAAAGATCAAGCTAATATCTGAATTTACATTTAACAGGGTAGCAAAACAAATCTAAGTTAGGATGATACCATTTCAACATTTACATTTAACGTTAGTTCATCTAGCTAAGTCCTATCGATTAATAACAAAGTTTACGGCGATGACGTCCGTAACAGAAAAGAATTACATTCAAAACTAAGTGTACAGCCATGTAAAAAACCATTTAATTATCCTTAGAAACTACGTGCTAACAGCACACAATAAGGTAACATGTAGGATTTATACACTTGTACATCATAAATAAGTAATGAAATAGACACAGTAGTTTTATTAAAATGCCTGCCTGCACCTTGGTTTACTCTTTGTAAGCCATAGTCATCTAAAGTGTGTGGTTACGGTGACGACTGCGTAGTTAAGATTACGTCTAACATCGCATGGCCTGCGCTCCACAAACTACGAACTCAAGGTTCGTGCATGCTTCAGGTCGCTTCAATAGTGTCAGCTGTCCTTGTCATTTCCACAAAAGGAAATACCTTCATCTGCACGGCTATGTCAACAGTTCCAAAATGCAAAAGGACAAAGTTAGATAGATAGAATTCGTTAGTTAGCTTTTGTTTTACCAAAATTATGCGATTTTATTATTAAGATGTCGGTTTAGGTTTATCGTTGGTTTATGGCGAATAATATTGACAATAGCCTGGGCACGGAGTGTCTCCACTGAGATCATTCTCCACCAAAAAGCCTCAACTCAACAGTCGGAATATAATCAACGAGCAATAACAACTCGGACACACAATAACACAAGTTACCAGCGGCGCAAAGCTCGCGTTCAATAACTCTGGGACGGGTCTGCACACTACAGTTACCCTCCAATAACATCTGGTCAACGGGAACAATCCCGGACAAGGCATACTCAAAATACCTTCATACAATAGCTTCCTGCTATAACAGGGTAGCCTTCAACGTACTATAGAAAACCTGACATAACTGTACACGTCAAACGACGGTACACGCAGCAGTGCGTTTAACTAACAAAAAACAATCTATAAAACATGTGATCAGATACAGGAATGGACACTGAGTTCCATAAGCTAAGTTGCAATGAAAGGAAATGCGAATACAAAAAATTTTCTGTCACTTGTCAAAGTAGTTCTGTCTCACAATATAACAGGCGTGCTTTCAAGGGCACTGGGTTACAAACCAGTTTTGTGTCGCTGGCAGGTTTCAACATTCCTGCGCTCCACTGACACAACACATTAACTGTCAAGGCCGACGATTTAAACAAATAAAACTATACATCTGGCCTCTTCATAAAAAACTTTACCATGGGTTAAAAACCTCGAAGAATACGTGTATAAAACACGCTATAAATCTGAATGCAATAATACAATTCCGTCTTCCAAACCAAAGACGTCTAAATGATAGTAATGTTACTATTACTGGAGCTCTTTGCTCTCAAAAGTATATAATTCAGTAGTTGCTTGTACAACATCAAATAAGTGCGCGTCTTCACATGACACTAACAAAATAATAATTGTGACGCAGATTCCACACTCTGGATCTGCTTAATGATACGTTGGGAACTGGGTTCGATGCTAGACAACGAAACATTCCTTCTAATTATTAGGTTCACGCTTGACCAAGAATAGCTTCTGAGCTTATTCAAAATGAAATATAATGCAGTTTCAAAACTGGTAATTACAGTTGACTACCTAACTGATACGACTGTTCTAACGACAGTCAGGGGTGTAACAACGACTGGCTGCAAAGAATGCAGTTAACTAATAACCATGGCATCTGATTGCCATAACTAAAGTCAGCAAAGACTTGAAAAATCACCCCAAATAGGGTTGAACAAAGTAGCCTCAAATGACTACGGTCACGTTCAGCAAAAGATAGGCATTGACGTTCTACGACGTTCATCAGGCTGCACCAGGGCTGACCAAAATGTCTGACCCAAGGGTGTCTCACTCTAACTGAAATAAATGACATCTAATTAAACTAGTTACATTCCCTACCTATACAAATGTCTGGCACTGAGTTCGGTTGGTTCACAAACTACATTTAATCTATTATACCACCAGAAACTAGAACAAGAAAGGGGTGTCCAAAAACTCACGAAATGGAGAAGCTCTCACTCAGCCCTCTATTCAACAACAAGGGTTGTACAAAATCATCTCTGGCTCTCTGGAACGGTATTATCCTCATCAGGATTCCCATCTGGACTCCTCCTAAGACCAGGGTTTGATCTGTCCCTGTCGACAACTTCGTGGATGTAATTAATATGCCTGGAAATGGCATCCTGGATTCCTTCCTTCTCGTTCGCTGTTCTGGAAGTTCCACCATGATGCTGGTTCCCGTAGAAACTTCACCCTCATACCGTGATGATATTAGCCCATGATGACGGTCTCAAACATGGTGAAGAATAGTCCAATCACGTGGATAGTGAAATAAGTTGCGTAATAATTCATTCTTTCACTTTCAAAAATATAATATTCGTCGTAAATGTTATAGGCTTCAATTGTAGTAGATAACACAGCCTTAATTTCGTAGATGTGAATTAATATGTGAGCTAGCACTGTTTTATGATTCCTCACGTGCTAGTGACGCTACTTTTATATCACGCAGCATCCGTGAATTATGCGTCGTTTTTGAAATGATAAATTCACTGTGGCAACTTAAATATGTTATACAATCATAATCACACTTATTCAAGATAGTTGTAACACTTTTACCTGTATATTTTCCACTAGGCATTTGGCCCTCCACAAACACGTGGGTACAAGAATGTGGTGTTACGGCAATGTTATGCAATTCACTATACTTGCCAATTATTATTTCCCCATATTCTTCCGTGGCTCACTGTGCTTAAACAACAGCGAATTGTAGTATTCTCGTGCTCGATGGCACCTGATAAACACTTTCAACGCTAAACAGCGGATATTCTCTACGTCTTGTAGGACAGATACAATTTCACGCCTACACAGGGCGGATTCTCCAGACGTAGTGCAAGGCACTGAGTGTCTCTAGGAAGTAGGTCGTCAAAACGAAGTCGTTGAGCGACTACATACATTCCTGTTTGCGTCTCTGCAAGGGTATTACCTTACCTTAAGCGAAATAAACATTCTCCGAAATGTTTTAATAATGCAGCAAGACGAAATGGAATATTCTGAGTCTCGTGGAAAGATAAAATTATTTAATAAGACCTCAGATAAATAATTAGCAGACTTCACCAAAGTCAAAAGTGCGATTCACCGCTACTTCAAAGAACATAGCGTGAGCTCTCAGCTCCACGTGGCTTTCTGGGTGTGTTCAAAGGTACAATATCATATCGTAAATGTTCTGTTATAAAAAATATCACATGAACCATAGCTCAGCGGGTTCATCTGCCTCTCCGTCGTTTCAAATAAAATTTTGGGATAACATTTTTATTTGCCTTGAAATTCATTCATGAGTGATATTTTTTTAGATTGGCTGCATTGAAGGTTCCAATATGCTCTCCTGTCCTAATGTCTTCTATTACATAACTTCCATTGTGCAAAGGCTGTCGGACACGACTAGGGCCATAATATAAAACAGAAATTTTCCACATATGCGGTCTATAGTACTTGAAATTCCGGGTCTCCTTATAAGGATAAGGTCTCCTTCAACTAGTGGTTCTCTGAATCTCTGGCGTCTAGTTCTTCTCAAGCGCTTGGCAGCTTGTCTGTCCATAGTTTCCCTTGCAGCTAAAAGTCTGCTGGCATGTGATGGTTGTAAACAAGTTGGATTTACTATCACACGATCCCATATTCTCAGCGGCATCTGGTTCAAATGCAAGACCATAGGTATTTGACCAGTGCTCTCATGGACTGTTGAATTGATACATTTTGCCATAATAACTAGGACTTCAGTCCATCGCCAGTGTTCTTCTTGACAATATAATCGACAGAATTTTGCGATAATAGACATTACGCATTCTGCTGGGTTGCTCTCTGGATGGCGAATAGATGATAAAACATGACCTATTTCCAGCTCATTCATAGCATTGGCAAATTCTGCTGAGGTGTACTGTGATCCGTGATCAGTCAACAGGAATTGTGGCTTTCCTGCCTCCGGTATCACCTGTCGTCTAATCCTCTGAATAATCTGATGTGCAGTGGCTTTCTGAATCGGATGAAGCATCGTATATTTCGTGAACACATCAATAGTTACAACGATGTAGCGGTTCCCACGACGAGCTTTAGGTATTGGGCCATACAGGTCCTGTGCATATAACTCTCTAGGTTGAGTTGGGAGTATTGGTGTAGGTTGTTCCTTCAATAAATGTGACGTGTACTTGTTCCGCTGGCATGCGTCGCAAGCACGTAAACACTTTCTAACGGTGGCTCCTAGCCCTTTCCATGTAAAAGATTCCTTGATGGTTGCAATGGTCTTGTCTGTTCCACCATGTCCAATGGATAAATGTATCATAAGAATAACAGATTCTTGGTATCTCCTAGGAATAACTGCACGCAGTTGAGTGTGGTCCTCGTCCACAAACTTGTACAAGACACGATGATAAATCAAATAATCATCTGCAACAGCAGCAATTCTCGCATAATGAGCATCCTGTGGATCCATTCTTCGTTCTAGGAAACTGATAATATGTCTGAGTTCCTCCTCACGTCGTTGTCCTTCAGGTAGATGACGAAGTCGGCGAAGGTGTTCCTCGCATTCTCCCTCGATGTCTATGGCATTAACAGTAGCTTCAGGATTCCGGCTGAGAATGTCGGCCAACACATTCTCTCTGCCTGGTCGATATACTATTTCCAAATCAAATTGTTGGAGAAACAGCGTCCAACGTGTGATCCTGTCGCTTGCCAGTCTTGTTCGTAATATGAAGGTTAACGCATGGTGATCGGTCCTCACAATAATCCTCTGGCCTAACAAATGTTTCTGCCAGTACTCAAGTGCGTAAACAATTGCAAGTGCTTCAATCTCAGTAGTGAAGTAATGAGATTCGTGTGCTCTATAACGTCGACTTAAGAAAGCGATGTAATGACGTTTCTTCTCATCATCCTCCTGCAGCAAGATGGCTCCCATTCCAATTGCAGATGCATCAGTTTCTAGAATAAAATTCCGGGAATAGTCTGGATATTCTAGCTAATTGAGTCCACAAGCATCTGTTTAGCTTTCCTGAAAGCTATCTCGCATTCATCATTCCAGGTCCATTTGCAGTTCTTCTTCAGTAAACCTTGTAGTGGTGCGACAGTCTCCGAATACTTCTCACAATGAGCAGCAAAGAATTGGAGAATTCCTAAGAATTGTCTCACGTGTTTCACACGGGTTGGCGTTGGAAATGCAGCAACAGTTCTGATCTTTGCCGGATTCGGTCTGTATCCTTCTCCATTGATTATGTGTCCCACAAATTTCACTTCTTTCTGGAAGAATCGACACTTGTCAAATTTCACCTTAAAATTAGCCTGTCGAAGAATCTCAAAAACAAGGCGTAATGTCTTTAAATGCTCTTCCTCTGTTTCCGAAGCTATGATGATGTCATCCTTCTGCTTCACTTCAGGAGTCAGCTTGGCATCAAGTGCTCTGATTAATGCAGCTCCGGCATTTTTCAATCCAAAAGGTAGTTTTCGAAAAACATAAGTGGTCTGATCAAACAGGAATCCAGTATATTTCTGAGTATGCTCCGATAATCTGATATGGTAATAAGACTGTACCAAGTCCAATGATGAAAATATTCTCTTTCCCTTGAACTTCCTGAGAATGTCCCTAATCTTGGGCGGTCTGTCGTGCTCAGGAGCTAGGCGTTCATTTAAGGCTCTTGCGTCGAGACAAAGTCTCAAGCTTCCATCCACCTTAACCACAGGTGTTATAGGATTCAAGAAAGGAGTCGGTGACTTCTTGATTGTGCCTGCTGCTTCCATCTCATGGATCTTCTTAGCAGCTTCTTCGCGATGTTTCTCGGCAATAGGATAGATCTTCTTCTGGAATGGGGAATCATCCAGTAGCACAAGATCGTACTCGTAGTCCAATATCTCACCAGGTGTGGTGTCGAATATGTCCCTGTATTCGTTCAATATTGCATCAAGGTTCTCTCGTATGGGTGCTGATAATGATTCTGCCTCTTCGTCGGCATCTAGTGTCTCCTCAATTTCCTTGCCATTTAATTCTTCGACTACGTCGACTTCGGATAGGAATTCCGGTTCTTCTTCAATTAGGTTCATCTGAATGGGTTCGTTCGGCTTGAACTCTACCGTATTACGTCCCATGTCAATGATTCCATCATATTTTCTAATGAAGTCTGCACCTAATATGGCATCATGATGCAAGCCCTTCATTACAAGAAATTCGTGCAAGTACACGTGGCTCGAAATCTTCAGAGTACATAGAATCTGGATTTTGCACGTTACAACGCGGTCAGGCATGACACCTCCGACTCTTACAGCAGAAACTGGCAGCTCTGTCACCTCAGAGTTTGCTTTCAGTCTGGCATGGCAATCGGCGGAAATTACACTAATCATCGCCCCAGTATCGATGAGTGTGACTGCACTGACTTCATTCAAGGTGGCTACGATCTTGGGTAGACGTGTTAATTCATAATTGTGGTTCGTCGTTCGTCCAACAAGTCTTCTTGGATTGGCTCCCAGAGTAATATGGTGGCAGTTACTCGGTGCTCAACCGAACAAGAATCTCTTGATTTTTCGGCGTTTTTTTCATGTCCTGGCGAGAAGTACTGGGCTGGTTTTGCTCCGTCTCCTGCGCCGAATTTCTAGTTTCCCTCGAAGTCGGGTTCTGTTCTCCCTCTTCTCGGATTTGCAGTTCTCTGAGTTGTTGAAGGTACTCGCGGCTCTCCCGTGCTCTTCCTTTCCAATCTCTATCTGGCTGGTATCTAGGGTCTCGATTTCTGTCATATCCTCTACCATATCGATAGTCCCTACGGATACTTCCGTGCTGTGGATTTCTACCATTATTCCCTCGGCGGTTGTTTCCATGACGTCGGTTGTCGTTCGTCCCTCGGTCGAATCGCCGGTTCCAATGACTTCGACGGTCATCTTGCTGATTTCGAGCATATGGAGTATTGTTCCACTCTCTCCTGTTATGGTTGTAGTTGTTATCACGTTGCCCAGAGTTCTCTTGGGTTTGCGTCTGTTGTGGCGTCTGGCTCACTTTATCGACAGTAGTCAGGTTGATATGTCTTTCCTCGCGCCTGTCAGCCTTCTGCTGACGGTGTGTCGGGAACTGTTCCGTGTTCGCATCCAACCTTCGCAGGATCTGGTCACACTGCTGGAAAGTGGATGCCCCTGCAGCAATCAACACACGTTGCACGTCTGCAGGGTACTGCCAAACGATGGTGTTCACTAAATCTTGTTCAGACAACGGGGGCTGAAGACAACGAAGCTTCGCAAGCTGTATCGCGAAGTAGTTCGCATAACGCGTTGGTGTATTAGAGCTGTATCTGCGAGTGTACATCTCAGCTCGGATGCTCTGCTGGATGTCGCTCGACCAATACGTTCTTAATAATGCTTCTTTAAAGTCCTGGTAGCCTGTAAACGAGTATCTGAATGCTCTAAACCAGGTGCTGGCTTGCCCCTCTAGCAAACGCTCTATAACTCTGAGTTCCCTCTCCGGAGTTACCATAGTGTCTCTCAAGTAGCTTTCGACGTTGGCTAGGAATTCAACTGGAGTAACACCACTTCCAGTTCCTGAGAAGCGAGCTGGTTGCTCCTCTCTCGAACGAATTATAGTGACATTTCCCTGCGTATGCGCGGGTCTGAATGTATTCTGCATGTAGTTATGCGTAGGTGTGTTAGTCTCGTGACTAAGTCGATTGGGTGCTGGTTGAAACGGATGGGCGTCAAAGTTCAAAGTCTGACTTTGCGCTGAGCCAGTGAATTGTGACGGTTGCGGTTCTGTAGGTGCGCTGGGTTGGAAATGGGTAGGCATCATTCCTGCGGATTGAGATACTGGTGTTTCCTGAGATTCTCCCATCTGTGAGTGTAAGTGTCTCTCTCTAGGAAGCGTCTCAAGTCTGTCCAGACGTCTTTCTATGACTTCAAGTCCTGGAATGGTTCTGGCTGCGACTTTATTGCCTAAGTCGTTCTGTTGTAGCTCGATCCTATCGACTTTTCCCTTGAGGTTCGTGTCTACTTCGCGTATGGTCGTCCTGAGGTTATAGCTGAGGTCTAACCTCTCGGTTACCGCGACTTCCTCAAATCGTTTTTGTAAAGAATCGATCTCTCCTTCAACTCTCGACACGTTATCTTGGATCTTCCCAACATCGTCTCTGACCTCGGCTACCTTAGCCTCCACTGTGGTCTTGTGTTCGTTGAGGTCACCCCTCAATAACATGAGATCGATTTTGTGTTCCTCACGATGAACATCAACTGTTTCACGTAGGCTTGCTACGGTTTCTGTCAATTCAGTAATGTTTCTCCTGTTGGTGTTGAGTTCGTCTTTGACTTCCATCATGCCATCAACGATCGTCTTTACGTTGTTATTAACAGAATTGGCAGCACCTCTCATCAAGATTAATCCAATGTTCATGGTTGCCATGTCCTTTTTCACATTGTCCATAAATCCCTCGACGTGATTCAATCGAGTCCCAAATTCTTCCCGAGTGTGCTCCAGGTCGGCTCTCATATCTATCTGGACTCTATTTATTGTCGTTTGAATTTGAGCTGTGTCCTCCTCCAATCGGGTTTGCACATCCTCCCTAGCTCTATTCATCTGGTCGGTTAAGCAATCTACGCGCTGGTTAGCCTCCTGATGGTGTCGTATGACATCAACCCTAACAGCTGCTAAACCTGCCGTAAGGTCATTTCTAGCTTCGTCTCTATATGTGTCCATGTCGGCCCTGACTTGAGTTAAATCAGCCCTAATATTGTTAACTGACTGGGTGTTAACCTCTAAATCTAGTCTTACTTGATCCACATGATCACTAACATTGTTTACAGACTGGGTGTTGACTTCTAAGTCCTGTCTAACATTGTTTATAGATCTGGTGTTAACCTCTAAGTCTTGTCTAACTTGGACTACATGACCACTTACATTGTTGACTTCCTGTCTAACTTGGTCCACATGACCACTTACAGTATTGACAGCTTGAGTATTCTGACCTAAGTCAGCAGTAATCTGTTGGAGATTAGCATTAACACCTGCCAACATCTCTCCAAACACACGACGAATAGTTTCCTCATCCATTGACAAGAAATATATATGAGAAAGTGAGGGATCAATCTCTACTGGAACTTACAGCTATGATTAGTTACTTGGTGCTATAAAGCTTGTTTCATTTATATAAATATCACGAGTACAGCTGGAGTATGCAAACTAAGTGCTTCTACATTTACAAAGACAATGGCGAGCAAAGCAAAGTATTACATTTACTCAGGATGAGGCATCATCAAAGAAAATCCTATCCTTCATTTATCTAACACTAAAGCCTCACCCCATGGACTTCTATCAAACATGAATGCCATGCGGTCAATTGATCTGCAGTACGACTTTCTAAGTTCGTCCCAGTCCTGTCAATTTACCATTAATCAACATTAAGATCCTCCAAAATAACATGGAACTGAGGGTCACCACGTTAACGTCGGCACATGAGTTGGGCGCCAGTTTATGAGACCGCCAGGGTGGAGCTGTCAGGATAGCCAACAACCGCAATGACTTCCCTAACATCCCACCCGTCGGGCATGAATAAAAGAATTGCCGTGAGGATCAGGTGAACTTCCAAATAGGCTAAAGCGGCACGAGAGTCCGTAGTCCACAGGGATCGTGGTACATGGTGACGATGGTCATAGACTGCCTAAGGAAAGGTTCACCTTAAAAACTAGACTGAGAAAATAAACTTCCAGACTTATGTAAAACCCCGTGAAAATTTATTGATAAAATTCACAAGCCCCTAGCCTAGTTCGGAGGGTTACAATCGGCTAATCCGCAAGCTAATAAACAAACAAAAATAAAGAGCAGGTCCCTACCTGAGAAGTTACGGAAAACCCTCGCGAAAGATCTAACTTACAATAATAAAGCAACAACAGAAACGCTAGGAAAATGGTACGACGCAAGTCCCTAGTTCAAGTTACAAGATCAAGCTAATATCTGAATTTACATTTAACAGGGTAGCAAAACAAATCTAAGTTAGGATGATACCATTTCAACATTTACATTTAACGTTAGTTCATCTAGCTAAGTCCTATCGATTCATAACAAAGTTTACGGCGATGACGTCCGTAACAGAAAACAATTACATTCAAAACTAAGTGTACAGCCATGTAAAAAAAAACATTTAATTATCCTTAGAAACTACGTGCTAACAGCACACAATAAGGTAACATGTAGGATTTATACACTTGTACATCATAAATAAGTAATGACATAGACACAGTAGTTTTATTAACCTCTCAGCGTGGGAGGACTTTCACCTCACTGCTACCCTGTGCTGCGGGAGGAGTTGAGCACAGAGCTTGCCTACAAGTGCACACCATCATATAAGACATTATAACAGAGCCGAGAAGCATTGGATTTACTCCAAATTTTCACAGTTTGTTAATGGCAAATGTAGTGAGGGAAAACACAAGTTACTGAAATTATACTATCAAATTTTAAAGACCATGCTTACCTTAGAAATTTAATTTGGTGTGGTAAATTTTAAAACACTCCTCTATGCAGAGACCAGTTTCACAGTCCGGGCACCAGTACACTGATTCCTTCCTCTTGCCTTGCTTATAGCATACCACGCACCTCTTCTGTGGCCTAGCTTTGTTTGCGGTGGGGGGTATCCTCTGTAAAAAGTGCCTTTCGGTGAGACGAGGCACAGTGTTGTCCACTGAATGCCGACCAGGAACATTTCTGCTCACATCACTCCCATACCTGGCTAGAATTCCCTCAACCAAATCTACCCTGAACTTTAAGTGGTCAGCCCTATTGTTCTGTAGGTTACACTTATATATTATATAAGAATTGAACACTGTAACATTTAAAAGCCTCCTGAAAAGTTTCATGTACCATTTGCACATTTTTTTCCTTTCTATCAAATAACTTTGCAGCATTTGGTCTTTGAGGTCAACACCACCCATGTATTTATTATAGTCAATTGCACAAACCGGTTTAATTTTTCCCTCCCCCCTCTTCTGCACAATTCTTGTCTTATCATTATGGTATGTTGAAATAAATGACACTACCTTCTTGTCCATCCATTTCACAACAGATACAGGTCCTGCATGCTGAGCTACAATATCACCTTTTTTCAGCTTTGTGTCTTTCACTTTCTTTGATACGTGCTTTCTATTTAGTCGCAGTGTACCTACACAATCTGTTTTATTGTCTTTCAAGTCTTTGGCTAACTGAGGGCTGTTATAAAAATTGTCCATCCATAATGTATGGCCGCGATGAAGTAGAGGTTCTACGAGGTGCATAACAATTACAGTGATCTTAGATGTATTACACGAAAGGAAGGAAGAACTAAAAATTGTGTCTTTTCCTGTGTATACCATGAATGACCATAAATATCCGGTTTTGGATTCACAGAGTTCATATGTTTTTATGCCAAACTGCGAAGCCTTCAGAGGAATATACTGCTTGAATGACAGTCTGCCTTTCCACAACGTGAGGGATTCATCTATTGCAATATTTTGATCAGGGAGATACATCGACTTGAATTTTTGATTGAGATGGTCTAAACAGGTGAAATTTTGAAGAGTTTCATGGGACCTTGAAAAAGGGGTTTGGTGGTATTGTCAGTAAAATGTAAAAATCTTGTAATACTTTCAAATCTATCAAGTTTTTTTTTTTTCGTGTAGCCTCCAGAGAGGCCGAGTGCAGGTCTTTCAAGTCGACGCCCGTGGGCGACCTGCGCGTCAGAATGAGAGATGGAATGGATGAAGATGAATGAAATAGGGCAAGGATGTGGAAGGAAGCGGCCGTGGCCTCTCAGTAGGTACCATCCCAGCATTTGCCTGGTGTTGAAAATGGGAAACCACGGAAAACCATTTCAAGGACAGCCGACGGTGGGGCTCGAACCCACGCGTCTACCGAGTCAGCAGAGTGCTTGTCCCCATGACCTAATGCTGCGCTTTAGACAGCGTAGCCACTACTGTCGGTATCTATCAAGTGAGATGACAGAATTAAATATAGGAGTGGCTAGTAAACGGCTTTTTGAGAAATAGGACCTCAGTGTGGGTTTTTGAACAATGCCCATCAGCATATATAGTGCAATAACTACGTACATTTCTTCGACGGTAACTGGAACCCATTCATTTACCCTTGACCTGAAAGGAAAGAGCATACCATGTGCCATCATGTGCTGCTTAGCATATATATTTGTTTGTTCCACTATCATACTCACGAATTCACACGTAAAAAATAACTGGAATATTGCCACAGGATCTGAACAATTCCTCGCAGCTTCTTGCGGCCCATAATTTCCCGTAAACACTTCCCTTTTACCGATATAATTGCCCATGTCTTCCCAGACAAACTCCTGACCGGCAACACCATTACCCGTTATTTTCGGTGTTTTTACGTTACCACATTCACTTTCACTGTCACTACTTTCACTTTCAGATTCTATATCTGAATCATCATTCAGAGAAACCAAGATTTCCGACTCTTCATTCCCTAAAACTTCACTAATATCGGAATCCGCTATCGCAAGCACACGTTTAGCCGCCATTCTGTGTTTACATACACACAACAAAAATCTCGCTCTTTGCAATCTGTTTTATCTCATGTGATCGATGCAAAATCGATATATTTTTACTCGAGACGAAAGATCAAAGCTTCCTCTATCGATATAACACAGCAAAATTGTAATAGTTATGAAACTAGGCACGAGATGGAAGCACAAAGCAAGCAATGCAACGTGCGTGCAGGTAACGGCACTCCGCGACAGAGCGCAGCAAGTTCATGACGTGCAGTTCACGGCACTCCACGCTGAGTGGTTAAGATGCCTGCCTGCACCATGGTTTACTCTTTGTAAGCCATAGTCATCTAAAGTGTGTGGTTAAGGTGACGACTGCGTAGTTAAGACTACGTCTAACATCGCATGGCCTGCGCTCCACAAACTACGAACTCAAGGTTCGTGCATGCTTCAGGTCGCTTCAGTAGTGCCAGCTGTCCTTGTCATTTCCACAAAAGGAAATACCTTCATCTGCACGGCTATGTCAACATTTCCAAAATGCAAAAGGACAAAGTTAGATAGAAAGAATTCGTTAGTTAGCTTTTGTTTTACCAAAATTATGCGTTTTTATTATTAAGATGTTGGTTTAGGTTTATCGTTGGTTTATGGCGAATAATATTGACAATAGCCTGGGCACGGAGTGTCTCCACTGAGATCATTCTCCACCAAAAAGCCTCGACTCAACAGTCGGAATATAATCAACGAGCAATAACAACTCGGACACACAATAACACAAGTTACCAGCGGCGCAAAGCTCGCGTTCAATAACTCTGTGACGGGCCTGCACACTACAGTTACCTCCATTAACATCTGGTCAACGGGAACAATCCCGGACAAGGCATACTCAAAATACCTTCATACAATAACTTCCTGCTATAACAGGGTAGCCTTCAACGTACTATAGAAAACCTGACATAACTGTACACGTCAAACGACGGTACACGCAGCAGTGCGTTTAACTAACAAAAAACAATCTATAAAACATGTGATCAGATACAGGAATGGACACTGAGTTCCATAAGCTAAGTTGCAATGAAAGGAAATGCGAATACAAAAAGTATTCTGTCACTTGTCAAAGTAGTTCTGTCTCACAATATAACAGGCGTGCTTTCAAGGGCACTGGGTTACAAACCAGTTTTGTGTCGCTGGCAGGTTTCAACATTCCTGCGCTCCACTGACACAACACATTGACTGTCAAGGCCGGCGATTTAAACAAATAAAAATATACATCTGGCCTCTTCATAAAAACTTTACCATGGGTTAAAAACCTCGAAGAATACGTGTATAAAACACGCTATAAATCTGAATGCAATAATACAATTCCGTCTTCCAAACCAAGGACGTCTAAATGATAGTAATGTTACTATTACTGGAGCTCTTTGCTCTCAAAAGTATATAATTCAGTAGTTGCTTTTACAACATCAAATAAATGCGTGTCTTCACATGACACTAACAAAATAATAATTGTGACGCAGATTCCACACTCTGGATCTGCTTAATGATACGTTGGGAACTGGGTTCGATGCTAGACAACGAAACATTCCTTCTAATTATTAGGTTCACACTTGACCAAGAATAGCTTCTGAGCTTATTCAAAATGAAATATAATGCAGTTACAAAACTGGTAATTACAGTTGACTACCTAACTGATACGACTGTTCTAACGACAGTCAGGGGTGTAACAAAGACTGGCTGCAAAGAATGCAGTTAACTAATAACCATGGCATATGATTGCCATAACTAAAGTCAGCAAAGACTTGAAAAATCACCCCAAATAGGGTTGAACAAAGTAGCCTCAAATGACTACGGTCACGTTCAGCAAAAGATAGGCATTGACGTTCTACGACGTTCATCAGGCTGCACCAGGGCTGACCAAAATGTCTGACCCAAGGGTGTCTCACTCTAACTGAAATAAATGACATCTAATTAAACTAGTTACATTCCCTACCTATAAAAATGGCTGACACTGAGTTCGGTTGGTTCACAAACTACATTTAATCTACTATACCACCAGAAACTAGAACAAGAAAGGGGTGTCCAAAAACTCACGAAATGGAGAAGCTCTCACTCAGCCCTCTATTCAACAACAAGGGTTGTACAAAATAATCTCTGGCTCTCTGGAACGGTATTATCCTCATCAGGATTCCCATCTGGACTCCTCCAAAGACCAGGGTTCGATCTGTCCCTGTCGACAACTTCGTGGATGTAATGAATATGCCTGGAAATGGCATCCTGGATTCCTTCCTTCTCGTTCGCTGTTCTGGAAGTTCCACCATGATGCTGGTTCCCGTAGAAACTTCACCCTCATACCGTGATGGTATTAGCCCATGATGACGGTCTCAAACATGGTGAAGAATAGTCCAATCACGTGGATAGTGAAATAAGTTGCGTAATAATTCATTCTTTCACTTTCAAAAATATAATTTTCGTCGTAAATGTTATAGGCTTCAATTGTTGTAGATAACACAGACTTAAGTTCGTAGATGTGAATTAATATGTGAGCTAGCACTGTTTCATGATTCCCCACGTGCTAGCTGGTGTATTCTTGGAATACACGGTATGATAGAGTATTCTCTTTAATACTATTTGCTTGTTCATTTCTTCCTTTTTATCTAACACCAACAGTGATCTTCTAGTTTCTCTTTGGTGGTTATATCTCTTATGTTCTTTGTGAGTCTGTTCTAGATATATATCTTCCATGACCCACCTAGCGTCATGTAGCAGCAAATCTCAGAAGTTCCTCAATTTTTCCCTGCACAAGAGGATTTACTTATCAACTTGGCCACCAGATCTCGTCGCCATCGCCAGCTATCATCTCAGTGATCAGGAGAACTTCGTCCACTTTTTCACTCACCATGCTGTGCTAGTATCGCCTACTATCAACTCTTTGAAGATCATTCATCAAGAAGAACTGTTAGTTTTATAAAGTTGTGTATTCTGTTATGTTCTCCTTTTGTCTCCTACCCCCACTCTTTTTCCTTCCTTGGTCCCTCCGCGCTTCGCTGAGCATGTCTCACTTGCACGTCGGCAGTTGACTCAGTCAGTCAAGGCTCAACTAGAGCCAGTCTCCTCAAACCAAGAGGCACTCTCTACATTCTACGCCATGTTGGCACATTAAGTTCATACGTCAAAGGGAACTTCGCCTTCGCCATGCAACAAAGGTAAGTACATACTTCAGGTTTTAACCTCATCTTCATCGGTTTTACTATCTTCATGCTTTTAACGATTAATTTATAGGCAGTGTGAGCTATTTATTTGTGGCAATAATCATCCTTCGTGGGATTTTCCATGTTGGGCTTCTGCCAATTAAGCCAATCTTTGTGAAAGCAGCATTTCTTATGCTTATTAAATGAGAGAGCTTCTCACAACGGGGGATATTATAGAATACCCACTGTCTATAAATATTAAGCTTGTTCCACCGCAGGAGTAACTTTGGCCCTATTCTTCCATTAGGATCGTTCTGGAACCTTCTAGAATCTGCACTTTATCTACAAGTCAAGCTGTCATGTATCTTTCACTCACTTGTGGGAATGCCATTTCAAACTAAGGAATCTTCCTTATAAATTAATGTTCAATAGCTAAATTTTCTTCCACCGTTGGGATATTTTTCTGGCGCATTTAATGATAATCCACAACTTTCTCAAGTAATAGACTTTCGCCTATCTAGTGCAACCAGTCATTTTCCACGATTGCAATAACTTTCTTTGCCATAAACTTTTGCGCTACTACAGTGAACTTTTCATCCATTTCAACGAACTATAGTGATAAACAGTGTTCTTTCAGTATTTCTTCCGCGTCGCGCTCGTCCGATTATTATAAACACGGCCATGAACATTTACCTTTCATCCCAATTGCTTTTTCCTAAACCTCTTACTAACAACCCATAATAAATTGTTAATTCAGGTTTGTTTCAACGAGGTGTCAATCTAAAGATGTGCCCTCCCATTTTTTCTTATGTGTAATTAATTAACTTCTGCATAACTATGTGTCTTGTACACGGTTCAAATTATCTTGTTTCTCCCTTCTAATTTAGGGGATACAATTTTTTCAACTTATAAGTGAGTTATTTCTAGGTTTCACGAAAGGGAAACTTGCCCCATTTGTCTCGTGATTCCTATCTAAACATAGGAGGTCTAGAACCTTCCTTTTGACTTTCTCTTCAGGTTTCACAGTAAGTGATCTGCCCTATTTGTGTAACTACTAAAAGTAATGCTGCTTCAATACAAGAAGTTATAGGAACTTCTCTTTCATTCTACCTGCTTTCTTTTTTGTTAATTTCGAAGTTGTAACTTTCTTTAGGATAGGTACTTGAAAATTTTTGAAAGTACACACCTTGCACTCGATTTAATGTCTAAACTTTAATCACTTCATTTGTCTTTTTTTAAATCTTACAAAGATTTTAGTACATATAAAGGTTTGAAACCTAAAGCATTGTTAATTGCCTGGAGCAAACGTCAAATGTTTTCTGAGGTCTGTGACCCCAAAATTGTTAACCAAATTGAAAATATATATTTGTTAAAGTTATCAACTTATTTTGAATTGATAAATAAATTAAGCGTTTCTTTTCGCTTTTTCATTTTTCTAGTACAACAGTTAGGCAAGATCCTGTCTTCCTTGGCTCTTCCTACTCAATGCCATTACATCTATTGATAGGGCTTTCACCACTCGTTGCATTTGAGCAAGAACTCTTAGTGGATATCTCGTCAAAGTCTCTCTTAGCTTTAATAGCTAATTCTAACTGGCCAGTAAGGCAAGTACAGCTCGCTACGCCAGCTACCTGCTTGTGGAGATCCTCTCCGAATACTTATGGTTGGTTTTCCAAAAGATAAGTGTTTCTCTTTGCCTAAACTTTTAGTCGGCTCCTTGCTGAGTAAAAGCTTAGCCATTTCCAAATGCAACTATTGGTTCACTTACCCAAATTATTCCCCACGGTATATTTTTTTTATCACTATCCTTCTTGGAAGCACTTGGTCGCTTTTTCAGGAACTCTATAACTTCGAAAACTGGAAATACTAACCCTGATTCAAATTATTGGCATTCTCCGAATTACTTTTGCAAAAACGAATTTCTTTGAACAGACATACAATAAATCTGTTACTCTCTGCCTTGCCAGACCATCACCCTTCCCCATAGTAGGCAGATGCATGCTTGAGAGGGAATATACTAAAGCCATTCTCTTGCAAACCACCCAAGTCTTAGCTGCGTTTCACGTCAGCTTCGACCAGGTCCTTACCCACTTTAGGTATCAGAGAACGGATTTGCAGTGGCAACCGCCTCTAAGTGCATTTAAAGTTAAATTCATAACTTTTGTGGGACTCTCCTCCTATTTTTCTATCCTTTTTCTCCAGTCCGAAACCCACCTCCTTTTCTTTATCATCTTCCCTTGGTGGTTAGGTTATTCCTCAGCCAATAATCTACCCAAAATTTGGTTCCGAAACCCGGGAGAGTCCATTTTCTATTCCTATTCTTTTTAAAAGATCATTTGGCAATACTTTGCAAATTATTAATATCTGCTTTGAATCTTTCAGCTATAACTACATCGAGCAAAGCCTGTGAAGGGGAAAGAGGCCGCTCCTGTCTCCCGTGGTGTGTTCCTTTCTTTCAACTTATTTGCTGCTGCCAGCTTGACAGCATTTCCAAGGTTCCACAGTTTCGTGAGTTACATTTTAATCTATTTTCCTTGACATGGCTCCTACTGAAAAGGATAAGGATGAAAAACTTACTTCTAAACGAGCATCTTATAAAGGGCAAATTACCCGATTCAGAAAGTACATAAAAGAGTTAGATCCCTCCGAAGCTCAATTAGACTTGTTGAAAAATCGTGTAAGGGATTTTGAACGTTCTTATGAAAATTATTGCAACATCCAAACTGAAATAGAAACTTGTATGCTCAATCAAACCGAAGATCGAGTCGAAGTAGAAAACCAATATTACGAAGGCATAGGTTCTGCTTTCAAAATAATACGCCAACTCGAAGAGGAGCAGAAAACGGACGCTTCCGTTCTTGGTTCCCTTCACGAACCACAAACTTCTTTCCGTGATGGTACTCACAAGCCCAAACCAATTTTACCTAAAATTGATTTACCCCATTTCTCTGGAGATGAATCTACTTGGGATTCTTTCTATGAATTATTTTGCTCTCTTGTTCATGACAATGAAGAAATTCAAGTCATATATAAGTTTCATTACTTGAGATCTATCCTCCGAGGTCAAGCTTTGCAGTTAGTCGAAGCACTTCCTCTACGTGCCGAAAATTACCCCATTGCCTTTAACTTATTAAAAGAAAGATATGGAAATTTACGGTTACGTATTCAACGCCATATGAAGGCTCTATTCAACCTACCTGCGTCACAGCACAATGACGTCACTAGTTTGCGTACTCTCATTGATACTACTCAGCTTCAAGTTAAAGCTTTATCCCAACTAGATCAACCCACTGAACACTGGGACACTTTCCTAATACATTTAGTGGTTTCTAAAGTTGATACTGCTACCCTCAAAGCTTGGGAAATCGAACTTTCTAGAGAAGACGATTACTCTTACGAGCATTTAGTCACTTTCATAAACGCTAGATGCCAACTCTTAACCGCTCTAGCTAATCAAAGTGAACCCTCTTCCCCGAGTTCCAAATTTGAATTAATGTCTATCAAACCTAAAAGCGAACGCTTAGCGTCTAATACCCAAAAACCCGGGTCCAGCTCATCTAAATTTAAATCAAACACTACTGTTTACCCAACTAGGTCTAGTGAACTTCGTGTTGCTAGCTCTATTGTTTTAAACGCTCAAAGCGAACCTCGAAAGAGTTTAAACGAACCTTTAAAGTGCATACTTTGTGAAGATCCCCATGCCCTATACCTCTGTAAATCCTTTAAAGAAATGTCAGTCGACGACAGAAGAAAATTAGTTTCCCAGAACAAACATTGCTTCAATTGCCTGGCGCCTACTCATTCTGCTTCAAATTGCAAGTCCACAAGACTTTGTTTCCATTGTGAAAAGGCTCATCACACTTTGCTACATCGTCATGATCAGGCAAGGTCATCGACAGCATCTACTTCTCAAAAAAGTGATAATGCTAACAGTTTTAATGCTTCATCGTATATTCAAAATGCCAAGTCCATTCGCAGTGCTCAAGTATTGTTGTCTACTGTCCAAATCGAAGTTCAGGATAACTTTGGCAACTGGGTCCGTGCACGCGGTCTTCTTGATTCAGCGGCAACTCATGATTTTGTGTCTAATTCTTTGATTAGAAAACTAGGCCTACCTGTAACCCCACTTCTATTAACGTATCAGGCATTAACAGCTTAAAATTACAAGCTTTACAGTTCTCAAAGCCAACCATAAGAGATATTTCTCACAGAAACAACTTTCTCAAACTGAATTGTCTAATTCTCAATAGCATTGTAGAAGACACTCCAAGTCACTCTGTGGATATTTCAGGGTTAAACATTCCCTCGCATTTAAGGCTAGCTGATCCTTTGTTCAACATGCAAAACCCTATTGACATACTCTTTTGTGCCAATGTTTTCTGGAATTTCCTTCGTAAACAGGTTCGCAAGTTATCCTCAAACGTGGTCGCCAGAGACACTAATTTTGGATGGATCGTCACAGGTCAACTTCCCCATTATTCTCCCCAACCTGCATCGCAATGCTACTTTGCCAATACTGACTTGGAACAGTTCTGGAGGCTTGAAAGCGTTGATCCTCCTAACGCAACCTCTTCAGAAAATGAATTCTGTGAGCAACTTTTTTTGAACACCACCACTCGTTCTTCTGATGGCCGGTTCGTTGTTCAAATGCCAAGATTACATAATCCTCCCAAACTTATTAACTCTCAGCCCAAAGCTCGAAAAGCTCTCTTTGCTATCGAGAGCAAATTCAAGAAAAAACCTCTTGTTAAACAGCAGTACACTGATTTCATGGATGAGTATGAAAGCTTAGATCATATGGAAGTTGTTAACAAATCTGATGATGAATCCCACCCCCCAATTGAAACTGTTTATTTAAATCATCATCCCGTGTGGAAAAACCCTCTTGTAAAAGATAAAATCCGAGTTGTTTTCAATGGTTCATCACCCGACGTTAATGGCAACAGCCTTAACGACACCCTTTACTCTGGTCCTGCTATTCAGTCAGATCTATCTGCTATACTCTTAAACTTTCGATTTTTTCCCATAGCTGTCATAGCTGATATAAAACAGATGCACCGCCAAGTTTTAATTCAACCGGAACAACGAGATCTCCAAAGAATCTTGTGGCGTGATGAAATCAGTAAGCCCATTAAGGTATTTTGCTTAAAAACGGTTACTTATGGCTTAAAACCTTCCGCTTTCCTTGCTATCCGATCCCTACACTTGCTAGCCTCTCAAGATGGTCATTTATTTAATTCCAAAGCTTCTGAAGCGCTAACTACGACATTCTATGTTGACGATTATTTGCAGTCCTTCCCCACTTTGGAGAAAGCTTCTTTTGTGTCTTTAGAACTTCAGGCATTGCTAAGGAATGGAGGTTTCCCACTTCATAAGTGGAATTCCAACTCCCCCGAGTTTCTCGCCCAGTTTCCCATCGAAGACGTAGATCCTTCTTCTGTCGAAATTTGTGGAAACTCCGAATCCATAAAAACTCTAGGAGTTCATTGGTGCACTAGCACTGACACTCCCATCTATAAAGTTTCGCTCGCCGAAGAGCTTCCTAACACAAAAAGACAAATTCTCTCTGAAATTGCAAAAATTTTTGATCCGCTTCAATTCCTTGCCCCAGTTATCGTTATAGCCAAACTCTTCATGCAAGAGCTGTGGTCGCTCAAATGTGAATGGGATGACACTGTTCCTCTTTCTTTTCTTAATCGTTGGCTCTCGTTTCGCAGCAATTTGCTGGATCTTTCGCTTATTGAAATTCCTAGGAATTTAATTAGCTCTCATTCTAATGCATCTTTTTTCCTTCATGTGTTCGCGGACAGTTCCGAAAAAGCTTACGGTTGCTGCGCATATTTAGTTTATCGCGGTTCATTATATGGATCTTCAGTTTCTAACCTTGTTTGTGCCAAATCGAAGGTCGCTCCTCTTAAAACTATCACTTTGCCTAGGCATGAATTGTGTGCTGCACTCATGGCTGCAGAACTTGTTAAGAAATTACGGGAAGTATTAAAAGTCGAATTCTCGCAAATCTATCTCTGGAGCGATTCCATGATCACCCTTTCTTGGATCGCCAAGAACCCCTCTCACTGGCAAACTTTTGTTGCAAACAGAGTTTCCAAAATTCAAACTCTTTCTTCTGGATGTCAATGGAGGCATGTACCCAGCGCTGACAACCCAGCCGATATTATCTCTCGTGGATGTTTACCCTCTCAATTGGCAGCTTCCCAGTTGTACTGGCATGGGCCCTCGTGGTTAATCGAAGACTCTTCTTCTTGGCCTTCTAAACCTCCAGCTACAAACTCCAACTTGCCTGACGCTAAAGTACCTCTATCTATTGCTTCGTGTCTTGTTTCCAACGCTTCTCAGCCCTTGCTGTCCCGCTATTCTTCCTTTCATAAACTAATTCGAATTGTTGCCTGTCTCCTTAGATGGAAATATTTTGTGGTTGACCAACCTCTTCTCCCTAAACCACACCTTACCAATCATGAATTGAATCTCGCTACCATTAAGGTTTTACAACTGACACAGCAAGAAGCCTTTTCTTCTGAATTGTCTTTGCTTTCTTCTAAAAGGGATCTTCCCAAATCCAGTCGTCTTCGTGCTTTAGCCCCGTTCCTTGATGACCATGGGTTACTCAGGGTAGGTGGAAGGCTCTCGCAATCTTTGCTCTCTGAGGACAAAAAGCATCCCGTTTTTTTGCCTTCTAAACATCACGTAACTTCTTTAATTATACGTGACTTTCATTATCGTAATCTGCATGTTGGCACACGCAATCTGCTTTGCCTCTTAAGGGAAAAGTACTGGATTATAAATGGTATTCATGAAGTTTCTTCTGTAATTCACAAGTGCATTCCTTGCTTCAAGGCGAAACCTAAAATCAATACTCAATTAATGAGCGATCTGCCCTCCTTTCGCTCCTCTCCTATAGGCCCATTTGCTCTAACTGGTGTGGACTATATGGGTCCGTTCCAATATCAACGAAATTCCCCTGAAGCTAAACGTAAATTGTTTGGTAAGCTTTATGTTTCTCTCTTTGTTTGCATGGTTACTGGCGCAATCCATTTGGAACTAGTAACGAATGCCTCTACTTCTTATTTTTTTATCAGCTGTCTCTCGCTTCACTGCTAGGCGTGGTGTTCCTTCAGAGATGTTCTCTGATAACGCTTCCACTTTTCAGGGAGCAGCTTCCCTGTGGAAGAAAGCTCTCACTTCCTCTCCTGCCATGGAACAAATTTCTAATTTTTCCTACTCAAAGGGTTTCAAATGGCGTTTTACACCTCTCTATGCTACTCATCACGGTGGTAGACGGGAGTCCTGCGTAAAGCTCACTAAACGTCTTTTAAGAAAGGTTTTAGGTAATCGCATTCTGACTTATGAAGAATTTAATTCACTCTCTGTTCTGATTGAAGGAGTTGTTAATTCTCGCCCTTTAACTCCGCTTTCCAATGACCCTGATGACCTGCTTCCACTTACACCTGGTCACTTCCTTATCGGCACTTCTCTTTCTGCCCCTCCTCCTCTTACCAATTCTTACAGGGATTCTAATTTACCTATCGTTTGGCGTAAACTTGAAGCCCTCCGTAATTCTTTTTGGAAGAGGTGGAACTTGGAATATTTAACTTCCTTGCAACGGAGACAGAAGTGGTTTCTTTCCAGTCCCGACATCAAAGTGGGGGACTTGGTCTTGGTTAGGGAAGTCTCTCCCCCCCTGGTCTGGATTTCTGGTAGGGTGACCGAGTGTTATCCTGGAAGGGATGGGAGAGTCAGGGTGGCCAAAATCTTGACCACTAATGGTCATATCACAAGACCACTGTCTTCAATTGCTTCATTACCTTTAAATGTTTAATTGTTTTTCCTGCTCTCTGTTGGTGTTTCCCCTCCCAGTATGGTGTATTCTTGGAATACACGGTATGATAGAGTATTCTTTTTAATACTCTTTTCATTTCTTCCTTTTTATCAAACACCAACAGTGATCTTCTAGTTTCTCTTTGGTGGTTATGTCTCTTATGTTCTTTGTGAGTCTGTTCTAGATATATACCTTCCATGACCCACCTAGCGTAATCTAGCAGCGAATATCAGAAGTTCCTCAATTTTTCCCTGCACAAGAGGATTTACTTATCAACTTGGCCACCAGATCTCGTCGCCATCGCCAGCTATCATCTCCGTGATCAAGAGAACTTCGTCTACTTTTTCACTCACCATGCTGTGCTAGTATCGCCTACTATCAACTCTTTGAAGACCATTCATCAAGAAGAACTTTTAGTTTTATAAAGTTGTCTATTCTGTTATGTTCTCCTTTTGTCTCCTACCCCCACTCTTTTTCCTTCCTTGGTCCCTCCGCGCTTCGCTGAGCATGTCTCACTTGCACGTCGGCAGTTGACTCAGTCAGTCAAGGCTCAACTAGAGCCAGTCTCCTCAAACCAAGAGGCACTCTCTACATTCTACGCCGTGTTGGCACATTAAGTTCATACGTCAAAGGGAACTTCACCTTCGCCATGCAACAAAGATAAGTACATACTTCAGGTTTTAACCTCATCTTCATCGGTTTTACTATCTTCATGCTTTTAACGATTAATTTATAGGCAGTGTGAGCTATTTATTTGTGGCAATAATCATCCTTCGTGGGATTTTCCATGTTGGGCTTCTGTCCAATTAAGCCAATCTTTGTGAAAAGCAGCATTTCTTATGCTTATTAAATGAGAGAGCTTCTCACAACGGGGGATATTATAGAATACCCACTGTCTATAAATATTAAGCTTGTTCCACCGCAGGAGTAACTTTGGCCCTATTCTTCCATTAGGATCGTTCTGGAACCTTCCAGAATTTGCACTTTATCTACAAATCAAGCTGTCATGTATCTTTCACTCACTTGTGGGAATGCCATTTCAAACTAAGGCATCTTCCTTATAAATTAATGTTCAATAGCTAAATTTTCTTCCACCGTTGGGATTTTTTCTGGCGCATTTAATGATAATCCACAACTTTCTCAAGTAATAGACTTTCGCCTATCTAGTGCAACCAGTCATTTTCCACGATTGCAATAACTTTCTTTGCCATAAACTTTTGCGCTACTACAGTGAACTTTTCATCCATTTCAACGAACTATAGTGATAAACAGTGTTCTTTCAGTATTTCTTCCGCGTCGCGCTCGTCCGATTATTATAAACACGGCCATGAACATTTACCCTTCATCCCAATTGCTTTTTCCTAAACCTCTTACTAACAACCCATAATAAATTGTTAATTCAGGTTTGTTTCAACGAGGTGTCAATCTAAAGATGTGCCATCCCATTTTTTCTTAGGTGTAATTAATTAACTTCTGCATAACTACGTGTCATGTACACGGTTCAAATTATCTTGTTTCTCCCTTCTAATTTAGGGGATACAATTTTTTCAACTTATAAGTGAGTTATTTCTAGGTTTCACGAAAGGGAAACTTGCCCCATTTGACTCGTGATTCCTATCTAAACATAGGAGGTCTAGAACCTTCCTTTTGACTTTCTCTTCAGGTTTCACAGTAAGTGACCTGCCCTATTTGTGTAACTACTAAAAGTAATGCTGCTTCAATACAAGAAGTTATAGGAACTTCTCTTTCATTCTACCTGCTTTCTTTTTTGTTAATTTCGAAGTTGTAACTTTCTTTAGGATAGGTACTTGGAAATTTTTGAAAGTACACACCTTGTACTCGATTTAATGTCTAAACTTTAATCACTTCATTTGTCTGTTTTTAAATCTTACGAAGATTTTAGTACATATAAAGGTTTGAAACCTAAAGAATTGTTAATTGCCTGGAGCAAACGTCAAATGTTTTCTGAGGTCTGTGACCCCAAAATTGTTAACCAAATTGAAAATATATATTTGTTAAAGTTATCAACTTCTTTTGAATTGATAAAAAATTAAGCGTTTCTTTTCGCTTTTTCATTTTTCTAGCACAACAGTTAGGCAAGATCCTGTCTTCCTTGGCTCTTCCTACTCAATGCCATTAAATCTATTGATAGGGCTTTCACCACTCGTTGCATTTGAGCAAGAACTCTTAGTGGATATCTCGTCAAAGTCTCTCTTAGCTTTAATAGCTAATTCTAACTGGCCAGTAAGGCAAGTACAGCTCGCTACGCCAGCTACCTGCTTGTGGAAATCCTCTCCGAAAACTTATGGTTGGTTTTCCAAAAGATAAGTGTTTCTCTTTGCCTAAACTTTTAGTCGGCTCCTTGCTGAGTAAAAGCTTAGCCATTTCCAAATGCAACTATTGGTTCACTTACCCAAATTATTCCCCACGGTATAATTTTTTTTATCACTATCCTTCTTGGAAGCACTTGGTCGCTTTTTCAGGAACTCTATAACTTCGAAAACTGGAAATACCAAACCTGATTCAAATTATTGGCATTCTCCGAATTACTTTTGCAAAAACGAATTTCTTTGAACAGACATACAATAAATCTGTTACTCTCTGCCTTGCCAGACCATCACCCTTCCCCATAGTAGGCAGATGCATGCTTGAGAGGGAATATACTAAAGCCATTCTCTTGCAAACCGCCCAAGTCTTAGCTGCGTTTCCCATCAGCTTCGACCAGGTCCTTACCCACTTTAGGTATCAGAGAACGGATTTGCAGTGGCAACCGCCTCTAAGTGCATTTAAAGTGAAATTCATAACTTTTGTGGGACTCTCCTCCTATTTTTCTATCCTTTTTCTCCAGTCCGAAACCCACCTCCTTTTCTTTATCATCTTCCCTTGGTGGTTAGGTTATTCCTCAGCCAATAATCTACCCAAAATTTGGTTCCGAAACCCGGGAGAGTCCATTTTCTATTCCTATTCTTTTTAAAAGATCATTTGGCAATACTTTGCAAATTATTAATATCTGCTTTGAATCTTTCAGCTATAACTACATCGAGCAAAGCCTGTGAAGGGGAAAGAGGCCGCTCCTGTCTCCCGTGGTGTGTTCCTTTCTTTCAACTTATTTGCTGCTGCCAGCTTGACAGCATTTCCAAGGTTCCACAGTTTCGTGAGTTACATTTTAATCTATTTTCCTTGACATGGCTCCTACTGAAAAGGATAAGGATGAAAAACTTACTTCTAAACGAGCATCTTATAAAGGGCAAATTACCCGATTCAGAAAGTACATAAAAGAGTTAGATCCCTCCGAAGCTCAATTAGACTTGTTGAAACATCGTGTAAGGAATTTTGAACGTTCTTATGAAAATTATTGCAACATCCAAACTGAAATAGAAACTTGTATGCTCAATCAAACCGAAGATCGAGTCGAAGTAGAAAACCAATATTACGGAGGCATAGGTTCTGCTTTCAAAATAATACGCCAACTCGAAGAGGAGCAGAAAACGGACGCTTCCGTTCTTGGTTCCCTTCACGAACCACAAACTTCTTTCCGTGATGGTACTCACAAGCCCAAACCAATTTTACCTAAAATTGATTTACCCCATTTCTCTGGAGATGAATCTACTTGGGATTCTTTCTATGAATTATTTCTATGAATAATCACACTTATTCAAGATAGTCGTAACACTTTTACCTGTATATTTTCCACTAGGCATTTGGCCCTCCACAAACACGTGGGTACAAAAATGTGGTGTTACGGCAATGTTATGCAATTCACTATACTTGCCAATTATTATTTCCCCATATTCTTCCGTGGCTCACTGTGCTTAAACAACAGCGAATTGTAGTATTTTCGTGCTCGATGGCACCTGATAATCACTTTCAACGCTAAACAGCGGATATTCTCTACGTCTTGTAGGACAGATACAATTTCACGCCTACACAGGGCGGATTCTCCAGACGTAGTGCAAGGCACTGAGTGTCTCTAGGAAGTAGGTCGTCAAAACGAAGTCGTTGAGCGACTACTTACATTCCTGTTTGCGTCTCTGCAAGGGTATTACCTTACCTTAAGCGAAATAAACATTCTCCGAAATGTTTTAATAATGCAGCAAGACGAAATGGAATATTCTGAGTCTCGTGGAAAGATAAAATTATTCAATAAGACCTCAGATAAATAATTAGCAGACTTCACCAAAGTCAAAAGTGCGATTCACCGCTACTTCAAAGAGCATAGCGTGAGCTCCACGTGGCTTTCTGGGTGTGTTCAAAGGTACAACATCCCATCGTAAATGTTCTGTTATAAAAAATATCACATGAACCATAGCTCAGCGGGTTCAATACCAATGTAAATGATCAACACTCTGAATTCTAAACACAAGAATAGTAATAAACACACTCCTTCCTACGCTTATTCGAATACTCTTTGTATTGGTTAGTCATCTAATGCATGTGGATGTTGGTGGTGGCATAGCTACAAAGCTTTATACCCCACATAGTTGTCAAGTGTCCACGTGTACTGAATTACCGTGACATTGCAGCCTGTCGTCTCGAAGACCGTGCCAGCTGTCCTAAAAAGTCTGTAATTCTAATAATAAGCTGTTTCAGGTGTCGGTCATGCAATAAAATATAATTCAAGCATAGGAAAGTTCTTCTCTGATTTAGTTTATTTGATTTATAACGTTGGTTTAAGATAGTTAGGTTTTATTATTTGATTTATGTTTATTTTCACAGTTATTCCATCATTGTGTGATTTTGTTTCACCTAATAACCATACTGGCACGAAGCAACAACAGCAAGAACACTGAAGTGGTGTTGTCTGTACTGAAATACATGATTACCTCACTCACGGGTAATACAATAACACGCGCTAAAAATAGCGAAAATGGCGCAGCATACTGGCCTGCTAAACCTCGGTTGATGTGACGAAAAGCCAATCATCATCACCGGAATAGAAATACGTCAATAATGTGGATGAAACACGTCAATCCCATCATTTACTATCATAACAGACCCAACAATAACTTGGCTTCTAAATTTATACAGGGTCTCTTGGTAAATCATATTTGAGAAAAGGAAAAAAGTCCATCTAGTTGGAATATCCATAAAACATGTATCTATTAAACGTCGTCGTAGGCATAAACTAGATTCAAAAATGCCAACATGAAAGTCTCCTACTAAACATAATAATGATGCATCAAAATGCGACCGTAATTCTCCTCGAGAATTAGCATTGGAGCTAGTTACAGAATTCATGTAGTCAAAGTCTACAGTATATCCGTCGTCTCACAATAGTTGCAATTCAGCCGTTAGCATTTAACATAATATGCTTGACTGTTCGGCCACCTGTTGATCACTTTTCGTGATACTTTCAATGTTTAGCTTGGCCCATTTGTCGGTCAATTTTGTTTCTTGTTACCGAGATCCCCGAATGATAATTATTTCTTTGTAAATGTATTAATTGCTTAAACTATATGCATAGCCTTGTTATTAATCACCTAATTCATAGATATAATAGTTACTCACCTAGTGTTTAAGGCTTCCGCAACACATCACTACAACGACTACACTGAGCCTGTCTGCTGCTTGCCGGCTGTCGCCACGAGCTCGTGACGTCTTTTCCTTGGCCAACCAATAGCAGCGGTGTTTTTGGTCAGCTGCCTTCCTCGGCGGGTTTTCGCCGCTATAAAACCTCGAGTCATACTCTGGGTGACGTGCCACTCTTCATCCATTCTTCGGCCACAACTCTACGGACCATTCTGGTGCCACTCTTCATCCATTCTTCGGCCACGACTCTACGGGCCACTCTGGGCCGCTATTCTTCGGACTTACTCTACGGCCAACATTCTACTGTCAACATGTGACAATCTGCTTTTTGGTCACCACTCTGAGACCAATAAACTTCAAATATTCTCGCCAAGACTTTTCAAGTACCGCAGTGAGAGTCATCATCTACGACTAATAATAATAATCTTCATGGTGCACTATCTCGCAGTGAGGAAAGGCACAAGGAAGGAATGTCAACAGTAGTTGCTACGCGCCGTGGTCAGCCAGGACCAACCAAGTTTGTAAACATACTCCAATCTCTCCAGTGCACAACAACAGCAGTGATACCTCTCAAATGTGTGGAGTGGGTTGCCTACTGGGACTGACAAATGTTCATACGTGACTGTGTTTGTATACATTTCTTCGCTTGAGGGATGATTCACTCCGGACATACCCTCCACTAAAGTATCGCCCAATATAAGATAAGTTTCTTAGCACTCATTTATAGAACATTCTTATTGCCTCTTCTATTTTAAGAAGACAAAGTTGATCTTTGCCATGAACTTTTTAATACGAAGCTCAAGTATTTTCTTCAGTGGTTATTAATTGATGTTTTGTTTACTTAAACTGTATATTAATAAATTGCATATTTGTTACCTAGTATGTTTAATTGTGAAATCCTTCAGCCCCTTACATTAACGCATAATTCAGTCTTATTGTTTCACCCTAATGATATTGAATCCAAGCGAATGCTTGTTGCTGTTCTCCCTATTATGAGTTGGAGTTTTCTGGGGCAAACTCCACCATATGTATGGTGCCTCACCCCCGGGAAACATATCTGTTGCACCCTGGGAATGTTACAAGTTTCATATCTTGGATTTCACATTAAACATTAACAATTTTTGTTAATTGTGTTTCAACACTAATTCAAATTGTAAGTTTCAGCCTGAGGCGCATGTTCAGCAGAGGAGGAGAGAAACGTAAGCTAAGCCGGTTTCTTCCGCATCAGACTAAACCTTACTACCTAGCAAGCTGTCATCCTCTGACTTCCAGTACTCGAAGTCACAATATTGACGTGAGTAACAAACAACTTTTAACATGCCTGACCTTGATGAAAAACTCAGCAACGCCAGAGCCTCTTGTAAGGGCAAGCTCACACGGTTTCGTACTTTTTTAACGGAGTTTGAACCCCAAGAGCGTAATCTTGACATAATTTCGCAGAGGCTTAAGAATTATGAACAAGCCTTTGAGAAATATGATGAGATACAATGCAGTATAGAAACTCAGCACCCGGACCAGCAAAGTGATAGGTTGGAAGTTGAAAAATTATACTATCAGGGATTTGCTGAAGCTAAACAGCTTATTAGGGCTTTAACTTTAAAAGAAAAACAAGATCAAACTTCTGCAGCATCTTCTACATCTTCTTCACGCATTATATTACCCAAATTAGAAATACCCAAATTCACTGGTAAGGACATAGAATGGGAGCCGTTTTTTGAATTATTTAATTCTTTAGTACATGAGAATACTTCTATCCCAGTAATTCAAAAATTTCACTACTTGCGTCTGGCAGTTCAAGGCAACGCACTTAACCTGATTCAAGCACTTTCTTTGACCAGTGATAATTATGAAGTTGCTCTGAATCTTCTTAAGGATAGATATGGGAACATTCGTTTATCTATTCAACGCCATATACAAAGCTTATTCGAGTTACCTAACATGCAAGCAGACAACAGCTTATCACTTCGTAAGTTGATTGACACTGCAGAACTACACGTCAGAGCATTGTCCAATTTAAACCAACCTGTGAATCACTGGGATTTATTTCTAGTTCACCTCATTTCTGCAAGATTGGATGCAAGTACATTAAAAGCCTGGGAGACAGAACTTTCCCAGCATTTGCAATGCACTTATGAGGCAATTATTAACTTTTTGAAAGCTAGAAGCCAAGTCTTTTCCGCCATAGCTAATCAAAAACTAGTATTTCAGATTCAAAAGCCTTCTCAAAAGACAAGGTTAGCAGTTCTAATCAAAGAATTTTAAGATCACATGCTCTTCCTGTTGATGCTCGGTCACCTAACCAAATGCAAACGTGCGGTCTGTGTCAGCAATCGCATAATTTATACAATTGTGATGAATTTAAATCTTTATCAGTAGATGAAAGACGAAAGTTAATTACGAACAAAAAACATTGTTTTAACTGTTTGTCAGGAAGGCATATGTTAAACAATTGCCATTCACAACGTTTATGCTTTCATTGTAAGGCTAGACACCATTCCCTTTTGCACAGACATGAAAGATCACGGTTATCAGGACCAAGCAGTCCCAATACCAATTCTAAATCTGAGACTTCTCAAAATAGTGCGCAGTCGTATGCTCAAAGTTCTACCTCGCTTGGCAAAGTCCAGGTTTTATTATCTACCGTGCAGGTTCTATTGAAAAATGCTTACGGGAAATTGGTATCTGTCAGGGGATTATTAGACAATGCCGCTACTAACAATTTTATTAGTGAATCTTTGGTACAAAAGTTAGGCCTCCCAAAACATCCTACCTCAATAGAGGTTACAGGAATAAACTGCTCTAAATCGCAATACTTAAGCTTTGCTAAAGTGGATCTGAAGGACTCTAATAATCTTGGTACGCAGTTGCAATTAGATTGTTTGATTATCAAGTCTATAGGCAACAATATTCCCGGCACTTCTTATCCTATTCAAAGTTGGAATATCCCGAATTTTGTCCAGCTAGCTGACCCTCATTTCAACAGAGCTTCGCCCGTAGAGCTTCTTTTCAGCTCAAGCGTATTTTGGCAATGTCTTCATTCCAATAAAGTAAAAATTGCTCCTAATGTTTTCTTCCTCGAAACTGATTTTGGTTGGATCGCTACTGGTCAAATATACCGTAATCCTATTCAAACTGTATCGAATTGTTATTTTGTTGGTGCCGATTTGAGTCAAGAGCTGACCAAGTTCTGGGATCTTGAGAATGTTCAGGCAACTTCTTCTTCTTCTAACGAAATTTGTGAAAAGTTATACAAGGAAACCACTGTTCGTACTGCTGAAGGCAGATTTATAGTAACTCTTCCACGTATTCCTAATCCTCCCGCCATTACGGGCTCGCATTACAGAGCACTCAGGGCACTATTTGCTATTGAAAATCGGTTCAAACGAGATGCTTCTGTTAAAACTCAGTATGCTTCCTTTATGGAGGAATACGAATCATCCAATCACATGGAGGTAATTTCTAAATAAGAAGAAATTGGTCATCCTTTTAAGGAAATAGTTTATCTAAATGATCACCCGGTATGGAAAAATTCTTTAACACAAGACAATATAAGAGTAGTTTTTAATGGCTCATCACCAGATTCCAATGGAGTCTCTTTAAATGATACCTTGCAATGTGGTCCCGCTATTCAAACAGATCTCACCTCTGTCTTGCTTAATTTTCGACGGTTTCCTATTGCTGTAATCTCAGTTATTAAGCAGATGTACCGGCAGATTCTCGTAAATTCTGAGCAGCAAGATCTGCAAAGAATATTGTGGCGCGATGAGAGTTCCAAACCCATAAAGATATTTAGATTGAAGACTGTGACATATGGCCTGAAGCCTTCAGCCTTTCTTGCGATTCGGTCTCTCCACATGTTAGCCGAGCAAGATGGTCATCTTTATCATCCTTTGGCCTCTGAGGCATTAAAAACGGCATTTTATGTTGACGATTTCTTGTATTCTTTCCCTAATATTTCTGAGGCACTCCTTGTGTGCGAAGATTTGAAATCCCTGCTCCTAGGAGGTGGTTTTTCGCTCCATAAATGGACTTCAAATTCTACTGAATTTATATCAAAATTTTCATCAGAGGTCCCAGTTGATGAATTTGTTGCTATTCCTACTGATGAAGCAGCCGTTAAAGCATTGGGTGTTTTTTGGTGTCCTTCTTCTGATACCTTCTCTTATCAGGTACATTTGTCAGAATCTCCCCCTGTAACTAAGAGACAAGTTCTGTCAAAAATCGCAAAGATCTTTGACCTTTTGCAATATATTGCTCCTATAGTTATTGTTGCAAACATTTTCCTGCAAAAGCTTTGGTCATTAAAATCTGACTGGGATGAAAATCTCCCCTTTCCTATTTTAGAAGAATGGTTAGAGTATCGCAGTAGTTTGCTGGATCTCTCCAAGGTTTCTATACCCCGCCTTTTAATTTCTAATCCCTTATGCCAGCAGTATTACCTGCATGTATTTTCTGATAGTTCAGAACGGGCTTATGGCTGTTGTGCATACATAGTAGGACGTTCCTCAGCCACTTTCCCTGGATTTTCTAATTTAGTGTGCGCTAAATCAAAAGTTGCTCCACTTAAAACGGTATCATTGCCGAGATTAGAATTATGCTCTGCTTTAATGGCAACAGAATTAGCTACTAAACTAAATGTCAGTTTAAAGTTAAAATTTTCCCGCACATTTTTTGGAGCGATTCTTCTATTTTACTAGCGTGGATTTCCAAGCCTTCTTCTCATTGGAATACCTTTGTGGCAAATCGCGTTTCTAAGATTCATGAAGTTTCTCATTCTGAACAATGGAGACATGTTCCTAGCCGTGAAAACCCCGCGGATATAATATCACGTGGTTGAACGCCTAAATAATTGATTTCTTCAGACCTGTACTGGAATGGTCCTCCTTGGCTAAGTCAGGAATCATCTTCCTGGCCTCGCTTAGCTAATCAATTTGCCGAAGAAGTACCTGATGCCCGCACTGACCCTGTCACGTCGCATCTTACTTCTACTTCTACCAGCCTTTTTCAGAGATACTCTTCATTTGATAAATTGATTCGTGTAGTGTCTTATATATTCCGGTGGAAATATTTAGTAATTGATCAACCATTGAAGCCTCAACCCTTTCTCACCAGAGTAGAGTTAGAATTTGCTACTCGCAAAATTTTGTTGCTTGTTCAGCAGGAAGTATTTGCTCCTGAAAAGCAAGCTCTTATAAGTGGTAAAGATTTACCCAAGTCTAGCAGGCTTTCACCACTCACTCCTTTTCTAGACCAGGACGGCATAATACGTGTGGGTGGAAGATTAGCTATGTCTAGTTGTGAGGATGGGTAAAAACATCCCATCATCCTTCCTTCAAAGCATCCTATCACTACACTTATAATAAAAAAGTTTCATTATAAACACCTTCATGCTGGCACTCGCACCTTGCTCTGTCTAATTCGTGAACTCGACTGGATCATTAATGGCGTTCATGAGGTTTCTTCTGTTGTCAAAACGTGTATACCTTGCTTTAAGGTTAAACCACGCCCCGCCACGCAGATTATGGGTAATTTACCTCCATTTCGTTCAGAACCTAGTAAGCCCTTCGCTCTTACTGGGATCGATTACGCCGGTCCTTACGTATATCAGACCAATCCCTCTTCATCTAAGCGCAAAATCTTAGGTAAACTTTACATCTCGTTATTTGTATGTATGGTGACGGGAGCCATCCACCTCGAGTTGGTTACGAACGCTTCTGTATCTTATTTTTTGGCCGCCTTTTCTAGATTTGCTGCTAGAAGGGGTGTTCCATCTGAAGTCTTTTCAGATAATGCAAAAATTTTTGTAAGTGCTTCTGATCTCTGGAAAAAAGTGTTAAGCTCCCCTTCTGCTAAAGAAAAAAATTCCAACATTTCCTATTCTAAAGGGTTCAAATGGCATGTCACCCCGCCTTATGCTCCCCATCATGGGGGCCGATGGGAGTCCTGCATCAAACTTACTAAAAGGCAGCTTAAGAAAACTCTTGGTCCTACCATACTTTCTTATGAGGAATTCAACTCTTTAATTATTCAAGTCGAAGGTATCGTAAATTCCAGACCTCTGACTCCTCTTTCAAACGATCCTAAGGATCTTTTACCTTTGACACCCAGTCACTTCCTGGTTGGCTGTTCGCTTGCTGCTACTCCGCCTTTGCTGGTTCGACGCTGTGATCCTAGCCTTCCTATCTTTTGGAGAAAAGTAGAATCTTTGCGCTGTTCTATTTGGCGCCGATGGAAGTTAGAGTATCCCAGCTTGCTAAATAGGCGTGAGAAGTGGCGGCTTCCTCAACCAGATGTACGAGTGGGGGACATGGTTCTTCTTCGAGACCCATCTCCGCCTCTCGTGTGGAACCTAGGCAGAGTTATTCACTGCCACTTTGGCCGTGATAAACGCGTCAGAGTTGTTGATGTTTTAACTAATAAAGGTCTTTACACTAGACCTATCTCTGCTATCTCTGTTTTGCCTTTCGAGTCTTAGTTTACTCCTCGTCTGTTATCCATGTTTGTTTTGACTGATTCTTTTGTTTGTTTTCATTCGGAGTTCTCGGAGCATGATCACTTTTCGTGATACTTTCAATGTTTAGCTTGGCCCATTTGTCGGTCAATTTTGTTTCTTGTTACCGAGATCCCCGAATGATAATTATTTCTTTGTAAATGTATTAATTGCTTAAACTATATGCATAGCCTTGTTATTAATCACCTAATTCATAGATATAATAGTTACTCACCTAGTGTTTAAGGCTTCCGCAACACATCACTACAACGACTACACTGAGCCTGTCTGCTGCTTGCCGGCTGTCGCCACGAGCTCGTGACGTCTTTTCCTTGGCCAACCAATAGCAGCGGTGTTTTTGGTCAGCTGCCTTCCTCGGCGGGTTTTCGCCGCTATAAAACCTCGAGTCATACTCTGGGTGACGTGCCACTCTTCATCCATTCTTCGGCCACAACTCTACGGACCATTCTGGTGCCACTCTTCATCCATTCTTCGGCCACGACTCTACGGGCCACTCTGGGCCGCTATTCTTCGGACTTACTCTACGGCCAACATTCTACTGTCAACATGTGACAATCTGCTTTTTGGTCACCACTCTGAGACCAATAAACTTCAAATATTCTCGCCAAGACTTTTCAAGTACCGCAGTGAGAGTCATCATCTACGACTAATAATAATAATCTTCATGGTGCACTATCTCGCAGTGAGGAAAGGCACAAGGAAGGAATGTCAACAGTAGTTGCTACGCGCCGTGGTCAGCCAGGACCAACCAAGTTTGTAAACATACTCCAATCTCTCCAGTGCACAACAACAGCAGTGATACCTCTCAAATGTGTGGAGTGGGTTGCCTACTGGGACTGACAAATGTTCATACGTGACTGTGTTTGTATACATTTCTTCGCTTGAGGGATGATTCACTCCGGACATACCCTCCACTAAAGTATCGCCCAAGATAAGATAAGTTTCTTAGCACTCATTTATAGAACATTCTTATTGCCTCTTCTATTTTAAGAAGACAAAGTTGATCTTTGCCATGAACTTTTTAATAAGAAGCTCAAGTACTTTCTTCAGTAGTTATTAATTGATGTTTTGTTTACTTAAACAGTATATTAATAAATTGCATATTTGTTACCTAATATGTTTAATTGTGAAATCCTTCAGCCCCTTACATTAACGCATAATTCAGTCTTATTGTTTCACCCTAATGATATTGAATCCAAGCGAATGCTTGTTGCTGTTCTCCCTATTATGAGTTGGAGTTTTCTGGGGCAAACTCCACCACCTGTGGTTAGCTCTCCACAGACACGGCGTGTCGCTGGGCTCTGCTTTGCTTTCAAAGCGTTACTCTATCAATTAAAATGAGCAGCTATAATACAGTCCTATCTGCTGGCTCATGAAATAATTTACACACATAATACAGTAGAACACTTATAGAATCATTAACATTAACTTGTACTGAGGATTGTCATTATAATCCAAGAAAAAAAGCAAAAAATCGTAAAAGTAAGATATTTCACTCCCCTCGTGGAATGTTGACAGTCGTTCCAAATACATTGGAGTAATGAAATGAGACTCCCAAGTCTCGCAGTTTGCATCATATCATTGTACACCTCAAATACGTAGAAACTAAAAGGTAATGTGCTCCCAAAGCACTACAATTCATAAGTAACGACAACACCTACACCTTACGTGTTACCAATCGATAGACTAGGCCAGGGCCATCCACACAGCGCTCCCCGAGCGCTAGCGCTCCGACCGCGCTCTAAGCCAGCGCTCCGAGCGCTTAGGTGGAAGGTAGTAGTGGGAGGAGCTTGGCTGACTGAGCACGTGGTTTGCCCGCCACGCCGAAGTGAGCAGCCGATCCACCAGTCCCTAGTCTAGTCCAATGCACTTTGTTGACAGCGTGTAAGTAAATCAGTTTCGTAGTGGTCATGACGAACATCATACAAAAAGAAAGAACGAGTGGTGAAGCAGCAGTCTTTAAAGCAGAATGACAAATTTAATTTTTCTGTACAGCTTACAGAGGGCATGCCAAATGTTTAGTGTGCCACCGAAATTTAATGTGTTTAAAGGACACAATTTGGAACGGCACTACAGTGCCAACCACACGGATGATAACAGTGATTTGACGGACTCCAGTCGCCGATCGAAGTTGGAAGAATTTAAAGAAAATTTCAAGCAGCACTTTTCTGTAACTATTATTGTTTTAATTTTAAAATGCGTGTTTACAAACGAGAATGAACAAATGATTTAATTATCTGAAGAACACTAAAATTGTGATTTGCCGTATTTTTGTCTAACAGGAGATAGAGAAAAGTGAGGTTGGTGGACCCATTTTAAGAGCAAGCTACCAATATTCGATGCGAATTGCCAAAGCTGGGAAACCCTTCGCGGAAGGGAATTCAATCAATGAGTGTCCTACAGAGCTAGTTGAGAAATTTGAAAAAAATCTCTCTTCTCCTCAAACTGTGGCTCGCAGAATAGACGATATGTCCGTTGATATGGAGCAGCAATTGATGGAGAAGGCAGCAAATTTTGTATCATTTTCCATCGCCCTCGACGAATCAACCGACATTGCGGACAGAGCACAGCCCGTTATCTCCATTCGAGCGGTGGATGAGAATTTCCTAGACTTGGTAGCTCTCAAAGACATCACTACCGGCTTCGATATTTTCCATGCTGTGGAGGGTGTTTTTGAGTCAATGGGATTAAAATGGGAGCGGTTGACTAGTGTAAAGACGGATGGAGCTCCTGCATTACGGGGCTACGCACGGGGTTCCTCAGCTATGTAAAGTTAAAATGGCTGAGAGCGGAAGTACCCAAATGGTGGCGATCCATTGCTTCATACACCAGGAGTCAATCTGTGCAAAATTCGCCAAGCTAAAAAAGTAATGGGAACAGTTGTGCGAATGGCAAACTATCTTCGCTCCCATGGACTCACGCACCGTCAATTCAAAGAGTTCTTGGATGACATCGAAGCGGAATATCCGGATATCCCATATCATGCAGAAGTTAGATGCTGTATCGTGGGGTTTTCTTCCGGAACGCAATGACATGAAAGGGCAGCCCGAAGTTCTTTTACGTGATCCTAAGTGGGTGGTAGACTTGTCACTTTAAGTGATATTACTGCCCATCTGAATACTTTGAACACTTCGCTTCAGGGAGAAAAGCACCATATCTGCGATTTGGTGCAAAATATTCAAGCGTTCACAAGGAAATTGATTTTGTGGGAAAACCACTTGCGTGCGAGGAACAGAGGACATTTTCCATTGCTTGAAACAGTGAAGGAAGGTGTCGACTTTCATGAGCACTTGCAGGTAATTCGCCAATTACAAGAAGAGTTTGACAAGCGATTTTCATAATTATCAGAACTCCAAGCGGTTTAGTTGTATTTGTTCGATAATTTTCTCTTAGTGCAGACAGTGTTCCACAGCTATTTCAATTAGAGCTGATTTAACGCAGTACTGTGTTCGTCTTAAAGACCGTTTCCTAATGTCACGAAGATTTGAAGTAATTTACAGCAGGTTTCCGCAAGAAGAATACCCCCTTTTGTATAAACATGCATGTAATGTTCTATCAATATTCGGCAGAACGTACATTTGTGAGCATTTCTTTCCGGTTCTTAAGCTTACCAAAAGTAAACATCGTCTAACGATGAGCGATAGAAACTTCCGCAATTGTTTACGAATAGCTGTATCCAGAAATATTGTAACCAATTTGGAGAAGATTGTTTCCTCTAAAACTAAAAGCTCATAAAAACGACGGAGCAAAAGTCACCCAAGGTCTGTTCTACCTGTTCATATTGGTGAAATGTTGTTGAATTTTCCTCTCTTATATGTTCACATTGCAGTTTGGAATAAATCACAATATTCTTTACTCAACACTTGCGTTCGTTTCCTGCACATTCCATACATTGCGGTACCATTCGATTTGTATGTGCGGCGCAGGCTATTTTTTTAATGGCAAAATAGCCCTATCAATATGATGTCAACAATCCCACAAAACACGTCGAACCGATGAATTTTACTGGGCAATCGAGAATACCTGTAAATTTTACTGGATAATTGGGAATACTCAAGAAGTTTACTAAACAATTGGAATACCCGTGAATTTTACTAAACAATTAGGAATATCCCTGAATTTTACTAAACAGTTGGGAATACCCGTGAATTTTACTAAACAATTGGGAATACCCGTAAATTTTACTAAGCAATTGGAAATACCCGTGAATTTTACTAAACACTTAGGAATACCCGTGAATTTTACTAAATAGTTGGGAATACCCGTGAATTTTACTAACCAATTGGGAATACTCGTGAATTTTACTAATCAGTTTGGAATACCCGTGAATTTTACTAAACAATTGAGAATACCCGTGAATTTTACTAAACAGTTTGGAATACTCCTTGAATTTTACTAAACAATCAAGAATACCCGTGAATTTTACTAAACAATTAGGAATACCCGTGAATTTTACTGAACAGTTGGGAATACCCGTGAATTTTACTAAACAATTGAGAATACCCGTGAATTTTACTAACCAATTGAGAATACTCGTGAATTTTACTAAACAGTTTGGAATACCCGTGAATTTTACTAAACAATTGAGAATACCCGTGAATTTTACTAACCAATTGAGAATAACCGTTAATTTTACTAAACAGTTGGGAATACCTGTGAATTTTACTAACCAATTGAGAATACCCGTAAATTTTACTAAACAATTGAGAATACCCGTGAATTTTACTAACCAATTGAGAATACCCGTGAATTTTACTAAACAGTTGGGAATACATGTGAATTTTACTAACCAATTGAGAATTCCCGTGAATTTTACTAAACAATTGAGAATACCCGTGAATTTTACTAAACAGTTGGGAATACCCGTGAATTTTACTAGACAATTGAGAATACCCGTGAATTTTACCAACCAATTGAGAATACCCGTGAATTTTACTAACCAATTGAGAATACCCGTGAATTTTACTAAACAGTTGAGCATACCTGTGAATTTTACTAACCAAATGAGAATACCCGTGAATTTTACTAACCAATTCGAATACCCGTGAATTTTACTGAACAGTTGGGAATACACGTGAATTTTACTAAACAGTTGGGAATACCTGTGAATTTTACTATCCAATTGAGAATACCCGATAATTTTACTAACCAATTGAGAACACCCGTGAATTTTACTAAACAGATGGGAATACCTGTGAATTTTACTAAACAATTGGAAATACCCATGAATTTTACTAACCAATTGAGAATACCCGTGAATTTTACTAAACAATTGGGAATCCCCTTGATATGTACTGAACCATTGGGAATAGCCTACCAATGAATTTTACTGGGCAATCGAGAATACCTGTAAATTTTACTGGAGAATTGGGAATACTCATGAAGTTTACTAAACGATTGGAATACCGTTGAATTTTACTAACCAATTAGGAATATCCGTGAATTTAACTAAACAGTTGGGAATACCCGTGAATTTTACTAAACAATTGGGAATACCCGTACACTGAATACACTGAAGGAGCCTCCCCGAAGATTGTTAATATTTGCTAGATAAGCACAAATTATGAATACTACAATCAGGCGTACCCTGGGCAACGGTGGCCATAGGCCAGCGGCTGATCCTTCAACCACCGGGAGATATTACATTTTCGACCAGTCTTTTTCAAGACTTTCAATAACTTCAATAAACATCGAAGGCTTATCCAGAGATAAAGCACTCTTACTCGCTGACATGTGCAACCGACTAAAGATCGACATCCTAGTGATGCAAGAAACTCACAGAGGGATCAACAACAACCGACCCAAAATAGAAGCAATGCGACTGGTTGTCGAACGACCCCATGAACAATACGGCAGTGCTGTTTTTGTCAGACCAGAGATTAATGTCAAGTCATCTCAAATGACGTTCAGGAACAATATAGAAATCTTGACTGTAGAATTGGAATCCTGCTCTGTAACATCCATTTACAAACCACCCAATGAACTCTTCTTCTTTGAAAGGCCAAGTAACTTTGACAAGCAGAATATCAAAATTGTCCTGGGGGATTTGAATTGTAAGAGCATCAGTTGGGGATATAATATCTCAGACAAGAATGGGGAGGAACTCGAGCAATGGGCAGAGAGGGAAGGATTGAGATTGATTCACAACCCCAAACTGAGACCATCTTTCAACAGCGGTAGATGGCATAGAGGTTACAACCCTGACAACATTTTCATAAGCGAGCAAGTGACAAAACATGTAGTTAAAGCGGTGGAGGAACCCATCCCTTGGACACAACATAGCCCTATCACATGTTCAGTTCGGGGGAGTGGTCAGCCCTGAGGAAGTCCCTTTTAAACGACGTTTCAATTTTAAAAAGGCAAACTGGGAGGGGTTTTCCATTGAGCTGGATGAGGAACTGTCCAATTTACAACCAGAGCCAAGTCATTATGAAGACTTTGTTGACCTTGTGAAGAAGATCTCTCGAAGACATATTCCCCGAGGCTGCCGTACCCAGTTCATTTCTGGCCTCAATGCAGATTCTAAGGATCTGTTAAAAGAATACCAGGAGAAGTACGAGACCGACCCTTTTGCAGATGACACCATTCAGACGGGTGAAGAACTCATGAGGAGCATTGCTGACGGAAGAAAGGAAAGATGGATGAACTTACTAGCAAACCTTGACATGGCCCAGAACAGTAGAAGAGCATGGAAGCTGGTCAAAAACTTGAGCAACGACCCTAAGAGTCCACCAGTGGATCTCACCAAGGTTACACCAAATCAAATAGCTCATCAGCTGCTGAAGCCTAGTGAAGATGAGAATCAGCAGAATTAGAACATGCCAGCAAGCTGATGAAAGTCAACAAAGCTGCGGGCCCGGATGACATCAGGACAGAACAAATCAAGAACTTTGGACCAGGAACAATCCAGTGGCTGGTGAATATGATGAATAGATGTATCGAGACCCTGCACTTACCAAAGCTGTGGAGGAAAGCTCATGTGGTCGCACTGCTAAAACCAGACAAGGAACCAACGGATGCAAAGAACTTCCGTCCTGTCTCTCTTCTTTGCCACCTATACAAGGCATTTGAAAGGTTGATCCTTGAAAGAATTGCAACATTCATTGATAACCGGCTAATTCAAGATCAAGCTGGATTTAGACCAGGGAAATCATGTTCCAGCCAAATTCTGAACCTGACACAGCATATCGAGGATGGCTATGAGAATAAACGTATCACTGGTGTCGCCTTTATAGATCTCAGTGCTGCATATGATACAGTGAACCATAAGAAGCTCATAGCCAAGCTGTACAATATCACAAAGGACATGAATCTAACAAATGTCATAGGTGGGATGCTCCAGAACAGAAGGTTTTATGTTACACTTCAAGGGAATAAAAGTCGATGGAGGAACCAGAAAGACGGGTTACCTCAAGGCAGTGTGTTATAACCATTACTATTCAACATTTATACAAATGACCAGCCAGAATATTTAGAGGCCAGGCGATTTATTTATGAGGATGACACCGCTATTGCTGTACAGGGTAGGAGTTTCGAGGAGGTGGAGGGAAAACTGTCCAATGCTCTTGAGAGATTAGACAATTATTACACCCAGAATCACCTGAAACCTAACCCTGGAAAGACACAAGTATGTGCATTTCATCTTCGCAACAAAGAGGCCCGGAGAAAGTTGAATGTTGTCTGGAAAGGAGTGACACTCGAAAACTGTGAAACGCCTCGATATTCGGGAATCAAGCTTGATCGTACCCTCAGCTTCAGGAAACATTGTAGAGAATTGAAGTGCAAGATCAGCTCAAGAAATAGCATAATGTGGAAGTTGATAGGTTCAACATGGGGAGCGAACCCTCAGGTTCTACGTTCAACAGCAATGGGACTTTGCTTCGCAGCAGGAGAGTACGGATCATCAGTGTGGGGAACATCTGCCCATACCAAGCAAGTGGACATAGCTCTTAACGAGTCCACACGTATTGTCACTGGATGTCTGAGACCTACTCCAGTGCAGAAGATCTACCCTCTCGCTGGCATTGCACCTCCAGTTATTCGACGCAGGGTGGCAGCAGAGATAGAGAGACAAATGCTTGAAACAGATCCCAGACATTCTATGTTCAACCACAAGGTGACCACTCCTCGCCTAAGATCCAGGAAGAGTTTTATTAAGAGAACAGTACCCCTCCATACCAAGCCAGACGTCCGGCGTGTGTCACTCTGGAAACAAATAGTACCAGAGGGGTACTAAAGAAGAACTGAGCAGTGGTAGTCATTTGCCTTATACCACCTGGAGGTCCTTAAACCGGATGAGAACAGGAGTTCCTAAGTGTCGTAGCAACCTTGTGAAGTGGGGTTATGCAGAAGATCCACGATGTGCCTGTGGAGAAATCCAGACTCCACAACACCTGCTCACGTGCAAAGATCTTAATGAAACCTGCAGCCAGGAAGACCTTATGTTGGCCACAGACCGAGGGATAAGAGCTGCTGAGTTCTGGAAAGGAAGAATTTAGTGTGTCTCCGGACACGGAAAATAAAATAAAATAAATACACGTAAATTTTACTGAGCAGTTGGAAATACTCGTGAATTTTACTAAACAATTAGGAATACCTGTGAATTTTACTAAACAATCGGAAATACCCGTGAATTTTACTAAAAAAATTAGGAATATCCGTGAATTTTACTAAATAGTTGGGAATACCCGTAAATTTTACTAAACAATTGAGAATACCCGTGAATTTTACTAAACAGTTGGCAATAACCGTGAATTTTACTAAACAATTGAGAATACCCGTTAATTTTACTAACCAATTGAGAATACCCGTGAATTTTACTAAACAGTTGGGAATACCTGTGAATTTTACTAACCAATTGAGAATACCCGTGAATTTTAGTTAGTTAGTTATTGTTGTTTTAAGGGGCGGAACTACGAGGTCATCTGCCCCTAACCCCGTGAATTTTACTAAACAATTGAGAATACCCGTGAATTTTACTAAACAGTTGGGAATACCTGTGAATTTTACTAAAAAATTAAGAATACCCGTGAATTTTACTAAACAGTTGGGAATACCCGTGAAGTTTATTAAACAATAGAGAATACCCGTGAATTTTACCAACCAATTGAGAATACCCGTGAATTTTACTAACCAATTGAGAATACCCGTGAATTTTTCTAAACAGTTGGGCATAGCTGTGAATTTTACTAACCAATTGAGAATACCCGTGAATTTTACTAACCAAATGAGAATACCCGTGAATTTTACTAAACAGTTGGGAATACCTGTGAATTTTACTTAACAGTTGGGCATAACTGTGAATTTTAACAACCAATTGAGAATTCCCGTGAATTTTAATAACCAAATGAGAATACCCGTGAATTTAACTAAACAGTTGGGAATACCCGTGAATTTTACTAAACAAATGGGAATACCCATAAATTTTACTAAGCAGATGGAAATACCCGTGAATTTTACTAAACAATTGGAAATACCCATGAATTTTACACAAAAATAGGAATATCAGTGAATTTTACTAAATAGTTGGGAATACCCGTGAATTTTACTAAACAATTGAGAATACCCGTGAATTTCACTAACCAATTGAGAATACTCGTGAATGTTACTAAACAGTTGGGAATACCTGTGAATTTCTCTAAACAGTTGGGAATACCCGTGAATTTTACTAAACAATCAAGAATACCCGTGAATTTTACTAAACAATTCGGAATACCCGTGAATTTTACTGAACATTTGGGAATACCCGTGAATTTTACTAAACAATTGAAAATACCCGTGAATTTTACTAACCGATTGAGAATACTCGTGAATTTCTCTAAACAGTTGGGAATACCCGTGAATTTTACTAAATAATCAAGAATACCCGTGAATTTTACTAAACAATTAGGAATACCCGTGAATTTTACTGAACATTTGGGAATACCCGTGAATTTTACTAAACAATTGAGAATACCCGTGAATTTTACTAACCGATTGAGAATACTCGTGAATTTTACTAAACAGTTTGGAATACCCGTGAATTTTACTAAACAATTGAGAATACCCGTGAATTTTACTAAGCAATTGAGAATACCCGTGAATTTTACTAAACCGTTGGGAATACCTGTGAATTTTACTAACCGATTGAGAATACCCGTGAATGTTACTAAACAATTGAGAATACCCGTGAATTTTATTAAACAGTTGAGAATACTTGTGAATTTTACTAAACAGTTGAGAATACCCGTGAATTCTACTATAACAATTGAGAATACCTGTTAATTTTACTAACCAATTGAGAATACCCGTGAATTTTACTAAACAATTGAGAATACCCGTGAATTTGAATAAACAGTTGTGAATACCCGTGAATTTTACTAACCAATTGAGAATACCCGTGAATTTTACTAAACAGATGGGAATACCTGTGCATTTTACTAAACAATTGGCAATACCCATGAATTTTACTAACCAATTGAGAAAACCCGTGAATTTTACTAAACAGTTCGGAATACCTGTGAATTTCACGAAACAATTGAGAATACCTGTGAATTTTACGTATCAATTGGGAATTCCCGTGAATTGTACTGAACAATTGGGAATACCTGTAAATTTTACGGGACAATTCGGAATACCCTTGAATTGTACTGAACAATGTATAATACCTGTGAATATTTCTGAACAATAGGGATTAACTATGAATTTTATTGAACAATATGACCGGCCGCGGTGGCCGAGAGCGCTAACGCGCTACCTCGTGCCTCGCTGGCAACGGGAGAGCGTGGGTTCGAATCCCACCTCGGCCGTCCTGAAAATGGTTTTCGTTGTTTCCCAACTTCACCACCTGGCAAATGCCGGGACGATTCCTTTCAATAGATCCACGGCCGATTTCCTTCCCTTACCCGCCCTGGCTGCATTAATTAAAATAATTGAACAATATGGAATAGCCATTAATGTTACTGAAAAATATGGAATACCTGTGAATTTTGCTTAACAATAATGAAGAGCTGTAAATTTTACTGGACAATAGAGAATACCCGGGAATTTCACTACACAATCGGGAGAACCCGCGAGTATTACTATCTAGCAGTCTTGTCTGTCAATATGGAAGTCCAGGTTCGATCCTGGGCTCTGCCAAGTAATTTAATTCTGGTCTGTGGACTGGAACGTGGTTTGCTCAGCCACGTGAGGCAGAATTGTGAAGAGTTGAATCCTATCTCAGCCGTCCGAGAAGTGATTTCACGTGGTTTCATGCTTCTACTGAAAAGGAGGTCCCTAAATTAAAGCCACGGTCACCTCCTACCCAAGGCCTAGCCTTAATTTCAAATATAGACACTAGTACAGCCATCATAATGCAAAAGGATAACGGGCATATTCTACACACACCCAAGTACACGGGGCTATATGACCACGATGTTGCAAAGCCCCTAAATGTTGTTGTTTATTTTGGTGACTTGGGACAAGTTTGTCTTCAACAATAACATTTTTTTTTGGGGGGGGGGGGGAGAAATGCATTTACGCACAGAGTGTCGGGCTCCTGCTCCTGAGTAGCAGACTACCGACTAAAACTCCCCCGTTACTTCTGAACACTAGCCTGGAACCGTTTATCACATTACTTCAGGCTAGAGTCATTTTATATTTGCCTGTAGGGCACTCTTCCGTAATAAATCATCTTCAGTGGCGATCCAGATCCGTCTTCTTTGTTCGGAGGATATCTTCAACAAAGCTTGCTACCAGTTTCCAGTTTTCCTCATTTTGTAGCATCACTGCAACAATATTGTCCGGGGATATCTCTACATCAATGTGATCTTGAAGAGACTGCCTATTTTGGACCCACCGTCCACAAGAGAAGAAGGTGTGATTAGCATTATCTAAATCGTTGATACAGTAGATGCAATCTGATGAATCCACCTTCCCCATTTTCTTAAGATAGGAACAGAAGTACCCATGGCCAGTCAAGAACTGAGTGAGGTAGTAACCAACCTCACCATGTTTCCTCTCTGTCCAAACCTGCACCTGAGGGATCATTCTCTTATCAGTCCATTGACTTTGATCTCCTTGCTCCCAATCTGCCAATTTTGAAAGGTTTGTACTCTTGCCGATCGTCTTGCATTTTGTAAACCCATATGAGATTTCCTCAAGTAAATGTTCTTGCGTTCTTTCGCAAAAAAATATCACAAAAACAAAAACAAAAACAAAAACAAAAACAAAAACAAAAACAAAAACAAAAACAAAAACAAAAACAAAAACAAAAACAAAAACAAAAACAAAAACAAAAACAAAAACAAAAACAAAAACAAAAACAAAAACAAAAACAAAAACAAAAACAAAAACAAAAACAAAAACAAAAAACAAAAACAAAAACAAAAACAAAAACAAAAACAAAAACAAAAACAAAAACAAAAACAAAAACAAAAACAAAAACAAAACATTAACACAAAAAAAAAAACACCAATATTTACCATATAGTCTGAAACACACTTGAATGTTGCTATACAGTCTGGAATAGGGTAACGAAGGCGCAAATGGATACCAGCGAAGAACATTTACTGTAGGGTATTTCGATTCCCAAAATCTGTAGCAATGCAGGGTTGTGAAGCCGAAATTGTTATCACTTGTGCCAACATGCTGTGAAAAAGATCTGTGATTATCTCAAGAAAAACGTGTCATCCTACACCAGAAACGTAACAGGTAAGACAAGTTGTAGCTGCCCTCATGGTCACTTCAGGGGCTGTCCTATCGGCAGCTAAACGCGATGGTTTGATTATCCATCAGCCATACGCTAGAAACACATGGAACTACATGACTATGTTCGGGGGCAAACACAAGGGGCGCTGGTGATCCAAATACATTTTCACTGCACTTAAGGCAGAAAAAAATATACACATTTGTACTGAATGTCAGGCATGTTGCTGAACTGTGAAAGCAAGATTATACTTATTGCTTTCACGAATATGGATCGTAACCGAGTAATAACGACTGATCGCTGTTCACGGACTGAGCAAAACATGCATGTCTGCTTTCATGCACTTTAAATGATAGAATGTCACTAGTAACAGCCTCTAAAACGATCAGAATCCCAAAAAATACGCTAATAGATCATGTGTCGCCTCCGTAGCGTAGCGGTCAGCATAGTTAGCTGCCGCCCCGGAGGTCCTGGGTTCGATTCCCAGCTCTGCCACGAAATTTGAAAAGTGGTATGAGGACTGGAACGGGGTCTACTCAGCCTCGGGTGGCCCAAATGAGTAGAGGGGGTTCGATTCCCACCTCAGCCATCCTCGAAGTGGTTTTCCGTGGTTTCCCACTTCGTCTTCGGGCAAATGCCGGGATGGTACCTTCTTCAAGGCCACGGCCGCCTCCTTCCCTCTTCCTTGCCTATCCATCCTGACCATCCATTACCTTCCCTCGTGAGGCCCCTGTTCGCTTTGCAGGTGAGGCCGCCTGGGCGAGGTGCCAATCACACCTCACCAGTTGTATCCACTCCGATTAGATGTTCCCAGCTCTAGGACACTGCCCGTAGAGGCGGTAGTGGTGAGTTCCCTCGCTGAGTCCGTGGGTTCCACCAACCTGGAGGGTAAACGACTAAGAAAAAAGAAGAAAGAGATTTAAGGCCGGATGCCCTTCCAGACGCCACGTGATTCTTTTCAGGTGAAAATCCCACCCCGCTGTCACCGAGATTCGAAACCCGGCCTTCCGGGTAAAAGACGAGCATCTAAGCCACAGCGCCATCACGCTCCCCAAGTGTGATAACTAACTATTACATGATTTTTTTTTCCAGGAGTGTGTTTACATATTTATAATTTTTTACCCCGCCCAATTCATTGGGCACAATCGTGTTGACCGACTGAAAAGCATCAAATACAATCTTAATCATTAATCATTTGGAGAATTAATTTCAATCTTGTAGAATGCAATTTTGCCACATTTCATTAATAATTAATAGAAATAAATAACATATTTTTGTTCATTGAAAATTCTATCAACAATATGCAAATATGTCGCTAGAGAGTCTGCTTACCCCGTTCTTACTCTACCAGTGAATCTTACCATTAAGACGGAAATATCCGTAAAGTTTACTAAACAATCGGGAATATCAGTGAATTTTACTGTGGTCTACGGTCGGGAATTCACGGCGATTTTAATATACAGTATAGTGGGAGATATCCATGCATTTATAGCATATTTTCTTTTCTTTTATTTTCTTTTCTTTTCTTTTCTTTTCTTTTCTTTTCTTTTCTTTTCTTTTCTTATTTTCTTAGTCGTTTACCCTCCAGGTTGGTGGAACCCACGGACTCAGCGAGGGAACTCACCACTACCGCCTCTACGGGCAGTGTCCTAGAGCGGGGAACATCTAATCGGAGTGGATACAACTGGTGAGGTGTGATTGGCACCTCGCCCAGGCGGCCTCACCTGCAAAGCGAACAGGGGCCTCATGAGGGAAGGTAATGGATGGTTAGGATGGATAGGCAAGAAAGAGTGAAGGAGGCAGCCGGGGCCTTGAAGAAGGTACTGTACCCGTATCAACGTGGTCTTACCTGTTGAAATCCGTTGGAACTGTTGGATCGGAGAATTTGGAAGCGCTCGGCTGAAATACCCCCTGAAATTCTACCAACTAGGATCAACCAGAGATAAGGATACCTCTCTTATAAAGAATGCGATAAGAAGACGCCAGTGGTCGATGAAATAAAAACAAAAAATAGCTCAAAGTGAACTAACAAGACTCTGAAAATAATTAAATTAATCTCGTGCGTGGTACTAGGCATTCTAAAAACTGACCCACTTGTCCTCGTAGCACATCCTATTTCTAGTATAAATGACCAAGACATACGAGGCATTTAAAATCAACCAACAGTTTATTAAACCAAAAACTGCTTTAATGTGGACTACCTCTCCACTGAACAAAAATAATCCGCCTCCACTGAAGCGTAGTCACGTCTTAATGACATTAGCGTCGAATCTTATTGAAAATGCTGTTAAAATTATAGCATCATAATCGCATGTAAAGACAATCTTAATAATAATTTTTAAACATGGTTATATACACTTGTTACATATTTAAATAACCCTCGTAAGTTTATGGCAATATTTACATTTTTACATTTTTGTTCACGTTCAAATTATTCGTATATTATGTATTCGACTCCATCGATAAGCATTCTAGTGTACTTGTTAAGATCAAATCATGGCATGTTCGACGAACGGTTAAGTTAATCGAACGCATTGTCATTGCATAAAAATGTTAACAACATTTTAAATCACACAGTTAATCATATTATTATCTCTTAAGCTTTCAGTCACTATTATTACATGATTATACAAATATTATTACTCGTCTTTCCAATTAGACCTTTCTTCAAAAACAAATGTCATCAATTTGAACAATTCATTCTAGATCAATTATTACAATGATAGTTTTACTTAAATGTTGGATTGGTTAACTTTATACAAGCCTTCTAGTATCTATAATCGTGTCTATACTGCACGTTCAAAATATACACATAAGGGCATTCAGTAATAGCTCAATAGCTAATCTGTACTGGAAAGAAAAATGATATAGACCATCCATCGATGTCTAATATCCCCTTATTACAATCAAATACCGCAAACAGTCATTGCTTTATTCATAGATAAGCTCTCAATAGCTTGTAAATATTTTTCCAAACATTATTAAGATCAAATAAGCTTTTACATAAAAGTCGTAAAATATCATGCATCAAATTAACACAAGTTAAAGTATCATGGACAATTTTTATCGGAACTGAGACAAATATAATATAATCAGCTGTTCAAATAACAGTGCTTGAGAATTTTCGACATCATCATTTCGCTTTGTAACGAAAATATTTTATACAATCTTTCTATAATATTTATTTATTTCTCATTATAATCTCATGTTCATAAATATTTATTTCAAGAAAATGTAGATAGACCACTGTAAAAAGAACGATTCAGCCCTCTACTAGACAAAACTCTACTGGAGATCCTCACCCAAAGAAACACGAAATATCCTACACCATGGTAATGAGCCTGTCTTAAGAAGGTACACGAAGACCATTAGAATCTAACGCTTAACTAAGATGGAGTTCAACAAACGAATCATGAACAAAAATAGAAAAACTGAACGATCTAAAAAGTGTTTAAAACAACTTCAAAAAGAGAAATCTCAATAGCTGTGGATTGCCCAAAATTAATCCATAAATCGCAAACATCTACTCTAGAAATCATTATGTTTCCATATTTGTACTGCACTCGATGAAAAATAGACCCACACGTCTATTAAAGAAACTTGTATGAAATGCATAAGTGTTCAAGTTCAAAGTTCAAAATTTGTAGAAGTGTCTATTCGAATAATCTTCAAGTATACGTGGCGTATTGGACATCTGCTGGCTAACAACTATTCTTATATAAAGTTATCGCAGTCTTCTTCCTACTCTTCATATGTGTCTTCTCAATTAATTATATTGTTCTATTAAATGCCCAAAATTAGTAAGAAAAAGAGTAAATTAATGCATAGAAAATAGCATTAAAATATTAATGTTTACTACAAAATAAGATACACTACAAGACAGAAGCGATGAAGTATCGGGTCTAGCCCTGGAATGAATTTTCTATCTACAAAGAAAAATTGGTGAAAAAGGAACACTCTAGAGTATGTCTAATCCATACTGTCTACTGTGAAAATGGTTGTCAGCTACCTTGTACGATGCCATCTCGTTGAAATTGGAATATACGTGAAACACACTGTTCTCGTCCTGGAACTGAACCCTCGTTCATCAGGTCGCGTAGTTCTCGAAACGACTGGGTCTTGAAGAGAACCGAACCCCGATCCCGAACGGTTGAAAAATAAAAACAGCTGTTCGCGTAACAAGTTCATTGCTCTCACACGTTCCCAAGATGTTCTGTAGTCTACTCGTGGAATGCCATTATATTTCATGTAGTCACAGTATGAACGTACAGTCAACTTTTCCAAAGTGCCTTCCATCTCTTCTTAAGGATCTTTCTGCTGTTGTAGTATTTCATGATTGATGTTGGTGATCATCCTAAGTAGTCAACTCCACTATTGTATTGCATTCCTTCTTTCCATTCTAGACCATTCGTGACATAATCATGTCTTGATGAAGTATTCGTTCATTCAACCTCTGTTCAGTAGTCATGATGATAATATGCATATATAGACTGTACTGAACTATCGTAGAATATAGTCTTGTACTGGCATTGAAATATCACAAGTCCTAGTGAAGACTGAGTTCACAGCTCCTTAATAATGAAGACTAATACAATCTCCAGCTATAACAAGTCGAGACAAAAATGTTGCGTTACGAACTGTCTAACTTTTAAGTATGTAAACAACCGCGTTGCTTGCGCGAGAAAGGAGTGTTGTTTTCCAAGCGAAGTATAATGTAATCTGATCTCTCTGCCTGAGCAGATTTTTCTCACTGCTCTTGCGAGACCCATAATGCTGTTCGTTGCGAAACGATATTGACTATCGATACCGACACTGGCTAGTGTTCGATAATACTCTGATATTCTGTCATATGCATTTATCTATGTGTAAAATACACTCAAGTTTCCTCTTCTCTTAATATAATGCATTTACCAGTTGTTGTTCTGTTTCATAAATACTGTATCAAAGTGTATCATGTTGCATCAGATTGACGTTACTACTGTCTCCATTTTGTAGTCATCTTTTGTACTAAAAACATAGAGCATGTTCAAAGGATGGAGAGCTGGCTGCCGAGTTGCTCCTAAGCTCGCCACAGAGTATCAATGCGCTGTATGCCTTGTAAATAGAGCCGCAGGAATTCACCTGAGTACACACCTGTCCAACATAGATCCGACTCATTACAAAATACGGTCTCAGTACCATCCCGGCATTTGACCGAAGACAAAGTGGGAAACCACGGAAAACCACTTCGAGGTTGGCTGAGGTGGGAATCGAACCCCCTCTACTCATTTGGAACACCCGAGGCTGAGTAGACCCCGTTCCAGTCCTCATACCACTTTTCAAATTTCGTGGCAGAGCCGGGAATCGAACCCAGGACCTCCGGGGTGGCAGCTAACCATGCTGACCGGTACGCTACGGAGGCGACATATAGCATATTTTCATTTATGAAAAGTAGGCTTATGAGATCACCTTTTGTCCGTGTGTGTGCGTATGTGTGTGTGCCCCCCTAATAACATCTAAACGGCTAGAGACATTTCAATGAAACTCGGTAAGGAAATAGTACTACTACTTTCGACCCAGACCGTGCCCTTCAATTTTTATTACGTCTCACCAATCCAACATGACGGCTGTGCGAATTATTATTTTATTATTTCACCGGCATTCTGAAATTTTGTACAGTGATAAAGGTGACCACTAGAAGTTTTTATATGTGACTTTCCAAACCCTGATAAGTAGGAAGCGAATATGGCGGCCAAGCGAATTTGAATCTTTTAAATAGACCTTTCTCGCGATTTAACGATCCGAGCGCAGTGAAACATGGTACAGCTAATGTTTGTACACATTGTAATTCACTGAAGTCCAATTTTGTTCAATTGTGGCGGCTGTGAGAAATTTTAAAATATAAATTTTTATTTCTTGTGTCCTAATCATGCGATCTAAGTCAACATTTTAATAATGAACCTACGCAATAAATGTCATCTAATAGTACATAACTCTATGGTCTACATATATAAAACTCCAACATGGTGACCATCCGAAATATATAATCGGTTCTCAATATCTACTAATCTATAACAGCAATCAAACTGAAATTTTGTATGTTGATAAAGGCTATTAACATAAGTTCACCTATGCAACTTTCAATAACTTGGTGAGGATAAATCCAATATGGTGGCGACGCGAACTTTAAATATTTAATTGGACGTTTCTCGCGATATAACCATCTGATTGCAGTGAATCTTGGTACGGTGAATGCTTATAGGAATTTTAATTCACTGACATCTAATTTATTTAAATTGTTTTCATAACCTCAAGATGGCAGCTGTCTGAAATTTTAAAATCTCGTTTTTATTTCTTGTGTACTAATCATGCGATTAAAGTTTGGATAATAAATCTACGGAATATCTTCATCTAATGGCCTACATATATCAAAATCCAACATGGCGACCATCCGAAATATTTAGATCGTTCTCAGTATCTACGAATCTATTACAGCAATTAAACTGACATTTTGTATGTTGATAGAGGCAATTAACATAAGTAGGATACATGGAAAGAGGCTATTTAGTTTTCACGGAACTACTTGTTATTATACAGACAGGAATATCTGCGAATGTTATTACTAAGTGGGATTATCTGACAGTTTGGGGATTAGCATCGACAATGCACTGTGTTACCATCGGGCTGTGAAGCATGCATCCACATTATGGAAATTTGGATGCGCATCTCGAAATCCAAAATATATTTTTTACATTGCCACGTGTTTTGACAAAAAGAAACTGAATGAGTCTACCGCTGGTCAACCTTGTAACATTGCCGTGATATTCCTACAAACTTGTTCTTAAGGTGACAGAATTATTGTTTTTCTACAAGCCTCTCTCTCTTTTCCTAACGAAAGTAAACGAAGTTTTAATAGAAGGAATGAACATTTAATCCTATCAATTATTTTATAAGTTACTCCAAAGTTTTCTCTCCTTAGACAAGGATATTTAATTATCCTGCTCAAATATTTTGTCTGCCTGTAGCCAGCACTTACGGCACTGCTATGCGAGTGTTAACGTTAGCCGACCTAACAGATATAAACTTCTATTCTGTATATAATACGCATGCAGATATGTGGACACTAGTGATGTGTACATTTTGTTTGGTTGATTCAAAATTGCTTTGTTGTAGTAGTAGTTTTTTTTAGGGGAGGAGATCCTTGGAATATCTTGTCCCTTCACCCCTGTATAGTATTGCGTGTATATGTCTCTCTGATCAACTGTATCTTTGTGATGCATCTATTGATGGGTGTATTTCCATTAAACTAATTATGAAGATGAGAACTGTTGATTTAAGGGGGCTCATACACCGTCGGTTGTCAAAATTTAAGTTTTTTTACGTTTAAATAAAAGACAATACCTTTCTCAATATATATGTTAAGTTTTATAAGTAAATTCAGCGTTTTGGTAGAGATATAGCGTATTATATGAGACCATGCGCCTATCTGTCAATGGAGTGATTAATATTCAAAGCTGTTTACCCGAAAGGTTGCGTTTTTGGTAGGAAAACACAATATCTCGTGATCTATGTGATGAAACTGAACGAAACTCGGCAGATACATTCCAACATATGAGCCCTAGAACCTCATTTATGAAATTATCTTAAAACATAATTGAGATATACTTGGAAAAATAACCAAAAGACTGTTCATTTTTTGAAAGACAAATTTAATATTAAAAAAATATATACTATTTACCATATAACATTCATGGTGGTTCATCCTCGCTATTTATGCGTTTACTTTACATGAAAAAAAATCATTCCATTCAGACTGGTATTTCTTGTTAAATCGTGCTTTTTGTGATTCGTGGAGTTTAAAAAATCATGAATAAGGTCCTTTCAATAAATCACGAAATACTTTATATACTGCTCCTCTCTCTAAATTAGATGAAAGCTCTATGCATTTACTATACAAACCGTATGTCAGTTTTCATAACTCTGTGTTACATATTAGTGAAGCTATGATATGATTCTTAACTGTATGCGAAAATTCTCACTGGCAGTGTGTGAGCCCCCTTAAGGGGCCTAACTTATAGATTACTGGCTCTTTCTAACAAAATAAACCAGGAGTGGAAGGAAGTAACCGAGGTACCTTAGAAAAGTATCATCATAGAATAACCTGGCTTTGAAATATTAAACTATCTCAAGATGTCTGACTGTCGGATCAGAAGCTGTCTTCTGAAATAATTGACTAGGGCTACCGTAGTCGGTGCCTTAACTCTCTTGAACTAGTAGAAGAATCGCTATTCAGACGGTCAACACCTTAATGTGTACAATTAAATGGGCCAGGAAATAACACTTATCTACTCACAGCTGCTAACATGGAAAAGATAACATGGATTAATGATTTAGGCTACTCCCATACACTCCTCGAAAACAAATCCTTTTGACTGTCGTATTTTGTAGGGTAAAGATCAGATATATGGAATTCATGGGCTGAGAGAGATCCTCCAGACAAACATCTTGGATGTTTTAAATCTGGGTGCTTCAATGGGTCTAATTTTGAAGAATGAGTTTTGGAGATTTTACTACCATGGGCAAGAAAACAACAAGGTCTCAAGTGTCGACAATCTTAGCTCTAATGTGTATCAGCGCTTAAGTTGTTGAACTATTTTCCAAAGAATACATAACAAATTATCCTACGACCACCTTACACGACTCACCTCTACCAGCCCCTGGATGTGACGTATTTCTCATCAATCACCTCCATGTATTTCTGCCTAAGTTACTTATCCTGAAGATTTTTGACCTAATCCGTCTGCAAAAAGACCACCTTATTTTCTGCACTTAATGTCTGCCTAATGCTTAATTCACAGCGAATCAAATTGTGGTTTGTCACATGAAAAATGCCCCTGAATACCCTTATCAATTTCCTAAATTCAAAGTGAGTAATAATAATAATCGTGTGGCCTCCGAAGAGGCCGAGCGCAGGTCTTTCCAGTCCACGCCCGTGGGTGACCTGCACGTCGTAATGAAGTGATGATGAAGACGTCTCATACAGCCAGTCCCCGAGCCACGGGAATTAACCCCAGGAGATTAAAATCCCTGATGGCCCGGCCAGTAATCGAACCCGGGGCACTTCGGGACAAAGCCTAGCGCGCTAACCATTTAGCCATGTAGCCGGACAATGTGAGTAATGATATAGTCTGTTATTGACCTGGTAACCGGGTGAGTTGGCCGTGGTCATTACGGCGTGGCTGCAGGCAGTCGCTCACATCCGGGAGGCGAGGAGGTTCGAATCCCCCCGCCGGCAACCTTTAAGAGGGTCTTGTGTGGTTTCCCATCTTCCTTCCAGGCAAATGCTGGGGTTGGTCCCTAACTATAGGTCACAGCCGTTACCTTCCAAGAGAGCCAAACATGTCCTCGGACACATTCGGCACTAAAAGCCATACGAAAAAAAACAACTGGTCCCTGTACCCTCCCATGAGTGTCTGTGAATCTCCTTATTCTTCGAGAATAAGTGCGCAACAGATAACAGAAGTCCAGTAAACATTTACCATTGGTGTTCGCTTTTCTGCCTTCACCCCACTTCGCCATTCCAATCCTAGCATTGAAACCATTGCATCGGCTCATGGAGTTACATTGTAGCGACATGCCAGGATGTCGTTGGATAAGTCTGTATTTCCCCTATTACTGGTAAAGTTGTGGGAAACAGTCCTTAATGTGAAATATATACTGTGCCCGTTTAGACCGAAGTCCAACGACCACATATGCATTTCACCAAAAATCAGTCAGCACGAGAATCTAAACATCTTAGGGCGCCATATGGGTTAAAGTTACAACAATAAACAAGATCAAAAAATGCGTTACTGATTTTCGGCTCGACGCAACAATAAGGATAGAAGGGAGACTTTGAAAATATCACAATTCCCAAAATAATCTCATTTTATTCATAATTTAAAATTTGACTAAAATAATGCCATAAAAGCATTGAGAATGCATGAGAAATACACTTTATATACAAAAACACAGAATCATCAACACATGAACACTAATTGGATTTGAACAAAAGCCAGAATAGCAGTCCTGTTGACTTTGTCCAAATTATTTTTATATACAACGGTAGGATATTCAGGGCAAATTAAATCGTCCAGCCTGAATCCTACATGACTAGCATTCACTTGTTAAAAAACAATTAATATTTAACTGTTTCACTTGTTGTCAAAATCACTTTGTTTATGAGTTCATTTCTTTAAACGAAAAACTATCACTTTCCAGGAATCATTATTCAAAAATTGGCATATTACAAAACATAGCCATGAATTAAACACAGAAATATCGATCCGTAGGACATCTGAGCATCATTAAATAACAATATTTAAACATTATGAGCATGGATTCGAAGAACTTCGATGGTGAGCAGAAAATTTATTACATCATCTGTTCTCGATCGGAAAATAACAATAATGAGTGCATGACTCAACTAGAAATTCATGGTTCAAAAAAATATTAACCAAAACATTACTTTAAAATGTTAACTAAATCATCCAAACATTAAGCTTTCAAATAATTGAATATATTATTCTAAAAATTGTCATCAAAATAGTAACAAATACTATCATCAAAATTGTAATTCTTTTCTTCTGCAGAATACGAAAATATTATTCTTTACAAAATCTTATATTTTATAATATTTATAACTTCAATAGGATCACAAATATCCTTGAAATGGTAGTGGCTGTTCAATAAATAACAATATAAACTTTAGCACCGGCCCATTCTATTTATTTGTCTATAGTCACCTGATCACATTTTGTATTTGACAAACGGTAAGGTATCGTTGAAATATAAAGGTTTATCTGCAATAAACTAGGGTTGACAAGTACTGGGAAAATATCTGTAGAACACGAGAATCAAATGTGAAACATAACTGTGATGGTTGCATGAAACAACCATTTGTTATCAAATTCGACGAAAGTGTGATTCGTAATTATATTTAACTTCCATATTTTTCCAACATATTTTATAAAAGCCATCTAACCCTAACATTGGTTGATGCTTCACGTAACGACGATTTCATTCCTGCGACTTAATTGCACAATTTGAATGACAACATTCAACTATTTCCACACACAACATTTCTCCTCATATAATACATTATTATGATAATCAGGCCCTTGTTTGTTATCCAAATGGAAGACTAGGAAGCTAGTAAGCTCCTCAAATGAGTTTACCACAAATTTCACCATCACATGAATTCTTATTATTTTTGATATCGTGTCTACTCATGGTCAAACCTTTCATAAAATGTCGTTACCCAATTAATTTATTATTTATATAAACTCTATCAAACCCTAATTTATACATTCAGTTTTCTTCCCATTGTGATAACCTACCGTGTCTCTACATGATTTGACTGTATAACGCAATTATTAAATGCTTCCAATATTATTCTGTTATTTCAGAATGTGGGCGTGCGTCTAACCACTAACCTTCGGAAAAACAATGATCCGAAGTAGTTAAATGTTTCGGATATCCAATTGATAAATCCATATGACATGACATGATTATTATAATTTACAAAATTATTATTATTGATATTTCAGAAAAAAAAATAATAATAATTATTATTATTATTAAATCATTATTATTATTATTATTATTATTATTTCCAAACTGGAATTAGCTTCACAAAACAATTCGAGAAACGATCAAGCTCGAATTATTAAATAGGAAAATATCCACTCCTCAACCTAAATAAATTTTAATATTACAGATCCGACGGCTGATGACCGCGATTAGAAAAATGACAAAATCAAACTAAAATGCTCATCATGCTTGTCCATAGATTCAAATCATCGAATCCAAATATCTGAACACAGGAAATGTCTAGAGCTGGGCCTCCAATGCCTCGAAGCCATATTGCGACAGCAAATTACAATAGAAAATTATGTGTTGATAAATCTGTAGAAATGGAGAATTCCGAATGACTAAGCATAAGAATAATTCAAATGTAGCTTACATTTTGTACCTAAATCCTGGTATCAGCCTCCATTTTCTACCCGCAATATGTCTAGCAAGACATAACGGCTAGATTCTTCGTTGTCTCGACATAATCTTGAAGAATACTGTTCATGTTGAAAGCTCTAATAGTTGAAGCTATTATCTTGAAAGGGACTTAATCTTTAAGATCCATGGTAAAAAATACCAGACGTAACATAGTCGCAACAGCAACACATTCAGTACGATATCAATACTCTTACAATCTTATTCAGTTGCGGTAAAAGATCTGATGTTCTTGTTGTCCCTGGGTGGAGTTACGCATTCCCCAGACAGCGCTATGCACAGCTGGTCCCAATGTCGGCTAAGTGATCTTACCAAGCAAGAATGGTATTTAGTAAAGTACTGATATGATGCCGTGGTTGTTCTTTCTGTTACCAAGACAAAGCTTGCCTCTGGTAGTTGGAAGTAAAAATACTCCAAAATAATTGAAAGTGGATTTTGTAGACTAAGTCTACCATAGGTCCGTCTGCAGTTGGATTTTACCAAGTGTTGACTGCATGATAATGTATATCACTTGAAATGTCACCTTCAAAAAATAAACTATGTTCCACTGTCTAAAAAAATAACTAACACCTTCGACCATTACTTGGTCTAATATTTTAAAGTATAAAGTAACGTAGTACCAGTAACCATGTCCTGTTTAAAGATTCACTCGGCGAACTATCAGCGAAGAGTTAGCGACCATGCGCTGTGAAGTAGTCTCAGCGACCGTGCGATGTGAAAAAGTGAAGTATACACGAAGATTCAGCGACCATGCGCTGTGAAGAAGTGAATATTGAGTGCTGCGTGGCCCGTAATTTATACCGTACAGAGCTCTCCTCTGACGTCACAGCGGAGTAAGTCCTCTATCACTAAACTGCTCATATCTCGGCTTCCACTGATCCGATTTTCTTCTGATATGGCTCATTCTTCTCCTTCTTTCCCGTGCCAGTAAAATGGTATGCCTTCCAAGATTCCATCCAATCGGTAAATATTTAATCAAAAATATAGCCTCGATTATGACGCGGCACGCGTCACTAACCTTTCTGTTGCCTGCATATTTCTTCGATTCCAATCTAGAACAAATGTCGCGCGCTATTCAGACCTTCCGCCTGGGACTTAGTTTATGTGCCTGTGATCCCCAATCTGCACAAGTGGATTTGGGCACAATACTTCGCCCAGAAACGTGCTGGATTCCTCCGAAGATCTCACAATTAGTGGGACATGGGTCGCTGACCACGCGACTGCAGTTAAGTCTGCCATTGCTTCCTCTTATTTGCACCGGGCTCCTATCTTCCATATTCCTGTTTACCTCCCTTGGTCATCCGTTGTTCTCGCCCGACTCAACGGTATTATGTTAACCGAGTCCTAGTGTGTATTACATTGTCCTGCCTTTCTTAAACCGTCGATTTGAGCCTCTATGGACTGCGTGTTAACAACCGCTCTCATTTCAGTTTCTGCGTTTTGTTCGTCTGCTGGGTTTGCCATCTTTCCAGTATCTCTTGAGTCCATCTATCAGCTTATTCTTCCGCACCTCTGTTAAAGGGCCTCTCCGTCCTCTGGGCTCTACCTCCACCATAAAACCCTGATAGCTTTTCACCATCCTTCTGAAACTATTCCTGCCTTAGATTTTATCCTCCGTAATGCCCACCTGTCTCATATCTTTCTCACATTCTTGGAACCATTTCAACTTGGAGATCTTCGATTTAAGAAAATTCCAGATTTTCGTTGTGAGCCGGTCATAATCCACACGGAAGATGTGCCCATAAAACAGCAATCTTCGCTTTCGAATTGTTGTTGTTGTCAGTAACATCTTGCTGTATACTTCTTTATTTGATTTCAGTCGAACCTGTCCATCAACCCATCTGTTGCCCAAGATCTTCCGTAGTAGTCTGCGTTCTCTTTTAAGTAGCTGATTGACTTCTCCTGTTCGAATCATACACAGGGTCTCCGAAGCATATAAACCTTCTGGTTTAACAACAGTGCTGTAATGCCTACATTTGGCTCCTATACTCAGCATCTTCTTATTGTAGATGCTTTAAGTCGGTTGGAACGCTCGCTGTAATTTCAGGATGCGGAGATTGGTCGCTTCTTGTTCTAGCCCATTCTCTTGGATTACTTCACCCTGGTATTTAAACTTCTTGACTCTTCGAATATTTCCATGGTCTGTGAGCAACCATTCTGGGCCTTCACTGATGTTAGTCATGTATTTTGTTTTCTCAAACGAAATTTGTAGTCCTACTTTCTCTGCTGTTTCTTTTAGATGTTTTATCTTACGGATTGTTGAACTGATGTTGTTGGCAAATATGGCTACGTCCTCCGCGAACGCCAGACAGTCAATATACACTCCTTTGTGTTTGGGTCCTAATCGAAACTGATCTTAATATCCTTCTTCTTTTTTCTGTGATTTTCTCTATTCTCGAATTACCTTTTCTAAGATATAATTGAAAAGAAGAGGAGAAAGTCCATCTCCTTGTCTGACCCCATATTTATCTTGAAGGGCTCTGAGATTTCATTCTTGAATTTTACCTTAGATATTGTGTTGGCGAGAGTCTGTTTAATCAAGTTTCTGGATGTATCATCAACCCCAGACTCTTCCAGAACATTCAATAATGACTCTAGATCAATCGAATCGTATGCTTTTCTGAAATCCACGAAAATGACCACATATTCAAACCTTCTAGTTTTCATGTATCTGATGATGTTCTTCAGATTGAAAATTTTTTCTGGTCAGGATCGGCCCTTACGGAAACTAGCTTGGTACTCGCCAATATCTTGATCAAGATGATATTCGATTCTGTTAAGGAGTACTTTAGAAAGAATCTTGTAAGGAACAGGCATTATCGATATACCTCTTTAATTGTCTTTAATATTCCCTTTCGTTTTCTTTCCTGTTTTGCTCAGCTTCAAGGGGCCCTCTTTCATGGCACTCCCTGCCTACTCTAAGAGACTTTATATGGCAGAAAGTGTGTGTAGACACACTGCTCATAGTGCACCCTGGATACTTATACACCCTCAAGGGCTCATGGATGGTGAGTTCAGAAATGTGTGACCCCGAGGGATTCTAGAACTGGGTCCGTTCTTCCCTCTTCACCAGTGACGTAAGGGTGGAACCTCCCCTCTTTCCCGTTTCTATCTGCCTTTCAATACAATACTTATTTCCAATTATCTTAATCCTCATTCTTCAAGGATTCAGGGTATTTCCTTTCCTGTCTTGATTTTTCTATTACATTTTATTCTTGTCTATTTATTCTAGTATTTAAATTCGATGTAAATCACTAGTTACTATTCATTTTCAAATTCGTAATCATGCATATTATTAAGGGCAGATGATCTAGATGTTATGCACCTTAAAACCACCACTACTACATACTGATCACAGCTAGACTGACACCTTTCTTATTTACCTTCAGGAGAGTTGCAGACCTGAAGGAAGTCGTCGCTTTGCATAAAACCTTTCTTCGACACGGCTTTCCAGGTCTTCTGACCCTTCTTCCAGAATTATAAAAACATCAACACAGGGATGGAAGCAAGTTATCGACCTCAATGTTGACACATGAATGCTTTAAGAAGCTCCATATATTATCGAGCACATATCCAATATTTCTGCAACTATTTTAGGGTTTCTATTGTACCCATGTGAGTAATCTCGATGGAAAATATGCTTCTGCCTCCAGCTAGCGTCAGGACTCGGGCGTGTACCGTCTCCCCATTGAGCAGTTGCATATTTCGGATTTGAGGCTAAAAGGTATCAACTCTACAATGATAAGGCACAACTCTATTCTAAAACTTTAATTCAGTAATAAAATTCATGGCTTCAAACAAACAAAACAATTCCCATAACCATAAAACAAAAGCAAACAAAAATTACTTCCACAATCCACTGATATGAACATAATATAATCATAATAAAATCATATCATAACTCAAACCTTTACCCTTATATCAACTTCACGATAATACTCTAGTGCGCTGATGCACATACAACTTCAGAAACAACTGTACTTTAATTCTTCTGTCATCCAATGTGACTTCATTAATTCTACCAAAGTATTTATTCCTTAACCTTCATCTTAATTTGACAATTATGTGTACCGTGTGTGTTTTGATCTTTCTCCTTCCACCAAATGCTTTACATGCATTAGCCTATTCTGGTGTTGCACAGCAGTCAACGTGCAACTCCATAATTATGCAAGCTACCCCTACACTTCCTCTATTTATATAGTTCCACTGCATGCCGTTTGTGATTTCATCTTAAAAACGTTAATTATTGCTGTGTCGGATGGTACAATTAAACTACCTTGCGCGCGTAGCCTGTGGCATCTAGTAACCAACTTCTGAAAAAGTTGTCAGTGACAGTACAAATGCAACGTCTAACCATTCGTTAGATAGCTAAAATCATGAACCATCAGGGTGATCTATAATTATCAATGTGTTCTTTAACCACATGACTTCATTACTCAATATAACAATGTTTCATTTCATGTCATTAACAGGGTCTAAAATCTGCCCGTCTTAAACCTTCTTTCACGGTTCGCTTGTCTGTCGCAGACCCTCCTCTGAGCGGCCTGCACACAATAGAAGTGGAGTGGGGTTCCAACATTACCTAGACCCTCACTTCCTGTCTAAAGGCTTTCTTCACCAAGCAGTATAAGATTTTACAAGACAAATACTGTGGTCCCAATGACACACATATCCCAATGGACTTTAATTGAATATTATGCAAATAGGTACTGAATGAGCTTTACATTTACTCCTACCCCGAGGATAATAATATCTGGCACCAAATAGGCCCATTTCAACATGAAGGTACGAGGTTCATAAAACATTGGTCTAGTAGGTAACCGGTGTCTTAAATAAATGCGGTCAGCCATAACATGCTGCCGTAATACGATTCGCTTCAACGAGCCGAATCACACAATAATAAGTTCTCGGGCGATCAGATAGAGTGTAGAGGTGTCCATCGTTTGCCTCTCACCTATCACGGGATTCCAACCCGGACCATTCCATATCCATCATCAGAGTTAGGGTCCAATTCACTAAACACTCTGGCACAAAGCACATCTCCAATTATGCCCATGGCATACGAGATTTCATACGTCGAATAGACCACCTGGTTCCTGACCTAATGTTACGACCTTCGTCCTATAATTATTAAGAGAAATCTATCAATTACTCTATAAGCTTTTCACATAAGCTGCAAATTCAATTCACTAAAAGCTCTTCCATTTCCTGGCATATTCCCATTAATACAATATATTCTGATATAAAACCCTTTCCATAATCCCGTAATGTAATCTTACTGTATAATCTTACTGCTAAGATCGATAAGTCTTGCCCTTTAGCGTAAATATTTCTTGCTTACAACATTTTTACCTGATGCGTTCATTCACACCTTTATTATATTATTTATTATTATTATTATTATTATTCTCACTGACAAATTACCAAAATCCGACACAACTAATCATCTTAAAAATCGAACAACCGTGTTCGTTTCATTTACATAACTGATTGCCATTTTTAATTAATAGTGGTAACGATTAATCCACTCACTGATGCAAAATTAACATCTCAACTCTATTAAAATCAACACAATAATGATTAAACCTGGAGAGTCTATCTCCTAATCTGATTCTTACTGTCATCTTTATAACTCTGAAATCACATAACATGCAGTGGCCTATACTTCTACTTCAACATAATTTGTGGGGTACTCACATATATAAGCTCTTCATGGTGGCTCCACCCACTCATATCCTTCCGGGTCGCCTGCCATATGCAGATTTAGTGCGACATTTGCACCTTGAATACACACATTTTATGATACATTTCTTCCGTTAACCACACGACACTTTGCATTTCTATAAAGAAGCTATTGCTTCCAAAACACATGACACTTTATAACACTTATTAAACCATTAATTTAAAAGACATTTCACATATGATTTATACATAACACACGTCACTCTGTACACTTTTCATTGGTTGAAATTCCCTAGCAAAGATATCAAAATTGCAGGTGTCGACGGCATCTCCCGTGCTCCTACCAACTCCTGATTGAAAGTCTGGTTCATCTGCCCTCGGAATTCACCAACAGTTTATCCATACTCCTACGGTAAGCTTCCCGCTTTGCATAAATATGCTAACATCCGTGCTGAGCGTTAATATTTGGTATTCTTAATACATTACCAAATGCTTCGTAAAGTTTCTCCCAGCGCATTCCAGCGTAATTAGACATGTATGATCAGTCAATATTTTATACATTGCGCTTAACACTGTACATAACTTTACACAGATTATTATTTACAATAGTTCTGCAACTTCTCTCACACGTTGCTTCCTAAGTGAACACACCATTGTTCGTACTGCTGACAAAAACTGTGTAGCGACGACTGTCTGCGACTCTCCGTGACAAACTGTGTCCAACTGGGTAAACTGCGTAAGACTGGGGTGCAACTGGCTGCTCTGCCAAGGGTCGACTCCCTTATATTGGATTCACACAAAAAGTAGAGCTAAATTTTCCCGCGTTATCTCGACTCCTCTCCCAGCATGATTCTGGTCTCGAAACCATGCTCATCGGGTTCCTTTTTCTTCACTGATCCCAGAACTATCTGCGTGCTGAAGGATCGCTCGGCCAATTAATTAATATTAATTCCTTTCTCCATAGCGTGGGGACGCTATCTCACTGGGAATTCCTGGTGACCTCTTCAAACCCAGCCGCGAACAACCATAGTATTCTGTCCTTCCGCACTCCATTAAATATGCGTCAATTTCGCAGATTAAAGGCTCTAAAATTAGCCTCCTGGCTAAAGGTTCACCTGTGTGCCACTCTCATGTCATTGCGTTACTCCAATCACGAGTAATCAATGATTTTCCTTGGGATCTCTCCCCACTCTTCTCCGTTCTATTCTCAGTCGGGGAAAAACTGGGTCATTATTCAAGCCCCCAACCTCTTCCAGACGACATAACGAGGTCAGCAAGATTGACGTGGCTCCAAGGGGCACCTCCCACAATTCTGAGCCTATTAGTAAAACGTCAAACTCTGCACTTGCTGTGCTCCAAGTCCAGCATAGCCTACTCTAAGTAGTCTAATAATGCTGTATTCCGCTCAATTTCCCTGCATTATTTTAATAAATACTGTCATTATCAACTGAAATCACACCAGTGATTATATACACTTTCTCTAGGGGTTTTTACAATGAAACTCCCCCAACAGACCTCGGGTTCGTTCCCTGGTGGAACCTTTATACTGAGATCACAGTCTCTGAGATCCACGTTCGATATCAGTCAGCATAACCCCCTCGGGTTCACTATTGAATTTTGGCCCTTATGCAAATATATCATGGCTGTTTAGTAAAGCGAGAAAAAATATGTTTTGTATTATGGGATTGGTTTTAATTGGATATTCAAACTTGTATTACCATATTTTCCGACAAAAATGATACCCTCAAAAGTACTACAGAAAAGGGAATATTTGTCCTACCTCATGAAAGCATACATTTTAAAAGATAAACCACCCCGAGTTTAACAGGTATATTGATGTACTGCACTGAAATGAAAATCCACAGCCTGCTTCCAGTCTCCGACCGGGTCAGGAATGGAATGAATGAAGCCCCCATCTAGCGGCGAGGATATGAACTGTGCCAGCTGCCGAGGCCTGACGCACTCCTCTGGGACAATGATTAAATGAATGACAGATGAAATGAAATGATAGTGGAGAGTGTTGCTGGAATGAAATTTTGACAGGGAAAACCGGAGTACCCGGAGAAAAACCTGTCTGCCTCCGTTTTGTCCAGCACAGATCTCACATGGAGTGACCGGGATTTGAACCACGGACCCAGCGGTGAGAGGCCGGCGTGCTGCCGCCTAAGCCACGGAGGCACTGGATGTACAAAAACGCTGATTTTAATTTTTGTGTTTTTTCGACTGCAACCCTTTCAGTTTGTCATTAAATATAACCATTGGCAATCATCCTCTAGACCAGGGCCATCCACTAAGTGCTCCCCGAGCGCTAGCCCTCCGGCCGCCCTCTGAGCCAGTGCTCCGAGCTCTTTGGTGGAAGGTAGTGGTGGGAGGAACTTGACTGGCTGAGCACGTAGTATGCGCGCCGCGCCGAAGAAAGCAGTCGATCCAGTCGCTAGTCTAGTCCAATGCACTTTGTTGACAGCGTGTAAGTAAATCAGTTTTGCAGTGGTCATGACTGAACATCTTACAAAAAAAAGCGGCTTCGGTGGCATAGTTGGTAGGATGCTGAACTGCTGGGCCCAAGATAGCGGGTTCAAACCCAGTCGAAGTCGTCGGATTTTTTAAGAGCGTTAAAATCCTTCAATATGCCTTCCTTCGGAGGGGAAGTAAAGCCGGCGGTCCCATGTCATATATTTATGGCATGTAAAAGATCCTTCCACTAACTAAACTTGTGTGAAGCTAAATTTCTAGGTTTGTTTTCGTTAGAACGCTCTATCAAAGTTCCAACGTTCAACACTAGGTATCAGTGACATCTGGTAGCGAAATTTGGAACTACTTGAAATTGAACGGAACTTGTAGCTCACCCTATGGGTGTCCGCTTGAAGCAGCTACAGACTTTGGCGAGCCAAACCTCTCCTCGGACACTCCCGGCACTAAAAGCCATACGATAAAGAACTAAATAATCATACAACAAAAAGGAGTGGTGAAGCAGCAGCCTTTAAATCAGAATGGGAAATTTCATTTTTCAGTACTGCTTATAAAGGGCATGCCAAATGTTTAGTGTGCCATAAATATTTAATGTGTAAAAAAAACTTTGGAACGGCACTGCAGTTCCAACCATAGGAACCATAGGTGGTTTGACAGACGCCAGTCGCCAATCGAAGTTAGAAGAATTGAAATAAAATTTCAAGCAGCACTTTTCTGTAAGTGCTATTGTTAATTTTAAAATCTTTGTTTACAAACGGGAATGAACAAATTATTTAATTATCTGAAGAACACTAATTGTGACTTGCCGTATTCTTGTCTGACAGGAGATAGTGAGGTTGGCGGACCCACTTTACGAGCAAGCTACAATTGTTTGATGTTAATTGCCAAAGCTGGGAAACCCTACGCGGAGGGACATTTATTCAAGGAGTGTTTAATGGATGCGGCGGCATGTATTTGTCCTACGGAGCTATTTGAAAAATTTGAAAAAATCTCCCTTTCAACTCAAACTGTGGCTCGCAAAATAGACGATACGGTCGTTGATATTGAACAGCAATTAATGCAGAGGGCAGCAATTTTTGTATCATTTTCCCGAATCAACCGACATTGCGGACACAGCACAGCTCGTTATTTTCACTCGAGGGGTGGATGACGATCTTCGGGTGACTGAGGAATTCCTAGACTTGGTAGCTCTCAAAGACACCACTACCGGATTCGATATTTTCCAAGATGTGAGGGGTGTTTTTGAGTCAATGTGATTAAAATGAGAGCGGGTGACAAGTGTAACAAACGACGTAGCTGGTTGAACTGCAGTGCAATGTTCGTCTGAAATACCGCTTTCTGATGTCAGCAAGTGTAGAAGAATTTTATAGCCACTTTCCGCAAGAAGAATACCCCCTTTTGTATAAACATACGTGTCAAGTTCTGTCAATGTTCGTCTCAACGTACATTTGTGAGCGTTTCTTTCCGGTTCTCAAGCTTACCAAAAGTGGTTTTACGTGGTTTCCCGTTTCTACTTCAGCCAAATGCCGGGATGGTACCTAACTTAAGGCCACGGCCGCTTCCTCCCTAAACCCTACCTCAATTACAAATACACACGCTAGTACAGACATCGTGCGACGATGAGCAATAGAAACTTGCGCAATTGTTCACGAATAGCTGTGTCCAGAAATATTGTACCCAATTTGGAGAATATTGTTTCCTCCAAAACTAAAAGCTCGTAAAAACGACGGAGAAAAGTCACTCGGTCTGTATTGTCTGTTCATATTGGTAAAATGTTGTTGAATTTTCCTCTCTAACATGTTCACGTTTCAGTTTGGAATAAATCACAATATTCTTTACTTAACACTTGAGTTCGTTTCCTGCACATTCCATACATCGGAATACCATTCAATTTGTATATGCAATATATATTTTTATGGCAAAATAGCCCTATCAATATGTTGTCAACAATCTCACAAAAGCCGTCGGCCGCGTGACTGTACTAGTCAGCGCGGTGTGAACATCGTCCGTCTGTCTCAGGTCTTCTCGCTGCCACAATGTAGGGGTGGTAGGGGAAGGAGCACTAGTCTGACTGCCCAATACTCCCCGAGCGCGACCGCGCTCTCAGAGCGCAATGACTGGATGGCCCTGCTCTAGACGATATACATCTAAAGAATTCTGCTAAATCTTAAGCAATTCATTCAATTAGGTTCCACAATATAATATAACATAATATAATATAATAGAAATACATTTTTTAAGAAGTGAATATTAAAAGTTCAACACACTTCTTCCGTCTGTGTGTTCTTACACATTCACTTAGGCTACACCTACTTACTAAAATCCAAACATCTGACAAGCTACTGGGACTAATTGCATGAAAATCAGTTGTAGTTGTTGATTTATAGGAGCTTTGCGACATCGTGGTCATGTAGCCCCGTGTATATGGGTATGTGTAGAAGTTGTCTGATAACCTGTGTCACTGAGATGTCTGTACTAGCGTGTGTATATGTAATTGAGGTAGGGTTTAGGGAGGAAGCGGCCGTGGCCTTAAGTTAGGTACCATCCCGGCATTTGGCTGAAGTAGAAACGGGAAACCACGTAAAACCACTTCTAGGATGGCTAAGGTAGGAACTGAACCCGCCTCTTCTCAGTTTTGCCTCACAAAGCTGAGTGTACCCGTTCCAGCCGTCAAACAATATTTAAATTTCTTGCCAGATTCGAGAATCGAACCCAGACCTCTGCGGTGACAGCCAAGAATGCTAGCCACTACGAAAAGTGGTGAACTGGGGACGAAACTTGACGATTTCTTTCTATGTGGTGGGTGGTTTTACGACTAGATGCATTTAATTACGCCCACCTCTTGAGGGGTGGTAATGAGATAGGAAATGAATAAGGATGAATGATCTGGGCAAGGAGTTGGAAGGAAGCGGCCGTGGTCTGTTAGCAGGTACCGTCCCGGCATTTCCTCGGAGTTGAGAATGGGAAAACTCTGAAAACCATTACAAGAACAGCCGACAGAGGGTTTCGAGTTCACTTGTCTACTGAATCCGCAGAGAGCTTGGTTCCATGGCCTTAGTGAGCGTAGCTACTGCTTTCGGTAACAATTCGTCAGTCCGGAAATAAAATCAGTTGGCAGTCGGCAACAGGACGATCGAATCTTAAAATGTGAAAGTTTCGAGTGACTGAATCTGCAGTTTTCGCCTGTGGAGTATATTGTCTTGCTACACACCTAAAGCAGAGAATTTGCCGATGCATCAGGGGCTTAGACTATGAATCTACTTTTCCGTAACTCCTATTACTGTAGGCAACCTAACTTGCTGAGATGTACAGTACGCATGCTCTACGCCCTGTAAATGTCATATTTTTAGCCTACTTTTCACATTTTGCAAAAATGAGGAAAAAGTAGTCTTATGAGATCGATCCGGGAAAATGTGTGTCTGTCTGTCTGCCTGTCCTTCTGTCTGTCTGTCTGTCTGTCTGTGTGTCCCCCCCCCCCTATCAACTCCTAAACGGCTGCAGCAATCAAAACCAAATTTAGTATGAGTAAAGATGTGCACTGGAATAGCTCACGTCCATATTTGAAAATGATGTCAGTGCTACCAACTGCTGAAAAAACGCACTAGAAATTTGAGCTCCATGTTGGATATCTTGCAAGGTATGCATGGGAGCTATTCCAAAATTGGCACACATGTAGATAATACTATTTCAGTTTAATTTCCAGGAGGCCAACCATGACAGTGTTGCCAAAATAATTTTAAGCCTTCTGATAGGTCCAATGTTTAAATGTATATAACTTCTACACTATCAACTGGATTTCAACCAAATTTTGTATGTAATATCTGTACATAAACAGATATGACTGAGCGTATTCTTAAGAGCCACCAGGGCTGCCAACTGTTAATAATTGCTCTCTCTATTTTTTAAAATCCAAATACCAATATATCAGAAAGTATGCAAGCCAACAGCTTTAAACTATGCACACGTATATTCTGACATTTTAGATTAATTTGGAGTAACTTATATACGTCAGTTCTACCAACATGATCATAAGCCTGCTGATAGTACCAATTTTTAAATACATGTAACTTCTATACTATCAGTTGGATTTCAATCAAATTTCGTATGTGCAATGTGTACCATAACAGATATGACTATAAGTATTGTTAAGAGCAATCAGGGCTGCCAACTGTTAATAAATGCTGTCTATATTCTTTTTACCCTAATATCAATATATCAGAAAGTATGCAAGCCAACAGCTCTATACTTTGCACACGTATAGCACCTGACATTCTAGATTAATTTGGAGTAATTAATACAAGGCGGTGCTGCCAACATTATTCTATGCCTGCTGATATGTCCAATTTTAAAATACATGTAACTTCTATACTAACAAATGGATTTCATCCAAAATTGGCACAACAAGATATCATAATAATTCAGATTATTTCTGACCAGCACACGCATGGTATTGTTGGCAACATGCTTTTACGCGTGCTGATATATCCAGTGTCTAACTGCATGTAACGTCCATTGGACTTCAACCAAATTTTGTATTCTGTACCTTAAGAGGTGGAACTAAGAATATATTCAGTCACCAGGGCTGCCAACTGTAGTGCTCTATTAGGCTACATTATACCAGGTATATTTTGAACTAATTAGATATTTTGATATTACCAACTTAATTTCGTCATTATTCTAGATAGGTTCATATACTGTAGAATAATCATTGGCATGAAAAGTAGGCTGTATAGTTCTTCACGGAACTTCTTGTTAAATTTTAAAAAGATTCTTTCTAATATAGAAAGCATTATAAGAGAAATTGCAGGTATTGAAGGTTCACAGGGGATTATGGGATGAGAGAAGAAGATACAATTCTTGATGTAGATGATGATGGGGATGATATAGACTATTAGTCTTTAGGTAGTCCGCCTCGTCGCGTAGTGTGTAGCGCTCTTGTCTGTCACCGCGAAGGCCCGGGTTCGATTTCGGGCTCTGCCAAGAAATTTAATTCTGGTATGAGTGCTGGAACGGGGTACACTAAGTCTCATGAGGCAAACCTGAGACGAGGCGGTTTCGATTCCCACCTCAGCCATCCTGGAAGTGTTTTTCCGTGGTTTCCCACTTCTACTCGAGGTGAATGCCGGGATGGTTCCTAAATTGAGGCATCGGCTGCCTTCTTCCTAATCATCATCTGAATTACAATGGCATACCATTTTTTTCTTTTAGATGCCGGGAAGGAAGAAATGGGTTGGTGAGCTGTTTGTTCGTGAGCACATGAAGGCAGCAACTGTTGAAAATGTAGGAGGGTTCCGTAAATCTGGGCTTTATCCGCGCAATAAGAGCGTCTTCCGGGACGTTGATTTTCTGAACCTCTCAATAGAAGTAAAGCATAGAAATCTAGAACGGGGTATTCCATCATAATCTGTCCCAAACGAAAGTGGTGATATTTCCCCAGAGGCCTCAACATCTGCTGGAGAGGGGGAGGGTCAGTCCACTAGTTCGAGCTTTCGAGGTCCTTCCAATCCCAAAGATGTCTAACAGGGGAAATGGATTGCGTGCTGGAGCAGCAGAATTAATACATAGTTCTCTCTGCGTTTGCATGCCTTCCCTCGTGGCCCACACTCGCCCTGAAGAGCTGATAGCCAGATGTAAACAGTTTCGCAGCACACTCACTTTAGTGCTGGGCTTACGCATTGTGTGTGGAATCAGAGACAGGTTGTTTTGTTTGGAAGTTCGGCAACAGGAAACTCGGACAGTTATTAACTTAAAATGTTCATTTTTGTACTTTTGTACTATTTATATTCATGATTTTATTGCATTGTCAGAATAAATGCTTTAATTAGAACGGTTTGTTATTCAGTGTATCTATTATAAATAAAGCGTGTGAGATTTGTCACCTCCCCATATTACGAACCCCGGTTGCCTAATATGGGGAAAGTGCACTTTTAAAGTTAACAATAATATCGGAGGGTATTACAACGTCAAACGTACCCATATTTGTAATATACATAGTATATTCCCTGATGTTTACAGTGGTGATAAATCCAAAATTATTCCGTGCCTTCTTATGACTAATGTGAGCACTATTAAAGAAGCTCCCCCCATATTTGGCGACTTTCCTCTAACCGGAAACAAAGCCATGCGGAAATCAGCGTAGCCAAGCGCCCATTGTCACTCGTTATGACCTTTGGCAAAATAAAATCTAAAAACAAAATAGTAAATAAAAATACATAGACTATAAAATTAATTAAGACATTAAATAAAATTTAAAAGTAAAAAAAATCAAAATTTTCAAAATATGCAGTTAGGCCCTTTTGGCCAAATCAAAAAATAAAAATTCATAATAAATAAAAATTATATAAATAATAAATTAAAACATTAAATAAAATTATAAAGTTAAAAATTAAAATTGTCGAAATGTATAGTTAGGCCCTTGGGCAAAATCTAAAAAACAAAAAACAAAATGGTAAATAAAATTAAATAAATAATAAATTAAAACATTAAATAAAATTTGAAAGTCAGTAAAACAAATTTTTTAAAATATGCAATTAGGCCCGTTTTGCCAAATCAAAAAATAAAAATTATAAATAAAAATATATATAAATAATAAATTAAAACATTAAATAAAATAAAAAGTCAAAAAATCACTATTTTCAAAATATACAGTTAGGCCCTTTGTCAAAATAAAAAAATAAAAAATAATAAATAAAAAATTATATAAATAATAAATTAAAACATTAAATAAAATTAAAAATTCAAAAGATCAAAATTTTCAAAATATACAGTCAGGCACTTTGTTAAAATCTAAACATAAAAATTAATACTAAATGAAAATTATAGAAATAATTAATTAAAACATTAAATCAAATTGAAAAGTCAAAAAATAAAAATTTTCAAAATGTGTTGTTAGGTCCTTTGGAAAAAATTGGGAGTAGTCCATAGGAAAAGAAGCGTCATCTTGAGTAATTTGACACCTGACACAACCCTCTAGCGTTATTGATTCGGGGGATATCGGAAATATTACATACCTGAGGATGTACAGTCGGTGACAGCGGCCATCTTGCGCATTAGCCCGAGTGCCAGCTATGACTCTCTCTCTATACGACCAGCATCGGATTGGACTTGCGCGGCGGCCATCTTGAGCACTAGCCCCTGCGCCAGAACCGAGTTATCGACGTCTACGCCCAGAAAAAGGACAGAAGGATCGAACTTATCTACAAAAAAATTAATGGTGAGTGATAATGTATTAATTTGCTGATGCTCCTTGTCGAATTAGATTAAATTATTTGAAATAACACATCTGCTCTATTATGACTGTGTAAGTGAAGAATACAATTTAGTTGAGATAATTGTTCTTTTTTAATTTTTTCCATACATGGTATGAGTAACTGTGTGTGTCCCATTAAAGTAAAAAAAAAGGCCTGACTTCTGATGAGTTAAGGGACACTGGGGGTGGGGACACTGGGGGTGGGGACACAGCCTTTCCAGTAGACTAAAGCTGTGAATTTTGAGGAGTTGAGCACATTTGTTACTTTCGGAATTCATTCAACTTCTGCCTACCCTACAAAAAATATCACGCTTCGCCACTGCTACAGATCGATGAATATACTGTAAATGTCAATTAAACGGAACAACATTTGTCATACAGCAGGGTGAGAAAGAACAGGACGTATCATACAGTCTATTTACTATGCGTGGCACAGGCGATTGCCAGTACTGGGAGCAGCTAGGACGGATATTCCCGATCAACGCTACTCGAGCCTTTCTGAACATTTCTGCCACACCAGTCACTGTAACAATCTGGTCAGTGCTCGAGCTGTGCAATAACCATTTGACGAGTGCTGCAGGGAGGTTTCAATATAGTCCATAGTAGTAATGTGCCTTTCTTCATTTATTAAAGGACAGAACTATCGTTTCTCATACACAGAAAATGAAAATAATATTATAATATTCATTTTTTTAAATATCCACCTTCAACTCTGAGAAACATTAAGTCGTTTTGCAACGCTCCAACCTTGTCACCGGTCGGCACTGCTCTAACAACAATGCTTCCCTGAAACTTGTCGATCGAATCTTAGATAAGGGATTTTCTGAGCGGTGATATTTTCACAGTCAATTTAGTTTCCAAATTACGATTAAGCTATTGCAGAATAAAAATTAATGCTTAAATATTTATCCAGTTTCTTGAAATACCAATTATGTACTAGTACGTCCTACACCGAAGATATGTACTATACAGTTATGCTACTTTAAGCCAATAAACAGTGCTTATTTTTGAAGGATCACAGGGAAATCTCATCGAAAACGTCAGTGGTGTCAAGAAATGAGGTGATTGAGAATAGTGATGAACCATTCTATTGCGTCAATGTTAAAATTATAAGAGAAAATTTTAATAATTTCAGCACAAACCATTGGTAAAAACATCAGTGGTGCTATGAAATTATCGATACAATTGGAGATATAATTTATGAACATGTAGCCACGTTCCTTCGCATTACTTGCCGAAACAATAAGGTAGGCTTTGAAAATTGTTGACAAAGTAGATAAGTAGCCTATTGCTAATTACATTATTGGTTATATTTCTTACCTTTTCAAGCATTGAACACTAACGTTAGGCTAATTCAGTCAAGAATTTATGGTAGGTTACAATATAATATGTTTATTATTAGTTATAATAGAACAACGGGGGTGTTCAAAATATGAAGGTTTTAAACTGAACTGCATTGTGTTTATATTCAAGCACCCTTTAATAGATGTCGAGAAGTAGCGACCCCGCAGCTTTAAATCACTTACCACAACTGTGATGAGGAGCTACAGCAAGTATAGTGATCGGAGGTTCGAATCCGGGGCTGACAGTGACTATCTTAAGTGTGGTTTTCCCCGGGATTTTCTACATTCCCTCCATGTAAATGCTGGGATATTGCTTTACCGGGGCACCTACCCCATTCCCAACCCCAATAATTACAGTTACAAACACTACTAGCTCTATAGTCACCACAGAAACACAGGTTACCAGACAAACTAAGCACATGCCCTTTTAGATGGGGCTGATGACCAAATGAATTAACAACGAGAAGTAGCTATTCTTCGGAAGTAGACTACTCCCCTGTGATTCTGTGATTCGACTTGAAAGCTCCCACAGAAGTGAATGTGTTGAGTTATTTCCCTTCCAGTATTTGTTATTTAGCAACTGAGTTTCATTGGAGTGGAGTTTTATCATAAGCTGTGATGAAATTCGTTCCACCAAATGACAGGTAGTTGGTTATGGTGGTTATTCTTTTGTTGGTGTTGTTGTTCCATTTGAAGGGCTTGGACATCAGGGTCATTGAGCCCCGCGTAGTTGGGTGTGTGTATAATTTATTTCTGATAACCTATGTTACTATGGTGTCTGTATTTGCGTGTGCATTTGGAATTCAGGTGAGAATTTGGAAGGGGGTGGCCGTAGTCCTAAGTTAGGAGCCATCCTGGCATATGCGTGGAGTAGAAGAGGGAATCCACGAAAAATCACTTCCAGGATGGCTGAGGTGTGATTCAAACCCACCACTTATCAGTTTTGTTCACCAGGGCGAGTGTACACCGTTTCAGCATTCAGATCAGAATTAAATTTCTTGGCAGAGCCGGGAATCCAACCCGGACCTCCGTGGTGACAGCCATAAGTGCTAGACACTACGCAACTAAACGGACTACCTAAAGACCAATATCATCGTCATGACATCCTCATCAAGTAGGCCTATTGTTTCCTCATCTCTCATCCTATAATCACCCGTGAACCTTCAATACCTGCACTTTCTTTTTTAATATTTTTTTAAATTAGAAAAATAGTTTTAAATTAAAAAATAACATGTTCAGTGTGTAGAGTATACGTACTGTACATCTCAGCAACTTAGGATGCTAGCCGCTACACCACAGGGTGGGCTGGTTATTATATTAAGGGACAGGTCATCCTAAGGTCGGTTGCTCCTAAATCGAATGTAGGGTCACTGAATTTGTTTCTGCTGGTCAAATAATGAACTGAGTCGATGTAAAAATATGTAAATGTTTTCTAGATTGTGTGCTCAATGGTGTAGGTTAATATCTTATTATGCATTCATTGAGTTTTAATGCTCGAATCAAACTCAAGGTTATCTGGTACTACCTCTGCATTAGTTAGGCTGGACAGAAAGAGAGGTAATCTCAAACACACTACACCTTTACAATGAGTTAGCTAGTTGAATTGGAGGCTGGTGGTAAGTAATTTATATTTTACATCAGGATTGATGTACAGCCTGTTCCGATTCAACACGGAACTGTAAAATGGCTTGTCTACCCCCCCCCCCCCCCCCCCCCCCCCCCGCAAACGGCTTGAAATCTGCTCGCAGCGCGCTAGCGACGGGGCTGAGTTTGATTCCACTGATTTTATTTTACAACATAGTTTATTACAACACAATGTATTTTTGCTTTTTAACCCAATACCACAAAACGAGATACAATTTGGAAATGATTTGTTACAAAATTGTAATCAGTCTTCGATGCGACAAAAAAAAGTTAATTTATCACAGACGTTACATCTACTGCAAATGGACATTTACATAAGTGTGTTCGAAGTGGCGTCCATCATTTTCCAAGCAGAGAGCCACTCGTCACATGAAGTTCTCTCTTGCGTTGGACAACATCAGAGGAGTAATTTCCGCAAAGCCTTCGGTAATGACGAGCTCCATTTCTTCAGGTGTTTGTGGTGATCTTAAAAATACTCTCGACCTGACTCGACTGAGCCCCGTCGCTAGCGCGCTGCCGATTGCGGGTGGGTATGCAACCCATTTTGCAGTTCCGTGTTGAATCGGAACAGGCTGTACATTTCAGGATCGTAAACTTTTTTTTGTTTATTACCTATCAACTTTCTTATTCTCCATCGACTTACAGACATCAAAAAAAGTTTTGCATATTGCCATGGAGCACAGCGATGACGGACTTATTTATTAAGCCGTGTCCACGCCTGCTCTACACAATAGAGATCGGGAGCATAGGCTGGCCATTCCATTCTGTGAATACCATTCTCCTGTGCGGGCGAGTGTTATCGTCCACGAAAGTGAAATTTGGGCCGAAATTGTCAGCATAGCCTTTCACTACAGGTTCCAGGATAGTATCCCTGTGACGTATGCCTGTCATATGCCCTGGGTTGTGCACAAGAGGGGTTCGGCGACCATGCATGATGCCACCCCAATACATTGCACCACCTCCTCGCTGTTGGGTATCGGTCTCGGATGTATTGGTCGTGCATACATTCACTGGGTCGTCTCCACACCCGCACAGATCTATCCTCATTGACACAGGCGAGTGTACACAGCCGATATACACACGCGCAAGAACAACTAATGGGTTTGAGACCACTACAACTCTTGGCCAGCAATATGCAAAACGTTTTTTGATGTGCGTATAACCTATCTCTTATCCTTTTTCAATACCACAATAACCATATCATCACCCTAACTCCCATTGTTTGGATTGAACCATAGATACGCAGACCAATTTCCAGTCTTAGAGATCATTTCTTATGGCGATTTTACTTTATCATTCTCCTTCCCCCTTTCCAAATGGGCAGTCACTTGTCAAGCTATGCCAACCTAAGTGCAGTTACATTGTGTTGAGTATTCTACTGAGATGTTGGGGAGGGTGACGTCTAATGCCAGTACATCCAATAGCTCATGACAGCTGACGATCATCGCAAGTTTGAATGCTACAAACTGAGCAGAATTATGTGGTCGGTGGAAAGATTTGGAATTTGGTAATTAGGTAATTTGGTAATGACAAATTGTGTGACCCTACAATTACCCACTACACGGATCGTCCTTATGGTACCTGAACTCACAATAGCGGACATGAAAATACAGTAGGCTGTCATTTACCCCACTGTCAGCATATTTCATGAATGTTTATTAGAATTGCTCATAAGGATGTAGGTTGGCTGCGAATTTTGTTGTAAATCACTGCAAACTCGTCTTCTTCGAATGCTGTTGTTGTTGCTTCAATTGAGGGGCTTGAATATTATGGTCATCTAACCCCCTGTACTTGAGTGTGTGTAATTTTGTCTGATAACCTGTGTCATTGTGATGGCTGTATTAATGTGTATATTTGTAACTCAGGTGGAGAATGGGAAGGAGGCAGCCATGGCCTTAAGTTAGGAACCATCCCGGCATTTGCCGGGAGTAGAAGTGAGAAACCACAGAAAACTACTTCCAGGATGATTGAGGTGGGAATCTAACCTACCTCTTTTCAGTTTTGCCTCACGAGGCTGAGAGTACCCCGTTCCAGCTCTCAAACCAGAATTAAATTTCCTTGCAGAGCAGTGAATCGAACCCTGACCTATGGGGGACAGCCTAGAATGTTAGTCGCGGCACTACTCGAAAGTTGTTATCTGTACCGTACCCTCAATCTGGGTGCAATATTTTTATATTTTTAGGGGTTGGGCTGAATGTCGTGGGTTGACTGGTCCAAAACCCACACAAGGTATCCCAAATGCTAGGATGGTTAAACAATTGGGGACCCCCCCCCCCCCCCCCCCCCCTTCTTTCATTTGTACAATGCACTCATTCAATGGTGGTGTTTTTACTTTGTCAGTTTAATTTTACATTATGAATGCCAAACTGCATAGCCGTGAGCGTCAAATCGCTCAACACGACAGCGCAGGGGTGCTGCAGTGGGAATCGGAGCCACCTGTTCTCAGTTTTGCCTCACGAGGTTGAGTGTACTCTGTTCTCCAAGTCTACCCAATCCCTGGCTCTAATTTAGCTAAACTACTACATTCATCAGAGAAACACAGGCCAATAGACAACTTCAACACACACCCAAGTACACGGGGCTGATGATCAAAATGGCCCACGCTTCTAAAATGAATTAACAACAACCAATGTTAGAAGTCGATGTAAAAATTGGTCTTCAGTCGGTCAACACGTAGACGAAAGCCCAATTGTATTGGGTGGTTAATATTAATATAATCCACTCAAAATAACGTTTACAATACCTAAATAATATAATAAAGGCGTGTTACTTCCGAGGAGACCTAGCACAGGTTTCGAGGTGTAGCGGGAAGCATTCTTCGCTGTCGCTCCGGTTCCCAGCTCTGCCAAGAAATGTAATTCTGATCTGAGGGCTTTGTGAGGCAACACTAAGAAGAGATGGGTTCGATTCCCATCTCAGCCTACCTGGAAGTGTATCTCCGTGGTTTCCCACTTCTATTCCAGGCAAATGCAGGGATGATTCATATCATAAGGCCACGGCCACCTCCTTCCCAATCCTCACCTGAATTACAAATACACACACACATAGGCCTACTGTCACCACAATTACACAGGTTAATAGACAAAATTCCTCACACACCCAAGTATACGGGGATATCTGACCACGATGTCGCAAAGCCCGTAAATGAATTAACATCAACACCATCTATCGAGTTGACGCCCATTTCATGATGAAGATGGAGTGATGATGACATCACAATCGCCCAATCTCTAACCCAGGGGAATCAACCATAGGAGTTTAAAATCCCCTTGGCCAGGTTGGAATCGAACCCAGGACCTCTATGTCAGGCATGCTATCCTGCTAACCACTTAGCCTTGGAGGCAGATATAGCCTAATATAATATAATATAATATAATATAATATAATATAATATAATATAATATAATATAATATAATATAATATAATATAATATAATATAATATAATATAATATAATATAATATATTCCATAGGCCATTGCCCCATGGTCGAGTTCCAGAGGAGGGGAAATCCTCTTGTCCCCTCCCCAGAACTAACTTACAGCAGGCCTAATTATAATTATTGTACCAAGGGGAGTAACTATTCGAGGATGGTCAGTCGAAACAGAAGCATGAATTAACAATGGTCCAAGGAAGTATTACTATGTTGTCATTCGATAATAATAACAATAATAATAATAATAAGAATGTTATACGAATTCTTCTCTTATCGTAGACCACCTCGTGGTGTAGCGGCTAACGTTCTTGGCTGTCACCCTGGAGGTCTGGGTTCGATTCCCGACTCTGCCTAAAACATTTAATTCTGGTATGGGGGCTGGAACTTGGTTCATTCAGCCTCGTGAGGCAAAACTGTGAAGAGGAAGTTTTGATTCCCACCTCAGCAATCTTGGAAGTGGTTTTCTGTGGTTTTCCCGCTCCAGGTAAATGCTGAGATGGTTCCTAAGTGAAGGTTACAGCCGTCTCCTTTCCAATCCTATCCCCAACTTACAATTACACACACTAGTACAGCCATTACAATAACACAGGCTATCACACAAATTTCTCACACACACACACACCCAAAATACATGGGGCTATATGCCCACGATGTCGCAACAACAATATTTTACCGTACGTCAGATTTTCAGGCAATTCTCGACTGAAAGGAACATTAAATTTAAAATACTATTGAGCTGGCAACAGTGGGTACGGGTTACCGGAGGGAAGAGTAGTTATGGAAACGATTGTAATTTGAATATATTGTGAGTGACCATAATGCATGGCTTGCAGCAGCTTATTCGTGAAGGTTGTTTTGATATATTGAGGTAGCTGCTAACTTGGCCTTGATCAAGCAGTTAACATGTTCTCAGGCACCCGTACTGTCAACATCCTCCACTTTAGATGCTGTTAGTTTACACGGCGATATGGTTCGCAAAGGTGTCATCAAAACTGAAGGAGTGTTAAGCTTCTGATCTCCGTGCTCTGTACTTCTCTCTCCGTGACTCTCCATCCGGCCTGTATATGTCTTTTTTTTAACCTCGCTCGCTCTTTCTCCCACACTATTGCGCGCGCGCAGTAGCCTACAGACTCTCTCTCCTACTCTCCTCCTGAAACAATATTTCAGCAAGTGTAATTTTAAACTAGTTTTAAACTTTTAAACGAATGTATGGAATATAAATAAGAATCGGCCATGGCAACCGCATGCACTCAGCATGGAAGTTATAACTGAGCCTCTGTTAGGAATCCCGCTCCTCATTTCTGTTCTCGAAGTACAGTAAGATCACGTCAGTGAGGTCAAAGAAGATCAATTGCTTCACGAGTAGCAGCACGTAACAGAAAGGTAAGTACTACGTATGTATCAAGTAGGATGTCTTCGCAATAGGAACTCTTTGGATACAGCGCTTCAAAAACCCGTTCTTGTGTTTGTTCTGGAGTCTTTTTCTTGTTGAATCGTCAGTGTGTGTGAATGTGTTGCAGCGGCAAGGTGTGCTAACGTTGTGCTACGGAAGACAGCAAGGATATTAGCAATCTTCATCGTATGACGTTCCATATTGAAGCTGGTAAGTTGTTATATAATAATTTTAACAGCTATGTGCAATAATGTCTACTATTATTTTAGCTGTCAACGACCAGATCAGTTTGAAACATCTTGATTTTGCACTGCGAGTTGCAAGTTTTAATTAGCGTATGTACTTCTGGACACTCGACGCAATTTCTTTCAGCCGTACAGATTTCAATTAAGTTATACTTTGAATGCCTCTTATCAGTAGAAATAATTTCTGAAGTATGTTTAAAGCGATGTAGATAATGATTGCTTATTGAAGTGAAAATATTTTTTCTGTAGAAAAATATTCGCCTTGGGCTACATTTACTGCGACATCTTTCCAAGGAAATAACTCCCAGAGAAAAACACGCAATTCGCTCACTGAATAATACATATGGAAATAAATACATGATTTTAGTATCCCTAATAAATGTAGTCGATGATATGTCACTACTCACTTTGATTACACAGTGAAGGGGCTATGATTTCAAATCACTTGTCAACTCATGATTGATTGCCTGTTTGATACTTTTAACAATGCTTTTTTAAAATTATTTTTAGCATGCAGATTATATGGTGCCAACATATAAAATTCTTCTGATTTTATAAAATACGTCGTACATTTCACTTCGAGATATAATTTGCAAACAGGAACAGATGCATATTCTTTTTCTCATGAGATGTCATGCAGTTGCAAGGGAGACTTCAGTTATCACCAGACTTTCTTGCCTTACCATTCACCTTTTGTCTTTACTCTACAGAGAAGTGACATGTTTTATGCCTCATTTCTAATCACCAGCGGGGAGAGCGAATACATATGTAATTTGGATTGGCAGCCTGTGTTTTTTTTCTAGGGCCCCCATGTTGAAGTTTATGTTACTATCAGGTTCTGTTAGGTGACTATGACTTTTCAGAAAATGTAATTTGATGAATGAGTCATACTTCCAATATTTCCGCACCTAGGAAGCCACCGAAGAATTTCAGCGAGGGAATTTAAAAATATTCTATTTCGTTATATCTATATCTATATCTAGTTTGTGAAGTAATACATGATAATATATTACATGATAATATAGATTAACGGGGAAATGCAATTATACGTTTTATCGGCTTTCTCTATTGTATGATCCAGAATACATGAGTGATTAAATTTCGAATAGGCTTATAATGGAAATTAGTGCAGCGCTCTCGCCACTGATGGTCTGAGATACAGGACCACAGCGATATTCTGGTTGCTGAATGAACTCTGAACTAGCCTACATGCTGGTTGATGAATGCTTCTGTCAGTGTGAAACTAAACTGCCCACTCCTGTGTAATTGTTATGTTTAGGGGTCTGGGGCTTCATGGTCATCATCCCCGTGTACTTGGGTGGATGTACGGTTCGCATGATAATCTGCGTTATTGTGGGTCTATAGCAGTGCATGTATTTGCAGTTGGGGCTAGTTAGGGAAGGAGGTGGCCTTGGCCTTAAGTTAGGAACCACCTTGGCACCTAACTGAGGTAGAATGGTTTTGCGTTGTTTTGTTGTTGTTCTTTCATTTAGGGGCTTAAACATCATGGTCATTTCAGCCCCGTATAGTTGAGTGTGGGTAGAAATTGTCTGATATAATCTGTCTTATTGTTATGTCTGTATAAGTGCGTGTATTTATAATTTAAGTGATGATTGAATCGGGCCCGAGTCCTTAAGTCAGGAACCATCCAGGCATTTGCCTGGAGTAGAAGTGGAAAACCACGGAAAATCACTTCTAGGAAGGCCGAGGTGGGAATCAAACCCACCCCTTCCCAGTTTTGCCTCAATAGACTGAGTGTACCCCGTTCCAGCCCTCAGACCAGAATTACATTTCTTGGTAGAGCCGGGAATCAAACCCGGACCTGCGGGGCGACAACCATGAATGCTAACCGCTACACCACGAAGTATTCAATCCATATCAGAGCAGAGTGGTCTTGTTGAGATGAAATTTCACGTCCAGTGGTTCGGATTCCGCGTATAGATGTGGTCTCGTTGCTTATTATCGCGAGATTAACGGTCGGATAAAACTACAAACTTCCTTCCTGTTAGAGTAAAGGGTGGTCTCTTATGTTTCTAAACCAACTTGGCTCCAATTTAAGGGCCATAGCTACTTGGCCATCATTCTCGTGTACTTGGGTGTGTGTATGTGGATTTGTCTAATAGCCTGTGTCATTGTGATGTCCGCTGTCGTGGAAATACACTTGTCATTTTAATGAAGACCAAATATGCAACTGCTTTGCTTTTGTATTTGACCGCATAAGGAGCTACCATGCTTCGGGCACTTAACACCTGAAGCCTATAATATCCTAGCATCCCTTATGACCATGAAATAACCTGTATTGAGGATGGCGATTTCATTGTTACAATCATCACATTAGCGCATATTTCACTGGGGAACACGATTTTCGGTGTCTATGATGTTGGTTTCTTTTTGGGTTGTTCTTTGGTCGTAGATTCTGAAAATGGTTTTAGTTTTTGCATATCAGCTCTCCTTCTCACGATATGGCATATTAGATTATTCAATTAAACGTAAATAATTGACAAATAAACACTAGTTCTTCATTGAGATAACACGTATTTTTGGTACAAAGTTTTTAAATTTGTAGTTAGTCGTTATCCATTTCTTGTTCACTATGACGCAAGGCCTAGCAGAGTATGACAACTTCAATTTGGCACATCGCTGAATCCACGTTTCTATGATTTTCTGCGATGTGATATTTCTGTACATTCTCGATGGAGACTCCAACAAAAGTTCGCCATAATATGCGTATCCAATCGTTCACAGTGCTATTCTTCCATGATCCTAAATTATAAATTACTGTAATAAATTATTACAAAATTATCAATATCTTTAAAACAAACTAGAGCTGATAGAACAAAATGGACAGCAGTTTTGGAATCAGCAGCGCAAATAAGTTATGCCTAGAATCTGTTTTCAAATTCCAGACACCACACACAAATTTTCCTTTTTTCCCCCAGTGTTATCAGACAAATTCCAGACGCACCCAAGTACACGGGACTGATGACCATGATGTTCCAAACTTCAGGAGTATGTATATATATATATATATGTATAATGGGGAAATTTAACATAAATAGTGATCATAACCAATACATATATTTTTTCAAGAGTGTTTATTTACTTATTTGTTATAATTTATATTATACACATTGTACCCCTTCCCAGCCATTGGGCAAATTCGTGTTGACCGACTGACGAGTCACAACTAACAGTCTGTATAATAACCTGTGTCATTGTGATGGCTGAACTAGTGTGTGGATTTGTAATTGGTATTTGGATAGGAGGTAGCCACTGCCTTAACTTAGGTACCAGCCCAGCATTCTCCTCGAGTAGAAGTGGTAAACCACGGAAAGCCACTTCCAGGATGGCCAAGTTGGGAATCGAACACTCCTCTCCTCAATTCTGCCTCACGAGGTTGAGTGCACCCCGTTCAAACCCTCAGATCACAATTAAATCTCTTGGCAGAGCCGGAAATTGAACCCGGACCTCCGCGGTGAGAGCTAAGAATGCTAGCCACAACGACAGGAGGCAGACCTTTGCTGATTTCATTGATACAGAATTAAAAGCTGAACTTTTTGCCTTGGCAACAGGTAAGAAGAAGAGAAGGCACAGAATTAACTTTATTTATGGCTGGATTATGTAGCCTACTAATTTTGAATGTGATTTAAAGAAAAATATTGCTTTATCTGCCTTAAGACAAGTAGGTTTAAGAAGATGAAACTAATTGAAAGGTCAGTAACACAAGGCGTTGTCATTGCATTGTTAAGTTGGTTAGCCAGCATATCAAGATTGGGTGTAGACGAATGTTGTGATTCTTAAAACACCACCGATTAACATAGCATGTTTTTATTTTCTTTGCACTTAAAACTTCTTGGAGAATTTCTCGGCAGATTCAAGAATCGAATCCCGGACTTCAAGCATGGAAGCTTATAATGCTAGTCGCTACATTACTAAGCGGTTGAAGCTAAGTCAACTGAGGTCCTACAGTACATATCTTTAGCCAGAGACCAGAGAACTAGTGTATCTTACCTTCTAAATGAAACAACAAAAATAATAGGGGGGCGGGGGGGGGGGGGGGGGGCGGAAGAGGTGTTATTATTTGCCTTATCATTATACACGTTGAAGAATAGAACGAATGGCTTCAAGCTTCAATTTAAGTTGCCTTAGAAGGTTGTGCGGAGCAGTTCTTCTATACTTGAGAATGAGAAACTTTTCTAAAAGCGTGTTTTTACAAGAAAAATAAAATCATTGCTATAAGGGTGTGCAGTGCACTAAGATCAAAAGTCGCATAGCATTTCACTAAGTTCTTTAACACCTCAGAACGTTTCGTGGTTCCAAATATTCCTCGGCAGGATATTAATTTAGTAAAATGGTACTTAAAATGATCAACAAAATGCCCGTAATTTTGTGGGAAAATGCCTTAATCTGAGCTTGAGTAAGTGTTTTACAGATTATGTCTTATACGAATTCACACTTCTGTTTCATTTAAAAAACAGTTGCATACACATGGGATATTCGTCTTTAGTAAGACCAATTTTAGAGTATGGGGCATCAGTATGGGATCCTTTCCACACAGGGATGATAGAAGATTGACAGAAAATTGACATGGATGCGGCTTGGTTTGTCTATTAAATGTAATAGACATAGCCTCCCAGTGTAGCAAGTGGACTGGGCGTCATTGCATTCTAGGAGAAGCCGAGCTGGAAGGATAAGAGATTAAAATATTTATTTATTTATGTATTTATTTATTTTCAAAAAAAATCAGGAATTGTTTCCGTCGTAATCTTAAGAATTTTTTTTAAATCACAACATTTCTGGTTAAACAATGTTTACTTTGATTATGTCAATCTGTGCTCAGCGGAAAACCTTTTGCAGCAACTATGAGAGAGGAGCCGCACACCTACAGTACATTTCAAGAAATATAATAGAACACGTTGATGGTGTCACGAGTTAGGGACCTACATCACGTCATGGGGTAGGTGCTCCGGGACTAGAAACAAGGTACTATCTCGCCATTTTCCTGGATGAGTGTGAAAAAATCCGGGGAAAAGACACACTCAGGATAGCCTATGTCAGTGCCGGGATTTGAACCTAGGTGTGTTGATGAGTACAAAGATAATTTCATAATTTCATAATTCTGGAACTACTTAAATTTGTTTTAGTCAAGAACTTCGTGGATTGTATTTTGTTTTGAAAGAAAACATTGCCTGTGCTAAACATCGCCACGTACACCTACTTCTGCAGGCTCAAATGCCAATATTTTCCCTGTCCTTGTTATTTTATTCTACAGCCATACAATACTACTAATAATAACAATAGGCTAATAATAATGTCATGTGGCCTCCTGGGAGGCCGAGTGCAAATCTTTCTAGTTTAATGCCCATCTGCGACCTAATGAGTATGAAGTGATGGCGAAGACGTCACATACACCTAGTCCCCGGGCCAGGGGAATTAACCCCAGGAATCGAACCCGGGATCCTTTGTGCCAAAGCCTAGCGTGCTAACCAATTCACCATGGGGACGGACTATAGGCATATAGATACTTTTGAATTCACAGGGTACATTTTTTTCTTCTGCCAATCCTTCCCCCAATTCTCTACGCCTATCGCGTGAATGATATGTACACTTGTGCAGTACATGGCCATTCCGTTACCCACGTCTTGTCTAAGCTTGAAAAGTCTGTTGTTGTTGTTGTTGTTGATTCTTTAGGGGTTTTTGCGACATCGTGGTCATGTATCCCCGTGTACTTGGGTGTGAGTAGAATTTGTCTGACAACCTGTGTCACTTTGATGTCTGTACCAGAGTGTGTATTTGTAATTGAGGTAGGATTTGGATAGGAAGCGGCCGTAGTCTTAAGTTAGGTACCATCCCGGCATTTGCCTGGAGTAGAAGTGGGAAACCACGGAAAACCACTTCTAGGATGGCTGTGGTAGGAATCGAACCCGCCACTTCTCAGTTTTACCTCACGAGGCTGAGTTTACCCCGGTCGATTACATTTCCTGGCAGAGCAGGCAATTGAACCCGAGCCTCCGTGGTGACAGCCAAGAATGCTAGCCACTACGCAACGAGACGGACTTGCAAAGTCTGTACTACGCTGCGTAGATAGATTTCTTTATTCTATATTAATTTCTCATGGCAATGCTGAAGATGATACTGGTCAAAATTAAATTTAGTGACAGTACAAGTTGTAATTGCAAACGACAATAATCAGGATTTTATGAAGCCCTCCTCAAACTCAAAGCTCCTTTTCGCACCTGCATATCAACCTTATTATCGGGAACCAACAAAAGAATATATTTAGCAGACCTAATACCCCTCTGTTATCGAACATTAAGTGTAGTTAGTTAGTTAGTTATTGTTGTTTTAAGGGGCGGAACTACGAGGTCATCTGACCCAACATCAAGTGTAATTATCGCATAAATATGCGAGGATATTTAAGTCAACTGGACTTCCTCCGCTCCTTATTCGAAGGCCACTCCCTGCAACACATAATGTCGCTTTTATTGTTTCATCGAATTCTGCGAGCAAGACGCAACATCATGGTGAAACAACACTGTCTGTGTGCGTGAAGAATATCAATGACTGGCATATTTCAAGTGGACAGACAATTTATGAAAGACGGTTATAATTGAACATCTCACCTCCAATAGGAGTATCAGTCCCAATATCAGCACGGCTGTTTAATTATAGCGAAGGACTTTTGTGAAGTGGAAATCAAATTGCAGGCTAACTCTAAGGTAACTTCTGGTCTGAGGTCTGGAACGGAGTATACCAGCCCCGAGAGGCAAAATTGAGGAAGAGTTGGGTTCGATTCCCACCTCTGTCATCCTGGAAGTGGTTTTCCGTGGTTTCCCCTCTTCTACTCCAGGCGAATGCTCAGCTGGTTCCTAACATAAGGCCGCGGCCGCTACCGCGGCCGCCTCTTTCTCAATCCTCACCTGAATTACAAATACACACACTTTTACAACCATCACAATAACACGGGCTATCAGACGAAATTACACACACACAAACACACCCAAATTCACGGGGCTAAATCACCACGATGTCCAAGCTCCTCAAATGAAACAACAACAACGAAAAACATCAATCTAAGGGAACGAACATTTCCCTTATTTTCAATATGTGTGTTGTACTGTAACTGGCTGAATGGTTCAAAAGGACCAAAGGCCATTTGGTTAGGAAAGTAAATCGTTGTACTGTATGTGTTATTTATGTGTCATCAGCTCATCACCAAGCCCCGGATTTGTATGTTCCAAAAAGTTAAAATTAGGTCCTATCTATCAGCATATTAGGATTTTATAGAATCTTATACGTTCAATTCAGGAATTTATAACATTGTTAGCCTACTTTCAATTTTTGAAAAACATGAAAGTAGACTTATGAGATCAACGCAGGGCCATCAAATTGTGTGTCTGTGAGTGTGTATTTGTGTGCATGTATGTGTGTATGTGTGTGTACTCTGCATGTCTGACGCCCCCTATCAATTCAAACACGGTAAAACCGAATTGAACGAAATTTGGTACAGAGGTAGCACTAGTAAAGGGCACCTCAGCGTCATGTTTTATATTGCCGCCATCTTGATGGAAACGTAATGGCGGCCACCCAAATCTTCGAAGCTTAAATCAAATTACGACTAACCTAATCATCTAATCTCTACCAACTTTTGCAACAACATACCTTCATGTGGAGAGTGTCTTTTGAGCAAAATACAAGGTCATCAGCCCAATAGTTTGAAGATGGCGGCCGTGTATGTGTTCATATCGATACCCCTATCAATTTTCCGTGGTTTCCTACTACTACTCCAGGCAAATACCGGGATGGTACCTAACTGAAGGCCACTGCCGCTTCCTACCCAAATCCTACCCCAATTCCAAATACACACACAACTACAGACATCACAATGACACTGGTTATCAGACAAATTCTACACACACCCAAGCACACGGGCTTACGTGACCACAATGTCGAAAAGTCCCTAAAGAATCAACAACTATTATTATTTTAGGCCTATTATTATTATTAAGATGGATTATATATTTTTTCGTTTTAGGTAAGGATGGCACGAAGTAGAACAAGTAACCATGGAAGGCTGTCTTCATTCCGTATCCTACTGAGCGCCTTTCGTGATTTTACCTCAGTGGATAGATATTTCATTAAATTTTGAAATATGTGAGGTAGGCCTACTGATCCTGGTTTTGATTTCCACTTCACGCGAGGAAGTTCCACGTTTTCACAGTTCACTACGAAACAGTCCGCCTTTATAATTAAATTTTCCGAAAAAAGCACGTCACATATTCTACTTTTGTTCGACAATTGCTTATCTTTCCGCGGAATAACTCTCGCCCATTTCGCAAACAGATTTGTTTCTTTTGGCGGTGTGAAAAAATGTCTACCATAAGGTTTCCTTCCGTAACCCGATTTACATCCAGGAACGAAACAGTACGACATTTTCCCAAAACCGCAGAAAATTTAGGTGTTTGCACACACAACGCACTGCACAGACATTCGTAAACTATTACAAAAATACATATTCCCCCGCATGATATGACTTCTCGCGCACAGAATATTACAGTACTAACCTCGTGGGCTACTTGTCACACAAGATTATGGTTCGGAGCGACTTCCGCGCCACACACTGGCTGGACCATGAACTATAATGCTTAAGGAGCGGAGTGATGACACTGTTTATTTCTATTTGTCATGCCTCAAGTTTTAACCTATTGTTGCGAAATGTAAACATCACACGTTTCAGAAATTTTGTGTGCCTCCGATAATCACATTCAACAACAGCTAAAATGATATAAACTAAAGACGAATCTTTCACAGAACAGTTCATTATTGTAAGTAATATGCCGGAATATTACGCAAGTTTTCATAAGATCATAATTATTGAACATTTTCCTAATTCGAACGGTCTCCTTTCGATTTAAAAATATTTTTATTGAAATAAATGTACTCATTTGCTTAAATAACCGAATATGGTATTTTTAGGTACTATCACAAAAATCTAGGTCTTATCTGGTCCTAGCGTAAAATTAGGTCAATTTAGGCTCTATAAAATACAAGTAACGTGGGGACCATCCCTATAGAACGGAGTCTCGGATACCCCGCGCGACGGACGGGCCACTGTGTGTAGCCGCCTATCGAGCAAGGCACTGGCCCTAGCAGACGTGGAGAGCCCAACTAGTTTAACAAATTTACTTTTTTGCGTATTTAATAATCATATTTACTTACATGAATTTCACAGTAGTAGCTAGAAATGCTGTCCTTCATATTGCACCAACGTAGGAAGTTTTGGTACACTTGCTGTAATTCATCCTCTCTGATATTTCGTATCAGTACAGTTATTTTGTTCTCGAGAGCCTCCAGAGTAAGCGGATTGATTCTGTATACCGGTGACTTTTGTTTGAGATTCTTCCACAAGTAAAACTCGCACGACGCTGAAACGTACATGAATTTACATTACATTTACTTCTTCTTGAGAAGATGCGTTTCGATGATTTGTTCTATACCTAACCACGTTCACGTGATACGACGTAGGCTACAGTACTTCGCAGCTTGTCTTAATTATCACAACTAAGGTATCTTGCCAGCTGCGTATCTAATAAGTGCAATGCCAGCATCCAGGGCTTATCGGCGCGCTGTTGTAATCGGAACATGCTATAAATATGACGGTGAGTCATTGGGACCTGTCGGCGGCACGGCATTTGGAAATCCCCGTTCTTTAGGGATGGTCCTCATTGTATATTACTCGTTGGTACCTAAAACATTAAAATAAACTGACAGTTGGAGAGTAAAATAGTTCAGAACTTAAGAATCGTTATTGTTGATTGATTTAGGGGCTTTGCGATATCGTGGTCATGTAGTCCCGTGTACTTGGATGTGTATGTGTGGGGCATTTGTCTGATATCCTGCGTTATTGTGATTGCTGTATTAGTGTGTGTATTTGTCATGCAGATGAGGATTGGGAAGGAGGCAGCCGTGGCCTTAATTTAGAAACAGTCCCAGCACTCGCCTGGAGTAGAAGTGGGAAACCACGAAAAAACACTTCTAGGATGACTGAGGTGGGAATGGAATCCACCTCTTCTCAGTTTTAGATCACGAGGCTGAGTGTAACCCGTTCCAACCCTCAGACCAGAATTACATTTCTTGGCAGAGCCAGGAATCGAACCTGGGCCTCCGCGATGACAACCTTAGAATTTGGGGCTTGGTCATTACCATGATTTCGTTAGGTTTGGTAGCCAATGATTCGAAATTACTTTGACGTGAATATAAGTAAAAATTGTATGTTATTTCAAACTATTAGTTTGGTACATTTCAATGAATAGGAAGAGAGTTATTGTTGTTGCTTCTGTTAGGGGCTTGAAACATCTTTGGTCATCAGCCTCGTGTACTTGTATGTGTATTGCATTTGTATGATATTGTGTGCTATTGTGACTGATGGCCTTAGCAATGTGTGTAATTGTAATTATCGGGGTTTAAGATTGGGGTAGGTGCCGCTGTCGGTGCCGGGATTCGAACCACCAAACTCCAGACTTGTTATAGGGGGGGAAAAAAGTCTGGCATTCAATTAAGATCCAAGGTTTGGTGAGGGCATTGAGGATGCTATGACCCTTTAACATAAATAGGTGTAAAACACGAATATGCTTACAATCAAAAATATAAATAGTTCATACACATTTTTTGAAATATATCCGTGCCATACAGCTTTTTATAACATTTTTAGTATCCAAGATACAACTTCCGTGGAATTAATAGTAGTTCGAGTAATCATGTCCCTCATGTACTTGTTTTAATAATAGAGCATATTCTAATTCATATAAAATTTATAGTCTTTTCTGACACACTGTAATTTTTTTCAGTAGATTTAATAATACATTAGGTAGGTTATTTATTTAATTATATTCTAATTGGTATAATTCGTCTTGTATACGACATGTTTGCTAATTGGCTTGTTTAGTTATAAGTGTCATTTATATTTTGTTTAATTAGTTGTTAAGCTAGGTTTAGTTCCTTATTACAATAGTTCAAGCCAGAACAATGTATACGCTACATAAAGGGGCTCTCTAGCCTCAGTAGCAGTTCTCTATCAATAAATTCGAATTCACTTTCATATTAGTTAGTTATTGTTGCTTTTAGGGGCCGAACAGCGAGGTCATCTTCCCCTCTTTCATATTAGTATCAACAGAACACAGAACCATCCCCGAGGCAGCTGCTGCACTTGGCTCGTTATAAATTTCATCTGCAGTTAAATGTAGATATCTGTTGATTCATGGGCAGGAACATCGTGGCCATCAACCCTATGTATTTGTGTGGATTTATTTTTCTGAGAATCTGTGTTATTGTGGTGTCTGTAGTAGCGTATCTAGAATTGTGAATGAAACGGCCGTGACCTTAATTTAGGAACCATCCCGGTATCCACTTAAAGCGGAAGTCATAAACCGTAGGAAAACGCTTCTAGGATGGCTGGGGGTGAGAATCGAACCCATCTCTGATTGTACCCCGTTCCCTCTGACTAGATTTAAATTTCTTGACCGAGTCGGGAATTGCTCAAGAATGAAAGCCACTGGGTGTGCTTATGTGTGTACGTGGAATCTGTCTGGTAACCTGTATAATAATAATAATAATAATAATAATAATCATAATAATATTAAAGAAAGCTTTTCAGTTGGTCAACACGAATTCTATTACTACAACCTGTCTCATTCTAATGGCTGTAGTGTGTACTAGTAATTGGGATTAAATTGGGTAGGAGGCAACCGTGGCTTTACATTTTGTACCATTGGAGTAAAAGTAGAAACCACGGAATTCACTTCTTCGATGGCTGAAGTGGTAATTGAACCCATCGCTACTCAGTTCTGCCTCATGAGGCATCGGACAAGAATAACATTTCTTGGTTGAGGCGGGAATTGAACCCGGACCTCAGAGTAACAGTCAAGAATGCGAGCCACTACATCACGAGGTAATGTACCTACGCACGGATCCAGAGGGTTGGGGACAAAGGAAATTTTGCTCCTCACCTTTGATAGTGTTCACCCCTTAAAAATTCCAATGAAAAGAACAAGAGTCAACACGTGAGCGCTTTTCAAGTTATTGGATCAAATATGAACTAATATAAATGTGCATAAAAATAGCCTAACACAACGTGTATCCTTGCTACCCCCAAGGAATAAGAGCAGATAAAAGCAATAATTAAAATTCGTTTGTGATAAACAATGGCTCTTATTCTAGTCCACTGTCGGTACACAAATGGGGAAGGGGGGTTAGCTTTGAAAGTCCCATATCAGTACATTTGCTGGCACAGTAAGGAACCCTCCCACGAAAACTCGGTATTCCGGTTTCTCCAAAATCATAGAAGTAAATTGAGATGTTAATCCTATATTATTATTATTATTATTAGGGCCCGGATGTTGATGACATGTCATCTTTTTACTGAGCTGTCTAAAGCAAAGCTCAAGAACATAGAAACTCCAGACGGGCCACCTCGTCTTCAAATATGTCATTTTTATTTTGCATCTTTTTGCATTTTTTGCTATTTTTTCATTTTAAGAGCATATTTTTAAGTTTGGTAGATTTTTTTGGTCATATTTTAGAGAAATCGTCCTTTTAAGGTCATTTTTTTTTTCAAATTTAGTCATGTCAAAGCTTTATATGAGGGATTTACGTCTCTCTGAGTAAGCAGCAAACGACCTTCCTCACTTCAAGTAGGCTACGCAGCGATCACATCAGTTGATGTTGAACGCAGCTTTTCGAGATAAAAAAAAACTTGTTGGCTGATAACCGCAGATCATTTACATTTGACAACATCAGAATGACATTCTTAGTGCAGTGCAACTGAGACTAAATGAACATAAACCTTTTGTTAAGTGCTAGAAATCTATTTTGATTGACTTTTCAGTTTGAACTTAAGATGTCATTTTGGAATTATTGGTGAGTTTATTCTCGTAATTTCCTCCATTTTATAGTGCAATTTTCGAATTTTTGAAATATTGGTGAGTTTATTATTATAAAATCATTTTCTCCATTTTATAGTGCATTTTTCGAATTTTTAGGTCATTTTGTACAGTCATTTCTGAAAATTTTAAGTGCATTTTTTAAACTTTTTTACGGCATCAACATCCGGGCCCTACTTATTATTAACAATAGTGACAATAATTTCATTTTTGAAAATATCGTACCGTAGAGGTATGCAGCCGCCTCCTGACCCATCGGCTGGTCCCACCCCCGATTGTACCACGTGTCGCCGATACGTACAGTGTAGATCAGTAAGCTGGGACCAGCCGGAGCGGGTGAGACTCTGGTTACGAGCCAAGTAAAATTTTAAGCTCCCTACTTGCTTGCTTGTTTCATAACAAGGCTGAATGCACACCGTTTCAGCCCTTACTCAAATCTCAAACAATGGGCGCAGCCAGGAATCAGATGTCAAACAGAGTTCTAGAAAAGGACATTTGTAATAATAATGTTGTGTTCTCTTTTAACTGATGTGGCTTTAGAGACGACAGGGCGTCAAAGTTTGCTCAAGGAGGGACCCTTAAATCTACATACACAACGTTGTTGTATTTAGAGGGCGTTTACCCTTAAATGCATCAATGAGCCAAGATCGAACCCACAATCTTGAGATTTGAACGCTAAACCATTTTCATTAACCATTCCGGCGAGGACATTTCTGTGGTTCGAGTATAAGTGTATAAGGAGACACGTTTCACAATACTAAAAATGATCGCCCCTGAAGGGAAAAACAAATACCTCACAAAAATACAAGCACGTATCATGACTAGTTCAATCGGATTTTTTGTGTGTTTGCATGCCATTGAGTTATTGTCACTTAAACCAGGTAACAACTGCAAAGAAATAATAATATATTGCAACAATTACAGAGGTATTTCTTTGAAAAGTGTCCTGGGCAATGTAAATATAGGAAAGCTCGATCATTGGCCGAGAGACAGATGGATGAAAACGAGCGAGACATAAGATTACAACAAATATTTGAAGTATGCGCCAAGTTATGGATGTATGCTACGAGATGAATGGACGGTTGTGTTTTGAAGATTTAAAGAAGAGGTATAATGGAGTACTAATGGAAAAGATGCTGAGCATCCTGAGGGATTATGGTATCAAGGGAATGCTGTTATAGGCAATCAAAAGTATTTGTGTTGATAATCAGGCTGCAGGCAGAGTTGACGGTAGGACGAGTTCATGGTTTAAAATATTTACCGAAGTGAGAAAAGGCTGTAATCTTCCTCCGCTACTGTTTATTTTATTTTATTTTATATAGACTATGGATCATTTGCTGAAAGACACAAACTGGCTGGGTTTCAATTAGGTGGATACCAGGTTAAGTTGCTGGAAAATGAAGTGTGTTTACAAAAAACATTCTGGTTAATATTACTTTCGCTAATGTTTTGAAACTTCCATATCCCACCCTAGATTTCTCGGCAAAGTTCTTGTCGTACATGCACAGCGGGTGTGCAGTATTCTCAGGCGTTATTTGTAGTTGGGAGGTGACTACGAAGCGAACGAATTTATCGGAAAAGTGAATACCACAGCTGTCCATTATACAATGCTTATTTTTATGGGCATATATTTTCTACAAATTCTACATATTATATAAATAGGTTAGTTTATATGGAGACTTGTATCTTCCTCGTCTCTTTCACGCCATATTGCCTCAAGACACGCAATACTTAGACTAATAATGGTGAGAAGTTTGCCTCTTGTGCGCAGCATTGAGTGATTGAATCAAATAGCAGTCATTTGGCGTTTAAGGGGTTGGGGGTTTGAATTTGAGAGACTAATGTCAGTAGATTTACTTGCACGTCGTAGATCATCTTCAAATGAAAAGTTATGGCACCCCTGCGCGGCGTCTCTGAAAAAAAAAAAAAAACACCAGTTAAAAGGGGCGTTGAACTCATTTAATACTAATATTATGCCAGAAAAGTGTTAAAATTGCACAATTTAAACTATATAAAACCATCGTCACTAACTCTGTACTATACGTATTTCATTCCTGACATATCAAATGTTGTAAGTTTTATTTTACGAAGTTTACGATGAGTGGTCATAACGACGAATCTATGGAATATTTCAATAACATTCGGTATATATGTTTACATTATGCATCAGTAATCCCTGGAAACAATCTAAGATAGGAACAAAATTACATTATTTTGACCTGCCCTGTTTAACATGAAATACTCCAGGATACACCCCATCAGGGGTGGATCTAGGGGAGGGCGAGGAGGGCGACTGGCCAGGGCCCCGCGGTCCGAAGGGGTCCCGCGCCATGGATTTTTTAAAAATTGAATTAATTAATTAATTATACTTTTCAAACTAATTTATAATTCATATTCCTTTTTTCAGTGCAGCTGAGACCTCCCTTGACCGTTTAGCGAGTTTAGATTTCAGTGAAATAATAGAAGACTTCAGCCGGGAAAAAAGTCGCAAAGTAATATTTTAAAGTAATATTTTAATATTTCATAGTTTTACACAATCTTCCTCAAGTTTCTTTCATATTATTAAAAGAATTACTGTAGTGTATTCAGAATATGGTAACTATTATTTATTTTATTATTATTACCATACTATTTTCCATTTGATTTGATATTTTTTAAAATTTCCTATTGTTGTGGGCCCCACCTTATCATATCACCCAGGGCCCCGCAAGACCTGGATCCACCACTGCACCCCATCACTATTGGCACTGCCGGCAGGGTTGCCAGATTGCAAGAATGGAAAAACGGAACACACGTCCTAAAACATTGTTTTTTTAAATCAAGGTTGTTAAATATTGTAATGAATAATACACATATGTATTAAATAAGCATTACATAATCAAATACACAAAATTAAAACTAGATATTGCTGACATATCATATAGGCCTATGACGCCAGCAACTTACAAATGCTTTTCATTTGAACGACCCTTTGCAAGGATTTTTTTTATCTGTAAGTACCTTCTGATAAAATTCACTACAATTTTCGTCATAATTGTAATATGTGAACAATTCTTGTTTTATCAAACTAATGGAGCTTCTGTTTCTATCATCTCTCCATTTGATATTCATGACCAAAAAAAAAAACCTCTCTCCGTAAAAGCATTGGAGGGAAACATGCTGAATATTTACTTCACAAAGACTAAGATAATCCTTAATTCTGTTGCCCCTAATAAATCTATGACATGTACCCATCTATCTGACAAAGACATAGAAATCATTTTCTCTTTCAAACTTGCACCTGTATCACCAGAAAACAAGCTATATATTACAATCAATTCTGAAGCGGGACATTTGAAAATTGGTGCGAAATTGAATATATTATCAAATTAACCACAAAAAACACGAATATTTGGCGTTCCGTTAAAGATTAAAACGGAACGCGGAACAAAACAAGGAAAACGGAATTGTTCCGGGTAAATCGGAACGTCTGGCAACCCTAACTGCCGAGATGGCTCCTAACTTAAGACCACGGTCGCTTCCTTGTAACCGGGTGAGTTAGCCGTGGTCGTTACGGCGTGGCTGCAGGCAGTCGCTCACATCCGGGAGGCAAGGAGGTTCGAATCCCCCCGCCGGCAACCTTGAAGATGGTTTTCTGTGGTTTGCAATCTTCCTTGCAGGCAAATGCCGTGGTTGGTCCCTAATTATAGGCCACAGCCGCTATCCTCCAATTCCTCATCCTTACATTCACACTTTCCTCCCCAGACAACACTCCACACGCGACTGTACTTGTAGCTCACACCATGGGTGTCCGCATAGAAGTAGATACAAACTCTGGCGAGCCGAAAAAAATCTTTCTAAATCATCATCTAAATTGCAAATACACACACTAATACAACCATCACAATTACACAGGTAATCAGGCAACTTCCACTCATACCCAAGCTCCATGACCACGATGTCACAAAGCCCTTAAATCAATCAACAACAACAACTATTGACATGGGGTCAGTTATAACGTACTGTCAAGAATGTGAAAACCCTTACCTGCGTAGCTGAAGCAGTCTACTCACACTTCACGGCGAGACTGTGGAACTGCACATTCGGAGAAAGAACTTTCTAATCCCGGCTCTGAGGAGCCACGCGGGGTGCGAGAATTCAATTTCTAGTTCACGTTTAGCATTGGAGAGCGATACGGCTTCCTGATTAGCTATTCTGACGGAACACGTCTGCAGCAAAGGATGTGATTAGTCAGCGTAGATATAGCGTGGAATCTATCAGTGATGTAGTTCCATTAAGTTAAGGTTTATATGCTAGTCAAATGTATGCATTCATACGGAAAAGAAACCTCATACTTCAGTAAAGGCAATAGCGAACACTTAGGAAGTGATGAAATGATAATAATAATAATAATGTTATTGGTTTTACGTCCCTTTTAACTACACTGGCTTTTAGAGACGCCGGGGTGCCGGAATTTTGCCCCGAAGGGGATCTTTAACGTGCCAGTAAATCTACTGACACGGCTCCCTCGCATTTGCGCACCCTCAAATGCCAGCTGACTGCGCCAGGTTTCGAACCTGAGGAAGTGATGACTAGGGACATCCATGCTAATGACAAATTACGTATTTTTTGTTGTTGTATTGTTCAATTCTCAAAATGTTGTTAAAATCTAGTCTATTTGTATGATATTCATGTATACAATGATATATTTTTCATAGAACTGTGTTGTTAGAATCATAAACTCTATACAGCCATGGGACCATAAAGTGTCCCCTATTCGTAGAATCACTCAAATGGTAGGCTACAACCCTACAAGGGGGTGTTAATCGATGAAAAACATTCTGGTAATGATTCTTCTAGATTTAAGAAGATATGGAAATACTTATGGCCTAGGAACAATGATCATGCAACTATTGCAAGGCGCATTACAATTTATACGGGTACCAAGAAAATAGGAAGTTAAAACAGCGGGAGTTGCCCATTTTTTTTTTCAAACCTGGAACGACATCGCTGATAGGTTCCACCCTATAACTACGCTGACTAATCACATCCTTTGCTGCAGTCGTGTTTCGTCAGAATAGCCAATCAGGAAGCCGTGTTTTCTCGAATGCTAAAAGTGAACTAGAAATTGCAATCTCGCCGCCGGGGTGGCATAACTTTGCATTTGAGGATATTTATGACGTGCAAGTAAATCTACTGACATGGCTCCTGTGATTTCCCTTACACTCACTCCATGAACCTTATTTACGTTCCAACCACGATCTGCACCCCAATTATAGCAACACATTATTACCGTTACCACAATACAGGGTTGGTAATCAAGGCGTCCTTAGCGTCTAAAATGAAGTGAAAATGTTCGTAAATATTGCTGTAAAGTACTCCAAGCATGGAGACCTTTTTTGCTTCCTCTACTTTCACACTAGTGGGCCGGCTTGAACCAAATATGCTTGCAATGATCGATGTATCGAGGGAAGGCCTCGATACATGCTTTGTGTTAATAAAACAATATATTTCAAGTTTAACTCTGACAGAGTTAGGCAGGAATAGTTTTTGCTTCATTTAGGGTCTTGGACATCGTGGTTATCAGCCCCGTGTTCTTGGCTGTGTGTAGTTTTTATATAATTGTATTGTATGTCTACCCCTTATTATTCCCGATTTCAACAGGGTCGGGGATGAGATGCGATGAAAGTCTATGTGGCGGATGGTTTTTACGACCGGATGCCCAACCTGACGCCAACCTAAGGAGAGGAGTTAACGAGAGATGAAATGAATTAAACTGCTCAAGGATGTGGAAGGAAGTGGCCGCGGCCTCTTTGAAGATACCGTCCCAGCATTTGCCTGGAGGTGAAAATGGGGAAACCAAAGAAAACAATTTCAAGGACGGTCGACGGTGGGACTCGAACCTACATCTACCAAGTCCGCAGATAACTTGGCTCCATGGCCAAGCACTGTGCGTTAGGCAGCGTAGCTACCGCTGTCGGTTAGTATTTATATACTGACTTGTGTTTTTGTGGTGTCTATAATAGTGTGTGTATTTCTAATTGAGGTTATGATTGGTCTTAAGTAGCGAACCGTACCGGTATTTGCCTGGAGTAGAAGTGGGATAGCATGGAAAACCACTTGTTAAACACCTGAGGTGGGAATCGAGCCTACTTCTCAGTTTTGCCTCACGAGGCTGACTATACTCCTTTTCGACCACCAGACTAGAATACATTTTGGCAGTAACGAGAATCAAACCCAGGACCTTTGGGAACAGAATCTCAGTACGTATCCGGGGACTACAGACGGCGACAAGAACGACAATAGAACTAGTTGGTATGAGGGTCGTGATGGCGCAACGGACAAGTTGCTTGCATCTCAGCAAGGTGGATAGGGTTTGAGTCCACGTAAATGCATGCGAGGTTTTCTAGGTGAAATTTAACGTCCGGAGGTTCAGATTTTTCGTATAAAGGAAGTCTCGTGGCTCATGATCGCGAGGTCAACGGTTACCTAAAACTGCAAGCTTCCTTCCTTTACTCCCCCAGGGGCTCACATCTAGTGGGACCTGGGTTGGCGACCACGGGGCCCCAGCTGAGTCCGGCATTGCTTCCACTTACTTGTGCCGAACCCTCTCCGTCTTCTTTCCTGTCGACCTCACCTGGTCAACTCTTGTTCTCTTCCGACCCCGACGGTATTAGGGTATCCGAGGCCTAGGGAGTCTCTGCCTTTTCCGCCTTAATTGTCCTTGTCTCATATTTTCTGATACCCTCCTCCTGCGAGGGGTCAACCTTCTTTTTCTTTTCATGTTATCTCCTGCCTTCTGCTCAAGGCCCTCAAGGAGGCAGGGTGTATGTAGCCCCACTACTTCTGGTGCACCCTGGATATTGCTACATCCTCAGGGGCTCACGGCTGATGAGTTCGGGAGTTGGCGACCCCGAGGGATTCCTGAGCTGGGTCCAGTTTTCCCCCTTTTATCCATTACTTCTGGGCGGACCCTCTCCTCTTTCACTTTCCTATCTGCCTTTCATGACTCTCCTTCCTTCCACGTCCCTCAATCCGCATTCTTCGAGGATTGAAGGCATTTCTTTTCCTCCTGTCCTTTATTTGCCTTATTCTCCTTTTGTTTTCCATTTCTTCTTCTAGTATATAAGTTGGTAGTTTTAGTTTATGTTTACACTTCATTATCATCTTCACGATCACCCAAACCATTAGGGGCCGATAACCTAGATGTTAGGCCCTTTAAAACAACAATTATCATCATCATATCCTTCCTTTACTAATCGGAACCCTATTCCCCATCCCCAGTTGTTGAAATGGAGCACTAAGGATGTATGGAGTGACATATGAAGTGCACAAGGAACATGGAGAGGAGGGTGATGACCGCAGAACCTGTTGAAATGAGGTCGTGGTGGCGCGCCCTACATGCTACATGCCTCACTCTCTCGACTAAGTCCCGTAACGTCGATACAAAACTGTAACCTTGCAACTGGGTACTGGGATATCTTCCTTCTAATCTCTTTTTCTCAATGTGCTGATTCCATCGAATGTTTAACGCTCTCCGTCCTTTAGATCTTTTCGCTAACAGACCAAATATTGTGATCCTTTTACTTATTTACAGGTATACACTCCATGTCTCGCGTGGCACAGTTATTTGGCTATATCTATATAATGATAATGATGATGATGATAATAATAATAATAATGTACACCTCGTGGTGTAGTGATGAAGATAATTGGCTGCCATCTGAGAGATCCGGGCTTAATTCCCGATCCTGCCAAGAAATTTAATTCTGGTCTGAAGCATTGGAATGATATTGTTGACATGCAAGTCAACATTTTGATTGTTTGTACCAGACCAGTAGGCTACAGGAGTTCATTGTTTTTATATTATTAGTATTATTTTTTGTCATGTGGCCTCCTGAGAGACCGGGTGCAGGACTTTCTAGTCGACGCCTGTGGGCTACCTGCGCGCCGGGATGAGAGATGGAATGGATGAAGATGAATAAAACTGGGCAAGGATGTGGATGGAAGCTGCCGTGGCCTGTCAGAGGTTACCGTCCCAGCATTTTCCTCGTTTTGAAAATGGGAAACCACTGAAAACCATTTCAAGGACGGCCGACGGTGGGACTCGAACTCACGCGGCTACCGAGTCAGCAGAGAGCATGGCCACATGACCTAACACTGTGCTTTAGCGAGCTTAGCTACCGCTGTCGGTATTAATAATAATGATACTAATAGTAATAAAGGAAGCTTGAGGTTTTACGTGACCATCAATCTCGCGATCATAAGCCACGGGACCACCTTTTTTTTTACCTGGATTCAGAAGAAAGGAAGAAAATATGTATCCGAAAATATCGCTTTTCAAATTTAAGTAAATTGTCAGTCCAACTATAGCGGCTTCGGTGGCGTAGTTGGTAGAATGCTGAGCTTCTATGCCCAAGATCGTGGATTCAAACCCGGCCGAAGTCGTCGGATTTTTTAAGAGCGTTAAAAATCCCTCAGTATGCCTTCCTTCGGAGGTGAAGTAAAGCCGGCAGTCCCATGTCATAGATTTATGGCATGTTACAGAACCTTCCACTAATTACACCTGTGTGAAGCTAAATTATAATATAGGTTAAGCATTCGACAAAAGCTCTTAAGTTCCGACGTTCGTCGCCAGGAGCCGACTGCGGTGACATCTGGTGATCAAGTTCTGAACTAGTAGTCGTTGACGGTAGCGTTTGGCGGCAAAAGTAGGAACTACTTGGAAAAATTCAATGTTTGCAGTCCGCACTTGAATTGAAAACAGATAACACACACTAATACAGTCATCACATTTAATACCTGTTATCAGACATATTCTACACACACCCAAAGTACACGGGGCTACATGACCGCGTTGTCGCAGCCCCTAAACTGAGGAACCAACCAATCAGTCAACTATTCTCATCCTTGCTTTATCTTGTCGGATGGTACGTCATGTCCCCAACAAATCTGAAGATAATCCTCATTCCTCCTTTTCCCGCCATTATTTACAGGTCACCGACTGATTTGCCTTCAAGTCATCCTACACTGGTTTAGATCGCTTTATTCACTGGGCAACATTTATTTCATCCTGGAGAGCATCTCAAAGTTGCCAGTGTTTATAGCCAGACAAGTCAAACTTCGACTGAACGCACCCAACAAGCGGTCTGGTCCTTGGTTCTTGACTGTCACCCCGGGTTTGATTCCCACCTCCGACAAGAAATTGAATACTGATCTACGGGGTGTGGCGGCGCAGCGGTCAAGCTGTTCGTCTCTCACCAAGGTGGACTGGGTTCGAATCCCGGTCAATGCATATGAGATTTTCGAAGTGAAATGCCATTTCCTGTGGTTCGGATTCCACGTAAAAAGGAGGTCCCATGGCTTATAATCTCAGGATTTACGGCCACGTAAAACTACTATCTCCCTTCGTTTTCAATTCTGATCAGAGGGCTGGAGCGTGGTAAATTCAGCTTCGAAAGGAAAAAACTGAGAAGAGGTGGGTTCGATTCCCACCTCAGACATCCTGGAGGTGGTTTTCCCTGGTTTCCCACTTCTGCTCCAGGCAAACGCCGGGATGGTTCCTAACTTGAGAAGAGATGGGTTCGATTCTCACCTCAGTCATCTTTGAAGTGGTTATCTGTGGTTCTTCCATTCTACACCAGGAAAATGCTAGGATGATACCTAAATTAAGGCCACGGCCGTCTCCTTCCCCAATCCCCGTCTAAATTACTAATACACATGCTAATACAACCATCTCAATATCACAAGTTATCAGACAAATTCCACACACACCCAAGTACACGGGGGCTACATGACCACGATATCGCAAAGCGCCAGTGCTCGAGCTTAGTCACTTCTTCATATCTGATCTGGCATAAGATGCATCCTTATGAAAACCTATGGGAAAAGCGTAACCTGCATTTAGGTACTGTTGTGAGGTAAATAGGGTTTGAGTGCAATGAACTGATATCCACAGAAATACTATGCTCCAGCAGTCTTCTGTTTTTCTTGAATATTGCCACAATGCATCTATTCTCGTGTTCCGTAGAGACTCTTGGTCTCACACTCCATTTACCCCGCGGCGTAGTCGTGCGGCTGTAGTAGGTCCGGAGATCGGAGGTTTAAATCCCAACGCTGACAACGGTTATACTGAATGTTTTCCCCTGAGTTTTTCTACGCTAAAATGCCGGCATTGTATTTTATTTCAAGTCCCGAGTCACCTAATAATTCCCTATCCATAATACAGCTACACACACTTGTGCAGTCATTACAGAAACACAAGTTCTCAGACAAGCTCAACGCACACGCAAGTGTTGATGATGATATTGTTGTTTTAAGGGGCCTAACATCTAGGTTATTGGCCCCTAATTGTGTGGGTGATAGTGAAAGGTGAGATGAGAATGAAAACTATAACTAATACTAACTACAGCCTTAGATATATACTTGAAGAAAGAAAATGTAAGCAAATAAAGGATAAGGCAAATAAAGGACAGGAAGAAAAGAAATGCCCTCAACCCTCGATGAATGAGGATTGAGGGACTTGGAAGGAAGGAGAGCCATCAAAGGCAGATAGGAATGGGGAAAGAGCTGAGGGCCCTCCCCAAAGTCAGTGGAAAACGGGAAAAAAACCGACCCATCTCAGGAATCCCTCGGAATCGCCAACTCCCGAACTCACCAGCCGTGAGGCTCTGAGGGTGTAGCAATATCCAGGGTGTACGAAAAGTGGTGGGGCCTTGAACAGAAGGCAGGAGTTAATATGAAAAGGAAAAGAAGGCTGACCCCTCGCAGAAGGAGGGTATCAGGAAAGATGAGACAAGGGCCAATGAAGGCGGGAAAGGAAGAGACTCCCTAGGCCTTGGATACCATAATACCGTCGGGGTCGGAAGAGAACAGTGGTTGTCAACCCACGTCCCACTAGATGTGAGCCCCTGGGAGGGGGGCACGCAAGTACATGAGGCTGATGACGAAGGTATCCGAAGCACCTAAAATGAATCAACACCATCACACTCCCTTTAACATAAGTTCTCTTCAATTTGCCTAGCAACAAACGCGTGCTTTCTTGTTGTGTTTCCTCGAAATGGAGAACTGTGGAGCGTCTGTTCAAAAGGTGCTATTTCCACTTCCAGGAAATGAAATAATTAGTATTTCGTCCACATGCACTGCAGTAGTTGAGAACTATCTAAAGCCACGTGCAATCCAGACCAAACAGATGTAATTCTACCATAGCCAATCATGGGTACGTTCCGTATTGCTTTCAATATACAATTTTTGCGTTTTCCCACAATTTGGTAATGGTGGAAATAGCACCTTTTGAATACACACACTTTATCTGTGCCTTTTATTGGACTATTTGTCTTTTTGGAGCTATCTAAAAAAATGGAAATTGTATTAACACTGTTTTATCTCATTACATTGTTCTACACACCCTACCTACAGTTATAATTGAAGCGGTTATTTTTGAAATCCCGTAAGTCACAAAATGTAAATTTGTGGGAAAAGAGAAAAACCTGATTGCTGAATAAACCAGCAACTATATGTAAAATGTTTTGCCTCTGAGGAAGTATGGAAGTATGATATATGGACTTTTATTACTTACTAGCAACCCGCCCTGGCCTCACCCGGTATCTTAAACGGTTTACCCAGCGTAAGCTTGAATGGCGCACGGACGACAGGTTCCAGACAGAATTCAGAAAAGCCGAGGTGAACAGCGACACTCCAAACACATATACTCTTCTCTGAAGTCTTAACTCGACATGACTTGACAGTTTGATGCTGCCCGTAGCTGGGATGATAAACTCGCTCGCTAGCTCGTAAACTCGCTCCGAAGCTAGTAATTTAAATTTCCACAGACTGGAGATTGTTGAAAGAAATGAAAACGTAAAAACATTTATAGTGGGCGATGTATTTAAAATAGAGATATGCTGTCCCGGACTTTTTTTGTAGAACTTTTCATACTGAACAACTCGTACACTCATAGTATTGTAGCAGTTTTGCTAGCCCACACTGTTGGGTGATAAATGTAACTGTTTACCTTTGCCTAAGCTATGTTGTTTTAATGGGCGCCAAGACCTCAATGCAATGTTGAAATCTAAATTTGTATTTAACAACGTCTAGCTCTGGCAGAACACCTTCAAGACTCTATTCACTCAGATCGTGGTATGATTTGATCATTAACCCAACAAACAATTGTATCAGGAGAAGGAATTGGTCTATATCTAATGCTACCTACTGAAAGCAAAGATTGCATTGTAAAAGAAATGAATTTATTATATAAAACAAGTATAGCAAAATTAATAATAATAATAAGTACAAAATTTAAATTGGAGCGTTGTGATTTGAATATTACCGATAGAAAATTACGTGAAAACGGAGTCTGATAAATTGATTTTACTCTTATTTCCAAGCTATGAAGTTACTGAAATATGAAATGTAAAACAAAGAAAAATGAGAGATTGCGTATTTCTGCGTCATTTGCGCTTACCATTGGAAATTGCCAAGGCATTTCCCTCGTACTTGCTGATGCCGTGAGCTTCCCACAGTCTCCTGGACGTCGTCATCTCCGTCGGAATTTGATGATATTCTGGTAGATTAGAGAATTCTATGGTCCGTACCTCGGACCCAAACACTCGTACAACCGCACTGGTTAAGTTTTGCAAAAGTTAGTCTTCAACTCCACTGAACATCGGAGCGACACGCACTTCCAACCGTACTCCGCAAGTTCTACACAGATAGTCCGTTCCACGGAACATCGGAGCGTCCCCCGCGTATAACCATACTCCGCAAGTATTTCACAGATAGTCCTCGTTCCATGGAACATCGGAGCGACACGCACTTCCAACCGTACTCCGCAAGTTCTACACAGATAGTCCTCGTTTCACGGCGCGTCGAACGATATATCCACACGTTGGCTCCCCACTCTTCAGTCCCAACTAGCTTACGTTGTCTCCCCTGATTGGCTGAGCACGCCTCCAGTTCCCCTCCTCTCCCTCATTACACTCGGCGCGCGAGAGGGAGAAGTCGTTTTCCGTTCCAACAATTCGCCTTTTCTAGACCTTGCGACCCAGCCTTGCGTAATACTTCTCGACAGGAATCAGCTTGTATCCGAATTCCCAGTGAGTCATGTCTCTCAAATACCCTAACTGACAAAACTCCGTAAAATTCCGTAATCACATAATTTTCTATAATATTGTCGTTCGTAATAATTTGCTTGATAGCGTTTTCTAAGACATAGAAAACCTATCTGAATGCTAATAATTTTTATAAAATGCTCCGAAAATACCTTAATAATAATTATAATAAATTAATAATAATAATAAATTACCATGAAAAATTCTCTTGGCTGAACAATTTGCCGCGTAAATAAATATAGAATGGCTTCCTACTGACTTATGCCAGTTGCATAAAACCCCTCGAAAAACACGTTACATATTCGCCTCGGATCATCGGATGATTTACCGTGACGACGGTCCATTATCCGATTATCCCAGACACGTTAATAAACCCCATCCAAAATACATATTACATAAACGAAATCACCCTAAATTACAGATATATACACTCATATTTTTTCTTCACGCACTTTGCGTCAAAGTTTGTTGTCACTATGGATTGCACTTTGCAACCAGTCCAATGTTTTACATATGGAATAGTGTTCCACGGATATTTCCGCCTCTCAAATTTCTCTATGTTGGAGAAATAGACATAATTAATGTGTGAGCACTATGTATTTATGATGTCATATCACACGCATTGAAGGTGTTCTGATATATTTATATCACCATAGAACTTCCTAATGTCACTGGGGGTTCCTTCCTTATTGTGAAATTAATCCCATTTCTCACTGAGCACACGATCACACTATTGTGGCTGCGCCTCGTGACCATAATACTTGATCTCTCTTTATAGTAGATTAAATTAATATTGACTTCTGAAAAAAAAAACAGTAAATGCGCATTACATATAACACCAAATATTTCTGTGCCGTAATCGCCCTGTCTTGTTAAGTTCCCGTTAACCATATTCTACTTAATACTAGTTCTCAACACAGACCATTTCTCCTCACACAAATAATACCATTGTACAAATTATCTTAAATTACACACTTACAAATCTTACATGGCGAGGCCGTAAACAGAAATCACGTGTGCTGATATGTATGAGTTTCATGAAGGACTGTCTCGCATTCTGATGGCCCATCTTTTATCTCGTGGACGCCTTAAGCTAACAAGCCCTATTCAAGCGCTCCCCCATCTCTTGGAGATAAATGGGAACCCATCAGCGCTGCCAAAAATGGCCTTGGTGCATCGAGACAATTTAGTGCTCAACAGCATCCGACAATCCCGTCATATTTCCCTGTACCTTAAAAACTCTCATTTACTTACATACTACCCCCCTGTGTGACTTCTGATACGCCTGCCTTAAGACCAGATCTTCCACGCACCAGACACCACACTTACTCATTTGATAGGCCGGTTCGCCAGCTAAACACACTCACTTTATGACACATATTTTCGTAGACTATGTATATTATACGTCCCGTATAATCTGTTTCCCTCACTATTCTCCAGCACATATGCTGTTTTCCCAATACGTTTGGAAACTATAAATGTTCCTGCGTCACCTGCTTCCAACCTTGCAAGTGGCTCCCTTTAAATGAACGTCATCACGTTGCTCTACTACCATATTTCTCAGTGTCTGTAACGATGCCCTGTTGCTACTGTCCACACATGCACATATTAAAATACCGTCCTCTGCTTTAACCACAGGATAATCCCTACATAAATTAGTGTCCCTCGATAGCATGTCTGCAAGAATGTTATCTTTACCTTTAATATATTTTACTGTGAATTCGTATTCCTGCAGAGCAAGAATCCACCTACTAACTCTGTTAGAACTGAGTTTACAAGTCCTCATATACAGTAATGCATGGTGATCTGTGTGGATCTCAAATTTCCCCCCTACTAAATACATTCTAAATTTCCCTAAACTGAAAACAATACCTAAAAGCTATAACTCAGTAATCGTGTATCTTTTCTCTGCTGCAGTCAGTCCTCGCGAGGCTAAAGATACAATGCACAGATTACCCTCATCATCTTTCTGACATAATACTCCAGCAATGCCTATATGTGAAGCATCTGTCATAACCACATATTCCTTATCTTTTAACGGATATTTCAGCACTACAGCTTTCTCAAAACCTTCCTTCAGCGCTCTGAAAGCCTGTTCATGCTTGGACTCCCATCTCCACCGAGTCCCACTTTTAAGCAATTCCCTGAATGGTTCTACCAACCCTGAGTATTTAAGAACGAACCTCCTGAAAAAGTTGCAAATTCCCAGGTAAGTTTTTAACTGTTTAACATTCTGTGGCACCTCTGCGTTAAGTATCTTATTAACCCTACTTTCTTCTGGTGTTACACCTCTACTCGACACTCTATGACCTAAAAATGTCACTTCTGACTGACAGAATGACGACTTAGACAGCTTCAAAGTGAACCCTGCCTGATCTAACTTCTGAAAAACTATATTTAAATGACGTAGATGCTCCTCAAAACTGCGTGAACTAATTACCGTATCATCTATGTAAATGGTTACAAACTCTCCTGTGTCATCCCCTAATGCGATGTTTAAAGCCCTAATTAAAGCTGCTGAACTACTCTTTAACCCATAAGGTGTTCTACAAAATTGATAAAGGTTATATTTATGACTAAAAGCTGTAAATGGTCTATCTTCGTACATAAGTGGCACTTGCCAAAAACTGGAACTCAAATCTACACAAGTGAAATACTTCTTCCCCTCAAATGTTTGCATTAATTCCTCTATTGACATAGATTTCAGCTGATCTGAACTAATTCTATTGTTAACCAAACGAGCGTCTAAACAAATACGAACAGTGCCGTCGGTCTTGGGTACCGTTATCAAAGAATTAACATACGGACTGTTAGAGTGCTCAATAATCCCATCTTCAAGCATCTGATTAATTTGTGCCTCAACTGCACTCTGATAAGCGAAAGGTACAGGATATCTATGTCCTGTGAATACTGACCTATCAATAACGTTCAATGAATGGGTATAGCAATTGGCCATACCAATGCGATCCTCAAACACTCTCCTATTACACCATAACACATCAAAGAGCCGAACACACTGTTCATCCTCTATATTTCCCTGAAATGCAGCCTCACGTAACGAGTCCTCTAGACTTCCGTTCGTAATCACACTGCCCACAAAACATGGAGAACCCCGCTCTACGGCTGGCGATATCTCATTTAAAGTACAAATCACACCTACAATACTACTTCTCTGAATATGGTCATTGAACGCTACTTCTACTTCAGAATCTCCCCATTTAAATTTCAAACTCCCTACATCATAACATAAGTTACCAGACACTCTACTTAGCCACTCTGAACCCAAGATAAAACTGAATACTAAATTTGGAATTACAAGACAAATCTGCTTCTCTACATGATTATTAATTTTAATGTCTACTAAAACTTGCTTAGAAATTACTTTAGACCTCTTCCCAACAGCTGTGATAACAAAAGTGCTTTTAATTGGCATCTCCTCAAAATTTACTCCAGTTCCTTTCATTTTATCATAAAATGCACTACTTATGCAACTCTTCATACAACCACTATCAATTAAAACATCTGTGTACGCCTCGGACACGTTAAATTTAACTATGGGGCTCTTACTAACCACTTCCTGAATAATACCTTCATCATTTAGTTCATGTAATAATTCATTTCTCACATTTAGGTCATAGGGTTCCTGTATAATTGTATGGACAGGGCATGCTACAGACTGAGATTCTGACCTTACTTCGCAGCCTGGTTCGCGTTTAAAGAACCGCTACAGCTGGCCGTAGTACTACTAACTACTAAACTGGTCTGGTTGTTCTGGGCTGTGTTGTCATTGTTTGGCTGTATATTACTACCACTAGGCTGTCCTCTTCCTTGACCCCTATTCTGGTTGTAATTATTGTCATTATAATTTCTCCCTTGATTTCCCCTGAAATCATTGTTTCTCCCTTGATTTCCCCTGTAATCATTGTTCCTCCCTTGATTTCCCCTGAAATCATTGTTCCTCCCTTGATACTGATTACCATAGCCATTTCCTCTGTTCTGATATAGCTGATTATTATTATTTCTATTTTGAGCGTTGGCCCCTTCGCCACCGTTCCCTTGAACTTCTTGATGCCTGGCTTCATTAGGTCTATTATTATTATTACCCTGGTTCCGATTGAAATTGTCCTCATAACCCCCTCTCCCTAGTGCATCAAATGTGCTTAACAAATTTTCTACTTGTGATATAGTCTTTACATTCTGGATACAAGCAGCCTCCTTGATCCTATAGGGAAAGTGCCTAAGTAGCAACCTTACCACATCACTTTCCTCCTTCAAGCCATCCAGATATTTACACACTAATACCTGCCCTAAAAAGTATTCGGTCATGGTGGAGCTTCCTTTAGGGTTATATTTACCACACACTACTCCCTCACGATGCTGCGACTGAATAACCTCATTCCAGAACTTTTCACAGAATTTCATTTTAAAATCTTTAATATCAGTAAACTTGTCTCTGTAGACAGCAAACCAATTCCTCGTTTCCCCCACAAACACTTGTTCTAAAATTTCAACTACCTGGCACCACTCAGTACTACCATTTTCCAACCTCTCCCCGAAATTAGTTTCTATAGTGTTCATGAACTCCATTGGGCACCCCTGTCGATTGCTGAACTTACCCAGTTCTACCTCCCTGTGTGTGCTTTTCACAAAAACTGGCCTATTCTGACTATTTTCTTGCCTGATCCTAGCTTTTAATTTTAATTCTAATTCTGCAATTTTCTCCTCAGCCTTCCTCTCAATACTGTTTACTGTTAATTTAATGTTTCCTTCTGATTCTTCTACTTTATCATATAGCTTTGCTTGTTTCTCCTCAATCTTGCTAATGCTCTCTCTATTACTCTCTCTTAAATCATTTACTTCTGCAAATATTTGCGAGTGGACTTTCTCAATTCTACCCCCCAGCTGTTCCTTAACCTCTTTAGTTGCTACCTGAATTTTGTCAATTTCTCCCCCCAATTGCTTTTTGACCTGCTGTGTTTCCAGTTGCACTAGTTCTTTTAAATTTTCAGCCTGTGTACTGATTCTAATTTCTAACTCCTCCTGTACTTTTCCTAATTTCTTGTCTACATCTGCAATGATCTCTTTAACCTTCTCTTCCATTACTCCTCTGATTTCTCCTCTAATCTGCTCCATTTTCACACTAATTTCCTTGTTGTTCTTATCTAATTTTGCATTATTCTGTTCTAATTTTGCATTTAAAGCTTCTGTACTTTCTTTATTTTCCCTACTGTTTTGTTCTAATTTAGCGTTGTTTTGTTCCAGTTTAGCATTTAAAACGTCTGTACTTTCTTTATTTTCCCTACTGTTTTGTTCTAATTTAGCGTTGTTTTGTTCCAGTTTAGCATTTAAAGCGTCTGTACTTTCTTTATTTTCCTTACTGTTTTGTTCTAATTTTGCATTTAAGGCATCACTACTAACTTTGTTCTGATACATGAACTCGAGAAGTAAAGTTTTTAATTCTGGTTGGCCGCCTACACTCCCTGTTTCAGTATCGGGATTTACCTCCGCTACCCCGGTACTACCATCACTCGACATACTGCTCGTATCATCACTCTCCAGTTGATGACCACTACGTAACCTCATCTGTCTTTCTTTCTCATCCCCCATAATGATATACACTGATAGAGACAAATAACCCCCAAAATACAGGCACAGAAATATATACCCTTCTCCTTCCACAAATGTTATTAGGTTTTCATCCCCACGTTGTCGGCGACAAATGTAGCAGTTTTGCTAGCCCACACTGTTGGGTGATAAATGTAACTGTTTACCTTTGCCTAAGCTATGTTGTTTTAATGGGCGCCAAGACCTCAATGCAATGTTGAAATCTAAATTTGTATTTAACAACGTCTAGCTCTGGCAGAACACCTTCAAGACTCTATTCACTCAGATCGTGGTATGATTTGATCATTAACCCAACAAACAATTGTATCAGGAGAAGGAATTGGTCTATATCTAATGCTACCTACTGAAAGCAAAGATTGCATTGTAAAAGAAATGAATTTATTATATAAAACAAGTATAGCATAATTAATAATAATAATAATAAGTACAAAATTTAAATTGGAGCGTTGTGATTTGAATATTACCGATAGAAAATTACGTGAAAACGGAGTCTGATAAATTGATTTTACTCTTATTTCCAAGCTATGAAGTTACTGAAATATGAAATGTAAAACAAAGAAAAATGAGAGATTGCGTATTTCTGCGTCATTTGCGCTTACCATTGGAAATTGCCAAGGCATTTCCCTCGTACTTGCTGATGCCGTGAGCTTCCCACAGTCTCCTGGACGTCGTCATCTCCGTCGGAATTTGATGATATTCTGGTAGATTAGAGAATTCTATGGTCCGTACCTCGGACCCAAACACTCGTACAACCGCACTGGTTAAGTTTTGCAAAAGTTAGTCTTCAACTCCACTGAACATCGGAGCGACACGCACTTCCAACCGTACTCCGCAAGTTCTACACAGATAGTCCGTTCCACGGAACATCGGAGCGTCCCCCGCGTATAACCATACTCCGCAAGTATTTCACAGATAGTCCTCGTTCCACGGAACATCGGAGCGACACGCACTTCCAACCGTACTCCGCAAGTTCTACACAGATAGTCCTCGTTTCACGGCGCGTCGAACGATATATCCACACGTTGGCTCCCCACTCTTCAGTCCCAACTAGCTTACGTTGTCTCCCCTGATTGGCTGAGCACGCCTCCAGTTCCCCTCCTCTCCCTCATTACACTCGGCGCGCGAGAGGGAGAAGTCGTTTTCCGTTCCAACAATTCGCCTTTTCTAGACCTTGCGACCCAGCCTTGCGTAATACTTCTCGACAGGAATCAGCTTGTATCCGAATTCCCAGTGAGTCATGTCTCTCAAATACCCTAACTGACAAAACTCCGTAAAATTCCGTAATCACATAATTTTCTATAATATTGTCGTTCGTAATAATTTGCTTGATAGCGTTTTCTAAGACATAGAAAACCTATCTGAATGCTAATAATTTTTATAAAATGCTCCGAAAATACCTTAATAATAATTATAATAAATTAATAATAATAATAAATTACCATGAAAAATTCTCTTGGCTGAACAATTTGCCGCGTAAATAAATATAGAATGGCTTCCTACTGACTTATGCCAGTTGCATAAAACCCCTCGAAAAACACGTTACAGTATATAGATATTTTTAATGGTTTACCCAGCGTAAACTTAAAAAGTTCATGAACGGCAGTTTTTTCTTCGACTCGATTAACTGAAATCGTTACTGCTAGGCTTCCTTTGGTCATTTTTTTCTATAGAAACCTACCTCGAGAAATCCTTTACAGAATGTTGAAAACCGCATCAAAATCCATCCAGCGGTTCTCAAGATTTCCCATTACATTCAAGAATCGGGGATGTTGTTTTATACCAATGTAGGGATTCAATTTTCCTATATATAAACTCTGTGATATACGGGATGTTAGAACAAAATGAATAACATTTTATCAATATTGTCTTAAAGAGGGAACAAAATCCATACTCTTATTATTGATTGATGTGTGTATCTACTTCATTCGAGTTTATGAATTGCGCCAAACTTTCATAAGGTACATATTTTAATATTCTAATACATTGAGTATGCGTCTTAAATGAAATACGCCTCGTTACGTAGTGGCTACCACTCTTGGCTGTCACCACGGAGGTCCGGGGGCTGCCATCACTACGCGGTGGATACATCAAGACTGGCAGGAAGCGCATGGACTTGTGCTATGACCTTCGGCCATTAACGTATTGACGTATCACCCCAGTCCCTCTTCAACCGTGCTCCGAGCATCACCGCTGAGTACTCGCGTGTACGCATACTCAAACTCGTGGATTTGGAACAGCCTGCTTTAAATGAAGCATGAACAACGAAATCGAAGTGATCACAGGTATCCCACAACACTCTAACGTGCGCTACAGATATATTTATGGTCCTTCTATTTCGTACGAGGGCAGATCGGAAAGTACTGCACAATCATGTTTATCTCCCCTGGTATTGCAGATGGAATGTTGAAATTTCCCGACGATATAGTTTGAAGATTGCGCTACAGAGGGTATTTTATTTTCATGTGCAGCTATAGTAAGAGAAGCCTGAACTACGAAACAAACATGGCGCGCATGTTACTGTCGTCAACTTGTGAAGAGCAGCGAAGTGTAGTTCGATATTTGTGGACCAAAGGGCATAAACCGAGTGAAATTCACAGGGATATGCGTTGCGTGTATGGGGACGACTGTATGGACCGCAGCAATGTCTCCAGGATTCGTCACTGGTGATGAGTCATGGGCGTACCACTACACGCCCGAAACCAAGCAGGCCTCTGTGGAGTGGAAACATGCTGGTTCCCCAGCGGGAAAGAAAATCAAAGTGATTCAATCTGCTAATAAAGTGCTTGTGACAGTGTTCTGGGATATGTGTGGTGTGTTATTGGTGGCCTTTGCTGAACACGGGCCCACTGTGAATGCTGTAGCCTACATCAAAACTTTGGTTAAGTTGCGTCGTGTCCTTCGTGATAAACGCCACAACATAAATGCAGACGGTGTCAGACTTCTTCATGACAATGCCCCCTCCCCCAAGTTGCTGCTCCTGTTCGTGAGAAAATTGCCCAATTCAGGTGGGAGTTCCTCCAGCATCCACCGGACCTGGCACCGTTGGACTTTCATCTGTTTGGTCCCATGAAGAAATTCCTGGCCGGCCAACAATTTGCGACAGATGCTGAAGTGAAATCAGCAGTCCCCAGGTGGCTATATTCCAACCAAACGGACTTCTACGAACAGGGCATATTGAAACTGGCACCACGATGGCAGAAGTGTGTTAAAAAAGTTCGTGACTATGTAGAAAAGTAGGTCAAAGATGTAAGTTCGTTTGTGATTTGTTTGTACCTGACACCCTGGCATGATGGCTGACGAAGCTGGACATCCCTGTGGCAGTTAGAGTAGTTGTGTGGTGGGGCGTATATGCTGACTGGAGCGTGCGTCTGCTTCCCACCGGCCTTGAATGCCTGGGCCGTCAGGGCTGTCCCTTCCAGCATGTACGGTACTCGCTACTTCCCATTGATTTATATAAGAGATTCACCACATGATTTCGGAGCCTAGCAGTTCCATCTGGCGGCTGATTATCTGCTGGTTGTTCTCTTATAGTACAACGATTGCGTGCACAAAGTTTCAAGATAGGTTTCGACCTGTCTTACCTGATACTTCCCTTGTAAGACAGCAATCAAACTGAAATTTTGTATGTTGATAAAGTCTAGTAACTTAAGTTCACCTATTGGACATTCAATAACCTGGTGAGCACAAATCCAGCATGGCGGCAACGCAAAATTTGAATATTTAAATGGACCTCTTTCGAGATTTAACCATCCGAGCGCAGTGAAACTTGGTACGGTAAATGCTTATACACATTGTAATGCACTGATATCTTATTTATTTCAATTGTTTTCATAACCACAATATGGCGGCTGTGCAAAATTTCGTTTTTATTTCTTGTGTCCTAATCATGCAATTGAAGTTTGAATAATAAACCTACGCAATAATCTTCATCTAATAGTACATAACTCTATGACCTACATATGCCTATATAGAAACCCAACACGGCGACCATCCGAAATATATAGACGGTTCTCTCATCTACGAATCTAATACAGCAATCAATCTGAAATTTTGTATGTTGATAAAGGCAATTGACAAAAGTAGGTTATATGTAAATAGGCTATTTAGTTCTTCGCGGAACTATTTGTTATTTATTGTGTCCTAATCATGCGATCAAAGTGAATGTTTGAATATTCAACCTACGCAATAATCGTCATCTAATAGTACGTAACCCTATCGCCTGCATATATAACCAGAAGTTCCGTGACGTACTAAAGAGCCTACTTTCCATGCCAATGATTATTCTACAGTATATGAACCTATCTAGAAAAATGACGAAATTAAGTTGGTAATATCGAAATGTCTAATTAGTTCGAAATATACCTGGTATAATGTAGCCTAATGGAGCATTACAGTTGGCAGCCCTGGTGACTGAATATATTCTTAGTTCCATCTTTAAGGTACAGAATAATAAAATTGGTTGAAGTCCAATGGACGTTACATGCAGTTAGACATTGGATCTATCAGCACGCGTAAAAGCATGTTGGCAACAATATCATGCGTGTGCTGGTCAGAAATAGTCTAATCTGAAATATTATGATATCTTGTTGTGCAAATTTTGGACGAAATCAATTTGTTAGTATAGAAGTTACATGCATTTTAAAATTGGACCTATCAGCAGGCATAGAATCATGTTGGCAGAAATGACTTATTTTAATTACTCCAAATTAATCTAGAATGGCAGGTGCTATACGTGTGCAAAGTATAGGGCTGTTGGCTTGCATACTTCCTGATATATTGATATTAGGTAAAAAAATATATACAGCATTTATCAACAGTAGGCAGCCCTGATTGCTCTTAAGAATACTTATAGTCATATCGGTTACGTTACACATAGCACATACGAAATTTGGTTGAAATCCAACTGATAGTATAGAAGTTACATGTATTTAAAAATTGTCCCTATCAGCAGGCTTAGAATCATGTTGGTAGAACTGAAGTATATAAGTTACTCCAAAATTAATCTAAAATGTCACGTACTATACGTGTGCATAGTTTAAAGCTGTCGGCTTGCATACTTTGTGATATATTGGTATTTGGATAAAAGAATAGAGAGAGCAATTATTAACAGTTGGCAGCTCTGGTGGCTCTTAAAAATACGCTCAGTCATATGTGTTTATGTACACATATTACATACAAAATTTGGTTGAAATCCAATTGAAAGTGTAGAAGTTATAGGCATTTTAAAATTAGACCTATCGGAAGGCTTAAAATTATTTTGGCAACACTGTCATGTATGGCCTCCTGGAAATTAAACTGAAATAGTGTTATCTAAACGTGTGCCAATTTTGGAATAGCTCCCATGCATACCTTCCAAGATATCCAACATGGAGCTCAAATTTCTAGTGCGTTTTTTCAGCAGTTGGTAGCACTGACATCATTTTCAAATATGGACGTGAGATATTCCGGTATACATCTTTACTCATACTAAATTTGGTTTCGATTTCTGCAGCCATTTAGGAGTTGATAGGGGGGGGGGGACACACACAGCCGGACAGACACACATTTTCCCGGATCGATCTCATAAGTCTACTTTTTCCTCATTTTCGCAAAATGTGAAAAGTAGGCTAAAAATCCAACGTGGTGAACAACCGAAATATGTAGACGGTTCTCAATATCTACTAATCTATGACAGCAATCAAACTGAAATTTGGTGCGATGATAAAAGCTATTAACATAAGTTCATCTATGGAAATTTCAATAACCTGGTCAGCACAAATACAACATGGTGGTGACGCGAAATTTAAATGTTCAAATGGACGTTTATCGCGATTTCACTATCCGAGCGCAGTGAAATATAGTACGGTAAATGCTTATGCAAATTTTAATCCACTGACATCTAATTTATTTCAATTGTTTTCATGTCAGCAGAGAGCTTGGCCCCATGACCTAAGGCTGCTAAAGCGCAGCTCTCTGCTGACTCGGTAGACGCGTGGGTTCGAGCCCCACAGTCGGCCGTCCTTGAAATGGTTTTCTGTGGTTTCCCATTTTCAACACCAGGCAAATGCTGGGACGGTACCTACTGACAGACCACGGCCGCTTCCTTCCACATCCTTGCCCAGTTTCATTCACCTTCATCCATTCCATCCCTCATCCCGACACGCAGGTCGCCCACGGGCGTCGACTAGAAAGACCTGCACTCGGCCTCTCAGGAGGCCACACGAAAAAAAAACTCAAGATGGTGGCTGTGCGGAATTTTAAATTCTCGGCTTTATTTCTTGTGTCCTACTTATGGGATTGAAGTTTGAATAATAAACCTACGCAATAATCTGCATCTAATAGTACATAACTCTATGGCGTACATATATAAGAAAACAACATGGCAACTATCCGACGGTTCTCAATATTTATTAATCAATTACAGCAATCAAACTGAAGTTTTGTGTGTTGATAGAGGCAATGAACATAAGCAGGATATATGAAAATAGGCTATTTAGTTCTTCACAGAACTACTTTGTTTATTTAATGTTTGGACACCCACCTGGAATTACGTCAGGTCCCGAGCCACCCAGCAAATCCTATCACCGTAAATGAAACAGGTTGTCAGGCAAATATCCTACGCATTCAAGTACATGGAGTTGATGACCAAGATATACATATCCCCTAAATAAAGCAACAATGACAACTATTTCTACACTCACCACTAACCCCCAAAACAGTTGCCAGGCACGCAAGTGTGATTCTACTTGAAACTAAACTACTCATTTGACCAACCAAGCACTTCGTTTTTCTGAGCTCTACTATACGTATGCATATTCCAGAGTTAAGTCTTTCGTTTTGGCCAGGTACGTGAGTATGTTTCTTCATGCTGAAACATGCTGTAGCTCTACTCAATGCTGGGGATTTAGTTAAGTCTATATGTAATTATATCCAGTTCATGTCCCTCAAGGTAGTGAAAGAGGAACTTGCTCGAAGGTCGGTATGTAGCCGAGGTCGTGGTTATTCCGCTACTCTGGGGACAGGCTGACACCTGCTGCTCACCTGATCTACAGGATGTCCAAAAATTCGTACCCAATGCCCCTAGATGAATATGTTAATCAGACACTACTTCGTCCTTCAAAGTTGGAACCGCGTGTAGCGGAGATTATCCGATTATATCATATCTTGCTTTCAAAGAAACACGGAAGCATGCCAACAATACCGAACGATTTAGCAATTCATAATAAAGAAAATGTGAATTGAAGAGAGCCCTTTTAGGGGATGGACTCACCATACTTTGATTTGTGTGGTCACAGTTGAATGTATTTAATAATATATTGTACTTGATATGGAATGCCAGTCGAAGATACATCACTTTCCTCATTAGAATGCGATTCAACCATGCCAGTTTCCCCAGTCATTTATTTCGCTTAAACGTACTTACCACTCCGTATTGTTTGTGTGACATACTGTAACATCTTTCGGTGACATCAATCACTTGTACTTTTTGCGTGTGCGAGATTCAGAACGCAACAGGCGAAGTTTGTCAGGAAGATCCACGACGTGCACCTCTACCCTGCTTTCTACCCAGAGCCCAGAGACCTACTGTACCTTGCAATAATACAGTATCTGAAGGTCACCAAACTTCAACTATAGGTTTCTGTGTGACTCTCTTTCGTTTTCACCAGTTACAAGGGGTGTTCAAATGAAAAGGTACGAAACAATACTGTGGGTACAATTTATTCGTTATTCAAAAGTAATCACCACAGGCCTGTGCATAGGTGTCCCATTGCTTCACTAGCTGCAGGATTTCCTGTTCCCAGAAGTCGTGTGGTTGTGACAGGAGTCAATCCTGTCGTCCGATTTGAAACGTTTTCCCTTGAGATATTTTTTTTAACGGACCAAACAGATGGAAGTCTCAGGGTGACAAGTCTGGGTTGTAGGGCGGATGCTCAAGTTACTCCCAGTTGAACGTGGCCAGTACACCTTGTGTGACGTTAGAGACGTGTGGGTGAGCGTTATCATTGAGCAGAATCACTCCCTTCATGAGCAGTCCAGGCCGTTTGTTCTTGATGGACTTGCGTAGGCTACGGAGTGTCACACAATACACATCACAGTTAATGGTTCGTCTCAAGGGAAAACGTTTCCAATCGGACGACGAACTAAATGACATCTTACAGCATTGGCTCCTGTCACAACCACGCGACTTCTGGGAACAGGGAATCCTGTAGCTAGTGTAGCAATGAGACACCTCTGCACAGGCCTGTGGTGATTACTTTTGAATAACGAATAAATTGTACCCACAGTATCGTTTCGTACCTTTTCATTTGAACACCCCTCATATAATCTGATGTTTAGCCTACTTTTCACATTTTGCAAAAATGAGGAAAAAGTAGACTTATGAGATCGGGAAAATGTGTGTCTGTCTGTCTGGCTGGCTGTGTGTGTATGTCCCCCCCCCCCCCCCCCCCCCTATGGACTCCTAAACGGCTGCAGCAATCGAAACAAAATTTGGTAGAATTAAAGATCTATACCTGAATATCTCACGGCCATATTTGTAAATGATGTCAGTGCTACCAACTGCTGAAAAATCACAATTGACATTTGAGCTCCATGTTGGATATCTTGGAAGGCATGAATGGGAGCAATTTCAAAATTGTCTCACGTATAGATAATAATATTGCAGTTTAATTTCCAGCAGGCCATACATGGCAGTGTTGCCAAAATGATTATAAGCCTGCTGATAGGTCCAAATTTTAAATGCATATAACTTCTACACTATCAATTGGATTTCAACCAAATTTCGTATGTGCTATGTGTACATAAACAGATATGACTGAGCGTATTCTTAAGAGCCACCAGGGCTGCCAACTGTTAATAAATGCTCTCATTTTTTAAAATCCAAATACCCATATATCAGAAAGTATGCAAGCCGACAGCTTTAAACTATGCACACGTATAGTACCTGACATTCTATATTAATGTGGAGTAACTTATATACGTCAGTGCTACCAACATGATTCTAAGCCTGCTGAGAATTCCAAATTTAAATACATGTAACTTCTATACTATCATTGGGATTTCAACCAAATTTCGTGTGTGCTATGCGTACCATAACATATATGAATATGCCGATTCTTAAGAGTAACCAGGGCTGCCAACTCTTAATAAATACTGTATTTTTGTTACCCTAATATCAATATATCAGAAAGTATGCAAGCCAATAGCTCTAAACTTTGCACACGTATAGTACCTGGCATTCTAGATTAATTTGGAGTAACTAATATACGTCCGTGCTACCAACATGATTCTAAGCCTGCTGATAGGTCCAATTATAAACTGCATGTAACTTCTATACTAACTAATGGATTTCATTCGAAATTGGCACAACAATAGATCATATTATTTCAGATTATTTCTGACCAATACATGCATCTCATTGTTGCCAACATGATTTTACGCGCGCTGTTAGATCCAATGTTTATCTGCATGTAACGTCCATGCTATCCATTGGACTTCAACCAAATTTTGTATTCTGTACCTTAAGACATGGAACTAAGAATATATTCAGTCACCAGGGCTGCCAATTGTAGTTCTCTATTAAGCTACATTATGCCAGGTATACAGTATTTCGAACTAATTAGAAATTTCGATATTACCAACTTAATTTCGTCATTATTCTAAATAGGTCCATATAGATTGGCGTGAATCTTAAATTTTAAAAAAAGTAGGCTCTTTAGTTCGTCACGGAACTTCTTGTTCATGTTTGATTCTTTTTTTGCAGATAATCGATACTACCACACCATAAATAGTTCAAATAATGGATAATACGCGTAGCCTATATAACAGTATTCAACATTATAAACTGTATGTACAGAGGTGAGCAATTGATTAGACTCGATGCTAGTTTTCCAACATTTACTTTGTACGTTTTGTGACTTAATACACTAGAAATGTTTTGCAAGGCGCTGAGACTATTTCAAATGTTTAACCAATAGTCTTGATAACATTTTTTAAAGAATCTGACAGTTAAACGAATTGCTTACAGTTTCCACTAAAAGAGGAGCCTTGCTAATGCAGAATGTAACACGTTTTGTTTTGATTACTTTATTTTAGTTTTCGTGTGAATTTAGTCCATAGAGATTGGAAGTCTTTTATTACTGACTAGCAACCCGACCCGGCTTCGCCCGGGAACAGTTATGAATGCATTACGTGATAAGCGCTTTTTTCGTTCAATGTCAATGAACAACGACCAATATCCGTTTTACTTATCGGCATGATGGGTTAAAATCACTGACTGGACTATTAATTATATTATCATGGAGATGCATGTGCAACAAATTATTGTCAGACGTAATTTAAGAATGGCGAGGTGTATGAAACACAAATCCCCCTTCCATCCAATCTTAACTTGACTGTGAATTTTGCGGAACGAAACGTTCACAGGCGAAATGAAGAAAAGCCAAGTTGCACTTCCAGGGAAACTCCAAACACAACCACTCTTCTCTCAAGTTTTTAACTCAACACGACTCGACAGTTTGCTGCTGGCTGTATCTGGGGGCGATAAGCTCGTCCGCTAGCTAAGCTGTAACTGGGATGATAGACTCGCCCCTAGCTAGCACGTAAACTGTCGCCTCAGTAACTGAATGGAGATTGTTGGAAGAAGTGTAAAAGTAAAAACACTTATAGTAGGCGATGTATTGAAGAAAGAGATATGCTCTCCCGGGCTTTTTCGTAGATCTTTTCATGCTGAACAATTCTTACACTCATAGTATATAGATACTGTTAACGGTTTGCCCAGCGTAAGCTTAAAAAGCGCAGGGACGCCAGGTATTTTTTCGACCTCTTCACTGAAATCGTTGGTGCTTGACTTCCTTTGGTCATATTTATAATGGATTGAAATCACCTGATTTAGAGGATACATTACAAAGTCAACGAAGCTCAGGTGTTCCTCAGAATCTCCGATTTCGAAAATTTCCAAATGCGATTCCTTTTGGAAAAAGTTGTAAGTTCACAGAGGAGAAAGCATTACTAAGTAGGGTAATAAAAATAAAATTATTTATTAAAGATAAAGCGCGAAGTCTCCGTGGCTTAGGCGGCAGCACGCCGGCCTCTCACCGCTGGGTCCGTGGTTCAAATCCCGGTCACTCCATGTGAGATCTGTGCTGGACAAAACGGAGGCAGACAGGTTTTTCTCCGGGTACTCCTGTCAAAAATTTCATTCCAGCAACACTCTCCACTATCATTTCATTTCATCTGTCATTCATTTACTCATTACCCCAGAGGAGTGCGTCAGGCCTCGGCAGCCGGCACAGTTCATATCCTCGCCGCTAGATAGGGGCTTCATTCATTCCATTCCTGACCCGGTCGGAGACTGGAAGCAGGCTGTGGATTTTCATTAAAGATAAAGCGCACAAATTGTGCATAGAGATGGTGATAAACTGTCATTCACAAAACATCACAATGGATGATCCCCGATTTGCACAAGAAATTACAAGGTATCTACTGCATTGTACACTGCATAATTTACATACGCAGGATTCATGTACCACCATCGAATTAACAAAGTGTCGCAAGTCTTGGTTAGTGTTCATCCATGTCCTAGTCATCATGGCCTCCGTTGTGTACAGCTCGAGCCGGATTTCGTCCCTCTTCTGTATTCTTTCCTGCATTGGTCTTTTCCAGGCGTCTGCAGGTGGTAGCCCTCTCTTCATCCGAAGGTCATCAATGAAGAAGGTCTCCCTGGCGAGTTCATATGCTAATCTAGATTTTGTATATTTCGATATCCGCAGAGTAGCCTTCAGGAAGTGCGATTTGACTGCTTCAAGCGTCCTCAAGTCTGCGAGGGATAATTTCTCCCAGATGATCTCAAGTCCATATGTGACAATGGGCGTTATTTTCGCATCAAATAATCTCATAGCAGTTCCCAATGAGAGCTTCGTGATTGTTTTAATGTCATATATGACTTTGGTAGCGGCTATTGCTCGAGACTTTCTGTGACCTCTGTAGGCTCTTGCTGTTGTTTGCATTGTCAATCCAAGATATTTAAATGTATTGACTGACTTAATATGAGTCGATCCTAGATATATCCTATCTCCTGAAGCCTCTCAGCCTCCTTTCCGAAACGTCATTTTCACTGTTTTCTCTGTGTTTATTTTGATCTTGTTGTCTTTTGCCCACCTGTCTAGATTGTCTATGGCATTTTGAACTTCAGGAATGGAACTCGAACCAATGACCATAGCATCTGCGTAATAATAAATTAATAAAATAAAATGATATTGAATAAAAAATTGTGACTGATTTTAATTCTTCACTTGATTCTGATAATGTGCACACCTCTGTACTATTTCTTCATTATGCGGTTGGTTGTATGGACTAAATGCCAAATACCATTAATAAAAAAGTTACAGTCAGTCTGAGAGACTAGACTTCATATCATTTCAAATGACACATGCTACAAATGCTACACATGTTAGAAAGGCAGGAGGACTCTTTCAACAGACTCCATTACCCATTAACTTAGGCTTCCCGCGCGGGGAACGGAGAGCGGGAGTTGCACTCTGCTGCATGACGTCACGCACTCTCCGTCTCCGTATCGCATAACGCCATAACCCAGGAGTAAACTCAGACTCGGTACATATGCACTGAACAACATGATGACGTCATACACGCCGTAACCGTAACGCTTAACGTTAGACCAAAGCATAACGATGAAGTCGACAAGACCATTTGAAATGATAAAAAGTGAAACACTTGAAGAATTTACAAATGAGGAGCGTCGAATCAAAACCCGATACACCCACTTTTGCTGCTTTTGTGCTTATGGGATAAATATTCGGTGAGATATGATTTAAATGTGATGCTACAAATAATTTCTATCAAAAATCGCTAAATTTACCTTATAAAGTCGATTGAAATGCCACAAATCAATCAGTGTTTATTTCATTCTATAACAATTAGTACCGTGAAGAGCGAACGTTGCCTATTTCCATATGTTCTGGTTCATCACATCACAAAACTCCCCTGCCAATTAAATATACTATCCATGTTATGAGCCGGCCCCGTGATGTTGGGGTAGGGCATCTGCCTCTCACCCGGAGGCCCCGGGTTCGATTCCCGGCTCCATCAGGGATTTTAGAAATTGACGTGTGGGCTGGAACGGGGTGCACTCAGCCTCGTGTGGACAATTGAGTAGCTGTCTGACAGTGAGACAGCGCCCCGATCACAAAAACCAAGATTAACGGCCGAGGGGACTCGATGCGCTGATCACGCGTCACCCCAATATCTGCAGGCCAAATGGCTGGGCAGCGGTCGCTTGGTAGGCCTAGGCCCTTCATGGGCTGTAGTGCCAGGGGTTATTACGGGTTATTATCCTTGTTATGAACTAAGTAGCTTTTGTTTTTTAGACCGCCTCTTGGCTCTCACTACGGGCGCCCAGGCTTTATTCCCGACTCTGCCATGAAATTTAATTCTGGTGTGAGGGCTGGAACGGGGTACACTCAGCCCCGTGAGGCCAAACTGAGAAGAGGTGGGTTCGATTCTCACCTCAAGCATCATGGAAGTGGTTTTCCGTGGCTTCCCACTTCTAATCCAGGCGAACACTGGGATGGTTCCTAACTGAAGACCATGGCCACTTCCTTGACCTTCCCACTCCTCATCTGGATTACAACTAGACACACTAATATAGCCATCTCAATAACACAGGCTATCAGACAAATACCACACAACGAAGTATACGGTAATACGTGACCACGATGTCGCAGAGCCCCTAAGTGATTCGACAACAATAATCTTTTTTTTTTAATGACGTACACTATGATAACAATTTGAAACTCGTAGCTCAGTATCCAAGCATTGTAGCCATAAATAAATAAATAAATAAATAAATAAATAAATAAATAAATAAAAAATAATAAAAAATAAATAAATAAAAAATAATTAATTAATTGCAGATTTTCAAGTTTCTGTCAAGCTCGCGTTCCAATATCTGAAGGTTCGTGGACCAATTTTGGTAGGTTTCTCCGCATTTTGATGTCTGTTCATTTCTAGGGACTTAGACATTGTGGTCATCAGCTCCGTGTACTTGTGCGTATGTTGAATTTAATTATAGTATAATTATTACTGTTATTAGCATACCAGCTACCTGTCCCGACTTCGCCCGGTATCTTTCCGGTTTATCCAGCGTAAGTTTAAAAGGCGCACGGTTGGCAGGTCCCAGACACAATTCGGAAAAGCCGATGTGAACTGGGAAACTTCAAACACATATACTCTTCTCTGAAGTCGTAACTCGACACGACTCGACAGTTTGATGCTGGCCGAAGCTGGGGTGATAGGCTCGCTTGCTAGCTCGTAAACTCACTCCGAAGCTAGTAATTTAAATTTCCACCGAATGGAAATTGTTGGAAGAAATGAAAACGTAAAAACACTTATAGTGGGCGATGTGTTAAATATAGAGATATGCCGTTGTGTACCTTTTTGTAGAACTTTTTATGCTGAACAATTCTTACACTCATAGTTTATAGATATTTTTAACGGTTTACCCTGCGTAAACTTAAAACGCGCACGGGCGCCAGGTTTTTGTTCGACTCTATTCATTGAAATCGTGACTGCTGGGCTTTCTTTAGTCATAAATGAATGTTTTTCTACAGAAATCTTTCTCGAGAAATCCTTTACAGAGTGGTGAAACTCGCATCAAAATCCATCGAAGGGTTCTCGAGAGTTCCTGTTACATTCAAGAATCGGGGATTTTGTTTTGTACTATGTAGAGATGACGCGTTTAGTCTTGATATGGATAAGTAGCCTATTAACAGATCCCGATAGAATTAGATACTCAAAGCCCATAAATAATCAACAACATAAAGACGTAGATAGATTGTATTTTGGTTTTAGTTGCAATGGCTTGCTATATAGGCTATTCTGATTCGTGGAATTAATACAGTGAATACTTTTCAGCGGTCCCACAAGAAGTTGTTGACCATTGTACACGTACATTGTAAGCACACCTACAAACTATGAGCCCTAACAGCTGCGATTCACTGTACCGTGCACTGGGCAAGGCTCAACCACGCTTGTACACACATCAAAAAAAGTTTTGCATCACCTCGGTTCCCAGATCTCCGGCATATAGACGTTGACTGTGTATATTGTATCCAAGATACAGTCCCTTTGACTGTTCATAGATGTCACTAAAACTGCTCAAAGATGTAAACAACCATGCATGAGCAGGGCCTATTAGACGGAGGGGGTACGACAGCCGATCAGTTCCAGTCATTCCACCAGGACGAAGGTACGCTGCTCATGTTGTCTGTAGTTCTACCATGCCTAGAAGGTCAATACCGCAGTTCGATCGCGTCCGCATTGTTACTTTGTGTCAAGAAGGGCTCTCAACAAGGGAAGTTTCCAGGCGTCTCAGAGTGAACCAAAGCGATGTTGTTCGGACATGGAGGAGGTACAGAGATACAGGAACTGTCGATGACAGGCCTCGCTCAGGCCGCCCAAGGGCTACTACTGTAGTGGATGACCGCTACTTACGGATTGCCGCTCGGAGGAACCCTGACAGCAATGCCACCATGTTGAATAATGCGTTTCGTTCAGCCACAGGACGTCGTGTTTCAACTCAAACTGTGCGCAATAGGCTGCATGATGCGCAACTTCACTCCCGACGTCCATGGCGAGGTCCAGCTTTGCAACCCGGACACCATGCAGCGCGGTACAGATGGGCCCAACAACATGCTGAATGGACCCCACGGAATTGGCATCACGTTCTCTTCACCGATGAGTGTCGCATATGCCTTCAACCAGACAATCGTCGGAGACGTGTTTGGAGGCACCCTGGTCTGGCTGAACGTCTTAGACACACTGTCCAGCGAGTGCAGCAAGGTGGTGGTTCCCTGATGTTTTGGGGTGGCATTATGTGGGGCCGACGTACGCCACTGGTGGTCATGGAAGGCTCCGAAACGGCTTTACGATACCTGAATGACATCCTCCGACCCATAGTGCAACCATATCGGCAGAATATTGGAGAGGCATTTGTCTTCATGGACGACAATTCTCGACCTCATCGTGCACATCTTGTGAATGCGTTCCTTCAAGATAACGACATCGCTCGACTACAGTGGCCAGCATGTTCGCCAGACATGAACCCTATCGAACATGCCTGGGATATGTTGAAAAGGGCTGTTTATGGACGTCTTGACCCACCAACCACTCTGAGAGATTTACGCCGAATTGTCGTTGAGGAGTGGGACAATTTGGACCAACAGTGTCTTGATGAACTTGTGGATAGTATGCCACGGCGAATACAGGCATGCATCAATGCAAGAGGACGTGCTACTGGGTATTAGAGGTAGTGGTGTGTACTGCAATCTGGACCACAAATGCTGAAAGTCTAGCTGTATGATGGTACAACATGCAATGTGTGGGTCTCATGAGCAATAAAACGAGCTGAAATGTTGTTTGTGTTGATCTCTATTCCCTTTGTATTTAACGGTTCCGGAACTCTTGGAACCGAGGTGATGCAAAACTTTTTTTGATGTGTGTATAACGGAATTGCGCGGGTCGGATAGATTTCCTACGATTCCTTCCCTGACGTTTGATGCGCTGTTCTTAGTGATGGCATAGATTTTCAATTTTGATGAAACCTAGGGATTTTTCGAACTATTCAAGACGTGTGATTTCTTCTGAATGTTCATCATACCAATTAGTCACATTTTCAGCCAGGTGGACGCGCGAAATTTATTCTGGAAGACGAGGATGGGAATATTATGATCTTATTGAAGAAATATGTTTGTTGTTATTGTTGTTGCATTTAGGGATTTGGACGTCGTGGTCATCAGCCCCGTATATTTGAATGGGGGGAGTAGAATTTGTTTGATAAACTGTGCTATTGAAGTGTTTGTAGTATTTGTAACTGAGATAAGGATTGACAAGGAACCAACCGTGGCCTTAAGTAGAAGGAGTAGAAGTTGGAAACATGAAAACCTATTTTGTAGGGTGGCTTTGGTGGGAAGAGAACCCACCTCTTCCTTGTTTTGCCGAAATCCGTCTCTCAGACTGGAATGACATTTATAGGCAGAGTCGGCAATTGAAGCCAGGATCTTTGGGATCAGAGTATGAATACGCGTTTCCATCCATTAGCGTACCCAAGCGTATTAAGACTCGCTATCAATGGAGAACTGTGTGTTCGGAGGTCCAAGGTTCAAATACCGGCGTTGACACTTAACAGCGACCTTTTACAGGGTGTCTTTTATGTACCTTTGGAGAATGATATGTCGTTTAGGGGACGGTTATAGAAGTAATTTGAGACAGGGAACTTGGGGTCAGAGCGGCCTCCTTAGCCCCCAAAATAAGGGTTGATTCAGGCCCTCCACCCTGTAAGTTAGGCAACCGACCCAAGTCTCTATTACCATTCTCAATCCTTTAACTCTTGGCAAGATGCATTTCATCATGTGGCATCATGGATAGCGTTGCGGTGCACAAGGCTGGTAGTCCCGGGTTCGATTCTGGGCATGGACATTTTTTTTTTTGTCGTTTACCCTCCAGGTTGGTGGAACCCACGGACTCAGCGAGGGAACTCACCACTACCGCCTCTACGGGCAGTGTCCTAGAGCTGGGAACATCAAATCGGAAGGGATACAACTGGTGAGGTGGGATTGGCACCTCGCCCAGGCGGCCTCACCTGCAAAGCGAACAGGGGCCTCATGAGGGAAGGTAAGGGATGGGGAGGATGGAGAGGGAAGGAGGCGGCCGTGGCCTTGAAGAAGGTACCATTCCGGCATTTGCCCGAAGACGAAGTGGGAAACCACGGAAAACCACTTCGAGGATGGCTGAGGGGGAGTCGAATCCCCTCTACTCATTTGGGCCACCCGAGGCTGAGTAGACCCCATTCCAGTCCTCGTACCACTTTTCAAATTTCGTGGCAGAGCCGGGAATCGAACCCAGGACCTCCGGGGCGGCAGCTAACCATGCTGACCACTACGCTACGGAGGCGACTATTTTAGGTGTAAGGATTTTAAGCTTGATACCTTCGGTAAATTAAACCGATCTTTGTGCACTTCGTAGCATTAAATTGTTTAAGTCCGTTATTACGTTTAAATCACGTTGAGAAAGAGAAAGTAAGGTTTAGCTAGGCTATGCATGCTCAGATTAATTTTTGCCGTAGGGTTGTTCTCTAAAACTGTACGACTGCACTCTCTTCTCTGCCGTAGCAGCAGACTGTATCATGTGACTACAATACAACAAATAACATTAAAAAAAGGGTTTTGCCCAAGCGCGGAATCGAACCAGGGACTACCGGCCTTTCGCACCGCAACGCTATCCATTACGCCACGCCACATGCAGAAATGAGTCTCGCCAAGAGAAAGGTTCGAGAAAGATAATAGAGGCTTCGGTCGGTTGCCTAACTTACAGGGTGGAAGGTCTGAATCAACCCTTATTTTAGGGGCTAAGGAGGCCGCTCCGACCCCAATCTCAAATTGCTTCTATAACCGTCCCCTAAACGACCTATCATTCTCCAAAGGTACATAAAAGACACCCTGTATAGTGTGATGTCTCCCCGGGTTCTCATTCATTCACTCCTACCAAATGCCGGAATAGTGCTCTATTTTACACGTCTCCAGGGACTCGCCCCAATCAATGAACCTTTCAGTTATAGACACAATACTACAGTGCTACAGAAACTTCAGGTTATCTGAAAAGATGCAATGCATACTTAAGTAGACGAGGTTGATGACCATGATGACAACAATGAAGGCTTCCCGAGGTCTAGGATAAACACGACGCCAAGCATCATTCACACACAGGCAGAAACGTGATTCGTCTGACCAGATAACACGTTTCCAGTCCTCCACGCTCCACTGTTTGTTTTTCTTCGCCCACTGCAACCGGCCAACTTTGTAAGCAGAGGTGAGCAAAGACCTCTTGCGTATCCTTCTGCTCCATATGTCCATGCAATGAATTCGCTGCGTTGGGTTGGGAAGGAGAGAAGTTGATTGTTTGCAGGAGTCCACTATTCGAGAAACACATCAGTGGTCCTAGTTCTTGGGCTTCATTACTGATGAAAAGTTTGTGTACGGAGGGATTTCTAGCATTGTTGCCAAATCAGGATTTTCAAAATCACCAAGTAGTAGTCATAAGTCGCTAGTATGTTATCAATTGAGAAAATATATTTTCGTTGCTAAAGGAAGTTTAAATAGTCGCTGAAACCATATCTAAGAATGCTAAATTTAAAATATTTTGCCGACAATTTTTCGGAGAAGTCACAAAATTGGCAACACTGGTTGGAGGTCATGTATGACAGTACGTGTCGATATACTTGCAATAGTCACGATGCGACCTTCATCAGCTGGCGTGGCTCACGATCACCTGTGTGTCCGGCTCCATGGCTAATTGGTTTGCGTGGTAGGATTTGGCCCGAAGGGTCCCGGGTTCGATTATCGTAGGGATTTTAATATCTCTCTCTCTCTCTCTCTTAGTCGTTTACCCTCCAGGTTGGTGGAACCCACGGACTCAGCGAGGGAAGTCACCACTACCGCCTCTACGGGCAGTGTCCTAGAGCTGGGAACATCTAATCGGAGTGGATACAACTGGTGAGGTGTGATTGGCTACTCGCCCAGGCGGCCTCACCTGCAAAGCAAACAGGGGCCTCATGAGGGAAGGTAATGGATGGTAAGGATGGATAGGCAAGGAAGAGGGAAGGAGGCGGCCGTGGCCTTGAAGAAGGTACTGTACCCGATATCCTGATAGTAGGCTGTCAGATATCCGCCCCCTCAATCGGATTGCCAATAATCAAACGCGCCGGCATAGCTACATCAATGAAAATGGCACTGACAGATACTATCGAGATTAGAGCACAATAGTTAACAAGAAAATTATTGTGGAACACACCAAAATATACGGGGGTTCATACTTACCTTTACTTACCTCTTAAATTTATCTCGGGGACTGGGTTGTCAACTGGATCACTTAAAAGTATGCCCACACAATAACCTCCACCATGATATTTAAAATGAACCAGAACGGAGACGAGAAACTTTAAACTGCACAAAAATTTATTTCACAAAAAGAATGATTTTAACAAAATGAAACAACAAAATATACGTGGCAATCAGAAGCCATCGACCACATAACCATGTCCTCCTGTAGGACCTGTATTCTCTACATATAATGTTTCAGCTTTCTCAAGCTCATAGCAACGTAAAAATAATAATGCACATGGAATGGAAACGGGATTTGGGATGAGACACATATATCAATTGTTTTGCGTGTTTATATACTTCACATTTTATTTATAGCCACAAGGCTATTATGGAATGTCCTTGGCCTCTGTAACACAGTTGTCCGGGCCAGCTGCAATGCACCTGCACCGTCAAAGTGGACTCCCTTTCGTTCAACCCTAGCATAAGCGTGTTACCTCAGAGCTTGGCTCTCCTTTTTCAAACACGTAAATGTTCACATCTCAACTGAAATATTATCACGCAAATGTCTTACATGCTTCATTCAAACACCAGTGGATTCCTCCAACAATCCCAAATCATGATTAATTGTTCAAACCACCTGCTTAACTTGCGTTGTTTAGAGTATAAAAACAAAACTCTAAATGTTAATAACAAAAGTTCATTAATTATTTATAACAATAATAAATTGTTTATAACAATGTCAAATGACAATTGAAAATTTTATACACGTCTCTATTAATCACTATCATTTCAAATTATTATCAAAGATATTTACAAAATTATTTTACAATATTATAGCCTATTGTTTATATTATTTATACAAGAAATACATTAAACCACACGTTTATCCGGTTGATAATTACTCAAATCGTGATGATATAATCGACCAATGAAGGTTAGTTATATTTAACTGTCCAATTCAGGTTTAATAAGGTTTAATAATAATTATTAATATTTGTGACGGTAACCTCCATTCAAAATCTTTATCTCAAATTATTTAACACTCTTGTTAATTTTAACAGTATCTTCATATGAATAACTTTCAAAGAACAAGAACAATACAATCAGCGGGAAAATACTTCGCTTATAACGCACAAAATTGCACAACAATTGGCCCAAAATTCATCATATATCTTCATATATATGGCATAAAAATCTTCCAAACTACACACAAAAATCCTCCACTTATAAATTCATCAACTTCATTAATTATTGTGGGAACCTCCTTCATTATTCAAGGGCATTATTCAACAGCGACTTTTACACGTCCACTGAACTAACGATTATACATCCATTGTTCCTCTTTAAAAATTCTTATATTCATCAATTGTAATTTTTTTTTTGTTTGTTTGTCGTGTAGCCTCCTGAGAGGCCGAGTGCAGGTCTTTCTAGTCGACGCCCGTGGGCGACCTGCGCGTCGGGATGAGAGATGGAATGGATGAAGATGAATGAAACTGGGCAAGGATGTGGAAGGAAGCGGCCGTGGCCTGTCAGGAGGTACTGTCCCAGCATTTGCCTGGTGTTGAAAATGGGAAACCACGGAAAACCATTTCAAGGACAGCCGACGGTGGGGCTCGAACCCACGCGTCTACCGAGTCAGCAGAGAGCTTGGCCCCTTGACCTAACGCAGCGCTGTAGCCCGCGTAGCCACTACTGTCGGTATCAATTGTAATAATGACTGTTATTATTTAACCTTCGTGGGTTTCATTCATGAATCGATATGAAGTAAAAATTTGCCAATCACAAATAAATTTAATAGCGAATACGATTAGACACTCCTGCCTGGTCTATCAAAATTGAGATTAACATCTTCAAAGTAACGCAGTATAAAAATACTATCTTCAAACAAAGTTCATCTAAACTGCAAAATAATCGAATAGAATACCATTAGATTGTGGAATGCAAACATTATTGTTCCAATCTAGAATTGAGAAAAACTCCTATCAAATGTTCATTACTATAGTGTATTCAATAAATTGTAATAAAAGTTCATATTTCATAAAATTGTCTATAATGCAATGATAAATGTCTATGTTGCAATCATGTTCATAAGACGACTAGTATTTCAAAGATCGTCGATATCGTAATAGATTTTAACGCTCTAAAATCTTTTAATTATTCTTCTTTCTTGAGGATGACAGAAAATTGGTCAAAGTAATTTACTGAATAGAATTACTTTAATAAAATGACACGCTGTCTGAATTCAAATCTGCCATAGCAAATCGTTAACTTTACAGTCAAATCGTGACTACAAAAATATGCAAATTACTGAAAGAATCTAAATCATCAGTCTCGACTGATCCAAAATTATTAAGTATGCCAATGACATAGCAATGTCTCAAAAATCGAAGAAAAAGGCATAAATCATCGAAGTGTACTGAGTACAGAAATATCAATCAAGAAAATGGGGCAAAAGATAGGACAGAAAATATGGGAAGAATGGTTGCTCAGATATCGCTACAAGACTCAAATAATACAAGAAACGTTCACGACTACCTGATCTGTTGATTGAAGATCCAGAGGAAAGTTTTCAAAGAAAACTGCTGTTGGTTCCATTTCACCAGCGTAAAGATGTGCTCCGTCCTCGAATTTGGAATCAGCGTCCTCGGAGAATCGAACTGCTTCCTCCTCCGAAATTGCACTGCTCCTTGGATACGAAAAACATCCTTCTGGTAAAACTCTTCTTTGTGCGCCGGGACAACCCTGGCCTCTCTTGAAAGTTCCCTGAAGTTCTTGCAGGAATTCGCCATGAAGTTTATTGTAGTTATTTCCGCAGAAATATTCATAGTTGTGGAGTATGAAAATATTTCCACTGCCTTCTGGTGTAATTCAGCGATGGATTCACGATGCATGAGTGTAGTTGGATGTTCACTACATGCTCGCTTTTGTAGAAAGACGATTAACGAAGTTCCATGCTGTTACTTTACTCCAACGATATATGTCCCAATTGCATTAAAGCCTTAGCCTTCCATCTCAACTACTGTTATAATCATTGAAAGCACTGCAAGATTATAATGTTCCATAGTTGAATGTATCGTTGTAATACCAAACGTATTCTCCAATATCACGGTTGCACTCCACGTGTCAGCCGTAGTGTATAATGTGGAATTTAAAAGTGTTTCTCATGTGGCGAGAAAATCACTTTTGTTGGCAGCCTTAAAGTTTCAATATCTTTCGAAATATAACTGTGAAATTGTTCAAATCTTCTACACACCTCAATGTTATACTGCCCAATAGAACTATAATAAAGGCTGAAGTTAGCGCTTGATATCTTGACTGGTGGAAACGTTAATGTGAGCGTTTCAACTTCACCTAGTTTCGAGCAGCGTAAAATGGAACTGCTCCGAGTTCGTTCGATGCGCCAGGCTTTAACCACGCTAAAGACAACTTGCTGCACTGAATCACTTGAAAATATCTATATATCACCAGAAATATATATGCGATCTGACATATGAGATCTGAGAGCTCCTCTCTCCTGTGCACGACCTTTTATCAACTTCTTAAGGGGCGTATCCATCCCTTCCATAGCCTTTTGCTGCGTCATTGCTAGAAGTTTTAACTTTGGCTATACTTGACGGATTTTCAAATTTCAAAAACTCAAAATTAATTTCTTCAAAATTCCAAATCAATGCCATAACTGAAAATAGATTTCCACAAATCTGCATGCCAAAAGTAATCAAATATCGTAGTTTCAGCAATCTCCGTCTTCCTTCCAAACTATCGTTCATTGGTTCGAGTCTCTCCTCCAATAGCGTAGCTTCTTCCTTAGCACAATACCTTGTTTCCTGCGACTGCGTCGTAAATCTAAGATCTTTCTCGAACAAAATCATGACGTCACCAAGAATCTCAGCTCAATCAGCATACTTGTATGAAGTCTGCGTCATCCGTGCCTACGTCATGAGTATCCACGTCACAACTATGACATCCATAACTTTACTCATATTTTCCAATACAGCCACCGTGGTCTCAATATAATTCAATTTCCGGGGGCCTTCTCCCTTCACCACGTTTTAAAAACAGTTGCAAATTGTTTTTAAACTCTGTGTTATAAATATCTCAATTCACTTGAACACGAAATTGAATTATATTCTACTCTTGTATGATATTTCTTCTATGTTCCTTAATCATAAGTCTCTTCTACTCTGGTTTGTGTGTGGCTAATGCATTCTCTCCTCTCTACTGTCTCTTCTGTCCTGAATATCTGTTTTCCAAGTTCTGATGACTTGTAGAAGGACCAGGATCGATCACTACATCCTGTCTTTTCTTTTGATTTTCAGCTTCCTTTTCTCGCAATTCCTTCAGATACTGCTGACTTTCTTTCTCTCTTTCTTGATACTTGTCGGGTGTCATAATCTGACCTTGAGAATTCTGATTCTGATTCTGGTACTGGTTATTTCTGTTATAATTTCGATTATAACCATTGTTGTAGTATCTACCTCTTCCGTTGTTGTAATTCCCTCTATTATTATTCCAGCCTCGTCTTTGCTGATATGGACGGTAACCTTGGGATCTGTGGTTGCGGAAATAATTATTCCTGTGAGGACCTACATTTTCAGTTTTTCCTTCCTCAGGCTTATCAGTTTGCTGCACTTGATCCATGTAGACCGTATTAACGTCTTTGAATTCGTGCCTCTGACCTTTTTGTACCAAATTTGGCATTGGACTCGTGTAGTCAAGCCTTCTCAACAATTCGTCCATACTTGTCAAATTTCTAATGTTTGACGATATGATCAGTCTTCTTACCTCCACAGGCAGCATACGTAAAATCGCATCTATCAACTGCTCTGTTGACAATGGGGGTTGCAAAAATCTCAAGCGTGATAGTTGACTCGTGAAGAAATCAGCGTACCGTGTTGGAAGAGTACCTGAATACTTCCTCGAGTATACTTCGGCTCTTAGCGAATTCTGAGCTTCTATTGACCAGAATCGTTTAATCAGTGCCTCTGCAAATTCGTCAAAATTGCTGAAAGAGTACCGGAATGCTCTAAACCATTCGAGGGGTCCTCCAGCTAGAAATCTTTCTACGATTCTCATCTCTCTCTCTCTAGGAATGTGGGCTTCTATGAAGTAGTCTTTAAGATTCCTGATATATTCGATCGGTGTGAGACTATCAGTGTTGCTAAATTTTTGAGGTTTGTCTTCAAAATTCCGGATGACTGTCACATTTCTCGGATATGAATCCATATAATTCCTCCCACTATCACGATACTTCCATTCGGGTTCAATATTCCGATCCTCTTCTTCTTCCCTGAAACTGGATATACGTTCCTCAGGACTAATATCTCTCTCTTCTGTATTAAGGTTACCTCTTCTCACGTAATTTCTCTCCTCTTCACCAGTCAATCCTTCGGTATCCTTGTCTGTGATTTCCGTGATGACTTTCCTAATCAACTCTTCCTTATAGGTTTCCATCATGCTAGCTTCTCCTAGTTTCAAATTCTGCAGTTTGCTCGTAGTTTCGTTAACATCAGAGACAACCTTATGAATCTGTTCCTCTAACGCAGTTTTTAATGCTTGCACGTCCTGACCTATTTGAGTTCTATCCTCTACCTGCTTTTCGGATAGCGAATCCATCCTTACATTCAAGTCTTTCCTAATCTGAACTACTTCGTTATTAATGTCTACTTGTGTACTGGCAAGTTTTCTTTCAATTCGTTCCTGAATCTGATCTACATGTTCCCCACTTGACCTGTTCCATTCATCTTTCCACACTGTTACATTTGCAGTTAACATTTCCGCAATATCTACTTCGATGTCCTCCTTAAGTAAACGATTGTGATCTAATACTTGGGTTCTCATGACCTCTACATCGTATTTTAAACCAGCTAAAGAAGCTGTTGTCCTGACAGACTCGTCAACTAACCGAGTTGTTAATGCACTAATGTTACGAGTACAAAGTGTTTTTGAAGTTTCAATTTCCTCCCTAACTTTGTTAACATCAGTCTGAACTTTAGCAATGTCTACAAAAACAGTATTGACTTCTACTTGTATTTTATTGATATCGCTTTGCATATCGTTAACATCTGAATGAATATTATTGATGTCAACTTGAACATTTGACACATCAGTTCGAACATTACTAACCTCTCTTTGAACTTCTTCTACTTTATCCTGTACAGTAGCAACATCATTCCTTACAACAATTACTTCAGCTCTAGCACATGAAATATCACCCCGGACATTAGCAACATCAAGATTCAACATGGTAAGATCTTTTTGTACCTTAGACACATCAATTTTAACATCAGACACATCTTTATGAATGTCACTCACGGCATTCTCTATTCCCTGGGTACTGATCTGTAAACGCGACACATTATTCTCTAAGTTTGCAGAACTGGTCTGAATAACTTTCAAATTTTCATCCATCCTAGTAGACAAATTACTAGCATTCTCCTTCATCATCTCCTGCATTCTAATAGACAAATTAGCAGACATATTACTAGCATTCTCCTCCATCATCTGCTTCATACTGCTATTCATGCTAGCTTTCAAATTAGCAGACATCTCCTCTAACATCATTCTCAGACTTTCATCTGCCATTTCAATATTATTCAATAATAAACTGCTTTAGGGACATACATCAAACAGAGCAAAATAACAGAATTTGAAACTAGGAGAAGCTAGCATGATGGAAACCTATAAGGAAGAGTTGATTAGGATATATAATGTTCCATAGTCGAATGTATCGTTGTAATACCAAACGTATTCTCCAATATCACTGTTGCACTCCACGTGTCAGCCGTAGTGTATAATGTGGAATTTAAAATTGTTTCTCATGTGGCGAGAAAATCACTTTTGTTGGCAGCCTTAAAGTTTCAATATCTTTCGAAATATAACTGTGAAATTGTTCAAATCTTCTACACACCTCAATGTTATACTGCCCAATAGAACTATAATAAAGGCTGAAGTTAGCGCTTGATATCTTGACTGGTGGAAACGTTAATGTGAGCGTTTCAACTTCACCTAGTTTCGAGCAGCGTAAAATGGAACTGCTCCGAGTTCGTTCGATGCGCCAGGCTTTAACCACGCTAAAGACAACTTGCTGCACTGAATCACTTGAAAATATCTATATATCACCAGAAATATATATGCGATCTGACATATGAGATCTGAGAGCTCCTCTCTCCTGTGCACGACCTTTTATCAACTTCTTAAGGGGCGTATCCATCCCTTCCATAGCCTTTTGCTGCGTCATTGCTAGAAGTTTTAACTTTGGCTATACTTGACGGATTTTCAAATTTCAAAAACTCAAAATTAATTTCTTCAAAATTCCAAATCAATGCCATAACTGAAAATAGATTTCCACAAATCTGCATGCCAAAAGTAATCAAATATCGTAGTTTCAGCAATCTCCGTCTTCCTTCCAAACTATCGTTCATTGGTTCGAGTCTCTCCTCCAATAGCGTAGCTTCTTCCTTAGCACAATACCTTGTTTCCTGCGACTGCGTCGTAAATCTAAGATCTTTCTCGAACAAAATCATGACGTCACCAAGAATCTCAGCTCAATCAGCCTACTTGTATGAAGTCTGCGTCATCCGTGCCTACGTCATGAGTATCCACGTCACAACTATGACATCCATAACTTTACTCATATTTTCCAATACAGCCACCGTGGTCTCAATATAATTCAATTTCCGGGGGCAGTACCATCCCGGCATTTGCCCAAAGACGAAGTGGGAAACCACGGAAAACCACTTCGAGGATGGCTGAGGTGGGAATCGAAGCCCCTCTACTCATTTGGAACACCCGAGGCTGAGTAGACCCCGTTCCAGTCCTCATACCACTTTTCAAATTTCGTGGCAGAGCCGGGAATCGAACCCAGGACCTCCGGGGCGGCAGCTAACCATGCTGACCGCTACGCTACGGAGGCGACTTAAATTTTAATCTCCTGAAGTTAATTTCCATGGCTCGGGGACTGGGTGTTTGTGACCAAACTGGAAAATAAAATCAACATAAAAAGGTAAAATGTAAACCATCGTAAGAAAAAGAAGCTGTAAAGCGTTGATCTTGTAACTGAACTCACATTCGCCTGCTGGTTCGAATACTGTCATGGGCACGGACGAGAATATTTCTATCCAAAATATATCTGCTGATCAGGGGCGGATCTAGGGGAGGGTGAGGAGGGCGACCGCCCTGGGCCCCGCGGTCTGGGGGCCCCGCGCCATGGATTTTTGATTTAATTAATTAATTATACTTTTCAAACTAATTTATAATTTATATTCCTTTTTTCAGTGCAGCTATGACTTCTCGTGACCGTTTAGCAAGTTTAGATTTCAGTGAAATAATACAAGACTTCAGCCGCGAAAAAAAGTCACAAAGTAATATTTTAATATTTCATAGTTTACATAATCTTCTTCAAGGGGCCTTAAAGGTTTCATTCATAATATTTTAAAAAAGGACTGTAGTGTATTCAAAATATTGTAACTATTCTTTATTTTATTATTATTACAAAACTATTTTCCATTTGATTTGATATTTTATTCTTTCCTATTGTTGTGGGCCCCACCTTATCATATCGCCCAGGGCCCCGCAAGGCCTGGATTCGCTACTGCTGCTCATCATAACAAGTTACACAATGAAAGTAAAGCAAGTATTTCCGTTATACACTAACACAAGCGCTTAAGCCAGAGGGAGTCAGAAGCAGTGGCGTACGCAGGATTTCGTTCTGGGGAGAGGGGGGGGGGGGGGTTTCATTCATAGTAATGTCCTATAATAAAAATGATAATTCGAATATAATTCATAAAAAGCAAGAACTCAGTTAAATAAACACTACCGGACCCAAGCGAGAAATCTCGCATGTTCATAAACCACCCTTTCCCGATAGGATTATAACGAGGGAATTAATTGCAGCATGTTAGAGCTCCAGTATTTTCAAATCGCACACTTCTAACAAAAATTGATATTTATGAAATTAGAATGGAATTCGTCACTGCTAATGTCATTTGTGTGCTGAGTCCATTGATTTATCTTAGCTGTAACACTCACCAGTTATTCGATATTTTTGAAATTATACGATTTGAGTACTCATTCCTTTGACTTACTGTTTCTGAAATCCATGCAAAATGATAAAGGAAAGACCTCATAATGTTCAAATGACACGAAACAGGCGTCACAGCGTCCAAAATGTGAAGTGGACAGCAATTACGGAGCATATTTTCCTACAGCAACAGTATCGACAAATCTCACACTTCGTACATTTTTTAAAGTCATTTTTTAAGAAATTATTGATATTTATGAAATTAGAGTGCAATTCGTCACTGCTAATGTCTATTCTCTTTCATTTGAATGCTCATTTGGCACGATCGGTCGCTTGTGAGCGCCACTGGAGGGATCTATACTAATGAAAGAATATATATATATGATGATTCTCTTTGCATGAAAACTATTTTAACTATATTTTTCAGCACTTTAAACAATATTACAAACACAATTGAAAACATAAAAGATTAATAAAAAATACGGAAAAGAGTTTAGCCCAATATAGATATTGCACTAGACACAAACGGACAAAAAGAAATGTCTAAATTGTCAATTGGGCTAAACCAAAGAATCTGATTAAGTAGATATTTGCCCTGGAATTTGTTGAAGGACTTAGACAAGTCTACTTCAATCGTATATCAAGCCTTCTAGGTTTGACAGACAAGTCATTCAGTACTTCCTCAATTGAAACATCAACAGTATCATGAATGAACATCAAAGCTAATCCATTAAGGCGTTCTTCACTAGTTGAATTCCTTAAATAGTTCTTCAAGAATTTTAAGGACGAAAACGATCTTTCACACGAGCAGGTTGTGACAGGTAAGGTAGCCATGATGACAAGCAGGTTATACACAACTGGAAACATGTTCTTATTGCATATTGACAAAGCATCTATAGCACTCTTGGGCTTCTTTTCAATAGATTTCAGAGTTTGTTTCCAGAGAAGTAGCTCGCCTCTAATATTAAGGGGACGCCCATAAAATTCAGCTACATTTTCTACTTCAGCTATGCTTTGGTTGGATAGTTCGTCTTCAGTTGTGGTAACTAGCGTTTGCAATGGCTGAAGAGTTTCTTTATGGGAGACAAATTTATCATCAAGTGATGAAATAGTTTCTTCAAGAAATGGGATGAAAATAACCCGCCTATAATATTCTTCCGGATCGTTAGATGAAACGTTGTTCCTCATCGTTTGTCGAACAACAGTTCGAGGCTGAACTACAGGCATTCCAAATTCTTTGCAGAACTCTAAAACCGATTTATATGCACACAAAAACCTTGGGTCTGCATCTGCCCTCATTTCTTCAAGAGACTTCTTAACATTCATGGAGGCGTTGATTGCTTGACTGAGATCCAAATTTTCAGTTTGAAGGTATTTGCTGAGAGGAAGTGTGATTTGAAATGCTTCATGAATGACAAATACACTTATCAAGAACTCAAATTTGCTGATGGCGCACAGAAGAAGTTGCGCATCTGTAGCTGCCTTCTTATCAACCCATGCTGCTATTTTTTCTAATGCCAACAATAACGGTTTCAGAAGTTCAATGAATGAACGAACAGACTCGTGCTTTTCAATCCATCTCGTTGCACATAACTTCTTGAGTTTACTCACTCGGGGTTTCTCTTCCATACTTTCAACTTCATTTGTCAACACAGCCTGCCTCTTTGGTGAAGTACTAAAAAAGGCATAAGCTCTTTCAATTGTACCCATACAGTTCCTAATCTCTGCAACACTACACCCTTCAGAAATGGCCAGGTTTAAACAGTGAGCACTACAGTGAACATACTGGGCTTTGGGAAACTGTTTTCGTACAATGGCCTGAGCACCTCTGTAGGATCCACTCATGGCACTAGCACCATCATAACCTTGGCCTACGAGATATTCTGCATCCAGTCCCACACTTTTCAAACCAGACAATATGCTATTCGCAAGGCCTAACCCAGAAGCATCATTGATAGCAATATATTGCAGAAACTCCTCATGTACGGAATTATCTTGAACGAAACGGATACATAGTGACATTTGCTGCACACCGCTGATGTCTGTGGTCTCGTCAGCAAGAACAGAAACGTATTTAGCATTTTTCACCTGATCGACTAACCTTTTCAATATAATGTCATTCAAAGATGAAATAATTTCATTCTGAATCCGTGGGCTTACGTATGTTGCATTTAAGGATGATGTCATCAAATGTACCTTTAGTATTGTATCACCAGCTTCTGCTCGAAACTTGAGAAGAGACCTGAAATTTCCCTCCCCTTTCTTGAGAGGCTCATCTAAATTTACAGGTCCCGAATCCCTGTGACCACGGAAAGCAATGCCCATTCGAGCAAGGGAAATCACAGATTTAATTATTGGTATGAGTTTCTCCCTGTTGCATAATATGTTGGATTGAACACCCCTATCCAAGCTTACGTCAACAGCAGGTTTTGTACCTTTGTATATGGCGAGAAAGTTCGCAGCCTTTTCCGTACATGCCATATGATACTTGGTTTCTTGGTGTTTTTTGAAATCCTCCTTCGCATTTTTCCAGTTCATGTAAGGAAATTTTACTAGTTTACCTGGCGATGAAGATTGTTTCCCAACAACGGTGCAAAACAACGAACAATATTTACAAAAGGCTCCGTTCTTTGAAGGAGAATAAACTAGCCATTTCCACTCTGATAACCAGTTCAACTGAAATTTCAGATTCCTTGGACCCGATAAAGGGAAATTAAAATTGCTTCCAGGTGTTCAGGCATTTTCCAACAGTTCATTTTTCAGATAATCATCAATCTAAAGAAACAAGTAAATCACAACATTGAAATAATTAACATGTACCGACACATACGTAGGCCAAGGCCATACAAATACCGGTATAACATAATAGGTAAAGCATCGAAATGCAAATCAGTTACAGAAATAGCGATTATCATGAATCATATTGTAAACACACCTGTTGGCCAGCATAACCTCCTAAGTCTGTTCGATGTATTTGGTCGGTAGCCGGCTTGGTAGTAGCCGATAATTCTTCAGGTTCATTTTCAATTATTAAAGATGAACTACTTGCAATGGCAGTGTTGCATGTAACATCTACTCTTGGTTTTTTAATAATAAATCGATCCATTACGCATTACAAAGAAACTCGGAAAAAAGTGCGATTTACGATCTGGCAGTTCACAGATATGCACGTTTAAAGGAGCACGAAGCTGCGTTACGATAGTTACCAATCGCACACTTTAACAGTAAAACGACAATTTTGATATTTCATCTAGTGTAGTTATTATTGCTTTAAGGGGAAGAACAGCGAGGTCATCTGCCCCTCTTGCTCCGTTTAACATGTAGTTTAAGGGTGTTTACCCCAGGCCATAACCAGTAGCTAGCGCCAAAGCTGGAGAAGTCTCGTTGCGAGTTGAGTGGAGGTCATTTACCACGTGAAGAACGTGTTCACATTAAAAATATATTACAAAGGAGTAGCCTAAAGAAGCCTCACTGGCAGCAATTCAAAACATTTTCCAGGTGATAGATGGGACAATATAAGGAGTCATGTAAACTAATGTCTCGGGGGGGGGGGGGGGGTTAAACCCTACCCCCCCCCCCCCCCGTCGGTACGCCACTGGTCAGAAGTTGTGGTTTATGCCAATCAATGTCTTCCAAATCGCCTCAATTTTACAGGAAAGATCTTGCATCTCTTGAAGAGACAAAGGAAATATATTTATTTGTTTTTTAAGTGCGTTTAAACAAATGAAACAAGACGATAGCCCCTGCCAGAACTGTATAACGTCAAGTCCGCATAACAGCAAAGCCGGGCGGGTAGTATATACACATGGAGTGCTTACAAGTAACCGATCGCAACAAATGGCCATTCAACAAAAAATACTCACAGCAGTGACGAATTGCACTCAGATTTCATAAATATCGACAATTTGCTTAAAACGTGCATTTGAACGAACAAACAAACAAACAAACAAACAAACAAGACGATAGCCCCTGCCAGAACTGTGTTGCGTCGAACCCGCATAACAGGTAAGCCGGGAGGGTAGTTTATACACATGCGAGATTTCTCAAACATGCCCTCTAGTTGCCTATATTCTACTGATCCTTCACATCACATAACTATCCTGACAATTAAATGATAGATTATCGATGTATGGACTAAATAGATCTTAGTTTATGACCTACACTGTGTTAGAATAGACTATAGGACAACAATTTCAAACTCTTAGCTCAACATCCAAACATTGCAGCTATTTTAGAAAATGAGCACAAAATAAAAAAGAGAGAATTCATAATGTTGTAAGATAGCAAATTGGTGTTATTAGATTGCTAGCGCGTGCCCCATTTTAAAACAATGCTTTGGCTGTTGCCCAAGATACCTCTCTAGCACTGAAAAACATGTGTTTAAAGTCACATTGTGAGGCCCTATCTAAAATGCATTTAATAGTAGAACTACAGTATAGTGATGGTCCATTACACAAAGTTTCATTTCAATACCTTGATTAGGATATAAGAAATAAAAGCATATTTTAAACAATTCGCACATCTGCCGTATTTAATTTTTCAAAACTATTGAATTACATTATACGCCATATACCGTATAAAGCGCTAAATAAAGATTCACTATGTCAAGCTTTACTGCACCAGAAAAGCCTGGTTAAGTATTTGAACTTCGTTTGGATTTGTTGGTTTTGTGCCTATCGTGTTTTTGAAAGTCACATATGTAAACTTACTTTATGTTATTCTATCAACGTATATAATTTCAGTTTGGTTTCTGCAATCACCCTGGAGATATTGAGTATCGGCGAAATATTTGGCGCGACCACTATGTTGGCTAGATGACAATTATTGAAATTTGAAAGGCACGGTCGGGGTCGAAAGGGGTTAATAGTAAGTTCTTACCAAGTTTCATAAAATTCGCTCCAGTCAATCAAATTTTATTAGGGGGACACACACACGCATATATTTCAAATTATTAAAATAGGCTAATAAATTGAAACGATGTTGATTACATGTCTGAAAACCAATCTAAAGGTGTTCTAGGAGCTTCTCATTAAATGTATGCATCAATCTAGAAGAAAACATGTGCCTAGTAAACATGGGTCTTATAGGACATCTCATTATGCTGTATTTGCAGTGTTCACAGTAGGCTCACATTAAATTTAGACACTCCTCGAACACATTGCTCGGGACATCACGGTCTCCCTACCCGTTTATTTGGGCATATGTGGAATGGTCAGGTAACCTATACAATTGTAATGACTTCAGTAATGCTAGTAATTTTATGGGGTACAGGATTGTCAGTGCAACGGGACTTGGAATAAGCTACCATCTCGGTAGTGAGTGTGGGTGAACTCCGGGGCAATACTCCACTCCTTGACTCATTACAGTCATAACACGTGCTTAAGACCGTTCGGTTACTCTGGTAGGTTATCAATTGTTTGCCATGGGGTCACATAACGTCCTTCGAGTTGAGGCTAACACCAGTAGAGCTACACACACAGCAGAGGAGCGCATATGCAATGCCTATACATACATCCCAGACCAACCTAATGTTTCCATGAGTGCATTTGCGTCTTGTTGTTAGTCCTCGCCAGTGATGTCACATATGGACATCCGATGTTACACGGCGTGCGTTAGCGGACCTTTGCTTATTAGTAAGGGGTGGGAAGCGAGAGGGGGCGTTATGAAATGTCATTTTTTGCCTTTCACACTTATGAATTGACCAATACCCAGCCAGTAAATCTACTGACACGAAATGTCAACGGACTGCGCCAGGATTCCATCCTGCAACCTTGGACACATCAGACACGTTCACCTTATTGCGTAGAGAATAGCTTTCTTGGTTTTTTCCACCTCTACTCCAGGCAAATGCTGGGGTGTTACCTAACTTAAGGCCACGGCCACTTCCTACCCAAATCCTACCTCGATTACAAATACACACACTAGTGCTGAAATCACAGTGACACAGGTTATCAGACAGCTCCTACACACACCCAACTACACGGGGATATATGACCAAGATGTATCAAAGCCCCCAAAGAATCAACAACAACAACACCATCAGGTGAGAACGTAATCGCTGCACCACGCAGCTAGTCAAATATGCAGGACATTTGATTCAAGTTTCTTTGACTTCGATGATGTTTGATGACGCATGCTATTTAATATTATGTGAAGAGTGCCATGGCCTGGACGCTAAAACTACTGACCATGGCGCGAAATTATTATGTACATGGATTGGTTTTTTAGTTTTGGCACCAATGCTTCAGTGCCAAGTTGCAACAATGTTGGGCGCTGCCACTTTTACCGACGGTTGCTGCCCTGTATCCCTACTCTGAGAGCACATGGCCTCGTCCGTCCTCACCACCGCTCGTGCGCAGTCGCGCCTGTTTGATGAGTAGTGTGAGACCAGCGCTCGCGAAAGACAGTCGCAATGTTTTCCAAGCAGGAGCAGAGAACGTGGATACAAATTCAGTGTGCTAGGGGTCGCAGTGCTAAACAGTGTCACCGAGGATTGCAGGAAGCGTGCTGTGCAGCTGCGTTACCGTTCAGAACGGTAGGAAGATGGGTTGCAGCCTTTCGAGATGGACGCGAACGTGTGGAGCACATGCCTCGATCTGGTCACCCACCAGTAAGTGATGACAATGTGTAGATGGTGTCCGCGTTAGTAGAGGTGGATCGGAACGTGACGATTCGTCAATTAGAGCAAGATACCGGACTGGCGCATTCAACTGTCCTCCACATCCTGAAGGACTTACTGAAAATTAGGAAGATTGCGTCCAAATGGGCTCCGCATGACTTAACCGACATGCACAAATGGCTGCGATATGACGCTTGTCGTATGCAATTGCAGCGTTATGAGCGCGAAGGAGAGGCCTTCTTACGGCGTATCATAACCATTGACGAGACGTGGGCCAGATCTCATGAGCCACAGTTAAAACGCCAATCGAACGAGTGGCGGCACCACGGATCACCACGGAAACAAACAGTTCGACCAACCCCCACCAATGTGAAGGTAATGTTGATTCTTGCCTATGATTGGGATGGTGTGATCATTCACCATACTGTTCCCCGAGGGCAAACTGTTAATGCGGCGTACTATTGTTCGCTTCTGCAAGACCATCTCCGAGGAGCTCTGAAAAAGAAACGGCGCCACCACATGGTTACACCGCCCATCGGTCTGCATGGCAATGCTAGGGCACACACAGCAGGCATTGTGTCGGCATTGTTGGATCGCTGGGGCCGGGAGGTCCTCTATCACCCCCCATATTCTCCCGACATCAGTCCCTGCGACTTTGATCTCATCCCGAAGATGAAGATGACAATGCGCGGGGAGCGCTTCCGTACCATTGAAGACGTTAAGCAGGCTGCCGAGCTCTCTCTTCGTACCATCAATAGATTGAGCAGTGCCAACGGGATCCAACGACTTCCGCATCGCTGAGAACACGTTGTACGCAACGGTGGGGACTACATCGAGGGCCTGTGAAACTTGGAACCATCTAAGTGAGTTATTAATCCAGTTATAAGTAAGGTGCCAAAACTAAAAAACCAACCCATGTATATGGAGAACATAAATATAATGTTCTCTCAGGGAAGTGAAATTTACCGTCTTGGGAAGGACATTAGAAATAAGACCTGGAATTTTGTCCCTTATATTTATCAGCGTTATAAATAACAACAGCAACACTCCCTCCCTAAGGCCCCTGCTCCAATGATCAATCAGTGGCATGTACAGAACTACTTCATATCCTATCCTAGAGCAAAGCCATCCTTACCATGATGGATGGTTTCATACAAGAGTAGACTATAAATAAGAAAGAGTTACGACCGACTGCGGGAAATAATAGCCCGAACACGCAATTCCTGTTGCCAGGACAACGTAATGTCAGGTGTCAATATCCAAATGTATGGTCATTTTATGTCAGGCATTGATTTGTAACTCCCCGAGTATCCCCGACATCTTAATATGAATGGTGATAAAATTTAGCCAGTCCTGGTCACAAGATAGGCCCTATTCAGAAGTCCTCTCTGAAAATTTCATTAAGAATTGTTGGGCCACTTTGACGCCAACCCCGGACAAACTAACAGGCAGACCGAAACTTTACGTCATATATAGGGATATTGGAATGTCCTCCTTACGATATAAATCTTTCGTAAGAAGTCAGACCTGGGTAAGTCTTTCGTGAGTTTTACAAGGGTTATTGCACGTTTGAGACCTCCTATTACTGACGTTGGCAAGCCTGGAGTCGCTTAAATCTTTATTAATTAGCTATTGGGTGCGTACAATGTTAAAGTAAATTTTGATCAAAATTGCGTCACTAGTTTTTATGGTATGTGTATGGTTGGTACCGCCTATTAGTAACGGTCGACAACACTGGAAAGGCCTAGAACTTAGAAATTATCGATTGGCGTGGCGACTATATTCGCACAAATTTTCGTGAATCTAGGGGCAGTCGTTTGCAAGTTCTTTGAGGTTAATTCTAAAGTTGTTACCACCATTATTAATGCATGACACCGGCCGCGGTGGCCGAGAGCGCTGAGGCGCTACCTCGTGCCCGCTGGTATCGGGAGAGCGTGGGCTCGAATCCCACCTCGGCCGTCCCGAAAATGGTTTTCGTGGTTTCCCATGTTCACCACCAGGCAAATGCCGGGACGGTTCCTTTCAATAGGTCCACGGCCGATTTCCTTCCAATATCACTTCCCTGGCCCGTCCTGAAAAGAAAAGTACATGGCCATTGGCTGAATTAATAAAATTATTATTAATGGATGACAACAATGAAATTCAGTGAATTGTATACTGGTGGTGCGCACTATTTTCGTATATATTTTGGTCAAAATTGGATAAACTGTAAAGTTCTCCTACAAACAGTTGGAACAATAATATTGGTGTAGAGATTTGAAGCCAATATTTTGCTCATACAAATTAACTTTCTGTACCTTTTCAGTCGGTCAACACGATTATGCCCAATGAATGGGCGGGATACAAGATAAAAATATATAAATACACTCCTGGAAAAAATTACATGTATTAGTTAATATTCACAATTAAATTGGGCAATTTAGGATTACGCGTTTAGACCCTTAGTTAGTTAGTTAGTTATTGTTGTCTTAAGGGGCTGAACTACGAGGTCATCTGCCCCAAGTTTCGACCCTCAAGTGGCCATAATCAGATTCTGATCACTGAGTTCAAATTTTAAATTTTCACTAATGTAAATTCACTATTGTAGTACAATTGTATTGTTAGGTGAAAACCCGATCGGAAAACACCTACACAATACTAACCTAACAAAGAAAAACCCGCACGCAAAATCAGACGTATATTTATTCGCATGCCAAGAGGACGGATGTAATGCTAATTACGTCGGGCAAAGTGGTAGACCGGATTAATATATAAAGAACACAAAAATGCGATTAAACACAACAAACACTCAGCCATATGCGAACACATGTATGAAGACAATCACCGTTTTACCGAGAGGGGATTCCAACCCACGCTCTTCCGATGCTAGCAAAGCACTAATTAACGTGATAGTGCTCCCGGCCACCGTGGCCAATTTGTTGTAACTTGAGTAAATAAAATCATAATTGAATGCAAAAATTGAACAGCGAGAAGCGTGGGCAATGATGAAAATATGCAATCAACCATGGATATCTGTTTGCCGGGATGGACGTTGCATCGTCTGCTAGTGAAAATAAAGTAACTTTTGCCACCATGTTTTGCCATCATATTGAAACAAATAATAATAATGTTATTGGTTTTACGTCCATTTTATGTACTTTTATCTAAACGGAAATAATTCCATGGTTTCCCTGGTATGAACTATATTCATACAACATTTCAGCCAACTCGGCTGAGAAGTTTTTACGTGAAAAAAAAAAACAACAACAAAATGTTCAGTAAAGTTTCTCCAAAATGCATGGGTATTGCTAATATAACTCTTTGTCCTTTTCCTGGAGTATAATTGAATGTTGGTTGTAGTAGCTTGATGAAATACAACGTGCTATACCGATATTACACATGAATATGAGGTGCTCTTTTCTAGTGCTACCTCTGTACCAAATTTCGTTCAATTAAGCTTCACAGTATTTGAATTGATAGGGGAAATCGATTTTCACACATACATGCCCGCCATCTGCAAACTATTGGGCTGATGATCTTGTAGTTTGGTCAAAATATGCTTCCCACATAAAGGTATGCTGTTGCAAAATTTGGTAGAGATCAGATTATTACGTAGGCCGTAATTTGATTTAAGCTTTCGACATTTGGGTGGCCGCCATTACGTTTCCGTCAAGAAGGCGGCAGTATAAAACATGACACTGAGGTGCACGTTGCTAGTGCTATCTTTGTACGAAATTTTGTTCAATTAGGTTTCACCGTGTTTGAAAAGATAGGGGGAATCGATTTGCACACATACATGGCCGCCATCCACAAAGTATTGGGCTGATGACCTGGTAGTTTGGTCAAAAGATTCTTCATAATTAAAGGTAGATCGTTGAAAAATTTGGTGGAGATCAGATGATTAGATTGGTCGCAATTTGATTTAAGCTTTTAACATTTGGGTGGCCGCCATTACGTTTTCGTCAAGATGGCGGCGATATAAAATATGACATTAAGGTGTCCTTTACTAGTGCTACCTCTGTACAAAATTTCGTTCCATTCTGTTTCACCGTGTGTGAATTGACAGAGGGAATCGATTTCCACACGTACATGGCCGCCATCTGCAAACTATAGGCCTGATGACCTTTTAGATTAGTTAAAAGACGCTCACCATATACATATATATTGTTGCAAGATTTGGTAGAGATCGGATGATTAGGTTAGCCGAAATTAGAGTTAATCTTTGAACATTTGGGTGGCCGCCTTTACGTTTCCGTCAAGATGGCGGCGATATAAAACATGACACTGAGGTGCCATTTGCTAGTTCTACCTCTTTACCGAATTTCGTTCAATTCGGTTTCACCATGTTCGAATTGATACGGGGGGACACAGATATTCAGAGTACACAGTCGCACACACACACACACAAACACACAGACAGACACACAATTTTTGGCCCTGTGTAGATCTCATAAGTCTACTTTCATTTTTTGCAAAAATCGAAAGTAAGCTAAAAACAAACAAAAAAGAACCGAACAGACACCACTAGACCTTTTATATAAGTATAGATATCTAACGAACATGATGGCCGAGAGCGCTTACCTGCTACCTCGTGCCTCGCTGGCATCAGGAGAGTGGGTTTGAATCCCATCTCGGCTTCGTGGTTTCCGTGGTTTCCAATTTTCACCACAGGCAAATATCGGGACGGTTCCTTTTAACAGGTCCACGGCTGAATTCCTTCCTAAATACGATCCTTCACCCTTCCTTAATTAGACCCAAGTTAACGGACATCTGGGCGATCGGCCTGTCAACCCCTCCAATTGTATCTGCTAACAAAGTGTGTTCAGCTCCCAGACACAGTCCTTGCGACGGTAGAGGAATGATCTCTCGCAGAGTCCGTGGTGAAGCCAAGCCAGGGGCAAAAATATATTAGTGTAGATTATAACGAGCAACTTTAAACATTTGGTTTCATCTTAAGTGCAATTCATTCTGGTGCGATTTTCTTCCAATTTTAGTAACATTTAATAAATAATGCATTATTTATAATTTTCTAACGTTAAACATATCACTGTATCGTTACCTACGACTTAAAAGATATTAATACAAATACTACACGCATACTTTTTCAATAAATAAGGAATAAAAATATGAAATATTGAGTATTTGTGATCGGATTTTAATGGATTTCGTTATTCGATGTTTTCACAAATATCGGTTGAGGGTGAATGTGCTACGGTGCTGCAGCACCCCGAGCATTTTATGTTCCTAGTATTTTTTTAAGTATCCGTAACTTTATTTATATTTTTTAATTGTAAACTTTTAAATTAACGAACCTGTTGGATCAAATGTAGTGTGCTGCCGTCTGTCGGCTAGTAAAAGCATTCTGCGCCCAGCAACTAGTCATAGTTAGTCCTTGATGTTCTGCATACCTTGCTGTGCAAGTCAGGCTTGCGCTTTAATCTCTACTTAGTATAAAACTAAGTTCCCGATTCTTGGATGTCACGGGTAATTTCGAGAAAACTGGATGGATTTTGATGCGGTTTTCACCAAAGTAAAGGGTATCTCAAGGAAGGTTTCTGTAGAAAAGAATTCATTTATGATCAAAGGAAGCCAAACAGTAACGATTTCAGTGAAAAAGTCGAAAAAAAACCTGGCGTCCGTGCGCTTTTTAAGCTTACTGGGCAAACCTTAGCAAATATCTTGGGTAGTAAGAGTGTAAGAATTGTTCAGCATCAAAAGTTCTACAAATAAGTCCGCGAGAGCATATCTCTATCTTCAATACATCGTCCACTATAACTGATTTTACGTTTTCATTTCTTCCAACAATCTCCATTCAATCACCGAAGCGTCAGTTTACGAGCTAGCACGTAAAGCATTCATAACTGTTCCCGGGCGCCCCGGGACTGATTGCTAGTCTATATATATAAAGCCCAATTTTGTCTGTCTGTCTGTCTGTCTGTCTGTCTGTCTGTTATTTACCTACAAATCTACACCGTTTCAACGATCTGAACTAAAAAATTTAAACTTACCCTTTGGAACCCTGCGGGTAACCCTGTCCACTTTCAATTTCGGACAGACCACACCATTCCCTGTATTTAGGCCCTTTGGCACAAATCAACACCGTTTCATCGATCTGAACCAAAATGTGTATACTTACCATTTGGAACCCTGCGGGTAAAACAGTCCACTTTAAATTTCGGACAGACCACACCTTTCCCTGCATTTAGGCCCTTTGGCACAAAACTACACCATTCCACCGATCTGAACCAAAATTTGTGTACTTACCCTTTGGAACCCTATGAGTGAAATTTCGGACACACCACTCCATTCCCTGCATTTAGGTCCTTTGGCACAAACCTACACCGTTTCACCGATCTGAACCAAAATTTGTATACCTACACTTTGGAAACCTGCGGGCAACAATGTTCACTTTAAATTTCGGACAGACCACACCATTCAAGTGTCCATCATCAAATTCTCATCACTGTGTTCAAATTCTAAATTTTCACTAATGTAAATTCACTATTGTAGACAATTGAATCGTTAGGTGAAAACCCGCTCGGAAAACACCTACTCAATACTAACCTAACAAAGAAAAACCGACACGCAAAATCAGACGTATATTTGTTCACATGCCAAGATGACGGATGTAATGCTAATTACGTCGGGAAAAGTGGTAGAACGGAATAATATATAAAAAACACAAAATTACGATTAAACGCAACAAACACTCAGCCATATGCGAACACATGTATGACAACAATCACCGTTTTACCGAGAGGGGATTCCAACCCACGCTTTCCCGATGCTAGCAAAGCACTAATTAACGTGATAGTGCTCCCGGCCACCGTGGCCAGTTTGTTGTAACTTGAGTAAATAAAATCTTAATTGAATGCAAAAATTGAACAGCGAGAAGCGTGGGCAAGGATGAAAATATGCAACCAACCATGGATATCTGTTTGCCGGGTTGGACGTTGCATCGTCTGCTAGTGAAAATAAAGTAACTTTTGCCACCATGTTTTGCCATCATATTGAAACAAATAATAATAATGTTATTGGTTTTACGTCCATTTATCTAAACGGAAATAATTCCATGGTTTCCCTGGTATGAACTATGTTCATGCAACATTTCAGCTAACTCGGCTCAAATTTTTTTACGTGAAAAAAGAAAAAAAAAACAAGATGTTCAGTAAAGAACATATAGCCTAGATTCTCCTAAATGCATGGGTATTGTTATTATAACTCTTTGGAGTATCTTGAATGTTGGTTGTAGTAGCTTGATGATATACAACGTGCTATACCGATATTAAACATGATTATGAAATGCTCTTTGCTAGTGCTACCTCTGTAGCAAATTTCGTTTAATTAGGTTTCACCGTGTTTGAATTGATAGGGGAAATCGATTTGCACACATACATGGCCGCCATCTGTAAACTATTGGGCTGATGATCTTGTAATTTGGTCAAAATATGCTTCCCATACGAAGGTATGTTGTTGCAAAATTTGGTAGAGATCAGATTATTAGGTAGGTCGTAATTTGATTTAAGCTTTCAACATTTGGGTGGCCGCCATTATTTTCCGTCAAGAAGGCGGCAATATAAAACATGACATTGAGGTGCACGTTGCTAGAGCTACCTCTGTACCAAATTTTGTTCAATTCGGTTTCTCCGTGTTTGAAAAGATAGGGGGAATCGTTTTGCACACATACATGGCCGCCATCAGCAAAGTATTGGGCTGATGACCTGGTAGTTTGGTCAAAAGATTCTTCCTACATAAAGGTAGATCGTTGAAAAATTTGGTGGAGATCAGATGATTAGGTTGGACGCAATTTAATTTATACTTTTAACATTTGGGTGGCCGCTATTACGTTTCCGTCAAGATGGCGGCGATATAAAACATGACGCTGAGGTGGACGTTGCTAGTGCTACCTCTGTACTAAAATTTGTTCAATTCGATTTCACCGTGTTTGAAAAGATAGGGGGAATCGATTTGCACACATACATGGCCGCCATCCGCAAAGTATGGGCTGATGGCCTGGTAGTTTGGTCAAAAGATTCTCCATACATAAATGCAGATTCTTGCAAAATTTGGTGCAGATCAGATGATTCGGTTGGTCGCAATTTGATTTAAGCTTTTAACATTTGGGTGGCCGCCATTACGTTTTCCTCAATATGGCGGCGATATAAAATATGACACTAAGGTGTCTTTTACTAGTGCTACCTCTGTACCAAATTTCGTTCAATTAGGTTTCACCGAGTTTGAATTGATAGGGGGAATCGATTTGCAAACATACATGGTCGCCATCTGCAAACTATCGGACTGATGACCTTGTAGATTAGTTAAAAGACGCTCACCTTATAAATATATATTGTTGCAAAATTTGGTAGAGATCGGATGATTAGGTAAGCGGAAATTTGTTTTAATCTTTGAACAATTGGGTGGCCGCTATTACGTTTCCGTCAAAATGGCGGCGATATAAAACATGACACTGAGATGCCCTTTGCTAGTTCTACCTCTGTACCAAATTTCGTTCAATTCGGTTTCACCGTGTTCGAATTGATAGGGGGGGGGGGACAGACATTCACAGTACACACACTCACTCACACACACAACCACACACAGACACACAGACAGACACAAAATTTTTGGCCCTGTGTAGATCTCATAAGTCTACTTTCATTTTTTTGCAAAAATCGAAAGTAGCCTAAATACAAACAAAAGAGAACCGAACACCTTGGACACCGACCTTTTATATAAGTATAGATGTCTAACGGACATGATGGCCGAGAGCGCTCACGTGCTACCTCGTGCCTCGCTGGCATCAGGAGAGTGGGCTTAAATCACATCTTGCCTTCGTGGTTTCCATGGTTTCCCATTTTCACCGGTTCCTTTTAACAGGTCCACGGCCGACTTCCTCCCTAAATATGATCCTTGACCCTTCCTTAATTAGACCCAAGTTAACGGTCTTCTGGGCGATCTGCCTGTCACCATCGCTAGTTGTATCTGCTAACAAAGTGTGTTCAGCTCCCAGACACCGTCCTTGCGACGGTAGAGGAATGATCTCTCGCAGAGTCCGTGGTGAAGCCAAGCTAGGGGCAAAATATATTAGTGTAGATTATATTTTAATGGAAGTTTCAATAAGTTCCAGAATAAACATTTGGTTTCATCTTAAGTGCAATTCATTCAGGTGTGATTGTCTTCCAATTTTAGTAACATTTCATAAATAATGCATTATTTACAATTTTCTATCGTTAAACATATTACTGTATCGTTACCTACGACTTAAAAGAAATTAGCGTAATAAAATTATACACGCATGCTTTTTCAATTAATAAAAATAACAATATGAAATATTGAGTATTTGCGATCGAATTTTAATGGATTTTTTTTATTATTCGAAGTTGTCACAATATCGGTTGAGGGTGAATGTGCTACGGTGCTGCAGCACCCCGAGCATTTTATATTCCTAGTGTTATTTTACAGTTTGCGAAACTTTTTTTCAATTTTTTATTTGTAACCTCATAAATTAACTAACCTGTTGGATCACATGTACTGTGGTGCCATCTGTCGGCTAGTTAAAGCATTCTGTGCCCAGCAACTACTGTCGACCAAAGTATTATGTGCACTCTTGTTTGCAGGTTGTTTGTGAAGTAACCAATAGACCTACATAAAATCCAATAACATCATCATTTTCGTCGTTCTATTTTACGTTAGCTCATGTAGGTTTGGAATTTTTAATTTATATTTTAATATTTTTTTGTCGCAGTTGGAACACAAAAGTGCACGTTTTTAAGCGTGTTTCAACCATGCGTCATATTTAGGAATTATTATCTCAAAATCTCGTCATCAGATCGAATCCAACTTTTAACACAATATGCATTGGAATGTTGTATAACTGGTTTATTAATTTCAAAATTTTACGTGTCCAAGAAAAAAAGTTGTTATGATTTTTGTAAGGTAACTTTTTCTCGGCTCTGGGTGGTTGGAAAATGTAGTTCTTGGTCGCGATGTAATCCTTATACATCAAAACGTTATGCTGTATGACTGTGAAATACGTAAATTAACTCACTTATTTTATATCGGTTTGTATTTGTAGGCGGAAATAACACATCGTTCACCAGCTACCCGCTCCCGGAAAAGCTGTACAGCGTTGCCGAAAAGGAGCCCATCACGCATCATGGCGTGCCTCGCTCGGAAGTGATGGGCTCCATCACAGCAACGCTGTACAACTCTCCCTGGAGCGGGTAGCTGGTGAACGATGTGTTATTTCCGCCTACAAATACAAACCGACATAAAATAAGTGAGTTAATTTACATATTTCACAGTCATACAGCATAATGTTTTGAAGTATAAGGATTACATCGCGTCCAAGAACTACATTTTCTAACCACCCCGAGCCGAGAAAAAGTTACCTTACAAAAATTATAACAACTTTTTTTCTTGGACACACCAAAATTTTGAAATTAATAAACCAGTTATACAACATTCCAATGTATATTGTGTTAAAATTTGGTTTCGATCGGATGACGGGTTTTTGAGATAATAATTCTTAAATGTGACGCATGGTTGAAACACGCTTAAAAACGTGCACGTTTTGTGTTCCAATTGCGACAAAAATATTAAAATATAAATTAAAAATTCCAAACCTACATGAGCTAACGTAAAATAGAACGACGAAAATGATGATGTTATTGGATTTTATGTAGGTCTATTGGTTACTTCACAAACAACCTTCAAACTCGAGTATACATAATACTTTGGTCGACAGTAGTCATAGTTAGTCCTTGATGTTCTGCAAACCTTGCTGTGCAAGTCAGGCATGCGCTTTAATCTCTACTTAGTATAACACAAAGTTCCCGATTTTTGGATGTCGCGGGTAATTTCGAGAAACACCGGATGGATGTTGATACGGTTTCCACCATTCTGTAAAGGATATCTCGAGGAATGTTTCTGTAGAAAATTATTTATTTATGATCAAAGGAAGCCAAACAGTAACGATTTCAGTGAAAAAGTCGAAAATAAACCCTGTCGTCCGTGCAAATTTTAAGCTTACTGGGCAAACCATTAAAACTATCTATATAGTATGAGTGTAAGAATAATTGTTCAGCACGAAAAGTTCTACAAATAAGTCCGCGAGAGCATATCCCTATCTTCAATACATCGTTAACCATAAGTGCTATTACGTTTTTTATTCTTCCAACAATCTCCATTCAATTACCGAGGCGACAGTTCACGAGCTAGCACGTAATGCATTCATAACTGTTCCCGGGTGAAGCCGGGACTGATTGCTAGTCTATATATAGAGCTCAATGTTTGTCTGTCTGTTTGTCTGTCTGACTGTCTGTTATTTATACAAATCTACACCGTTTCACCGATCTGAACCAAAATTTGTAAACTTACCCTTTGGAACCCTGCGGGTAACCCTGTCAACTTTAAATTTCGGACAGACCACTCAATTCCCTGCATATAGACCCTTTGTCATAAATCTACACCGTTTCACCGATCTGAACCAAAATTTGTATACTTACCCTTTGGAACCCTGCGGGTAACACTGTCCACTTTATATTTCGGACAAACGTCTCCATTCCCTGCATTTAGGCCCTTTGGCACAAATCTACACCGTTTCATCGATCTGAACCAAAATTTGTATACTAACCTTTTGGAACCCTGAGGGTAACACTGTCCACTTTAAATTTCGGTCAGACCTCACCATTCCCTGCATTTAGGCCCTTTGGCACAAATCTACACCGTTTCACCGATCTGAACCAAAATTTGTATACTTACCCTTTGGAATCCTGCGGGTAACACTGTCCACTTTAAATTTCGGACAGACTACTCCATTCTCTGCATTTAGGCCCTTTGGCACAAATCTACACCGTTTCATCGAGCTGAACCGAAGTTGGTAATTTACCCTTTGGAACCCTGTGGGTAACACTGTCCACTTTATATTTCGGACAGACCATTCCATTCCCTGCATTTAGGCCCTTTGGCACAAACCTACACCGTTTCATCGATCTGAACCAAATATTGTATACTTACCCTTTGGAACCCTGCGGGTAACACTGTCCACTTTAAATTTCTGACAGACTACTCCATTCAAGTGGCCATAATCAAATTCTCACCACTGTGTTCAAATTCTAAATTTTCACTTATGTAAATTCTTTATTGTAGACAATTGTATCGTTAGGTGAAAACCCGCTCGGAAAACACCTACTCAATACTAACCTAACAAAGAAAAACCGACACGCAAAATCAGACGTATATTTATTCACATGCCAAGATGACGGATGTAATGCTAATTACGTCGGGCAAAGTGGTAGACCGGATTAATATATAAAGAACACAAAAATGGGATAAAAACGCAACAAACTCTCAGCCATATGCGAACACATGTATGACAACAATCACCGTTTTACCGAGAGGGGATTCCAACCCACGCTTTCCCGATGCTAGCAAAGCACTAATTAACGTGATAGTGCTCCCGGCCACCGTGGCCAGTTTGTTGTAACTTGAGTAAATACAATCTTAATTGAATGCAAAAATTGAACAGCGAGAAGCGTGGGCAATGATGAAAATATGCAACCAACCATGGATATCTGTTTGCCAGGTTGGACGTTGCATCGTTTGCTAGTGAAAATAAAGTAACTTTTGCCACCATGTTTTGCCATCATATTGAAACAAATAATAATAATGTTATTGGTTTTACGTCCATTTATCTAAACGGAAATAATTCCATGGTTTCCCTGGTATGAACTATGTTCATGCAACATTTCAGCTAACTCGGCTCAAAAGTTTTTACGTGAAAAAAAGAAAAAAAAAACAAGATGTTCAGTAAAGAACATATAGCCTAGTTTCTCCAAAATGCATGGGTATTGTTATTATAACTCTTTGTTCTTTTCATGGAGTATAATTGAATGTTGGTTGTAGTAGCTTGATGAAATACAACGTGCTATACCGATATTACACATGAATATGAAGTGCTCTTTCCTAGTGCTACCTCTGTAGCAAATTTCGTTCAATTAGGTTTCACCGTGTTTGAATTGATAGGGGAAATCGATTTGCACACATACATGCCCGCCATCTGTAAACTATTGGGCTGATGATCTTGTAATTTGGTCAAAATATGCTTCCGATATAAAGGTATGTTGTTGCAAAATGTGGTAGAGATCAGATTAAGAGGTAGGTCGTAATTTGATTTAAGCTTTCGACATTTGGGTGGCCGCCATTACGTTTCCGTCAAGAAGGCGGTAATATAAAACATGACACTGAGGTGCACGTTGCTAGAGCTACCTCTGTACCAAATTTTGTTCAATTCGGTTTCTCCGTGTTTGAAAAGATAGGGGGAATCGTTTTGCACACATACATGGCCGCCATCAGCAAAGTATTGGGCTGATGACCTGGTAGTTTGGTCAAAAGATTCTTCCTACATAAAGGTAGATCGTTGCAAAATTTGGTGGAGATCAGATGATTAGGTTGGACGCAATTTAATTTATACTTTTAACATTTGGGTGGCCGCTATTACGTTTCCGTCAAGATGGCGGCGATATAAAACATGACGCTGAGGTGGACGTTGCTAGTGCTACCTCTGTACTAAATTTTGTTCAATTGGATTTCACCGTGTTTGAAAAGATAGGGGGAATCGATTTGCACACATACATGGCCGCCATCCGCAAAGTATGGGCTGATGGCCTGGTAGTTTGGTCAAAAGATTCTCCATACATAAATGTAGATTCTTGCAAAATTTGGTGCAGATCAGATGATTCGGTTGGTCGCAATTTGATTTAAGCTTTTAACATTTGAGTGGCCGCCATTACGTTTTCGTCAATATGGCGGCGATATAAAATATGACACTAAGGTGTCCTTTACTAGTGCTACCTCTGTACCAAATTTCGTTCAATTAGGTTTCACCGAGTTTGAATTGATAGGGGGAATCGATTTGCAAACATACATGGTCGCCATCTGCAAACTATCGGGCTGATGACCTTGTAGATTAGTTAAAAGACGCTCACCTTATAAATATGTATTGTTGCAAAATTTGGTAGAGATCGGATGATTAGGTAAGCGGAAATTTGTTTTAATCTTTGAACAATTGGGTGGCCGCTATTACGTTTCCGTCAAAATGGCGGCGATATAAAACATGACACTGAGTTGCCCTTTGCTAGTTCTACCTCTGTACCAAATTTCGTTCAATTCGGTTTCACCGTGTTCGAATTGATAGGGGGGGGGGGGGACAGACATTCACAGTACACACACTCACTCACACACACAACCACACACAGACACACAGACAGACACAAAATTTTTGGCCCTGTGTAGATCTCATAAGTCTACTTTCATTTTTTTTGCAAAAATCGAAAGTAGCCTAAATACAAACAAAAAAGAACCGAACACCTTGAACACCGACCTTTTATATAAGTATAGATGTCTAACGGACATGATGGCCGAGAGCGCTCACGTGCTACCTCGTGCCTCGCTGGCATCAGGAGAGTGGGCTTGAATCACATCTCGCCTTCGTGGTTTCCATGGTTTCCCATTTTCACCGGTTCCTTTTAACAGGTCCACGGCCGACTTCCTCCCTAAATATGATCCTTGACCCTTCCTTAATTAGACCCAAGTTAACGGTCTTCTGGGCGATCTGCCTGTCACCATCGCTAGTTGTATCTGCTAACAAAGTGTGTTCAGCTCCCAGGCACCGTCCTTGCGACGGTAGAGGAATGATCTCTCGCAGAGTCCGTGGTGAAGCCAAGCTAGGGGCAAAATATATTAGTGTAGATTATATTTTAATGGAAGTTTCAATAAGTTCCAGAATAAACATTTGGTTTCATCTTAAGTGCAATTCATTCAGGTGTGATTGTCTTCCAATTTTAGTAACATTTCATAAATAATGCATTATTTACAATTTTCTATCGTTAAACATATTACTGTATCGTTACCTACGACTTAAAAGAAATTAGCGTAATAAAATTATACACGCATGCTTTTTCAATTAATAAAAATAACAATATGAAATATTGAGTATTTGCGATCGAATTTTAATGGATTTTTTTTATTATTCGAAGTTTTCACAATATCGGTTGAGGGTGAATGTGCTACGGTGCTGCAGCACCCCGAGCATTTTATATTCCTAGTGTTATTTTACAGTTTGCGAAACTTTTTTTCAATTTTTTATTTGTAACCTCTTAAATTAACTAACCTGTTGGATCACATGTACTGTGGTGCCATCTGTCGGCTAGTTAAAGCATTCTGTGCCCAGCAACTACTGTCGACCAAAGTATTATGTGCACTCTTGTTTGCAGGTTGTTTGTGAAGTAACCAATAGACCTACATAAAATCCAATAACATCATCATTTTCGTCGTTCTATTTTACGTTAGCTCATGTAGGTTTGGAATTTTTAATTTATATTTTAATATTTTTTTGTCGCAGTTGGAACACAAAAGTGCACGTTTTTAAGCGTGTTTCAACCATGCGTCACATTTAGGAATTATTATCTCAAAAGCCCGTCATCAGATCGAATCCAACTTTTAACACAATATGCATTGGAATGTTGTATAACTGGTTTATTTATTTCAAAATTTTACGTGTCCAAGAAAAAAAGTTGTTATGATTTTTGTAAGGTAACTTTTTCTCGGCTCTGGGTGGTTGGAAAATGTAGTTCTTGGTCGCGATGTAATCCTTATACATCAAAACGTTATGCTGTATGACTGTGAAATACGTAAATTAACTCACTTATTTTATATCGGTTTGTATTTGTAGGCGGAAATAACACATCGTTCACCAGCTACCCGCTCCCGGAAAAGCTGTACTGCGTTGCCGAAAAGGAGCCCATCACGCATCATGGCGTGCCTCGCTCGGAAGTGATGGGCTCCATCACAGCAACGCTGTACAGCTTTTCCTGTTATTGGATTTTATGTAGGTCTATTGGTTACTTCACAAACAACCTTCAAACTCGAGTACACATAATACTTGGGTCGACAGTAGTCATAGTTAGTCCTTGATGTTCTGCATACCTTGCTGTGCAAGTCAGGCATGCGCTTTAATCTCTACTTAGTATAACACAAAGTTCCCGATTCTTGGATATCGCGGGTAATTTCGAGAAACACCGGATGGATTTTGATACGGTTTCCACCATTCTGTAAAGGATATCTCGAGGAAGGTTTCTGTAGAAAATAATTTATTTATGATCAAAGGAAGCCAAACAGTAACGATTTCAGTGAAAAAGTCGAAAATAAACCCTGGCGTCCGTGCACTTTTTAAACTTACTGGGCAAACCATTAAAACTATCTATATAGTATGAGTGTAAGAATAATTGTTCAGTACGAAAAGTTCTACAAATAAGTCCCCGAGAGCATATCCCTATCTTCAATACATCGTTAACCATAAGTGCTATTACGTTTTTTTATTCTTCCAACAATCTCCATTCAATTACCGAGGCGACAGTTCACGAGCTAGCACGTAATGCATTCATAACTGTTCCCGGGTGAAGCCGGGACTGATTGCTAGTCTATATATAGAGAGCTCAATGTTTGTCTGTCTGTTTGTCTGTCTGACTGTCTGTTATTTATACAAATCTACACCGTTTCACCGATCTGAACCAAAATTTGTAAACTTACCCTTTGGAACCCTGCGGGTAACCCTGTCAACTTCAAATTTCGGACAGACCACTCAATTCCCTGCATTTAGTCCATTTGTCATAAATCTACAGTGTTTCACCGATCTGAACCAAAATTTGTATACTTACCCTTTGGAACTCTGCGGGTAACACTGTCCACTTTATATTTCGGACAAACGACTCCATTCCTTGCATTTAGGCCCTTTGGCACAAATCCACACCCTTTGGAATCCTGCGGGTAACACTGTCCACTTTAAATTTCGGACAGACTACTCCATTCCCTGCATTTAGGCCCTTTGGCACAAATATACAGCGTTTCTTCGATCTGAACCGAAGTTGGTAATTTACCCTTTGGAACCCTGTGGGTAACACTGTCCACTTTATATTTCGGACAAACCACTCCATTCCCTGCATTTAGGCCCTTTGGCACAAATCTACACCGTTTCATCGATCTGAACCAAAATTTGTATACTTACCCTTTGGAAACCTGCGGGTAACACTGTCAACATTAAATTTCGGACAGACCACACCATTCCCCGCATTTAGGCCCTTTGGCACAAATCTACACGGTTTCACCGATCTGAACCAAAATTTGTATACTTACCCTTTGGAACCCTGCGGGTAAGACTGACCACTTTAAATTTCGTACAGACTACTCCATTCCCTGCATTTTGGGCCCTTTGGCACAAATCTACACCGTTTCATCGATTTGAACCATAATTTGTATACTTACCCTTTTGAACCCTGCGGGTAACACTGTCTACTCTAAATTTCGGACAGATGAATCTATTCCCTGCATTTAGGCCCTTAACACAAATCTACAGCTTATCACCTAAATGCACCGAAGTTTACTTACTTACCCTTTGAAACCCTGTTGGTATCACTCTCCACTTTAAATTTCGGACAGACCATTCCATTCCCTGCATTTAGGCCCTTTAGCACAAATCTACACATTTTCCCCTAATTGCGTCGAATTTTACATACTTGCCCTTTGAAACCCTGGTGGTAACACTGTCCACTTGATATTTTGGACACCCCTCTCCATTCTCTACATTTAGAATAATAGACAAAAGGAACTTGAAAACCACTTTTAAGGCCCTAAAACCATTCATGTCCGTAGTAGTGTAACTGTAAGAATATATTAATAGGTCTATTGTTGGCTGGCAATGCGAGTTGCAGCACGTTGCTCCTACCATTGTTCTGGTGAAGAATTGCGAAAACGGTTACATCTTGCAGTCACGAGGAGTAATTAGTGCAAAAAGATTTCTTAGGCCCCTTGAAACAGTTATCATCATGAACATATTATGCCTCTGTGTAAGTGCGATGGTGTTGGTGCAGTACATTGAGGTTATCAACTGCAATAAGCGTTGGTGCTTTCAAATTTACATTAATTTATTCCGATCCTTATCCTTCAGCGCTATGTGGTGATAAATGACACTAATTCTACGCAGGAGCTCGGGACAGACGAAGTTTTCCAACGTGCTCTTAGTATTTTCCTATGGCGCTATGTGACAAAAGACGACGCTATTGGTCTCTACTTTTCTAACATCCTCGGCAGTGTCTTTTGTTTCACTTACTCCTCTTTCTAATCATATTTTTCCATTCGTTTGTAAATTACATGTGTCAGTACTGTAGTTAATAAATTGCCGTTTCCCTATTCATTATTTTCATTATCATTACTGGAAAATGACCTCAATGTTACGCCTATTATTATGTAGGCTACTACTTATCACCCCCACTACCACCACCACAACCACAAAAAAAATCTTCTTCTTCTGAGAGTTGTTATTATCACGTGCCAGTTCTGCAGTAGTATTCATTATCATCCATAAAACAAATAAATCCACCGGGCAAAGCCGGGCACTACTGCTAGTTTTAAATAATCACGTAGCAGACGTCACATCTGAACTCTCGGTTAAATAGCATTACGGTTTGTGCGACTCCTAGTGCCGCCAGAAGCCCCTAGAAGCACGAAGATAACTTTTGTGGTGTTCGTCGGGAACATTGTGGTCGCGTTTTGTTAGGTATTGGGGGAGATGTTTTGTTGTTGTTGTGTTGATTCATTTTGGGGCTTTGCAGCATCGTGGTCATGTAATCCCCATGTACACTAGTGTCCAAAAGTTAAGCATAATCACTAATCGAGGCCATACCGCCTGATAGGAATGTCAGACGGATTGCTGAACAAACGGAAGCTGAATCACACACAATATGTCACACAACTTGTCCAATAAAACAGTGTCAGAAAGGTTCTGATAGCTAAGGTACACCTTTGACAACAAATAACAAAACTTTGCAATGTCTTCCACAACAAAATATGCTGTTAATAAGGTGTATGGTTACCCCTAGCGGCCACACATGCTTCTCAGCGACGTGGCATGCTCTCTATCGGATGTACAAGAGCTCTTGTGGCAGTCGATCCCATTCCTCCGAAAGGGCAATGCGAAGGTCTTGGAGGGTCCTTGGTGGAGGCTGATGGGATGCAATTCGCCTCCCCAATGCATCCCAGGCATGTTCTATAGGATTCAGATCCGCAGACCTCGCTGGCCAGTCCATGCGATGAATGTCTTCCCCAGCCTGTGTTAATTGCACAATTGGATGCTGAATTATTGATAATGTTGTTTTAATAGAACGCTCAGCCACCACCTTCAATCTATAGCGAGGCTGTTATTCTGCCTTGGGCAAAAATCATACCCCTATATGGATCTACATTAGTACAACATTTAGTTAATGTACCTCTAAAATAAATAGGGTTATTTATTTTTATATTTCATGATAATTTGGAGATGGCCGCTGCACGCTTTATTCAGTGTGATATTCTTATCAGTAATGTTATCGAGGTCTTGGTGCTCCTTTTGCATAAAATTTCGCGTTAATTGTGTTAGTATATCATGATTTGCTGGCCCCGTGGTGTAGAGGTAGCGCGGATGCCTATCTCCAGTAGGCCCCGGGTCCAATTCCTGGCTCCATCAGGGATTTCAGAAACTTACGTAAGGGCTGGAACGGGGTGCACTCAGCCTCGTGTAGACAATTGAGTATCTCTCTTGACAGTGGAGCAGCGCCCCAGTCTGGAAAATCAAGATTAACGGACGAAAGGGCCCAAAGCGCTGACCACGCGTCACCTCGCAAACTGCAGGCCAAATGGTTGGTGGTAGGCCAAGGCTGTGTTGCTATGGGGTTTGGGATTTATATCATGAGTTAACGATATTCAAGTTTTAAAAATGCGCCCAGCCACTACCGTGAATGTATGAAGTAACTGTTCTTTTTACTTGGTCATAGGAAGCCACTTACAAGGCTCTACATTGCTACTAATTTTCGTTATTGTAGTTTTAATATTACTGTCGACCAAAATATTATGTGCACTCAAGTTTGAAGGTTGTTTGTGAAGTAACTAATAGGCATATATAAAGTCCAATAGCATCACCATTTTTGTCGTTCTATTTTACGTTAGTTCATGTAGGTTTGGCATTTTTTAATTTATTTTTTAATATTTTTTATCGCAGTTGGAACACAAAAAGAGCCCGTTTTTGAGCGTGTTTCAACCATGAGTCAACTTTAGGAATCAGTTTCTCAAAAACCCGTCATCAGAACAAATCCAAATTTTAACACAATGTACATTAGAATGTTTTATAACTAGTTTATAAATTTCAAAATGTTGCGTGTCCAAAAAACAAAGTTGTTATCATTTTTGTATGGTAACTTTTTCTCGGCTCGTGGTGGTTGGAAAATTGCGTTCTTAGTCGCGTTGTAATCCTTATATAACAAAGGGTTATGCTGTATGACTGTGAAATACGTAAATGAATTCACTAATTTTATATCGGTTTGTATTGGTACGTGATAAAAAGTCATGGCTCAGCTGCTAGCCGATGCGGTGAAAGTTGTACAGCGTTGCCGTGACGGCTCACATCCACGTGGCATGCCGTGCCTCGCTCGAAATTGCATGGGCAGATTCCTTCACTATTAAGATTAACTTTTGATTATCTTCATTAATTCAAGCAAATGGTATTAAGAGGTCATGAAAAACATTTACTATCAGCTTTTCTCATGAGGGTTTTGGACCTCCAATGGCAGCTATACGTTATTTTCTTTAAATGTTTAGGTTATTTTAAAGTTTACTATGTTTTCTTTATATGCGTTTGTCTACTTACAATTATTGGTTCTAGTTATTTTGCAATTTATCACCAATCGTCATCAATTTTTAATGAATCGGAATTGTCAAGATTAATTACAACTTGTACTTCAATATCATCCGGAAGGCGGTCTTTTTCTCATTTTTTTTTTCAATTTGTATGGCATATTTTACACATTTTTTCCGGATCACAGGCGTTACGGAACGTAAGGTTTCTTGTCATCGGTCTCTTGCCACAATTATACTTTTTGCCTTGTCTTCTGTATTTGCGAGATTACCTATTCCTATAGTACATTTTACAGATTTTCTTGGCGGCTGGCTATTTAAAGCAATCGAGTTCTGTTCTGAATATTTATTTTAACCACATCGCTCAGTTCACGCATCTGTAGGTTATGCTGTGACAAATTTTTACGACCATTTAAATCCATAACATGGTTTTGAGTGCATTAGGTCGATATATATAAAGCATCTACGTGTTTCTGGACAACTGCGTGTTACTGTCGACCAATATATTATGAGAACTTGAGTTTGGTGGTTGTTTAAGAAATAGCCAATAGGCGTACAGATAATCCAATAACACTATCATTTTCCTACTTCTGTTTAACGTTAGGTTAATAAAATAATAATAATAACAATAATAATAAAAACCAAACCCCGTAGCACTACAGCCCATGAAAGGCCTAGGCATACCAAGGGACCGCTGCCCAGCCATTTGGCCTGAAGATTATGGGGTGCCGCGTGGTCAGCACGTCGGATCCCCACAGCCGTTAATCTTGGTCTCCGTGACCGGTGCGCTGCCTCACTGTCAGACAGCTACTCAATTGTCCTCACGAGGCTGAGTGCACCCCTACTAGCCCTCACGTCAGTTTCTAAAATCCCTAAGGGAGCCGAGAATCGAACTCAGGGCCTCCGGGTGAGAGGCAGACGCATTACCCCAACACCACGGGGTCCGGCAATTATAATATTGGTTTCACATCCCTTCTAAGTACTGTGGATTTTAGAGACGCAGAGTTGCCTGAATTTTGCCCTGAAGGAAATCTTTAATCTATCATTAAATCTAACAGACAGACAATCGTAAATAGTAAAGGAATCTGCCCGTGCAATTTCGAGCGAGGCGCGGCATGCCACGCGGATGTGAGCCGTCACGGCAACGCTGTACAACTTTCACCGCATCGGCTAGCAGCTGAGCCTTGTCATTTTATCACGTACAAATACAAACTGATATAAAATTAGTGAATTCATTTGCGTATTTCACAGTCATACAGCATAACCCTGTGTTATATGATTACAACGCGACTAAGAACGCAATTTTCCAACCACCACGAGCCGAGAAAATGTTACCTTACAAAAATGAAAACAACTTTGTTTTTTTGGATACGCAACATTTTGAAATTTATAAACTAGTTATAAAACATTCTAATGTATATTGTGTTAAAATTTGGATTCGATCTGATGACGGGTTTTTGAGAAACAGATTCTTAAAGTTGACGCATGGCTGAAACACGCTCAAAAACGGGCTCGTTTTGTGTTCCAACTGCGATAAAAAATATTAAAATATAAATTAAAAATTCCAAACCTACATGATCTAACGTAAAATAGAACGACGCAAATGATGATGCTATTGGATTTTATGTAGGCCTATTAGTTACTTCACAAACAACCTTCAAACTCGAGTGCACATAATATTTTGGTCGACAGTAGTTTGAGTTATATTTTCAAGTTGGCCGCTGTGCGTTGTATTCAGTGTGTTATTCTTGCGGCTTATTTCATAAAGGTCCTATATATGGTACCAGCACTTCATTCTTACTAAGTTTGGTTTTAATTGCGCAATTGTATTCTGAATGATTCGTTATTACCTTTTATCAGTATGCCACCGGGTGAGTTAGCCGAGGTCGTTGCGGCATGACTGTTGGCAGTCGCTCACATCCGGGAGGCGAGGAGGTTCGAATCCCCCCGCCGGCAACCTTGAAGATGGTCTTCTGTGGTTTCCCATCTTCCTTCCAGGCAAATGCCGGGGTTGGTCCTTAACTATAGGCCACAGCCGCTACCTTCCAACTCCTCGACCCTCCCTTCCAACTTTCCTCCCCAACGGTACTTGTAGCTCACCCATTGGGTGTCCGTCTCGAAGCAGCTACAAAACTGGCGAGCCGAACATGTCCTCGGACACTCCCGGCTCTAAAAAGCCATACGCTAAAAAAAAATCAGTTTGCCCAGCTGCCATCTTGAAAATTTGGAGTCACTGTTAATACAATATAAAGATTCATCCTTATCACTAATATTTTGTTATTGTAGTTCTGAAACATGGAAAGTTATTTTTTGAATTATGACATATCAGGATGGCCACTGCGCGGTCCATTCAGTGGGATAAATTTATCACTAACACTAATGAGGCCTTTTAAATAATACTCATCTCCTACCAAGTTCCGTCTTAATTGTGGAGTTAATTGTGAGTTACTAATTTGTATATTATAATAGTAAGTTACTTCTAGCCGCCACCCTGAATGTATTAGGCTACTGTTCTTTTACTTTGGGCATACGCAGCTACTTATAAGGGTTTACCTTATTACTAAATCTCGTTATTATAGCTCTAAGATGCTGGGAGTTATTAATTTATTTTGAAATTTCAAGATGGCCACCGTGTGCTATATTCAATGTGATAATATTTTGGCTAACGAAAGTGGAAGCTCTTATATTATACTCATTTATTGGTAAGATTTGACTTAAATACGCAACTACATTCTTAGATTTCAGTTTCAAAGTTAATGGTTCGCGTAGCCACCATCTTTAATATATGGAAGGTTAAGTCTTTTGCTTTGGGTATACAAGTCTACAATTATGGTCCTATATTGTCACTAATTTTCGTTATAGTTTCAAATTGCCGGCTACGCACAACATTCAATCCCATACAGTTATCACGTTGATACAAGGCGGTCCTTGTATAAAATTACCTGATTGTTAAGTACTGTGAGAATTGATTCATTGAATCATAAGTGCATGCAGGGTTTGCACGGCCGCCGTATTAAAATTGTTTGGCTGATGACCTTGTAGTTTTGGCAACTGACGAGGCGCTCATGAAGAATTATTTTTCCAAAATTTGGTAGAGATCTGATGATTAGTTTAGTCGTGGTTCGAATTAAGCATTGAACACTGACATTGCCACTGAGGTGTTCTATACTAGTACTACCTCTGTACCAAATTTGGTTCAATTGGTTTCATCGTTTGTGAATTGATAGGCGGGGACGGACACACACACTTACATACAGTAGACACAGACATATGGACATTTATCTCGTGTAGATCTCATAAGTCTACTTACATTTTTTACAAAATTCGAAAGAGGGCTAAAACTATCATACGTAGTTTCATGAGAATCCTGATAATACCCTTCCCTGGATTTTCTTATTTGGAGAATAATTCATTTCGCTAGAGTGTTATATCTTGTTTTCCGTATTTGATGCATCCCTGACAACTCTGAAAAAAGTTTTGTCATAGTGATGACAAAAGTACGACTTGAGAATACCACAACTGCAGAAGCACAGTTAACAATGTCAACTTAAAATAAAACAAAAAGACACATTGTAATTTCAGATAACCAGCCGCCACTGTATTCCACGACAATACGAAATTGAGTTTTGGGGCGGGGCACACGTATGCTAGTCTCCCACCGCTAATGCCATTCACCTCGGCGTTTATGATATCATTATCAACAAGGGATGGACGAAAATAGAAAGCTTGCTCTGCAGCTAACTTATTTTTAAATGTCTCTTGTGCAAGCAAGGTCAGTGCTAGCCGAGGCACCCATCGCCTCAGCCGGGTGTTATCTATCAGCACCTTGCTCAGTCGGTTGGCAGCTACTCTTTTGAGCTTTCTCAGGGTGACAGTATGACAGCTTCGCGTCGATAAGTTGACTTGCACAAATAGCGACTCTGGCTATTATTTCCTCTTCTCCCTCCTCCTTCTTCGTCTACTAGTAGTACATCTAGTTCCACCGCAAAAGAATTAGGATATTTGACCCTGGTGAGGCCAATCTTGGAATACGGCTCAGTGGTTTGGGACCCATATCAAGTAGGGCTCATAAATGAGCTGGAGATGGTACAAAGTAAGGCTGCTAGGTTTGTACTCAACGGTTTTTATCATGAAAGTAGTGTAACTCGAATGGTAGAAAAACTAGGATGGAAATCTATGGAAGTTAGATGGACGAAATCCAGACTATACGCTATGTTTAACATTTACACTAATCGGCTAGCATGGGGAGAACGAAGCAAGCGTCTGGGAAATCCGACCTACCTGAGCAGGGCAGAGCATCCACATAAAGTTAAGGGCCGACCGCAGCGTACAAATTATGGGAAATATTATTTCATTAATCGTGGTATTGATAATTGGAACTCAATACCTGCCTCAGTCTTAGAGCCTTTCCCCAAACATATTGATGTGTTCAAGAGAGGCCTGAAATTTGGCTTGTGTATATTAAGTGTGTTTGATATCATTGTAGGTAATTTTCTGTAATTGGACAATTTGCCACTTGAGAATTAACCCCCCCATTTTCAAATAAAATAAATGAATGAATTTTCCTATTATTATTAGCAACAATTACAGAGTCAACAAAATGATAAATGAGTGGCTGAAACATCTCTAAGGTGCACATACTCCGCAACTTGACCTTATGATGCCTGTTTAGGAGCGAACGAATTATATGCTACAAGCAAAAAGGCAGAAAATAAATATGACTTTTCTTCCTCCGCAAACTATACCATACTTAAAAGAAACATCGGACCGGTGCACGCTTATATTTTGACATTAGTTCAAATGAATTTCAAGAGCCTTGGAAAAATGCAGTAAGTACCTGAAGGTATTGTAAATATTCGAGACCTTACAGAATAATACATTCAAAATACAAGAACCCAATGGTGGTCGTAAATCCTAGAATGTTTGTAAAGGTCCGACCGAGAAAGAAACGCTAAATATTCATAGCCTAGGCTGTTTATTACCAGTGGCTTTTACAATCTATCTTACTAGTTGACAAGATTCTTTAGCTTAAGGTTATTAGTATCTAAAGAGAATGGATGGTGAATTAATCACTATAATACCCACAAAATGCAATGTACAGTAGATTCAAAAGATTTACAAAATGCAATGTAGATTGACCATACTTACAAACTGCAATTGAGGTTGAAAATACTTACAAAATGCAGTTGAAATTCAAAACACCCACAAAATGTCGGCGCCCGCGATGCAAAATAATTACAAAATGCAATGTAAATTGAAAATACTTACAAAATGCAAGTGACATCGAAATTGCATACAAAATGCAATTTAGATTGAAAATGCTCACAAATGGTAGATTTAGATGGATAAAGACTTACAAAATGGAATTTAGATTGAACATACGCAAAAATGCAAGTTAGATTCAAAGTCCACACAAAATGCGATTTAGATTCAAAATACTTACAAAATTCAATTAATATTGAGAACACTTACAGAGGAGCGTGATGGTGGAGTGGCCTAGCTGCTCGTCTTTCACCCGGACGCTTGTCGTTCGAATCCCGATGACAGCGGGGTGGAATTTTCAACTGAAAAATCACGTGGTGTCAGGAAGGGCATCCGGCCTTATATCCCAGGCCAAAACCAAAATGAGCCTGGTTGGCTCCGGTGACCCCAATTAATTGGGAAAAGCCGAAGAAAGTTTTAGTTTTTATTGAGAACACTTACAACATGCAATTTAGGTTGAAAATACTTACAAAATGCAATTGAAATTCAAAATACCCACGAAATGCAATTTAGATTCAAAATACTTGCGAAAATGCAATTTAAATTTAAAATACCGGCAAAATGCATTTGGGGTTGAAAATACTAACAAAATGCAATTGAAATTCAAAATGCTCACAAAATACAAGTGAAAATCAAAATGCTTACAAAATGCAACATAAATTGAAAGTACGTGCAAAATGCAATTTAGATTGAAAAAACTCACAAAACGGAATTTAGATTGAAAAGACGTACAAAATGTAATTGGAAGTGAAAAGACGTACAAAATGTAAAAGAAAAAGGAGGCGGAATCCTCGAAGAATGAGGGATCCGGGAAGATGAGAGGAGGGCCAATTAAGGCGGAAAAGGAAGAGACTCCCTTGGCCTCGGATACCCTAATACCGTCGGGGTCGGAAGAGATCAAGAGTTGACCAAGGGAGGCCGACAGTAAAAAATAAAAGAGAGGAGCCCGGCACAAGTAAGTGGAAGCAAGGCTGGTCGCCAACCCACGTCCCACTAGGTGTGAGCCCCTGGGGGGAATACATCATTGACGAGATGGCTAAATCAGCAGGAAAATATGTTCTTCGCTTGTCACCATACCACTATAAACTTAATCCCATCGAAATGGTATGGGCGCATGTGAAGAACTATATAAAATTGAACAACATCTCAGTCAAATAACAACAGATGAAGAATTTATTTTCGGCTGCATACCACCGCGTAACCACACACAATTGGGCAAACTACGTGAATCACACCAAAATATCGAAAGTGAATTGTGGAAAGCAGATGAGATTCAAGATGACGAGGAACAATTTTTGATACACTTGTCATCTTCATCATCTTCATCAACTTTGTACCGGGTGAGTTAGCCGTGATCGTTACGGCGTGGCTGCAGGCAGTCGCTCACATCCGGGAGGCGAGGAGGTTCGAATCCCCCCGCCGGCAACCTTGAAGATGGTCTTCTGTGGTTTCCCATCTTCCATCCAGGCCAATGCCGGGGTTTGACCCAACTATAGGCCACAGCCGCTACCTTCCAACTCCTCGTCCTTACATTCAAACTTTCCTCCCCAGACAATACTCCACACCTGACGGTACTTGTAGCTCACCCCATGGGTGTCCGCTTAGAAGAAGCTACAAACTCTGGCGAGCCGAACATGTCCTTGGACACTCCCGGCACTAAAAGTCATACGCTAAAAAAACATCTTTGTTTTCTTCCACTTTCGATGGATCGCCTACTGGTTCCGATTTAGCTGAAACTGGGCCATCCAGAGACACGGATGAATTTATGGAAGGGTTAACACCACTAACAGAGCATGTGATGTATTTTAACTTACAATTTTCTGATATTATTATATTCGTGGAAAATGTCATATTACAGTATAATTTATTATAACCTATGATATTTGAGAAAATTGAATATTTTAACATATTATAATATTATCATATTCGTGAATAATAGAGAATTATAAATAATTAGTTTATAATGTGTGCATTAAAATTGCGTTCTGAGCTTTGGTGTCTCATATCTAAATGTTGTACCGTCGTACACTGCAAGGCATGAGGTACAGTTATATACAACAAACACATATTGCAGAAATTGCCCGAGTTTTGCGTAAAAACGCGCCTATATGCGAGTTATGTTACATTATGTGCCTGTCCTTACAGAATGTTGTATATGCAGTAGATCTGGCATCAGCGTACTACATTTACTACGTGCTGTCTTTTAAGGTAGAGACCCACTATAGATGTTGATCAACGTCGGTTGCAGGCGATGCGTGTCATAAGGCCTTTTCAAAACAGCTTTGCCGCGCCGGCGTGCCACGGCTAGCTGTCGACTGGAGGTCATTGGCCACGTGGCACTCAGCAATGTTTCACATTCTTTGCAACTGAAGCTCTTTGGACTGCAATGAAATGCAAGAAATTTTTTATAAAAATTTAACATTTTAGGAGATTTACAGATACATTTTTAACAGCAAGAGTATCTGATATTCCATGCGCACGTGGCTAAATGTATGTCAATGTTGGGATCGACGATTGTGTGTGAGAGTTTACTTTCATGTTTGAATCCTACGAAACGTCAATTTCGAGAATATATCACGGAAGCAAACCTCTACAGTAGCTTGAAGTTGATGGTACCACATACTTTTGTTGCTGACATGGATAACAATGCCATGAAAGTGCCACTCAAATCAGTCTCTTTAGAATGAGGCTGGGAAACTAGTTCAACTCTAAGTAAAACGAACACGAAAAGCACATCAATGTGTTACATTACCTTTACTTAATTTACGAAATATTTCCTTCACCTGTAAGCGTTAGAATTTGATTCAGGATGTTCTGGCACAAAGCACAAATGTCAGTAAATGTAGTTTCCCCGCGTACATTTTATCGCTGGCCGCCAGGTCACAGTGACCTCTTTCAAGTAGAAATAATTAATCTTTATTAACATTTAAAGCCAAGCGCTTGTTCATATACTGTAATGTTAACGCAAGATTTGACTGTATTGGTATAAACAGCTCTTTACTGTTTACAATGTTACAAAGCTCTGTTATATGTTTGTAGAAGATGGGAAAGACCCATGATATACAGGGTCATCGAAAAATAACGCCAACATTAAAAAAAATGATAGCACCGAAGCCCTTTATGTTAAACGTATAATTCTTTCACTGAACGCCAGCTGGTTAAAGTAAGTTTTGTTTTGGAGGGGACGTAACCTTGCTATGCGCACCCTAGTTGCGCAGTAGCCAAGGTCGGCCGGGGGCGCGTGCCCGCCAATGAAGTCCTGACGTCACCCCTTTGGATTTTTTTCTGGGGGTACATTAAAAACATTGTGTATGCAGAAAAAAATCGGGATTTGGAGCACCTGCGGGAGCGAATTTCTGCCGCAAACTTGACATTTATTCCTGAAATGATTGCAGGTACCAATCCAGCCATTGGGAAAGCGTGCGTTCAATGCGGATGTTGGTGGTCGGCCTGGCCTAGGTTTTTTCTCTACAGTCCCTGTTTCCTTAAACTGATTAAACCATCGAATGACAGCTTTGTAATCAGGTGCAGTTTGTCGGGCGGTGCAGTCATTGGCGCGCGCGCCCCAGGCCAACCTTGGCTACTGCGCATCTAGTGTGCGCATAGCAAGGTCACGTCCCCTCCTAAACAAAACTTACTTTAACCAGCTGGCGTTCAGTGAAAGAATTACACGTTTAACATAAAGGGTTTCGGTGCTATCATTTTTTAAATTTTGGCATTATTTTTCGATGACCCTGTATTTTTATCATTGATTGTTGCAGGCTGACCGCACCTTTTGATTCCTGGAGGTGTTTAAAGAATTGCGGTGTTGGTATAGTACAAAATATTGAAATGATAGAAGCCATCATTCTGTGTTGCCTTTTGTAACTAACGGAAAACAGTAAACAAATGGACGCAATGGAAACTGTCATAACATTTATTTTAAATTGCTTATCCTCCAAGCTCGGCTTCACCCATGGACTCGGCGAGGGATCATTCCTTTACCGTCGCAAGGACGGTGCCTGGGAGCTTAACACACACTTTATCAGCAGATACAACTGGGGGTGGTGACAGGTGACTGCTAACATGGGTCTAATTAAGGAAGGGTCAGGGAAGGGATGTTGGAACTGTGGACCTTTTTAACAGAACCGTCCCGGCATTTACCTGGTGGTGAAAATGGGAAACCATGAAAACAAGCCGAGGTGGGATTCAAACCCACAATCTTACGATACTAGCGAGGCATGACCTAGCGCGTTAGCGCTCTCGGCCTCCGTGGGCACTGGTGATAACTTAATAATTGTAAATATTGTTTTATGTAAAAATAAAATGGTTCCAGCAAACCTAAATAAAGTCTAAGTGAACAGATCTGATGATGTTCGGCTGACGAACGAAATTAGTCATCCAATTAATTCCCCGGGTTTTTGCTTGAGAAGTGCATAAATTATTTTCAGGCAGTAGGTTCATTGGATAATTGTTATTCTCCACCCAATTTAATTGAGCACAATCGTGTTGACCAACTGAAAAGCAATTATGTTAGTACAGTACAAAATATTGGATCGTATGGTGAACAAATTTATTCAGAAACACAATTTTCTGTTTACGGTCATAATTGATTTTAGTTTTAATAAAAGTTGTTCAATAAAATATTACGAGAAACTGGAGAAATACAGGATACAAAAACTCAAAAATATTAAGAAATATGAACTTTTTAAGAAAATAAATGAAACTTAGGGTGAATTATGATGAAATCAAATGTTTCTATACCTATTGGTCCAGCGGATTCGGTGGCATAGTTTGTAGCATGCAGAGCTTCTATGCCCAAGATCGCGGGATCAAACCCGATCGAGGTCATCGTATGCATTCCTTCGGAGGGGGAAGTAAAGGCGGTGGGCCCGTGTCATAGATTCATGGCATATAAAAGAACTTTCTACTAACTACAATTGTGTGAAGCTAAAATGTGTAGGTAAGATTTGATTAACGCTCCGTAAGTTCTAACGTTCATCGTCAGATGCTGGTTGCGGTGGCATCTAATAGCCAATTTCACAGCTATGTGTCGTTGACGGTAGCATTTGGTTGCAAACGTAGGAACTACTTGAAATTCATCGTCTGCAGTCCTTACCTGAATTACAAATAACACACACTAATACAGCCATCACAATTAACACCGGTTATCAGGCAGATTCTACACACACCCAAAGTGCACGAGGCTACATGACCGCGTTGTCGCAGCCCCTAAACTGAGGAACCAACCAACCAACTAACCTATTGGGCCCCTCTTGTTTTGAATATTTTCGATCTTCTTATATCTCTGAGTTACGGTTGAAAACATGCAATTTTATAATAATCGAGTCTCTTAGTCATCTGACCACCTCATGGTGTTGCGGTTAGCGTTCTTGGCTGTAGCCCAGGAGGTCGAGGTTCGATTTCCGGCTCTGCCAAGGAATTTTAATTTTGGGGTGAGTGCTGGAACGGGGTACACTCAAACTCATGAGGCAAAACTGATAACAGGAAGATTCAATTCCCACCTCAGTCATTCTGTAGGTGGCTTTACGTGGTTTCCCCAACTTCTACTCCAGGCAAATGCCGGAATGGCACCTAACTTAAGGCCAAGGCCGCTTCTTATCCAAATCCTACCTCAATTACAAATACACGCAATAGTACAGACGTCACAGTGCCACAGGTTATCAGACAAATTGTACACACAACCAAGTACACGGGGCTACAAACTACGATGTCGCAAAGCCCCTAAATAATCAACAACAACAACTAATATATGTCGGCACTCGATCGAATCGCAATGACTGTCTGTGTAGTGCAGGGGTAACATTGTCGCCTGCTGTGCCGCAATGCAGTGAATATTTTCTTCACCACTTCAAAAGCATTTTTATAGCTTTTATCTTACAAATTTGAAACAAAGAATTTTTAAAGCTTTTATTTTACGAATTTGAAACGCGTTACTTTCTTGTTTGATTTTCTTTGAAAGGAAATGAACTACAATAATTACTTATTGGATTTTCTATTCATATCAGATAGATCGATGCAGTTTCTTAAAATACGCTATAGCATAGTATGCTTTTATATAAAAATCACCAGATGGAACTGTGCTACGACTTTATGTTTAATGGGATAATATAATAATATGGTATGGCCTCGGGTGCCGGGTTCAAGCTGTGTTATTTGACACCCAAAGGGTAGCTTGTATGTCGAATTTCGTTGTTCCTTGAAGCACTATGAAAGTCAAGGAGGTTAGATATCTAAGTTCCTTGAACATTATAGTGCTTTATAGTAGAGAAATTAGGAACTTGACGGAAACTCCCGAGATTAATTTTGCCATTATGAACACGGCCTACTGAATTCAAATGGGTTCTTTGACATGCCAACATCGTATGACATGGTGTTGTAATTTTTGCCGCCTTTCAAAAATCACTTACCACGGCCAGGAGCGAACCTGCAAGCTTGGGGGTTAGTAGACCGAGACGTTGACCACTCACCCACCATGGCAAGCTATTTATGAGATAATATTATTTTATTGTCGTAAGTATATTTTAACAAAATAGTTAGCGCAACGAGAGCCTCCGTGGCTTAGGCGGAAGTACGCCGGCCTCTCGCCGCTAGGTCCTTGGTTCAAATACCGGTCACTCCATGTGAGATTTGTGCTGGACAAAGCGGAGGCAGACAGGTTTTTCTCCGGGTACTCCGATTTTCCCTGTCACAAATTTCATTCCAGCAACACTCTCCACTGTCACTTCATTTCATCTGTCATTCATTTAATCATTGCCCCAGGGGTGTGCGACTGGCTTCGGCGGCCGGCACAGTTCATATCCTCACCGCTAGATGGGGGCTTCATTCATTCCATTCCCTGACCCGGTCGGTCGACTGGAAGCAGGCTGTGTTTTTCATTTTCATTTAGCGCAATGGCTATGGCAAATTATGACATGTATAATCTCTTCACCTAGACTGGCAATGAAATGAATTTTTATGGCTCTTGAGACAAATATAGGGTATACAGTAGTTCGTCGTTGTTGATGATAATTCAGGGGCATTGCGACATCGTGGTACTGTAGCACCGTATAGCCTACTAGGGTGTGTGTGGTATTTGTGTATAGCCTGTGTTGGTTGTATTAGTGTGTGTGTTTGTCAATTAGGGATAGGAATGGGAAGGAGACGGTTGTGGCCTTAAACCATCCCACCATTTACCTGGAGTTAAAGTGAGAAACCACGGAAAACCTCTTCCACCTCTTCTCAGTTCTACCTCACGAGGCTAAGTATACCCCGTTCCAGCCGTCAGACCAGATTACATTTCTTGGCAGAGCTGGGAATCGAACCCGGAAGTCAGAAGTGACAGCTAGGAATGCTAGCCACTGCACCACGAGGCGGATATGGAACAGTTCATCGACCAGAACATCCCCATAGTTCGGAAAAACAGAATTTATAAACTTCCAGTAATAGGGCAATATATTGTTGAATAAAATGATATGAAATGTGTTTACAAGAACGTTTTTCCTAGTTATATTTACTTTCGCTAGTTTGATCTCATTCGGCATTCGAACCTAAAATATACAAATGTGTTACAGTATTTCATATTCCAGTCGTGTAGCATGACTTATCTCGGTTTAATACGCTGGTGGGTGCTAGTATTCCCAGAGTCGTGTGCAGTAGGCGAAACAATCTCATGGAATGAATCTGAATATCACACCTACTTAATTATTTTGGCACGTACAGGATTTCTTGTGGAACGTAAAAAATACCAGCTTGTGGGCAACATTTTACAAGGAAGCCGGCAAACAACTGTGTGGTTTAGATGCAGATTTTCCAGCAGTACAACGATGTCCGATGGGTTGCCTATTTTCTTAATGATGCAGCCTTAGATAACGCGACAACATATAAAGGGCAGGTGATCTAGATGTTTCACCCCTCAAAACAACAATCACCACTACCAAAACGTAAACATGGTAAATTAACAGTGATTAGACAAAATACGATTATAAAAAATAAATTATAAACCATTTCACAGCATATTTGAATGTTCGTACCAGTTAGGATGCTTGATTGAGGTTTACTATCGGGAGTTCAGAAATAATTGATTTTCATTACTAGTTTCGAAAAGATGTAGATTTTTTTTAGGGAGCTCCAATTTCAAGGTAGATTGTGAAAATACTTGGTGTGGCAAATTTGGGATCCGTACCGGTTTCCAGGGACTCTTGCTATGTCACTGAGTCTTGAATGCCAGCTTGTTTAGTGTCAGTGGCGTGGTGCACTTAAGAAGTATGAGGTGCCACTGTTGAAAGAAATATGATCTAATTTCTTATAAACTGTGTACACCGGAGGTTCCTTTTATATTAAAATAGTCATCGTGTTGGAAGCGAATTTTCACGATTAGGGAACCACCCATTACAATTGGGTATAATCGTGTTGACCGACTGGAAACATTAAATTTCGATATTAAAATAGATTCTTTTAAGCAAGGCGATAACAAAAAACAATATTGTCAACCAGTAAATGTGTAAATAAATATGTCAATCAAAAGCCAGCGCAATTAACTTCACATTCTCTAAAAATGAATATTTAACATCAAAGTTTACGGCTTGTAGTAAATTCACCTTTATTTTCTGCTGTAGAAGTTGTATTACAATACATAGTAAGGATAATGTATACATATAATGATGATTCTGATTGGCCCAAACAAGACGTAATATCAATTTGGTGACATAATACATTGAAATGATTTAGCCTAATTGATTATTTTATCACCACGATTTTGGAAACAAAAAGCAATTATTTCTTGCTGCAAAAGTTTACGCGTTAAAAATGGACAGAATCTATTTTCCAAATGTATCGATGTAGGTTTTAAAAATCTTACAGTCCACGTTTTAAAAATCAGTTGCAATAGGCAAAACTTTCACGTCTCTGGTAAATCCATTGTAGATTTCTGTGGTATTCTTTTTCGACGAGAAATTATTTTATAATTGTGATATACTGCGCATTGCATTCAAATTGAACTCGGGGATACATAACCACGATTTCGCAACAACAACAATTCTAATTGAACTCTGCACACGTTTGATTAGGTGAGATATCCACTAATCTACAATATGCTATAGAAACTCGATAATAATAATAGCAATAATTAACAGCAGGGTGCCACTGAAAATAGCAGCGAGACAACAACCGTTGCTCGACTTCTTAGAATCGGACCAGGGTGAACGCCACGAAGCTAGGCCAACGGCTACTCGACCACAACGAAGATACAAAGGGCGTGTCGTATGAGCATTATGATGCCGTTTTGAATCTGGTGACGTCAGGCCAGGCGCGGGAAGATGGAAGAGCCCGCGTGAGATGAACGGGCCAACGGCAGGGAAGGAAGATCAGGAGTGACGGACAATTTGGAGAAAGTTATCCGTGATTGGCTCCAGGTCGCTACCCCAAGTATCGCATGGAGGGAGATATGAAAAGTCTAAATAAACTCTATCTGAGGTAATTCAGTCCCCAATCTTGTATAGAAATTTTGTTTTCAAATTCTACGGTATGGTGCTCATTAATGAGGCCGATTGTAATTTAATATTGGTTAAGGATGATAGGCGAATTCACGTCTGAGTCCTCAATGGTGCCAGTTTGATCTGGCTTTTCACCATAAAATGTGATTCAAGGAATTAGATTCCATCACAACCAATAATAAAACAACAGACACATTTCGTCTCTGTTTGTTTATCTTTATTCAATTTTCACATCATCGCTGCGAGGAAGGAAGAAGAACGTCTGCTAAGGAAACCAACGCCACATCGCCAAGCCAAACCAGATGGTCCAGAGTTCGACTACGGTGAGCCAAATGATCTCAACTTCCAAGATCATCATCATCATCATCTTACCGACAGTAGTGGCTACGCGGGCTAAAGCGCTGCGTTAGGTCAAGGGGCCAAGCTCTCTGCTGACTTGGTAGACACGTGGATTCGAGCCCCACCGTCGGCTGTCCTTGAAATGGTTTTCCGTGGTTTCCCATTTTCAACACCAGGCAAATGCTGGGACAGTACCTTCTTACAGGCCACGGCCGCTTCCTTCCACATCCTTGCCCAGTTTCATTCATCTTAATCCATTCCATCTCTCATCCCGACGTGCAGGTCACCCACGGGCGTCGACTAGAAAGACCTGCACTCGGCCTCTCAGGGGGCTACACGACAAAAAAAAAGCATCATCTTCATTTCCCCTTTTCCAGCTGACACTGGGTGGGGGCAAATATGGTTCCTCTCCATTTTGTTCTGTCGTTCCACCATTCCTCTTCCGACACGGTGTTCCAATCCAGGTTCCGTTTTCTAATGCTATACTTCAGAGTCCATCCAACGCATTCTTGGTCTTCCTCGTCCTCTCTTCCTTGTCATCCGTCGTTCCAGTGTTCGTCTTGGTAGCCTTACTTCATTCATCCGTTTGACATGTCCAAACCATCTCAATCTGTTTTGCTCCAGTTTGTAATTTAGTTTCTGTACTCCCAGTTCCTTCCGTATATCTTCATTTCTCACTTCTCTATTTTCGATTAATTCATCGGCACGTAAGTTCAAGCTTTTCCAGTAACGTAATATTTAGAATCATCTCCCCCTTAGTATCTTCGCCGAGCCATAGTAGAGTCAGTAAATTCATTCTTCTATTATTATTATCATCTTGTGTCGCAATTTTCCTGTTCTTTTTTAATATAATAAATGTATATATTTTATCTGATGCAGTCCTTTTCATTCTTTGTAGTTAGAGATAGCTTTAAGTCATTCCTAATTCCTAAGACAGGTACCATCCCGGTTAAAGACGGAGTCTTACCACGACTTGAGAGGTGCTCTACCGCAGGTGTAAGTGATAAATATTGGTCATTTGAGGTATATCATGACCATGGCGCCCCAACACATAATCAATATAATCACATTTCAATCAATCTAATCAGGTAGTAAGTTCAGCTATAAAGCTTATATTTTATTTGAACACTAGAGTAGGACTTGTTGTGGTTTTTCCTCACCTACGTCAGGAAAACACATTACATTTGTCGCCCAGCAGTGGGAAGATATATTATCACACACCTTAGACACATTACATTTGTTGCCACAACGTGGGTCTCACTCACCCAAAGAACAGTTACAGGTTGTTGAAAAGTTTGATTACAATATGTTCGAGAATGGATGCAAAGATACGCCAATGAATGTAACAACCACTCATCAGATGATTGGACGAGGAGAAAATGTATTCTAGTAATCAAGAACAAATCATAACTGAAATTGAGGACTTTAGGAAGATCGATAATATTTTCTTTCTTGCTAATCAAACCATCTACTTAATGAACACTATATGTAACACCACCACTGACATCTTCATAAAACAACACTCAATAATCTAATCTAACGATTGCATATGCCGCTAACCAGACATTCCTCACACACACATGTCTACGAGAATGGTGATCAAGATATGCCTAACACTAAGTACAGCAAAACAATTACTCCTTTATCTATGTATTCATATTAACATGCTGTCTTACAATACATCTTGAAGGAATGCGACATGGAACTAGCGACCGAGGTTAGACAGAACACGAACGCATTGGCAATAGCAAAGTATTTCTGGCTCTGCATATGGCCTTGACACTTGACTACACAACACCTCCATTGCTCCTGAAATCGTCCCAGCTACAAATTAAAGTAGAAGAGGAATAACAGAAATCTTCATATTATTATACCTAGGTTTACCAAGATCTTGAGGGAATGACTTCCTTCCCTTCTTAGTTCCCACTAATCAGAGACTCAATATAGTCAATGGTAATAAAATATTCGGGTAGACTATTAATATAAATAAGGGAGGACTCGAAAGATTGAAACACTTCGGTTTCTACTGTGTCTGTTATCGTCAAGGTATATGAGAGTTTTGTGGATAAACTGAGGGTGAAATTATTTTCACAATATTTCACAGCTACCCGTCCATCGAATTAATTCATTCATTCATTCATTTATTTGCAATGGGAGGTGTGTCCCCCGGTGGCAAATTGGATATACATAACAAATAAATAATTATACATAACAATTCAATAACAATTATACAACAATTAAACTGGAGTATTTACACAAATAGTCAGTCTTTTCTTAAACACACAATGTATCCTTTTGTTTGTATAAGGCTCACTCCTTTGTAATAAGTACTGCATTCGGACGCTACATGTTTACCTACAGTATTTCATAAATTTCTGGTCCTTACTGTTGAGAATGTTTTTGCTCTGTATCGCCAATTTCGTGTTTAGGTTAGGTTCACTTATTCACAATTCTATCGGCGAATATAACCATTTAACAACAAGGCAATATTGCTGAACGCCATTAGTGACGGTCCAAACACGCTGATTTCAGAACGTGCACTACGCAAGGAAATATATTCCTTGTACATCGAGAGTGGGGTGCTGGAGATGTCTATACTATGCTTCCTAGCCTCAAATGATAAAATATACTCTACTACAGACACCGGATAACATAGGCTATTAAGATTGGTTTAAGGTACACAAGTGCAGAATCTTGATGACCAAGATATCTATAGCATCTAAATGATGAAAAACCTCAGGCTTGTTGTGCTCAACAAATCTTTGAAAATGCCGTCAGCTAAGCGATAGTTAGGGTGTTCCGCAGTCAGATTGATAAAAAGAAGTGATTGTTAATTCTATAGTTGACAGGAAAAGGGAGTGAGTAAAGGAAAGCATAAAACGAGTTATGTCCATAGTAGAGCAGACATTAGTCAAATGTTTCACAAGGACAGAGAGCTACGTCATTAGATGAAATTGAAGGAGGGCATTGTATTATTACTTTTTGAGATAAATCAAATTTTGTAAACGTAGAATAGACATGCAGTTCCATGAAGAACAAATGTAGCCTATTTTCATACATTCTATTAGTCCTTTACATCACAAATTAAATAGATTATTCATGTTCTTTATGATGTACATTTTGATAAAATACAGTGTAACAATTTCAAACTTGCAATTCAACATCCGGTTAATATAGCCACTCTAGTAAAAAAAAATGCAATTCTAGATAGCATAAAGTTGATATTTACATGCTAGAATAGGTGCCACCGTTGTTCGAGACACTTCCCATTAACACATCTAGAAGACATACGATCGATATCACACGAGCCACTATCTAAAATACAATGAATAATATACCAACAATATGTATCAGAATATTTATTTCGTTATAGTGGTACATTTTACCAATTTTCCCGTTGGCTTGTCCAATGGAACGTGAATAAAAGACGTTCATTTTTAGAAATTATGTTTCATATCACCCATAATTTACGATAACTACACTAGAAATTTGAGGCAGATGACCTCGAAGTTCTGCTCCTTACAATAACAATCATAATGAATACCTCAGAATCATGCACAAGAATATTTGAATCATATTATCGGTTAAGTATGACCACTCTCATAGAAATGGCAACGTTCTGTGACAAATCACAGGAATTTATTTTAGGGAAAGTCATATGCTGGGCAACCAGAGCCGTGAATTGAACCCGGACCTCTTGAGCGACAGTCAAGAATGCTATCCGCTACACTACGAGGTGGTCTTAAAGCTGATCATCAGTTCCTAGCCGAATATGTAATACAGTCCCACAGCACAAGGGGTACAGTTAACTCGAAGGATTATTTTCGTTTACTTCAGACACAGGAACGTAATCCTTACAGTAAAATACACTCCATCGAGATAGTAGACTGGTTATCAGCTGTAAGAAGAAGAAGAAGAATGGAGTGGAACAACTTACTCACATAGGACGTGTTCTACTGACAACGATGATATGTCGGCCATCGTACTAGTTAATTTCATCAACCTTTGCCATGATAGAATCAATAGGCGCTAAGTGACAGGCGTAAGATCATACAAGCACTATCCATATTGAGGAGCACCACACTAGAGAATTACAAGCCAGAAAATGTAAGTCGAAGCAATGCTGAGATCGAATCATTCCATGACGAGCTCCAGGAATTCTTCTTTGAGAAATAGGCATGCGCACCACCTATAATTTAAAAAATCTATCTTATAGACTTATATGCCTGGAGATTTAGATTTTGTGATTAATACTAGGTTTCACAGAGATCCGATAATTCAGTGGCGAGTTCGGTGAACTCATGTGTGAGGAATGGATATGCTCACCATCCATAATTTATGACAAGTAAGATATTGGTGTGTATACACCTATAGGTTTATACTACAGTAGTAGTCTACTATTCGAAGCCTCCGTGGCTTAGGCGGCAGCACGCCGGCCTCTCACCACTGGGTCCGTGGTTCAAATCCCGGTCACTCCATGTGAGATCTGTGCTGGACAAAACGGAGGCAGGCAGGTATTTCTCCGGGTACTCCGGTTTTCCCTGTCAACATTTCATTCCAGCAACACTCTCCACTATCATTTCATGTCATCTGTCATTCATTTAATCATTGCCCCAGAGGAGTGCGTCAGGCCTCGGCAGCCGGCACAGGCCATATCCTCGCCGCTAGATGGGGGCTTCATTCATTCAATTCCTGACCCGGTCGGAGACTGGAAGCAGGTTGTGGATTTTCATTTTTTCAGTAGTCTACTATTCCAAGTTTCGAGGAGATCCGATCAATATATTTAGAGGAATTCATACCTGAATAATTGGCATGCGTGCTATCAACAATTTATAAAGAGGATACAATAGGTATATGTACCTGTAGGTGTAGGTTTTCTTAATTGTTCTCTACACTAGATTTCAAATTGTTGAGATCATTAATAGTCGAGCTACGCGAAATCATTTATTAGAAATTGATTTTCGTGCCATAGACAGTTTATGAAATGTAAGATTTGCATTTAAATCCTTGTAGGTTTGCATTATAATAATGTTCCACAGTACAAAGTTTCACAAATATCGAATCATTCCTTGACGAGTTCAGGATATGAATATCTCAGGAATTAATATGCCCGCCATCTGTAATTTATTGCATATATACCGTAGACTTATGTACCAGTTGATAAATATTAAAATAGTTCGTTATACAAAGCTTCGCTTCGATCGCTTGATTAGGATTCAAGAAATAACACAAACGTCATTTTAAAACTTCGCACATGCCATCATCTTGAATGTTTCAAATCAATTGAATTACATTACATGACAATACATTAAGCTCTAAATGAAGATTTACTGTGCCAAGTTTCACAGCACTTGTATGGTTCAATCGCCAGAAAGACTCATTTAAGTACTTGAACTTCGCGTGGCCGCCATGTTTGTTTTGTGCTTATGATGTTTCTGAATGTAACATAAGTAAATTTATTTTACAGTTTTCTATCGCCAAGTAAGATTTCAGGTCTATTGTTGCAATACTTTTGAGAATCATGAGTACTAGTGAAATATTTCGTGCGGTCGCAATGGTAGATTAGTGGCTTGTATTGAAATAAAAGCCGGGGTCCGACGGGATAATAGCAAGTCCTTAACAGGTTTAATTGAAATCGTTTCTGCCAATCAAAACGTATTAGCGCACATTCACACGTGATCTCATAAGCCTATATGATGAAAATAAATTTAAAATGAGGAATGCCTTCTTTAAAACTCTCGTTTTTTTCATATTTACACTACATATATTAGAAAAGGAAGTTAATTTTGCTTAACACCTCATCGGAGGAGCCATCCAAACCCTGAGCTGAACATATCTCAAATGCTACACTGGACTCGCGCCTATCGGTAGAGCGAAGAAAAAGGATCCTCTTTGTGTGCTGGACCTCATTGATCAAGCTTTCCGTTACTTTTTCAATGGGTTCATGATGCCAACCTTCCAGACTTGCATCCAGATGTGATTGAAGAAGACAGTCGTAAAACGTTAGTGTTTTGCCCACCGTGACTGGAAACCATCAGTATCTCATATCCTCCTGAATTAGATGTGGTGACTGTTTTTGCTTTAAGGGGTGAAACATCGAGTATCTCGAATTATACTGCATTTTACTGATCCTCGATAAAATAGTACAGTCACTGGTAGTACATGTTTTAGCTTACAGTCAACATTTAGGGACTGGAATGACTTTTATTTACTATTAACATCTGAAATTTAGACGTTTCTCGTGCATATCAGCGATGTGGAGTAAAGGAACCCCTGGTTTTACAAGGTGCGATACCGTACTATACATCCAATTCTAACCATCACGACATTATATTGTTTATAATAGACGTCATCGTTTTGGGCCAAGGACTTAAATTTATTATTTTCAAACTTAACACTTGAACACAAATATTGCCCTTGAGTGCAACAGTTGTACTTCCTCATAAGTGAAAATGAAAATCCACAGCCTGCTTCCAGTCGACCGGCCGGGTCAGGGAATGGAATGAATGAAGCCCCCATCTAGCGGCGAGGATATGAACTGTGCCAGCTGCCGAAGCCTGTCGCACTCCCCTGGGGCAATGAACGACAGATGAAATTAAATGATAGTGGAGATTGTTGCTGAAATTGTGACAGGGAAAACCGGAGTAAAACCTGTCTGCCTCCGCTTTGTCCAGCACAAATTCCACATGGAGTGACCGGGATTTGAACCACGGACCCAGTGGTGAGAGGCCGACGTGCTGCCGCCTAAGCCACGGAGGCTCTCCTCATAAGTGAATGTAACATAATCGCAAACAAGGGCTAAGTCGATCATTTGACACATTTGGTGAAGCACGAGTTGTTCGCTTACGTTACCTACGGTAGTGTACCCCAACCACTCTGAATAGGACTACACGGTGGGAAGATCCAGGCAAATCAAATGAATTTTCTTCTCCATTCATTTGAAAAATAATAAAATGAACAGCTGGAGGAGGGTTAAGTGTCCCTTCACCTACTCGTTATCCTTACTTTTTTCACATGGCCTGTGCTATGTGAACAGTGATTGCTAAGTGGGGTTCAACCTCATGGTTATGTGGTTAGCATGCTAATGTTTGGACTGAAGGGTCCCGCGGGACCATGGGGATTCTAATCCCCTATGGTTGGTTTCCTCGATTTGGGGATTGGGTGCAAAAAATATACAGAAAAGAAAAAATGAAAGGGTGGGCAGAGCGTTGACTTACTCACGGGAAGTAACAAAGTCCAATCACGCTACTGGCAGAGATTTTACAAACTTGCAATCGTAGTAGGCCTATATATTTTTTCACCTGTGGTCAACCACTTCCACTTCGACCAACCACAGTATCACAAAAATGAGATTTATTATTTAAATGAGGAGATCATATTTTAAACTGTTGAATGCCGAATTTCTGTCATGGGATTGACGTAATACTGAAACTTTAAACAAATAAGGAATCGTAATAATATTTATTGTTCATAGTATTTCTATTTTAAAATACTCGTTTGAACGTCTAGACCTCTATTGAAAAGCAATTGTTTGAAGAAGAAATTTTGGTTCGGGACTTGGCATGAAAGTCAAAATACTTGGCTATTATTTCAAGCAGAGCATGGGGCATCTATGTCGTACTTACGTCCGTGCATCCATCCGTCCAAGAGCGCCAGGATGTCATGAACAATGCAGTTTTCACTCGTAAAAGAAGCCAAACTTCACAACAATTTGGTGACATGATGAAAAGGGGAGGAGGAGGAGGAGGAGAAAACATTCACTAGGACCTTCTCACATCCCCTATGCTTCTCAATATCTCCATAACTCGTTCGATTTCCTACGAAAGAAGCAGTTTGATTCGGGGAAAATCAGCATTAAGAACTTGCCTTTTTGTGTTATCTAAGCTGAATATTATGTTTGGGTCAGTTTAAAACACATTTTGGGACAAATACGACTTATTTTTGATCGTGTTACAGTTCACTCCATAAGATACTATATTGTTTAATGAGTGACTAACTGATATTACTGGAAAATAATATTACGGTGACTTTCTATGAATATTCATTGGGAGTTTTCGAATTCAAATTCATTATTAATGTACAAAATCACAGAATTATTACTCCTCACCATAAATACATATATCTGATTAAGCGAAAGGGAATTATCTTCCTTTCTGAGTGCCAGAACATTTCTGGCACAAATTTCAGAGGGGTCGCAAATCATTTCTACACAGAGTGCAATAGGCCTACTGCAAGTATTATCTTTCAATCAAGTAAATGTGCAGCCAAAGAAACATAATCGTTCCCGTGTCGGGAATTCTTGGCTCATGTAGGGCAAGAAATGATGTCAACACTGTATGTTGTGACGTAAACGGCGACCCTCACCGCGGTGCTCATACACTGTATGCTCGATAACTGTCACTTAGACCATAGTATAGCCAATAACTCAGTGGCAGCGTTCCCAACTGTCACCAATTGTTCAAAATGGTCTCATCGAAATTGCTAAAGAAGCTATTGGGTTACAGCACGGCCATTGCAATGCATAAGAAGAACTCATTTCTTAACGAATTTTGGCTGCACTATTCCTTTCTGCTTGAAGAAACCGAACTCCACTACGCAACTCGCATATTGTGGTAAAATCAATTGTAACAGCCATGTCTCCGGGCCTGTACCTCATCTCAAAATGACGTAATGACGTTAGAAGTGGCAGTGGTTATAGTGGGGGAGATGTGCAGTCGCTCTCCGAGCATACACGCCCTCTACCACTTGACTATTTACCGGCATGATCGGAGGTTGATAAGAATCCGCCCTCGTATGTTCTGATCCTAGTTGTGTTCTGTTAATGCATTTTCCGAGATGGTGGTGGGAACAAGACTCTCCGTAGAGCCAAAATTTGCTTTCTTCCGTTAGAATGTGCGAATAATATGTTTTCTTAATCCCGTATCCTCCCAGCTTGGCTTCACCCACGGACTCTGCGAGTGATCATTCCTCTACCGTCACAAGGACGGTGTCTGGGAGCTGATACAACTTGGGACGGTGATAGGAGACCGATAAATTTGCCTGGTAGTGAAAATAGGAAACCACGAAAACCATTTTCAGAACGACCTAGTGGGATTCGAACCCTCGCTCTACCGATACCAGCGAGGCACGAGCTAGCACGTTAGCGCTCTCGGCCACAATGGCTGGTGAATAACCAATATCATATAGGCTATTTTATTTCAGTAGAGCCTCCGTGGCTTAGGCGGCAGCACGCCGGCCTCTCACCGCTGGGTTCGTGGTTCAAATCCCGGTCAGTCCATGTGAGATCTGTGCTGGACACAACGGAAGGCAGACAGGATTTTCTCCGGGTACTCCGGTTTTCCCTGTCAACAATTTCATTCCAGCAACACTCTCCACTATCATTTCATTTCATCTGTAATTCATTTAATCATTGCCTCAGAGGAGTGCGACAGGCATCGGCAGCCGGCACAGTTCATATCCTCGCCGCTAGATGGGGGCTTCATTCATTCCATCCCTCATGCGGTCTGATGACTGGAACAGGCTGTGGATTTTCTTTTTTCATATATATTATTTCATAAATATCTATATATTATTTTAAATGACTTTAAAAATGTACGAAGTGTGTGATTTGCAGATACTGTTGCTGTAAGAAAATATGCTCAATATTGCTGTCCACTTCACATCTTGGCCGCTGTGACGCCTGTTTCATGTCATTTTAACATTCTGAGGTCTTTCCTTTATGATTTTGCATGGATTTCAGAAACAGTAAATCAAAGGAATGAGTAGGCCTACTCAAATCGTATAATTTCATAAATATCGAATAACCGGTGAGTGTTATGATGATCCAGTTTTCAGTGATTGTCTTCTTAAGTTAGGGAACGTAGAACTTGGAATTCTAACTGAAATGTAAATAGTGTTCTATAATCATTTGGTTGAAATAAAGACATAACAACCTTTCTCCTTAAGTCTCTCATTATAAACCTATTGGGGAAAGTGTGGCTTAAGAACAAGCGAGATTTCTCGCACGGGTCCGCTAGTATTGTTCGTATAAGTCTACCCCTTATTGTTCCAATTTATAAGGGGTTGGGGATGAGTCTTCTACAGTATGTTATTATTAATAATCATACATAATTTTAATGAAACCAGTTATACACTTCAGCTTATACGGGTCTCTGTGAACGAACGAAGCGTAATTTGGGTCGAGCTGAAATATAGACATATCTCTAATTTCTAATTAAGTCCAAAAACCGTTGGACTCAACTAAGATTATGAACTGCTTGAGCACACGGCTCGAACTCCAGTCCACCACTGAATGTCGCGAACTGCTGACTGGCAAGTACTATGCAATCAGCACTTCCGCAGTTTTCCTAAGTGTTCTGGTGCGTGTAGATACGTCGTAATATCCTCTCTTCATATCTTGTGATTTGCAGGTCTCAGGTACGGAGTAAAGGAGGAGAGGGGGCGGGGAGGAGACACAGAAACAAGTCCTAGCACCTGCTGGCCGTGGCACAAGAATGAGTCAGCGGACTATCTTGTTGATTTCTTATGCAAAAATCAGTGTTCCTCAGACCAGTACTAGACATGGAGGAGAGGGGCCATCAAGGCGCACCTCTTAACTCCAGCCTCCATTGACGTGAGGCGCAGTGGCGATTCCTCCATGTAGGACGTGAGGATCATCCTACAGTCAGCTCTCACCTGTTACTATTTTAAAAAAATTAAATCGATTGTTTTGTAAAATAGTCTTTGAGGGAACCTTGCGCGCCCTCTCGATATGTTCTGTCATACTGTCACTGTCAGTACTCGTTCTACATTTCACCCCTAGGTGGGTGAAGTGTGATCTTCACCGCCCGCAGTAGAAAGCTGAGGAAGAAAGCCTTGCATCCTCAAAGCACGTGTTTATAGCTTTAGAAATGTATGGGAGCCCTCGAGGGGGAAGGGGCAGGTTTGATCTGTTTAATGGCGCTCTAAGAACGTCGGCTGAGATCCTCAAGTCTCGCTATTGGTTGAATTTAATCCAACACTACGGGCTTATTGGTTACGATTTCGCGCGATCAGAATGGATAGTCTGTTTTCAGCGTATGCAAATCTTTGGAGTGGTATTCGATTGTATTGTATAGTGCTTGCTACTGAATAATTAATAAGGAAAGGAACATTGTAGTTTTACGTGACCGTGAATCTTGTGATTATGAGCCACGGGACCTCCTTTTTACGTGGAATCCGAACCACAGGGCATGGCTTTTCACTTCAAAAATCGAACCCAGTCCACCTTGGTGAGAGACCAACAGCTTGACCACTGCGCCACCACGCCCCTGAATAATTAATAGCCCAGCTATAATAATTGCGTGAGGGTCAACCTACCAAAATGTTTTGCTTCAATTCCTAGGCTGCATTATGATGCATGTCAATGTTATTGGCTGACTCTCCTCCTCGCCTAATGCCATTTTTATCCAAGTTATCGTAAGAAATTGCTGCAATAAGAGGTAACAATAATTAAGTTGATGATTAACTTGGAGGATATTAATTATTATTACTAGTAGTAGTAATCATGCATAAATTTTAATGAAAACAGTCATAACTTTCAGGTCTCTGTGAACGAATTAACGAGGTACGTTGTTCGGGTCGAGCAGAAATATAGAGATGTCTCTAATTCCTGATTGAGACGAAAAGGAAAAAAAAAACATTCGACTCAAACTTCTGGTTTCTTTGTTGTAGGATAATACGCAGATGTAAGCCCCCTTTAAGCAGCATTTTATCTCTGCTATAGCTCTTTCAGTTGTGGAGGTGAGAGTATTTACATGGGTACTGACCATTTTTCTACACGAAGATTATTAATGTATCGATCACGGTGGCCGCGAGCACTAACGCGTTATCTCGTACCTCGCTGGCTTCGGGAGAGCTTGGGTTCGAATCCCACCTCGGCCGTCCTGAAAATGGTTTTTGTAGTTTCCCGTTTTCACCACCAGGCAAATGCCGGGACGGTTTCTTTCAACAGGTCCACGGCCGACTTCCTTCCAAAATACCTTCCCTGACCCTTCCTTAATTAGACCCAAGTTAGCAGTCAACTTGGCCATTGGCCTATCACCATCCCCAGTTGTATCTCCAGACTAGTGTGTTCAGCCCCAGACACCGTCCTTATGACGGTAGAGGAATAATCCCTCCCAGAGTCTGTAGGTGAAGCTGTGCTGGTAAGAGATTAAATGAAAATAGAAAAAGAAGAATTTTAATGTTCGGAGGTGAAGAATAAACTCTAGCTAATATACTTGTGGAAGTTAGTGCAGATTAAAAGATCTTTCATGTTTTCTCGTCAAATCTCTTTAGAAAGGAGATAGTTGTGTGATTCGTAGGATGCCCTCAAGGATACTAGCTGGAGATTAATCGTTTTATGGTAAATACAGTGCTTATAAATGATAATTAAAAAACTATAACCAAACATGTACAGTCCAAGGACAAATACTCTAGAGCAGTGGTTCCCATCCTTTGTCAGCTGACGCCCCCCTTTTCAGATACGGGAAATCATCGCGCCGCCCTCCTTCCCCCAACACTCAATGCTTCTATAACCTCTCGATTGACGCGGAGGATATAGACCTAACCTATTAACAATACATAATGGAATAGGCCTATCTATTACATACTAACTTCATTTTAGCACAATACAAAGACCACACTTTTACAACAAATCCTTAAATTAGTCAACAAATGTCAGTGAGAGGGTTGACACTGTTTTCCCTTGGTAAGATTCGGTATGTTTGGTTTGATATTTGACAGAGCACAGCGGAGATCACTTGCAACATCAAGCCGACAGCGCTGTTTTGTTTCTATGGCACTCAGCGTTGAAAATTCTCACTCCCATAAATATGTCTTTGAAAATGAGACAATGACACGCAATGCAAATTTGGCTATTACAGGATACACTGCAAGACAGTTTACCCAAAAGTCACCCTGTCCTAATATTTTAGAATCATCTTTTAGCTTAGATTCACACTTCAAATCTATGGCTTCTTCTTGAAGCTGTGCTGGCAGTGCTTCAATATCAATGGCAAACGAATTTCTTGTTAACATCCAGGACCATTCTTCCGACGAGATATCAGGAAAGTAGAAGTTGAATTCGTGTGCCAGGGAATCCAAATGTGACTGAATTTGCACCTAAGTTTATTACGATCACGTTCATTTTCCGGCAAAATTTCATTAAGGCGGTGAAATGATGAGAAGTTGTTCAACTGAAGCCGGCGTTTCCATAACTGTATTTTTTCCAGGAATGCATAATATTGGAGTTTTTGCCTTGGAGCTTTAAGTTCAAACTATTCAAAGCTTCAAAGAAATCACAAAGATATGCCAACGAGACGATAAAATTGGCATGATTTTGCTCCTTACAACACATCAAATTCCTTAATTCACCTCCAACCTCGCGGCTCCGGAGAGGTGTGTGCCGACAGTTGGCAATTACCAGTGCTTTTGAACGATTGACTTGGTGCGACAATCACTTGGAGAGATTCGAAAAATGTTTATTTTACAAAATTGTAATATTCGAGTTAAAGAAACTTAATTCGGAAAGCACTTCACGCCCCCCTTGATAAAGACCCACGCCCCACTAGGGGGGCGCGCCCCCCAGGTTGGGAACCCCTGCTCTAGAGTCTCATAGACAGTACAGTATAAAATAAGGAAGACCATTGCTATGCGTGAACTCTAGCCAGTAGTTCCGATCTTAAATTAACAAATCACATTTACATCATTCAAATAGGCTATAGTTTATTCTGGGGGTGCAAGGGGTAGATTCTCTCTATCCAAACGTCATCCTCACCTGCACGTGGTACACCCTGCTCCATACTGACGAGGCTCTGACGACCGAATAACTCCCGGGATAAGGAGTTCCCCTCTCTCCTGCCAACGGCTTATGTAAGGCGGATGAGCAGATTGAGGTTAGGGCACTCTCTTGCCCTTGAGATGGGAAACTATCTCTTAAGGCGGATGAACCAATAATGGTCAACGGCATAGAAGACCTCAACGGTGGACCAAGCGCATGAGCAACTAGTATTGCCCGAACGGTTGGGAAGGCGGATGAAGGCTGCAACAGTCCAGGACCACCAGTCGTCATAGCTTCTATGCCACTGGATAAAGGCCCTGTATCTGTCAAGTACTGTGTGTCTGTTGATGTGCAACAACATGCCCACATTAGAAGATGTCACGCACAGGCGTCTTCTAAACAACGAAGGAAGGATACAAAATCTATTCGCCAATTAATCACAAGTCCTGCGGCGATCGGGGAGTTGTGACGGGAGCAGGATTGTGTTGTCTGGGAGCTCCTAGTGATGAACCGGCACGTAGGCGACGAATGTGTGATCTTCGCTTTGCTTGAGGATGGGCTGTAGAGCAATTCGTATGCTGCATTCGTGACTAAGCAGGCCTGTTTAGGATCCACTCTGCTTACCCTGAATGGGGAGGGGGCTAAAAAAGGTGCCCTAAAAATAGTCAGCCTAATATCACCCGACTGGATAACCGCGTTCAGAGGGTACACCACAAGCGGTCGAACCACAATGAAAATTAATTTTGCTACATGGAATGTCCGTACTTTGATGGACAATGACACACATAATCGACCACAAAGGCGAACGGCAATTGTTGCCCGTGAGCTGAAAAGATTCAACATTCATATTGCCGCACTCAGCGAAACAAGGTTAGCCAATGAAGGACAACTGAAGGAACATGGAGGTGGCTACACTTTCTTCTGGAAAGATACTGAAGATCAACGTATTCATGGAGTTGGCTTTGCCATTAAGAACGAGCTTGTCAACCTTCTCGATGAACTTCCGCATGGTATAAATGAAAGGCTTATGACACTACGACTAAAGTTAAAAAACAGCCGACGAGCGACTGTAATTAGTGCATATGCTCCAACTCTCACCTCTGATGATGAACAGAAGGAAGTATTTTACTCTCAACTTGATGTGATCTTGAAGGATATACCGCAATCTGATAAAATCATCCTCCTAGGAGACTTCAATGCTCGCGTTGGAAGAGACGCAGCATTATGGGCTGATGTTATTGGAAAAGATGGTGTTGGGAAATGCAATTCTAATGGGACACTCCTTTTATCCAAGTGTTCTGAACATAGCCTCGTAATCACAAACACACTATTCCGACAGAAGGACAAATTTAAGACTTCATGGCAGCATCCTAGATCAAAACACTGGCACCTACTTGATTACGTGATTGTGCGAGCAAGAGACAAGCGTGACGTACTACTCACAAGGGCTCTGACAAGTGCTGATGACTGCTGGACGGATCATCGATTAATAAGATCTGTAATGACTCTACAAATTCTCCAAAAGCGCGGAAAACAGAGAAAGCACATCAGGCGCAGGGTGAACACCGAACGTTTACAAAACGTTACCGCTAAAAGGAAGTTTCATGAACTTCTGAATGAAAAGTTACCAGATAATTACCCTGAAAAGGTTGAGGAACATTGGCAAACAGTCAAGTCTGCTATACTCTCAGCGTGTGAAGAATCGATTGGTTTCGGCAAGATGAGGCATGCTGACTGGTTTGATGAGAATGATGCAGAAATCCAGAATCTTATTGATAAGAAGAGGAAAGCATTCCATGCATGGCAAGCCAATCCAACTTCTATCTCCAAACAGCAACTGTATAAAGATGCAAAGGCTGAAGTGCAAAGGAAAACTCGTGTCTTGAAAAATCAATGGTGGATCTCCAAATCCCGTGAAATGCAGCATCTAGCCGAAACGAATAATACTCATGCTTTCTTCAAAGCAACAAGAACTATATATGGGCCACATTATCATGGTTTGAATCCTCTGCAGTCTAAAGATGGCACGGAACTTCTTAGAGACACAAACTCCATTAATTCCCGTTGGAAAGAACATTTTGAAGAGCTACTCAACAGGGACACACAGGTTGATAATAACATTTTCACCCGACTTCATCAGAGACCTCCTAAAGACCACCTTGATGATCCTCCGCCTCTATCAGAAATTGAATCTGCCATCAATCAACTCAAAAACAATAAAGCATCAGGCATGGATGGGATTCCTGCTGAGCTCTTTAAAGTAGGGAATACTACTCTAGTTCATCACATACACCAACTCATACTTAAAATATGGACTACCATTACCATACCTAAAGACCTAAGGGATGCCTTGATAATAACCATCTTTAAGAAAGGTGATAGGGCACAATGTGGTAATTATCGAGGTATATCGTTGCTTTCTGTTGCTGGTAAAATCCTGGCCAACGTCTTATCCAACCGTTTGAAGCCTTTGGCCGAAGAAATACTGCCTGAAACTCAGTGTGGCTTTCGACCTAATCGAAGCACAACTGATATGATCTTCTGTGCTAGGCAGATGCAGGAGAAATCCAGAGAACAAGGACGCCCTCTATATATGGCTTTCATAGATATTGTTAAAGCATTTGATTCGGTCAATCGAGAAATGCTATGGAGGATTCTTGCCACACTTGGCTGCCCCCCAAAATTCATTCAAATTCTTCGATTACTACATGATGATATGAATGGCACGGTCCTTAACAGCAATGGCCCTGGAGAGCCATTTAAGATTACAACGGGTGTCAAACAGGGATGTGTGATTGCCCCCACACTCTTTTCAATATATGTTAGTGTTGTACTAAATTTGGTCCAAGAAAAGATTCCAAAGGGTGTAGAAATTATATCCAGGACAGATGGAGGTTTATTCAATCTCAACAGATTACGTGCAAAAACTAAAGTGTCAGCTACATCCGTTCTTGATCTCCAGTATGCTGATGACAATGTCATCTTAGCAAATTCAGATGAAGATCTTCAAACCACCCTGAATGTGTTCAATGAGGCATACAGAAGCATTGGTCTGGACATAAACACCAATAAAACACAGGTTCTCCATCAGCCTACATCACATGACAGGGCTACTGCTCCTGCTATCATGATTGATGGACATAAACTAAAGAATATAGATCATTTTCCCTATTTGGGTAGTCACCTATCAACAAATGCGAACATTGACGCTGAGATTCAACACCGCCTCCAATGTGCCAGTGCAGCCTTTGGTCGTTTGCTCGTTCGCGTGTTTGACAACCACGACATTAGCATTCTAACAAAATTATACGTTTATCAAGCTGTTGTAGTTCCCACTCTGCTTTATGGCTGCGAAACCTGGGTTACTTACAGAAGGCACCTCGTATCTTTAGAAAAATACCATCAACGATGCCTTAGGAGAATTCTTGGTATTAAATGGCAAGACCGGCGCACTAACACAAGTGTTTTAGAGGAAGCTAGCACTATTAGTATAGAGTCTCTCATTATAAAACACCAACTTCGATGGACAGGACATGTAGTTCGCATGCCTGAGTCCCGCCTCCCAAAACAAATCTTATATTGCCAGCTGAATGTCGGTCAGAGAAAGCAGGGTGGGCAACAAAAACGCTACAAAGATGTTCTGAAGACCAACTTGAAGAAATGTCAAATTGATACAGGTAACTGGGAGGCTGTCGCATCCGACCGATCAGAGTGGCGCCGCAACGTCCATCAAGGCCACTTGTACTTCGAACAAGAGAGAAGAAGGCTTCTGGCTGAAAAAAAGAAATGCCAGGAAAGAGCACATGATTCGCAGAATGATCAACCCCCAAGATCCATTGACTGCTCAAGACCTTGTGTGCCAATATTGTGGAAGAGTCTGTGGATCTCTGATCGGACTGTACAGTCACCAAAGAACTCACGTTATATGATTAGGCCTAATGTTGGATTACAGCGAAGATTTACATAAATGTAACTTGGAAGACAATCATACTCGTATCACGAGTGATAGCCTAAATAAGTTTATTCTGATATCTCTAGTCAGTTGTCCACTCCTGTGCCTCAGTGCTTACAGCGATCATCCTAGTCTTAATTCATATTCCAAACGTAGACTTTATTAACACTTGCACATACTACAGCCATCGCAATAACATTATAAGATAAATTCTATACCTACCCAACCACTCGTGGTTGATGGCCTGATGTCCCTATCCACTGAATGAAGTGACAACAAAACGAGAAGTGTCAAAAGTGGCTGTGGAATCTACCAGGGTCAAAGTTCATGGTTTTGTGAGTGTTAGGTTTGCTCGATCTCCACCCAGCCCAGATGTGGAAAGTATACCGAAGAGGCAAAGGTTACTGGATCTAGCCTATATCATAGATGCCCAATCTCAGCAAGGACGACGATGGTGAAATTCTCCTTCCTCCATTCGTTCTGGAGTTCATTCTCGCTTCATGTCTGCAGAACGTTCATCTTAACGGTGAAACAAGTCCAGCAACTGCTATTGCCCATGCCTGATCAACTGCACAATTATGCGAGAGCTTCCGTGCGTAGGTCCGAGGTAGAAGATTCAGTCAAAATGAGAATAGAAAGATTCAGTGTCAACATAGACTACTCGCTAATCGGAATATGTCAGAATGATAGAAAGAGAAAGACAATACTATGAGCCGAAAATAAAAATGAGAAACTGAGAAAGGAAGGAAGAAATGCTATCATGATGGTTACATTGTTAGTAGAGATTTTTAAGCAAATGCATATTTGTGCTGGAGAATAAGGAATAGAAACATATATTTATATTAACACGACGACGTGTCGCATGTTTCAAGTGCCAGGGTATATGGTGTACAGTACTGTACGTGGCCTCCAGCACAGTGGGAAAGAACACTATGAAACAATTTCGGGGTCGAATTACAACTACGGTGTCATTTTCATGGCTTACTTAACAGATATGGAAGTTCGCAATTACATTTTTCATTCATAATTGGGAGGCTTGAAGAGTAGTTGATAGGGCGAGTGAATTAGAACGTTCATCGCAAATATACTGAGTAGCAAATAAAGCGTTACACCTAGGTATTGGTACCATAATGATACAATGAACGATTTTCATTATTGGGCGGGGGGGGGTTCCATTGTCCTCATTTTTGTAAACATTATGCTTCGTAACGGTGTAATAAATAATGCCTTGAATAATCATGAAGTTATTTTGTATTCTGACAACCATTGCAGTACATTATATTCGCATTCCTCGTAAAAATAAAATTACGAAGTGTTACGCTTTTTTTGCTCATCAGTAGATATCTAAACCGTTTAAGATATCAATATTCTGCTTTCACTCTTATAACTGAAAAATACGGTTTTCATACGAAAAATTTAGCGTGATTTCGTAGTGTTGTTTATTATCTCAGATTATACCATACCAACGCTGTGTGTTTACATATGAAAATCCACAGCCTGCTTCCAGTCTCCGACCGGGTCAGGGATGGAATGAATGAAGCCCCCATCTAGCGGCGAGGATATGGACTGTGCCGGCTGCCGAGGCCTGACGCACTCCTCTGGGGCAATGATTAAATGAATGACAGATGAAATGAAATGATAGTGGAGAGTGTTGCTGGAATGAAATTTTGACAGGGAAAACCGGAGTACCCGGAGAAAAACCTGTCTGCCTCCGTTTTGTCCAGCACAGATCTCACATGGAGTGACCGGGATTTGAACCACGGACCCAGCGGTGAGAGGCCGGCGTGCTGCCGCCTAAGCCACGGAGGCTCTGTGTTTACATATAACTATACTAATTTATGACGCTAGTATAGGGGTTATCCAAGAGTGAGGTAGCTCTCCCTACTTTCCGTTTACAATGTGTAATGATGTTCCCGTAGAATGAGAGCTGGGCAATTAGAGCTACTCTTGTTTCAGAAAGGATTTTTCCTCAACGGCTGACCCCAGGAAAATCACGAGACGTGTTATAGAAATGTTTGTATCATTGTGATTATTATTAATATTGTTATTATTTTTCATGTGTTTTATTCATTAATATTTGTATTAATATAACTAATTTACTCTTTATTGTTATTAATCATCATTAGGGCTCGGATTCGAGCATATTTGCATATTTTTTCCTGAATAGTATACATTGAAAGAAGCCTTTCGGTGGTATTTTCACCTCTCTGGGACCAACAGAATTGAAATTTATCGAGCATATAAATGCATAAAACCGTTGTTTTCAGAATTGAAGCATATAAATGCATATTCTTGTGGTTTTCGTCTAACTATCCTTAAGGCTCGAAAACAGAAATAATTAATGGAAAGCCTATCTGTTGCGAATAATAGAACCGTATGTTTTTAACCTTTAGTGAGGTCATTCACACACTCTAATTAGCCCCGGCCGGATAAGAGTGCGACTCGTCAGATAAGCTCTCGAAGCCCCAAGAATCCTTTCACTTTGAAATGGGGTTGTGACGTATTTTAGTGGTGTGCCTATTTTGGGAACCAGTATTGTTTAGGTGGCTTTCCCCTTGAAGTGGTGGAAGATCCGACCCGATCAAGTGAAGTTTCTGCATTCTACTCTCAGTTCTCAGTTCGTAATCGTATCCGTACATACCTATCGAGTTCTTGTGATTTCTAAGAACCCGATGCCTAAAGTTAAGGAATCTCTGAGGGTTTTGCATGAGCCTACATGAGCGTCATTCCTGAGGCCATCCTTAAGTTGGAATCGCGAGGGATGGAGTTGGTTGAAGTGGTCGCTACAATACAAGGAGTCAGTCATCCAAGAAGCCGACTCCTGGTCTGGAGAGACTGGGAAAACCGTGAAACAAAAGTTGGAGTTTGTGCTGGCTCGAAATCCCGGTTGGAGTGCATTGTTGGAGCGTTTGTAACAGCCTATTGTGTGTTATTTGAAAATTTTATTAGAACTAAAGATCAAAACGACCCCACATAGTACCTGTACTCTATATGTTGGTGGTAGTTCAGGATATTAATTAATACTTTAATTGCAGCAAAATAGCAATCGAAAATAAAGAATGAACATGTACACTAAAATTGCGCTCTGACGATTTGAATTGCATAGTCTTTGATTCTTTTACTACAGAGCTCTAAATTTAAGTAGTAGCGTTCACATGCTTGTACACATAGTTGGTGTACACACGTCACTGAGGGTCATGGAAAGATTTGTTAATACAATTAAGGTGGTGAAAACCATGGACAGCCAAACGTATAAATACATGCCTCAACTCAAAGTTGGATGTTGCCCACGTCCGGTCGATCATGTCTCCAGTTCTATAAAATTCTCGAGATATGTCTTCTCTTTTTTTCTTCAATGACGGTAGTAGTTTATTCGAGGCTCTGGTGTTTGGTAGAGGTAAATAGTTTCTAAGGTCTTCAACCAAGAAATGGTTCTGTTATACTCCCTGATAAAGACAGTTGTAACTATATCCATACATTTAGGAGAAAGTAGGCTATATGTTATTTACTGAACATCTTGTTTTTTCATATATTACCAACATGTTTCCAAAGATCAGTGTGCACTTATTTCTTACATGCAGTGTTATAGAATCATGGTATAGATTTAAAGGTCATTAAGAGAGATACGCTATTTTGGCTCTTATGATATTCTATTGAAATTATTTCGCATTAGCTTATGTAGGTAACTTGAGTGTAGGAGTAAATTTATTATGAATCATTTAATGACCACAAAGCATTATTTGATATTATTTCTTAATCTTTAATAGTGGCGTGAAATAAAAGAAATAAAAATCATTTGTGCTTCTTTAATTAAATCTTGCACGGAGCTATTGCTTATGTTGCCTTCTTATCTGTGTGCTCATGCTGACACTTCACACCCTCGTTGATGAAATTTTAGTGGCCCTGGTTAGCTCGCCTCGTTAGGTTTAAGTTTTCAAGTGGACTGGCAGACCTCACGTCACCACCAGTTACGGTTAGGTTCCAAAGTGTGTTGAACGTTATCATTCATAATATTATATTTCTTTTACACATGTTATTTTCTAGTTCTTTGGATTATAGTGAATAAGTGAAAAGTGATCTGCACTGTATTTGTTTAATTTTATGTGGCGACAACCAGCTCCATGAAATTTATCAGAACACCTGCATACTGTGAGTAAAAATTGACAAAATATTTACTCCTGGTATTATTAGATCCTAAATATATTAATATTACGAGAGATTATTGCATGCTGAAACAGATAACATGACAGTAGTTGTATGAAGTGTCAAATGTTTCTTATTGAGATATACTTGTCAGGAGGCCAACTGCCTCGCCGTGTTAGAACACCGGATCTCATGAGAACTCCGCAGTTAAGCAGCATTGGGCGTGGTCGGAACTTTGATGGTATGCCGGTTCTAGGCACTGAGCGCTGTTGGCCATCATAAGGAGGAGCGGAATGACCCTGGCCACCCTACCACACGTAAACTCTGGCTGGGGGTAGCCTCTTCGGAGGCTCGGACCTGCCTTCGGGAAGAATACCAATTAAATTAAATTTAAAAATTCGGCAGGTGTCTCGTAGACCTTGCGTCACAAGTTATGTTTCGAATTCCGCACGTCACCAGTTAAAGGTTAAAGGTACAAGTGTTATTAGGTATCAAGTTAACAATGTATCATGAAATGAACTACAATTTTGAGAGGAAAGTATTGTTTTAGTTTTAGCATTTTTCAAGCGTAATCATTAAAACACAGCAGAAATATAAAATCCTGAAGTAGGAAATATGTCAACATCACATTTCCCCCTTAATCTGTGCATGTACACTATCAACCTCCATCTGCGAGAGTCCCGGTTCATAACGCGTATGATTTATAACAGGAATATTAGAAATATGCACACAGTACATCAACAAAGCAGTTCAGTCCACAGCTTGACGGATATCATTGTAGACTAATTTCTTGATCAGCATCACTCGTACTGTCACTTATGACGCCATGTTTGAGTGATCTGCAGAATGGATGGTACTGTGCTCTGATTATTCCACTTTGCATAATTAAATAAGATCGTTGTACTTCTCTGTTGAAATGGGAATTGATCCTTGATACGAAGGCTTCAGGTTGTCGGTCAATTAATGGGGTATGACGCCCTCTCCTGATTACTTTTATTTTTCTGAACTGCTCATCATGTAAGCCATATACAGTACTGCTCGGGTCTAAGCTGCGTGAACCTGAGAGGAATGTGGATCGTGGACTACGAGAAGTGATGGTGACGAGTGATGAGGATTCCCGGTACCTGCGCAGTAACAGAATCAAATACATTGGTCGGTGACTCACTCACTCATTCGCAACACCACAGTGGTTTGAGCAACGGCCGTATGTTAGCAGCATTGGAATAGAAAGGAATACCACATATCACGGCGGGCTGTTGACAGATCCTTCTCTTCTCGCCTGACCCTTCCCTGCCCGTACCCCTCACCCCGCAAGTTCACAGAGCTTGGACCCGAGCAGAAGACTATATATATGCTCTGGGTCAATCTTGCTAAATTGCAGCCATTTAATCTTCAGCCAATTAACCTCCTCTCCATTGGTGTCAGTCTTTCTGTTTTTCACCATTACTTTCCTCAGCTGGGTGAAGTCAATAAATATGTTTCTTGATCCATTTCAATGACTTCAAAGGGGTAATTTTTCCGAACCAATCTGACTAAAGTATAAAATCCCGATGGATCAAGCATATCGACATCACTTATTTTCCTCTCAATCTGTGCATGTACGCTATCAACCTCCATCTGCGAGTGTCTCGATTCAAAAAACTTATGGTTAATAACACGAGTGTCAAAACATTGCACACAGTACATCAACAAAGCAGCAGTATTCACATTTCTGTTCTGACCACCGCATGTGTCGGACATCAATGTCATTTCTTTTACAATTACTTACCTGGTATATTCAATGCAGCCATAATCTTCTGAGCTTGTCTTAAATACATCGTAGCTATTCAAACTTTGCACAGTAATGAACGAACTCACTAACAACTGAAATAAATTTAAGCTACTACAGCACTACTCGAGTCCAAGCTCTGTGAACCTGAGAGAAATGTGGATAGTGGAAGATAATGAGAGATGTAGGGGGTTCCCAGCCCGTGTGTAGTAACAGAACCAAATACATTGGTCGATCACTCACTCATTTGCAACACCACACTGGTATATGTAACGGCCCTATGTTAGCAGTATTGGAATAGACAGGAATTCTACATAACACGGCAAGCTGTTGACAGGTCCTTCTCTTCCTGCCCCCCACGTCACCTAACTCCCCAAGTTCAAAGAGCTTGGAGATACAATTACTGCTCGGGTCTAAGCTGCGTGAACCTGAGGGGAATGTGCATCGTGGACTATGAGTAGTGGTGTTGACGAGTGATGAGGTTTCTCGGTCCGTGCATAGTACAGAACCAAATACATTGGTCGGTGACTCACTCATTCCTACCACCACAGTGGTTTGAGCAACGGCCCAATGTAAGCAGTGTTGGAATAGAAAGGAATGCCATATATCACGATGGGCTATTGACAGATCCTTCTCTTCTCGCCCGACCCTTCCCTACTCTTTCCCCTCATCCCGCAAGTTCACAGAGCTTGGACCCGAGCAGTAAGTAGTAAGGAAAAGTCGGCAAGCATAACAAACCTTTAGTGCACGCCAATAATTCTGTTCGGACCAAAGTAGCGTATTTACACTTACGCTGATACTGCTCTAACATTTTCCTCGTAATCCATAGAAGCTAAGTGACGTATCTTAAGTTACGATTTTTAGGTATTAACGATATCTTGCGGAAGTTAGTTAAGCTATAGGCTTATTTCAAAATATATTAAGATTACGCTTACGCTGTTTTGGGAGTAAATATGCTTCATTCTAACTAAGAAAAGCCATGCAATACGCCAAGTTAGCAACTTTTGTAGATACGCTATCTTGGTCCTAAGCCGGCGAAATGAACAATTGAATAAATGAATAAATAAATATATAAATAAGTAAATGAATGAACGAATGAATGAATAAATAAGTTTACTTAAGTAAATAAGGAAGTAAATGAATGAATGAATAAAAAAACAAATTTACTTATGTAAATAAGTACATAAATAATTGAATGAATGAGTAAAGAAACACGTTAACTTAAGTAAATAAGTAAGTAAATAAATGAATGAATGAATAAACGAACAATTTTACCTAAGTAAATAAGTAAGTAAATAAATAAATGAATGAATAAATAAACTAGTTTACTTAAGTAAATAAATATACTCAGCCTACTTGTGAGCATGAACCCAACCCATGGTGTATTCGCTGCAGATGCGGTAGGCCTAGTTCAGGTATTGTAACCATAGTTATTCAGATTATGTCTATAGTGTTTGGAAGACTGGAAACTAATTAGAACAGCTCCTTTCAAGGAAGTGCCGAAGAACTTGTTGTGCAAGTGTCTTGTCCCGCTGCGCTGGAGGCCATGTACAACTGAGACAATGGCACTTGAACCATGCGGCACGTTACCAACCAGCCAAGCCGGTTCCAATACAATAACTGCTATCTACTGAATCAGTTATCGCGTTGGAAGCCATTTTTCAGTGTTACCTTAGTAAATAAAATATAAATGCTTTTCAGTCGGTCAGCCCGATTGTAGTGGGTGTTATTCCAAAAAACGTGAGATTTATTAATACACGTGTATGATATACCAAAAGTTTGATGCTTTTCAGTCGGTCAACACGATTGCACCCAAATGAGATGGGTTATTACATTTGTATGTGGAACACGTGCTACTTAGAAATGCAAGAGGGGGAATATCCCAACGAGATAAGGGAATTTCCGTTCAGTCGAGTGCAGACAGTGACCAAGTTACCGGGTGAGTTAGCCGTGGTCGTTACGGCATGACTGCTGGCAGTCGCTCACATCCGGGAGGCGAGGAGGTTCGAATCCCCCCGACGGCAACCTTGAAGATGGTCTTCTGTGGTTTTCCCATCTTCCTTCCAGGCAAATGCCGGGGTTGGTCTCTAACTATAGGCCACAGCCGCTATCTTCCAACTCCTCGTCCTTACATACATCCAAACTTTCCTCCCCAACGGTACTTGTAGCTCACCCATTGGATGTCCGACTCGAAGCAGCTACAAAACTGGCGAGCCGAACATGTTCTCGGACACTCCCGGCACTAAAAGCCATACGCCAAAAAAATTAAAAAAAAATTAAAGTGACCAAGTTAATTGCTCTCACCAGGACCGCACAAGACTCAACCAAATAAGTAGCCTGTACAATACAATCTGAATTGACCATTTACAACAACCACATATTCACTCCAAACAAGCAAATTCCGGAGGTCAATCACCACTTCCAGTATCTCAACAAAACATCACATAGACCACAACTAACAAATATTGACGAGTTGGATGATCTTATCTAATACTGCAACTAAATGAATGAAAATCCACAGCCTGCTTCCAGTCTCCGACCGGGTCAGGAATGGAATGAATGAAGCCCCCATCTAGTGGCGAGGATATGAACTGTGCCGGCTGCCGAGGCCTGACGCACTCCTCCGGGGCAATGATTAAATGAATGACAGATGAAATGAAATGATAGTGGAGAGTGTTGCTGGAATGAAATATTGACAGGGAAAACCGGAGTACCCGGAGAAAAACCTGTCTGCCTCCGCTTTGTCCAGCACAGATCTCACATGGAGTGACCGGGATTTGAACCACGGACCCAGCGGTGAGAGGCCAGCGTGCTGCCGCCTAAGCCACGGAGGCTTTTAATACTGCAACTAAATAAATGTATATATTGTAAATATTTTCACCCATACTTTCAAACATAGATTGTATAGCCTATGTGTAATGGATCTGATGATGATCGCTTGACGATCGAAACTGGTCATCCAAGTGTATTTATTAATCTCATGTTTTTTTTTTTTTTGTTTTTTTTTTTTTTTTTTTTCAGGATTAGGGAATAACCCATCTCATTTGGGCACAATCTTGTTGACCGACTGAAAAGCATCAAACTTTTGTTTACTAAGGCAACACTGAAAACGGCTTCAAACACCATAATGCTTGTATCATATATTTCGATGGTCAAGCGATCATCGTTGGATCCTTTACACTCGAATGTCTACGAATATGTGCGTTAAGGGAGGCTGGGACTGAATTTATGTAAAACAGTAATTATTGATAGAATTGAATGAAATTTGGTTTTTGGTCTCCTGATGGTAAAATAAGGCCATATACCAATTTTCAGGAAAATAGCAATAGAACTTTCTGAGAAATTAACACCTACACTTTAACATTTAAAAAAATCGATAAGAATAAAAAATGCTCCAGCTGAACAGTTACTTCAAATATCACATTGAAAACTGGTGTACAGGCACATCAAGGTATGGAAAGAATTTGAACAGAGAGAAAGTCTGCATATGTAGTCCATGAATGTGAGGGAAAATATGTTTTATGTGTTTATGTTTTTCTCAAATTATGCTAAAAAAATACCCCTTTGAATGCTACTATCTTTCAAAGTATCAACATTATAAAAATTCCTTCTGTTAATATCAAGACAATATAGGTGTTAACAACTCATGAAATTCTCATGGAATTTGAATCCAAATTGGTTCAGCTGGAACATTTTAAATACCTGAAAATGTATATATGAAAAAAATAACATTTTAGTAAATAAAACATGTCTGAAGGCTAAACTAATAATACGTCAGTTATATAAATAAAACTGAACACAGAAGAAACACGTTACGTGATTGGTATTTCTATAGTTACCGTAGTATTGTTACCGCGTCAACTCACTAGATAGTAGCTCTGGGGCAATTTGAAGATGGGCATTGTTGCGTTGAAGCTAGTGGATGGGGGCGTTTCCCCAGCACTCAACCGGACATTTAAATGTCACACTAGTACTTTAAAAATGGCCGAACCCAAAAAATACCACCGCCAAATGATCCACAGGAGTCCGGCGTACAATAATATGCACAAATTGAAAAATCGATAATTTTTACTTTTTTCGCCAAAAACTCAGTCCCAGCCTCCCTGTTAAGATATTACAGTAGTTTACTGAGAACGTACGTAACAATAGGTTAGTAGTAGGTGATGTTTTGTTATGATGATGTTGGTGGCTATCAAATTTACTTACTTACCCTTTGCAATGTGTGTACAATCGTGTTGGCCCACTGAAAAGCATTTAAATTCCATCCATCTAACAACATAGATCTCTCGTTTCTAAACTGCCGTACAATAAATGTCAAACGGTATCCCCCCACCCTGGACTTGAAGAAGAAGATTGCAGTTTTACCTTACCGTCAATCTTGTGATTAAGAGCCACGGGACCTCCTTTTTACGTGGAATCCGAACCACAGGACATGGCATTTTACTTCGAAAATCTCACATGCATTGACCGGGAATCCAACCCAGTCCAGCTCGGTGAGAGGCTGCCCTGGACTTGAAGCGAGTGCATCAGATAGCTGACCCATACGTCTGGGCGTTCAAAATAGAGCATACCCCGAGGAGCAGCTGTGCGCGTTAAATCGCTCACTACGATCGCGATGGGGAGCGGTAGCAAGTCTGGAGATCGAAGGTTTCAATCTCGGCGCTGACAGTGGCTACCCTGAGTGTAGTGTTAACCTTGGTTTTCCACACTCCCTCCATTCAAATGTCGGAATAGTAACTTATGTCAATTCCCGACATACCTACCCCATTTTCTACCCTAATAATTACAGTTACACACACTACTACCGTCACCAGAAAAACACAGGCTATCAAACAAATTGAACACACATCAAAGGAAGTGCAGACGAATTAACAACACAATAGATCATAACTGAGACGTAGCTTTCAGTTCTTGTGATCCACAACGAGTTCATTCAGATTACTCACACTTAATGAGCTAACGCGCTACCTCGTGCCTGGCTGGCATCGGGAGAGCGTGGGTTCGAATCCCACCTCAGCCATACTGAAAATGGTTTTCGTGGTTTCCCATTTTCACCAGGCGAATGCCGGGACGGTTCCTTTCAATAGGTCCACGGCCGATTTCCTTCCATTATCCCTTCCCTGATCCGTCCTGTAAAGAGAAGTACATGACCATTGGCTGCATTAATAAAATTATGATACGTAGACCTAGAAGTTCATGTACTAAAGAAAGTGAAAATATGCGTGCGTTTATGCTCTAAACATAGCTTAAATGTGCTCTAAAAATTAAAAAACCAAACGCATTATAAAATGTAATAAATTTGTTAATTTGACGCAAATCTCAATTCTGATTATTGTAGGTACTGTGTACACATTTTCCCAAACATCAAAATTGTAATTGATCGATTAGTGGCTTTAGTGTATAGGGCACCGACGTGCATATGCAATTTGGGGGTGTGTATGAGAGAGAGAGGGGGGGGGGGATAAGGTGAACAGCCTAGATGAGCAGTATCTGATGATGATCGCTTGACGGTCGAAACATGTCATCGAATTAAGTACTCCCCATCCCATATTTTGTACATAAAGGCGTGTTATCTATACCAGTATATAAAAATGAGATGGTGTGTATCAGTGTGTCTGTGTATTACTCAATCACGCAAGAACCACTGGTCCGATTTACATGTCATTTTACATGGAAGTAGCTGATTTACCTGGTTAACATATAGGCTACTTTTGATTTCAATACTTTGCACTTTTTAAAGATGGCGGCCATTTTAGTGACGTCACTACACCCTTTGGTTTCAAACATTCATATTTCCATTTCAAATAAAAAGACAACGCTAAAAAATAGCAAACTTTTGATGGCATATACGGGGTTTAAAATTTATGTTTCTATCCGAAAGATCCTTATCACTCTTCGTGTATCTCCTACGGTTAGCGAGTAAAACCTAAATTTCTGTTATAAAACACGGTCAACGCCGAGCGGTGTAGTTGGAGAATAGGTTCCTTCCTTACTCTCCCTCCACGCAGCACCTCGCTTATCTCCTGTTTTAACTGTCACTCGATCTCTGAGGAGGCCACACGACAAAAAAAAACTGTCACCTTCACATTTTAATTTATTTATGACCCGTTGCGAAGCGCGGGTACTTCAGCTAGTTTTGTGATAAATAAATAGTGTAATATTTCTTTCAGGTTAGGGTGTTTAAATACTTGTTTTCCCGCCTAATGTCATTGGCCAAAATTTGTGTTGACCGACTGAAAAGCTTTCTATAATAGAACTAGGCAACACTGAAAAATGGCTTCTAATAGCCTACGGTACTTCAATAGAGAAAATTGTATAGCTACTGTATTAATAAACTCGCCTTAGTGACAGTATCTATCGTAAAGCCACGGTTGCCTCCTTGGCAATCCTTGCCTCAATTACAAATTCCGTACACCATAGTTGGTCTACTGACACAAAACTCAGATAACCATGCAGACTATTCATGAACTCAAGTGCGTGGGCTGGCTGATAACTACGATGACCCATGCCTCTAAATGAAATAACAGAGCTTCCTTCTCTGACTTTTTTATTACTAAATGGACTAAGCTTTCCAATCCTTTCATTATAATTTTACACAGGCACTCCGGTTATGTACGTAATAGCTATTGATGTTTCTGTTGATTCTTTTAGGGGATTTGCGACGTCGTGGTCATGCAGCTCCGTGTACTTGGGTGTGTGAGAATTTGTCTGATAATCTGTGTCGCTGTGATGTCTGTATTAGTGTGTGTGCTTGTAATTGAGGTAAGATTTGTGTAAAAAGCAGCCGTGACTTTAAGTTAGGTACCATCCCGGTATTTGCCTGGAGTAGAAGTGGGAAACCACGAAAAACCACTTCCAATATGGCTGAGGTAGGAATCGAACCCACTTCTTCTCAGTTTTGTCTCATGTGGCTGAGTATACCCCTATCCAGCCCTCAGATCTTAATTAAATTTCTTGGCAGAGACGAGAATCAATCCCGGACTTTCGCGGTGTCAGCCAGGAATGATAGCTACTAATACATAATAGCTTCTGTTACTCTAATTCTCATGTCGACAGCAGATAGCTCGGATTCGACTTTGATGAATAGCGTAGACCAGGCATGTGCTTATCCATTAACTGAAACTTGGTTATGTTGGGCAATGCAAGGAAATTTCTACAATTACATCATGTCGTCGGTAAACTTTTATCTGACAAACAGGAGGAGAGACGACTAAGTTGAAAGTTCTGCATTTCAAGTCAAATAATTTTAAAAAGTCAGATGCAAATAAATAAATAAATAAATGTAGATATTTTAGAAGCCATTTTTCAGTATTGCTTCTTAATCTAGTAAAATAATTGCTTTTCAATCGGTCAACATGCGGATGCTGCCGGAGGTTCTTCCCAGAAATAAAATATGTGTTTCACAACAGTATTTAGATAATTGTATCAAGGTGTTTACATGTCTTAACAACATAACTAGCACTAGCAACGCAAACGTAATAATACAGAAACACAAGTGAAAATTTGATACGTCATAAACATTTGTACAACTAAATAATACGAGGAGTGTACTAAATTGTTTTACACTTCATTTTTTTTCTACCCAAATGAAGCACCTCCTCAACATAATCTCCTTGTAACTTTATGCACAGTCTGACTGCGTGGCTCAGGGGTAACGTTCTCGCTTGCTGAGCCCAAGGTTGCAGGTTCGAAACCTGGCGCAGTCAGCTGGCATTTGAGGGTGCGCAAATGCGAGGGAGCCGTGTCAGTACATTTACAGGCACGTTAAAAATCCCCTTCGGGGCAAAATTCCGGCACCCCGGCGTCTCTAAAAGCCAGGGTAGTTAAAAGGGACGTAAAACCAATAACATTATTATTACTTTATGCACTTTTGCCATCAATGTGTCAGTCTCTCCAGACCTTCCTGAAACCATTCCTTCGGAGTGCTGCATACCCATGCCTTGACAACGACCACGCAGAAGTTTATTCATGTTCCCGAACAGTTGATAATCACTTGGTGCCAAGTCGGGAGAGTATGGTGGATGTGGCAGCACCGTGAATCCCATTTGATCAATGGCAGCGGTGGTCTCTCGGCTAGTGTGGGAGCGGGCATTGTCAAATTGCAGAAGCACATCTGTAGTCCATTTTCCTGGCCGTTTAGTTTGAATGGCACGACGTACGCGCTTAAGGGTCGCCACACATGCTGCACTGTTAATCGTGGTTCCAAATTCCAGCCAGTCAATGAGGATGATGCCCTTTGTGTCCCAGAACACTGTCGCCATTCGCTTGCAAACTGATGGCACTGTTCGACATTTCTTTGGCGGTGGACTGCCCCTATGCTTCGATTGCATCGATTGTTGTTTCGGGGCCGATAACCTCGATGTTAGGCCCCTTAAAACAACAATTATCATCATCATCATCATTGTTGTTTCGTTTGTGGCTCATGGTAATGGAGCCATGTCTCATCAGCAGTGACAAGCCTAGCCATGAAGTCTGCTGGATCTTGTCTGTAGAGACGGACACATCGATGGAGAAAGTGCATAAAGTTACAAGGAGATTATGTTGAGAAGGTGGACGTAACAACAGATGTGTATTGTATAAGGTGCGTTCAAAATGTAACGAGCCGGAGACTGTAATGCGCAAACCGGTGACGACATCGGCTAATCGTGGCGTGTGTAACGAGGTGTGGTACCGACCAGAGCGTGGAAGGTCACAGCCCGTCGCTAGAGGGCACGCGTGCACGTCACGTGACGATACAACGCGAGCAGCAGCATGCATCAATCGTCCAACGCTGCCAGTCACATTGAAAACAGTGGCATGGAGGCGTAAAACGAAGAGCAAAGAGGTGTTGTTCGGTTTCTGATAGCGGAAGGAGTAGGGGGAACGGACATTCATCGCCGAATGTCACAAGTGTACTGCGAACACTGCATGTCCCTTGCAAGGGTCAAGGCGTGGCACAAGCTCTTCAGGGAAAGACGGGTGTCGTTAGCCGATGATGCCCGGTCTGGGGCACCCCCCCCCCCCCCTGCATTACCGATGACAACGTCCAGCTGGTTGATGCACTCATTACCCAGGACCGCCGAGTGACAGTGAACGCCATAGTCGCCGTGGTCGGATTGAGCGTCGGAAGTGGGCAGACCATCATGAAGGAACGACTGCACTGGCGGAAAGTGTATGCCCAATGGATGCCCCACAGTCTTCAACCACAACAGGAAGCATGTCGAATGGCCTACTGTTGTGGTCTTGGTTGGGCGATTGATGCATGCTGCTGCTCGCTTTGTATCGTCACATGACGTGCAAGCGTGCCCTCTAGCGACAGGCTGTGACCTTCCACGCTCTGGTCGGAACCACACCTCGTTACACACGCCACGATTCGCCGATGTCGTCACCGGTTTGCGCATTACAGCCTCCGGCTCGTTACTTTTTGAACGCACCTTATACTTCATTTTGGTAGAAAAAATAAAGTGTAAAACAGTATAGTACGCCCTTCGTAGTATATATTGTTGTTTGTAAGTGTTATGCACATATCCACCAAACATTTAAAATAGGCGTTACCCCCTTCTCTACTTTCTCAATCGTGATCCTGTTCCCGTCCTCATTCTCCTCCTTCATTATCTCAAACTCTGTCGCATTGCCAGATAAGTTTCCATTCACATTTACCAAGTTTTGGAAGTTTATCTTCCCAGAGCTTCCTTGGTATCTACAAGGCGTTTCCCTGAATTATCCAAAACGCTGCTCATTCTCTTTTTTCCATTTCTAGGATGCTTTATAACACGCCCGGCTTTACGTTTCCAATTTATCTCCATATTTATTCACAAAGTTTCCTTTTAAACTCTACTATCGACTGGCTGCGTGGCGCAGCGGTAACGTTCTCGCCTGCAGTTCCAAAGGTTGCAGGATCGAATCCTTGCGCAATGAGATGCCCTTTGAGGGTGCGCAAATGCGAGAGAGCCGTATCAGTAGATCCACTGGTACGTTAAAGATCCCCTTCGGGGAAAAATTCTGACACCCCGGCGTGGTGTCTCAAAAAGCCACAGTAGAGAAAAGGGACTTAAAACTATTATTATTATTATTATTATTATTATTATTATTAAACTCTACTATTATTAATCTCGATCTGCTCATTTCTCTGCATTAAGATCAGTGCATGGCGGATTGCTTGTTTTGAGCGATTTTTAGTAAGCCATTTATGTTTATAAGCCGACTTAACTATGTCATTCCACCAGAATGTGTGCATCTTCATGTCTTTACTCACAGTTGTCCCAAGATATGCCTTTGCTACTTCTAGTTCATCATCATTGTATCCTCTCTATTGGAATGTCCTGTGATTCTTTATCACCTATTGTTTGGAATTTTTAACCAGTCATTTCCTTGTATTTCTGCGTAAGTTCCTTATCCTGAAGATTTTCAACCTTTATTCGTCTGCAAACAGAACTCACTGTCTGCACTTTAGGTCTAACTGTGCTCAATTCACAGCTGATTAGTTATTGGTCTACTTTATCAAAAAGCCCTTGAATACCTTCAATTTCTTATCAATTTCCTAAATTGAAAGTCAGTAATGATATAGGTAGTCTATTACTGATGTGTTTCCTCTATTCTCCCATGTGTATCTCTGAATCTCCTTATGTTACGAGAATGAGTTTACAACAGCTAATCATATGCTAGCACAGAAATCCAGTCAACATTTCCCATTGGTGTTCGCTTCCCTATCTTCATCCCACTTACCCATTCCCTTCTCATACACCTCAGTCCTAATCCCTACCCTAGAAGTAAGATACACCATCAGTGCTACAATACATTTATTGGTGAGTTAGCCGTGGTCGTTACGGCGTGGCTGCTGGCAGTCGCTCACATCTGGGAGGCGAGGAGGTTCAAATCCCCCCGCCGGCAACCTTGAAGATGGTCTCTGTGGTTTCCCATCTTCCTTCCAGGCAAATGCCGGGGTTGGTCCCTAACTATAGGCCACAGTCACTACCTTCCAATTCCTCGTCCTTACATTCACACTTTCCTCCCTAGACAACACTCCACACGCGACGGTACTTGTAGCTCACACCAGGGGTGTCCGCATAGAAGCAGCTACAAACTCTGGGGAGCCGAACAAGTCATCGGACACTCCCGGCACTAAACGCCATACGCTAAATATATATATATATTGTTAACTTGCACTACCATATCACTCAGTGCCTCATAAAATCTGTCACATCGAACATACGAGTATTTTCTACTGACTCGAATTCTAGAGATTTCCAAATCCATCCACATTAATCGAGAGAAACTATGTTCTATGGTTATCTTGACATACAGCCCTACTACCACTTTGCCCTGCCTCGTGTTACACCTGACAAGTACATCTTGTAATATGCAATCCCATCCTACTTGCTGACTCAACTAGTTCTATAGGTACTTAATTCTTCCATAATAAAATATAATTGTAGGGATTCATGTTACAGTAGCAAAAATTCAAAGATTATCTGGAAGGAATAAGAACTATCTGTATTAATATCACAATTTTATTGTCAACTGAATGTTTAGGTTAAGTTTTCTTACTTTCTTATTATAATTTACCGGCCTCTGAATGATGAGTGCTGCATAAAGAGGCTTTATGGCTTCAGTGTCCTGCACAAGGGTAGCAATAAATTCAAATTTAAGTTAAATCTCCTTTGATATAAATAGCACCTCCATCGATTACCAGTTGATTGCCTGTTCGTTTTCAAGGAGTCCCTGATCTTTCAAAGGGGACTGGGACTCCGTCACTTCCACAGGTCTGAGGCTTGCTCAAAACATTTCTAGTGGGTTGCCAGATAATACAAGTGAAGCAGGTTGCTAGCATTACTTACACAGGGTCCCATGAGTTTCACCTCAGGGAACAAGCCAATGAGTTGGGTAGTCCTAACCGCTTGAGCACAAGGAGGACCACGAATCTGAATATTTCCAAGATCCCTACTTCTATTCCATTGTAACTGGTATCCCAACTGTCAGGACCACTTACTAGGCCATTCAGCTACTCAGCTATCGCAATCTTTAAAATGTAAAGTATTTAAGTTGAAAACCTATCATCTATTAAAGCTAAAATGATGAAATATAGAAAGTTGGAGGGTTGTGTAGCATGCTTTCTCTGCAAAAGGCACAACATCAACGACGCCATACATTTAAGTTGTGGTTGGGCGTACTGTTTAAAGTTTAAAATCAATTACTCAGGATACAACAGCAAAATTATAACGAGGGGTCGTATATAAGATGCAACTTTACAGTTAGTCAGTAGAATATGAAACCACCGTCTTGAAAATCTAAGATGGGTTATGCAAATCGACGCCTCCAGCTAAGAACATCGCAACTGACTTTTTTGTGATTTTGAGAATATTCGGGTATCATATACTAAAAAATGAGCTCTATCAAATGGAAGATTATTACTCTTTGATTCCCATTATATTTTTTATTAACTCAGTATTTAAGAACATCGTAACTGCTGTTATTTAATTTGTTCCATTTATGAACATCGCAACTTGAGATACGATGTTCTTAAACAGAGTGTTGTCTATGAAGTGTTCAGTACAAGTGTAGTTACGATCATATTACAGGAAGCATTCAGCTCATTCACTCAAAACTGCGTGATAGTTTTCCGCATCCATCCACAATGACTCATGACTAGAGACGGGAATTTGCCTATTTGCCTATTTTATTCCTGTGTTTAGAAACGTAGGCTTTCGAGATATAAATCCATTTTAGGTTCTTTTAGGCTAGATTTCGTTGGTTTTATTGTGCCTATAAATGCCTATTTTAAGGGTTTGTGCCTATTTGGAGTATTAATGCCTATTTGATGCCTTTTGACTGTATTTTAAAGTGCATTATATTGCAGCTGGTGTGCTCGACAGAATTATATTCACATTTCTCAATGTGTTTACCCCACGAACAAGAATGGGAATTCTCGGAAGTCACCAGAAATAGCGCCTGGGATCTCGATATTAAGCCTCCAAACTTAAAAACCCTTCGTTTTGTATTTCGCTTTTCTTTAAATTGAAAATTTATCCGTTAGTATGTGTGCGAATTAATATCATAAACTTTATGCTGATTGAATAACAAAAGAACTAACTTAGTGCCATGTTTTCGCGTTTTTTCAATCTCGATATTAAACCTCCCAAGTTAAAAACCCTTCGTTTCAGGTATCGTCCCCTTCAATAGCCGCGTTAGGTTGGCGCTGCAACCTAACTGTGAATTAATATAGGCCTACAGTATATCCTGTACGCGTCTGAGTGTTGAATGGGCAGGCAGTTAAAAGCAGCCAGGAGGGATGCGATCCAGCTGGCAGTTAAAATGCCGCGGCGATCTCAGTGGGTTGGTGCTGTAACCTATCTTGTGTTGAATGGACAGGCAGTTTAAAGCAGCTTGGAGGGATGCGATCTAACTGGCAGTGGGTGTAGCATGGCCTCTTACCGAGATAGATGAAAACTTGGTGGTCCCGTCTTGAGCTACTGTTGCCATGCAGCCAGGAGGGATGCGATCCAGCTGGCAGTGAAAATGCCGCGGCGATCACATGCGTTGGTGCTGCAACCTATCTTGTGTTGAATGGACAGGCAGTTTGAAGCAGCCAGGAGGGATGCAATCCAGCTGGGAGTGCAAATGCTGCGGCGATCAGTGCGTTGGTGCTGTAACCTATCTTGTGTTGAATGGACAGGCAGTTTAAAGCAGCTTGGAGGGATGCGATCTAGCTGGCAGTGGGTGTAGCATGGCCTCTCACCAAGATAGATGGAAACTTGGTGGTCCCGTCTCGAGCTACTGTTGCTATGGAGATGGCCGGCCTTGCTATTACTGCATCAGTTTATTTTCTGCTTTTATTAGCCTTTGCTTGTGTGCAAAAAGGCCGAAATCAGAAGAATGAGAAAGATTATCGAAAATTCATGTAGCCAGTCGTTCCTTCTTGGTCCTAAACTGTGTGTATGCAAAATTTGGTTGAGATTGGTGGAACGGTGTAGATTTCTATACGGAACAAATCCACCCACCCACATACATACCTACCGACTTTCTCTTTTATATATAAGATAAATATGTTATTAAATTATAAGTTGCTTATTGTTAATTCTTTTTATAGTAATTAAATATGTTATTAAATTACAAGAAATTTCTCATGCCTTTTTGTTGCCTATTTTACACGTTAGTGCCTATTTACATGCCTATTTTGGCTATTTTAAGAGCCTATATGCCTGCCTATTTTAACTCTTTTTAGTGCCTACAATTCTCGTCTCTACTCATGACAATGACATGCCAAGGTGCTCGAAGCTTCCATTCTCGCTGCTTCGTGATTGAAAATCCACAGCCTGCTTCCAATCGACCGGCGGGGTCAGGGAATTGAATGAATGAGGCTCCCACCTAGCAGCGAGGATATGAACTGTGCCGGCTGCCGAAGCCTGTCGCACTCCCCTGGGGCAATGATTAATTGAATGACATGAAATGAAATTATAATGGAGAGTGTTGCTGGAATGAAATTTGTGGCAGGGAAAACCTGAATACCCGGAGAAAAACCTGTCTGCCTCCGCTTTGTCCAGCACAAATCTCACTTAGTTTTTTTATAGCAACAGGTTTCCATGGATTACATGTTTTAATGGGCTTTAACCTGCAACAGCTACAGCCTCCTCTATTAGAGGAGAAATAATATGGAAGTTGGGCTTATTTCTAGGTGCTGCTTATATTTCAATAACATAAAATAAGACGTAAAGTGTCCGGGTTTAAAAAACAACAACTATGCAGATCAAAATACTTTTTGATGAGGAGAATACCATCAAATTCTATGATAATAATAATATGAGAGACATAATTTTTATTGTTAATGTTATACATTTCAGATGAAAGTACTGACGAACGTAATTCAAGCACCAGGGACTCAGAATCTCAGAGTAACTGCTCATCCCCCCCTAACTTCAGTGCAACATATTATGAGTAAAATTACTAGGGATATCTTAGGTTTATCAGAAAATCTTGGAGGAGTCGCCTTTGAAGCAAAAGATTGGAGAGAAGATAGGGAAAATAATGGTGACAAATTACAGCATGAAGATGACAATAAAGAAGAGAATGAAAAATCACAGAATAAGCATGAAACAAGAAAAAGAAAGAAACAGGCTATAGTTGACATCATGATTAATAATGGCCCAATGCACAACAAGTCGGATTGTTCTAGGATGAAGGCTGGTAAAACCATAGTAACTCTTGAACGAGAAAACCTATCCCCCAACACCACAAAACCTGAAAGTTCTACTTCTGCCAGAACGAAAATTATGAACAAGAGTTTTTGATTGAAACAGACGGGGATCCTGAGTCTGAGGAAAATAGTGACATCAGTGTATGAAAAAGAGGCAAATTCAAAGAAAAAGATTGCAAGGCGAGGCTCAAATGAAATTGGGAGCTTTGTTATGAGCTATATAAAGTTTAAAGTTCAAGAAGGAATTACAGACTTTATATTCTATTCAGATAGCTGTGCAGGACAAAATCGGAATAGGATTTTGTATGCAGTTTACTCCTTTATGTCTGAGACCCTGCATGTTTCCATCACCCAAAGAGTTTTGGAAAAAGGACGCACGCAAAATGAAGGGGACTCAATGCCTGTGCTCATTGAAAGAAGAAGGAAAGGGCAAACTATTTATGTTTCAGACCAATGGGTTATGCTTATTCGCATGGCGAAAGCAAAGGGTAAACCATACGTGGTGAAAGAAGTTTCCCAGAAGGACTTAAAGAATTACAAGGAACTTTTGGATTTTGACAAGCGGAACTGGGTAGCAAGAGGAGAGAAAATACACTGGTTATGCTTATTCGCATGGGAAAGCAAAGGGTAAACCATTCGTGGTGAAAGAAGTTTCCCAGAAGGACTTAAATAATTGCAAGGAACTTTTGGATTTTGACAAGCGGAACTGGGTAGCAAGACGAGAGAAAATACACTGGAACAAAGTGAGACAGGTTCGTATCGGGAGAGACGATCCAACCAAGCTGTTTATCGAGTACGACCACGAAGGTGAAGAGGTGTTGATTGATCTGTACCAGAATCGACGAGGAAGACGGCAATCTATTCGCACTTTGTAGCTTTAAGGGACTGTTGCCAGTAGTTCCACAAAAGAAGGACCTGCTGTCTTTATGTGCACGCAATCTCATTCCAGACATGTATGAAAATTTCTACAAAAATCTAAACTTTACCGTAGCCGAACCAACTGAATCAGACACAACTCGTGACTAATAAAAATGAAAGTAACTTGTCTCGAAGTTGAATTGTTTTAGTTTGTATATTGTATTTTCAAAACAATAAACATGTTTGGAAAGTTTAAAATAATAACAAATAGTTTTTAATTTAACTTGTAAACTTCATTTCTTATGAAATGTTTCCATAGTCTTCAATGATTTTATTGTTCACGGATAACAATCTTAAGAATAGTAAGTTCAGTCAATTCTTTCTTTTAGCTCATTGTATGCAGTAATAATAGAATTTATATTAATAAAAGACACTATAACATAAAGTTGATGGTTATTATTAGATTAAAATGTCCAAACAATAACATCGTAACTTGACTTTTGCAGTCAGTTGTTCACACATCTCCAATGAAGAACATCGTAACTCCTCATACGATGTTCTTCATTGGATAATTCCAATTCAGTAATATCGTAACTACGTGTAAATGGGTTATTTAATAAATTCAAACACCCTTCTTCGGGTAAAATAAACTAGGCAATAAATGATTCCCATTGAGCCCATAATCGTAAATATTGAGAAACTCGCCCATTTGTAGGAATTTTTCTAAACTTTAAACTGCTCTCCTCAACATTTTACTTTATGCAGATACGATGTTCTTAGTTGGAGGCGTCGAAATGTCCACTTTACAATACAAAATTATCTTTTTATATATCACTTGATGTCAATATACATTTTGAGACATGTTTCGGCTCTGTGAGCCTTCTTCAGTCAAAATCACTAAAAAATTCTCCTAAAACAGTCTAATGTTTGGTCTCTCAATAAAAATGTGTAAAACATTTTTACATCGTCAAGTTGATTAAAACACATGAATATAAAATGCTTAAAGAATAAAAAGAAATAAAAATGTACAAAATTTCGAAACGTGGGCCACATTCTTGTTGATCCATTTTCAAACAGGGGACCCCATTGTACGAGCGTCTTGAAAAAGGATCGTGTCTAAATATGTCATGTAGAAACTGGTGATCGGAAGTTGTTTATTTAGTGCCTTGCAAAATGTTTTCAACGTTAAGGGTAATTTCAGTATTAAATGCAAATTAGATTTTAACAAAGTTTTTCTCAATTTTGACAGCCAAAGACTCTGTATTTTCAAAATTTATATGACTGAGGAGAATGTTCCGAAAATTGGTACTTCTTTAACATCAAACGAGAATCTTGATTTTAAAAGCCGTAAAGCATGATATTTTGATCAAGGATAACCCTGATAACTTATATCTGCATTAGGTGACGGAGGCAAGATGTTAAAATGGTCGAATTTGAAAGGTATCTGTAACTTCCTGTTTAGTCTTGCTTGTGACTCTAAAGTGACTGTCTAGGACAAAATAGAAACTATGAACAAAATAATTTAAGCATGCTTTCAAAGGTGATAGAATTAACGACCCTCATTGTAACGCAATATTTTCAGTTCATGACGACAATGTTTTATTTCTGCGCAAGCTTTTAACCTGGTTAATTAGATGGGATAATCTGCCTGTTCTAGGGGAGATCACACAAAAATAGAGACTCGTCATGGAAAACTGCATCACTCTTTCTTAGTGTTGTTGACTCATGTTGATTTTCCCCGTGGGTTTGTCGGGTGTTCTGTAACAGCGCTGTCTTTGGTCAGTGTGACTATAATTACACTATTTGGGTCAAGGATTGGGTTAAGTGCTCTTATATTTTAAATGTGGTACTATGCCCGCTTTAGCCCTGGGGTGAGTGTGAAGATCGAAACTTAGGATAGCCTCCCAACGTCGCAGTAATCCATGAACAATACATTGGACGTCGGCTCCCAAGACACGGTGGAGCCAGCATAATGCACAAGTTACGTAATTGTATTTGTTGTAAATCATCAAGTAAGTAACCTACTTTAATTCTGTTAACAAAGTCTATTTTTCTTCTGTTTAGGTCTGAAAAGTACCAGTGAAATGGGATACGAACGATATCCTTGGATCTCTGTGTTTCTTTGGCTTTTTGTACACATTGCAAATGCCCACCGTGAACACAAGGTAAGTCTATATGCTTAAATTCTTAACAGATAGGGTCAACATTTAAGACGGAAAGTTTATCTTTCTGTGCTGTTACAACAGGAAGTATGTATGTTTTTTCACAGAACCTTTCATGAACAAATTTAATTTTGGATAAATGAAAATGTTAAGAACATGACAAATAATACGTATGAAGAGAAGAAGACTGCTTGTTATAATGATGGACGCACAATATGTGATCAACGAATATGGGGAAATCACAGGAAGTGGTGAATGCACGTTGTTTTGAATAATACCTATGTCCTATAGTTAGAGCCATGCGCGGATAAACAAAACATTATCCGTATCCGCCCCGCACCCGCACCAAATTTTTCCGCATTCGCAACTTTGTTATCCGGATCTACTGGCATTACAATAGTATGTTTAATTGGTTAAGCATAAATAATTAAAGCAATATTTAGACATTTGAGGAAAAAGTCGTTCGCTTAGGCTTTGTACGTAATGCGCTATGTTTTAAATGAATGTTATGCCACCAGAATTGCAGCCCTTTGCTGTTCGGAGTGTTATTATGCTTAATGACATAATTTCAATGAGATTACCTTAAATCATCATCTTAAATTTGTTATGAAAAACACATAACGGAATAATATGATATGTCATAAACATCTGGGTCCAAATAATGATATTAAAAAAGGTTCGGGTTGTATTCTAAAAACTATCCGCAAATTTTCTCAAACCATTATCCGCAGCTTATCCGCTATCTGCTGAGCCAGGCAAACTATATCCGCATCCGCGCAGGGCTTTCTCCATGTAAGAGCCTATCGCTATGAGGATTCTTTAATTTGTCCACCTCGTGGAGAATTGAAGCAAGGAAGAGAGTTTGTAATTTTCCGTGACCGTTAGCCTAATCTTGCGATCATGAGCCATGGTATCACCTTTTTTTACGTGTAATCCGAACCAAGGACGTGATATTTCAATTTGAAAATCTCACATACATTGACCGGGAATAAAACCTGGTCCGCCTTGGTGAGAGGCAAGTAGCTTGACCACTGCACCATCGCGCCCCGTTGGAGTAGTAACAAGGACACTTAGCTGTCACCGCGGAGGTCATGGTTCAATTCCAGGCTCTACCAAGAAAAGTAATTTTGGTCAGATGGCTGGAACGGGATTCACTGAGCATCATGAGGCAGATATATCCCCAAATTGTAATACTTTGACTACTACAATATTGGCAATATGATTGGGAAAGAGGATTGTCACCGTGTTGGTGCTGCTTGGAAGGGAAATGTCCGAGGGATAGAAGCACGTATTAGCCTTTCAAGATATGAGAGCCACTTAACTTGGATGCGCCAGAGTTTGCTGATCATAGCAACTGGAGTCTTGCAGGACGAGCAGGAGGACACAGCGATGGCAGACAGCAGTTTGGGCATGTCATGTAACATTGCGTGGCCTACTTGTGTTAGACAGAATTTATAATGTGAATTATGAACGGAACAATCAATAATAGTGAGAAAATTAAGAATGGTGAATTTCTAACTATTTCACAACAGCTCAGCTAAGCATAACTGGAGCTCATATCACCAAGTAGAGTAGAACGATGATTGAGCGTAGGCCTACTGGAGCTGAGTCATACCCTATTCGTGCGACTGTACTTGTCAATCAAGTAGCTGACAGCATGACACATGTTAACAAAGAATAGTTCCCACCTCGACCATCGGCACTCGTATCTTGAAAGGCTATAATACCTAGTGTGAGTGTTGCAGATTCTGGTCGTACGACGTAGTGGTGGATAAAGAACTGCTTATAGTCTGTGTTTCTATCTCGGACTTTAAAAATTATTTACCCACTACTACTGTCACCACAGAAACACAGGTCATCTGACAAATTGAATACGCAGCCAAGTACACGGAGCTGATGACCAAGATGTTTCAACCCCGTAGAACGAATTGACAACAATAAGAAAGTGAAAATATGTGTTCTGATTTAATCAAGAATGGGGATTCCGATTGATAGCATTTCTCTTAAATTCCCATTCCGGATTCCATGTACTCTTTCCTTTGACAGTGTTGGATAAACTGGATCATGACGACTGCATTTTATTTAACTCTACAGTAATAATGACGTTAATGAATTACTAGTAGGATTTGCGTTCAGTTTTGCTCTTATAGAAACAGAAAGAGGTCCTGAAGATTCGCCCCCAAAACAGTCCCCTCTACTCAATATTGCCACGCCTCTTTTACTCGGAGAGCTAATAGTAGTTATAGATTACGTTGTCATATACGAATCAGTTGTGTACGGAAGCACTCGAACGTGCCCAAAATTGTTGACAAATGCAGGCTCAGAGAATTAGGCTGTTTGTCGATGCCTGACCTAAACGAGAGGATCTTCAGTATTTTTAAACCCAAGATAGGCAATCTATGAGTGTTTTTCGTCAAATTTAACTGTTCCTTTCTACGTAAACACACATTTACGCACCCAATGACTCATGTAGTGCGTATTTCTACACCTTATTATTCCCATTTTTACGAGGTCAGGGATATGGTGAGATAAGCTTTCAAAATGGCAACGTTTTTTTTATGACACCACCATCATGAGAGGAGAAAATGAGAAATGAAATGAATGAAGATAAATTAATTGGGCATGGAGTCGGCAAGAAGTGGCCTCGGTCTAAAAGAAGATAAAATCCTGGCATTTGCCTAGAAATCCATTTCAAGAATAGTTGGCTGTGGGGTTCAAACCCGAGTCTGGAGTTAGCATCACCTCATGGTTCACTGAGTCTCGTGAGCAAACTGACAAGAGACTGTTTTGGTGCCCATCTCAGCAACCCTAGAAGTGATTTGCAGGGGTTCTTCACTTCTACTCCAGGCAAATGCCGAGGTGGTAGCTAACAATAGACCACGGCCGCATCCCTCCAAATATTAACCCCAAAGATAAGTAGGCTACATGCCCTAAGTTAGACACCCCAACAGCTCAGGTGATTAAACTATCCGCACACTCAACAACGAAGTACACTGAGTTGGTGGTGACAAAGTCTCAATCCCCGAATGAAACAACAACAACAATTATAGTCGTCTTTTGGCCAATCCTGTATCTATTAATAATAATAATAAGGAAAGGAAGCTTGTAGTTTAACGTGAGCGTGAATCTTGTGATTATGAGCCACAGGACCTCCTTTTTACGTGGAATCCGAACCACAGGATATGGCATTTCACTTCGAAAATCTCACATGCATTGACCGGGAATCGAACCCAGTCCACCTTGGTGAGAGGCCAGCAGCTTGAACGCACGCCACCACGCACCCCCATAATAATAATAATAATAATAATAATAATAATAATAATGAATATAACAATGATATTCTCGGCAGCCGGCACAGTTCATATCCTCGCCGCTAGATGGGGGGCTTCATTCATTCCATTCCTGACCCGGTCGGAGACTGGAAGCAGGCTGTGGATTTTCATTTTTCATAACAATGATATTAATGATAATAGTATACAGAAAAAAACATCGTGATTTTTGAGACTTTTTTAGCATAACGGACAGCTGTTGGTAGAACACAGCACACTAATTAAACCAGCTGGATCAAACGAAGAATATAATGAAGCTTATTGTAGTCCCTAGTTGGCTGAACTATAAACACATTAAAATAATGTACTCAATATAATGCTTGGATAAGGTTACTAAAACATGTCACATCATCATTCCTTCTATGCATATCAGGCTCAGATTTATCTCTTAAGACTGAAATAATGACCTCGTGAACGGGAACTCCCCTATCTTTGTGGAACTTCTCACACGTGTACAGCCTGTTCTGATTCAACACGGAACTGTAAAATGGGTTGCCTACCCACCCGCAACCGGCTTGAAATCTGCTCGCAGCGCGCTAGCGACGGGGCTGAGTTCGATTTCACTGATTGCCGCCTTCTTATGCAGCATTGAAAAGTATTTTTCTCTTTGAAAATATATTTACACAGGCTTCACAATAAGTTTGAACGATTTCTGTTTCAGAACTTGTTATTTTACGCTTCTGTTAATGGCTTTTGCAGAGCATTTCTATGAAATAAAATTTTATTTTACAACATAGTTTATTAAAACACAATGCGTTTTAGTCTTGTATTTTATTTACAACACAATTTATTGCTTTTTAACCCAATACCACAAAACGAGATACAATTTGGAAATTATTTGTTACAAAATTGTAATCAGTCTTCGATGCGACTAAAAAAGTTAATTTATCACAGACGTTACATCTACTGCAAATGGACATTCATATAAGGTGTTCGAAGTGGCGTCCATCATATCCCCAAGCAGAGGGCCACTCGTCGCATGAAGTTCTCTCTTGCGCTCGACAACATCTGAGGAGTAATTTCCGCAAAGGCTTCGGTAATGACGAGCTCCATTTCTTCGGGTGTTATTGGCGATCTTAAAAATACTCTCGATCGAACGTAGCCCCAAATAAAGAAATCCAGGACTTTGCAATGCTGCATAAGAAGGTGGCAATCAGTGCAATCGAACTCAGCCCCGTCGCTAGCGCGCTGCGAGCAGATTTCAAGCCGATTGCGGGTGGGTAGGCAACCCATTTTACAGTTCCGTGTTGAATCGGAACAAGCTGTACAGTAGATCAGGCTACAATGAAAACAAATGTGGTGGTAATTTGTCCCCACATTTTATTGAGCTTTACTTAGAGAGGGTGAAATTGCATGAGTTTAAATATGTACGGGAGATATAGTTTCCATGTGGTGCACGCACTCTCCGGGCAATTGTTGTACAGTTTACAGTAATTGGTAGAGCTGGGATTTCTATGTAATTACATATTTTACGTATTTTTTCATATTTGTGGGTATTCTACATATTCTTAGTGATATTACATAAAATTACATATTTCAGAGTTTTCCTGTTTTTATATGAAATAAATTGCTGAATTGAAGTTTCTCACTTAATGTGGGGCTGTTGTCTGTCCTCTCAACAGGGGGATTAAGGTAATATGAGTGACAAGTGCTGTGCATGGGGAAACTGGTGCAAGTGTATTGAGTAAATTGCAAAAAGTGTTGAAGGGAAATCCTGGTTATTCAACATTTCACAGTGTGTGCCGAATTCTAAATGGATATGACGTTGATCCTCCCGAGGACATTTATCCAGCGAAAATTCCTCTCCTAAAATTTGCCCCAGTTACATCATGTGATATTGAAAGATCTTTCTCTGCATATAAGAAAATCCTAAGTGACAAACGCCTTTCTATGACCCCAGAGAACATCGAAATATATTTAATAGTTCACTGTGCTAAAAAAATATAATGAATAAACGTGCTTTGAGTTATGAGAATAATAAGTTTCTATTGAATATGTGTGTGATATATTCATATAATATGACTCCAAAGAACATTGAACAATACTTAATTGTTCACTATGCTATAAAATGTAATATAAACCGTGTTTAGTGTGTTGTAACTGACAAAATGGTAAGTTTATATTAATTATATGATAGTACATATTTTGGCCAATCTACATATTTTGGTGCTTTTTGTTACATATTTATGTACATATTATCCCACTTGATATTACATAAAAATCTCAGCTCTAGTAATTAGTACCTCTTCTTCTTCCTAGCATTAATCCCTTGCGGGGTCTGTTAACTGTAATTAGTATATACCTGATGGCCCAAAAATGCGTGAACCCGATAGCGGAGAGGGGAAAGGAGGAGAAGGAAGGTAGTGGAGAGGGTCTTTGCTATTCTGCTCATGGGAGACACTAACGGGCAATACTTCTACAGTTACAGCAACGAGAGAAGTTAACGTTCCTCCCCTCTTAACCCTTTGTTGGTCGTGTGGATTACTATTGTTGTTGATGTTGTTGTTAATAATTCATTTAGGGGCTTTGCCACATTTAACCCCGTGAACTTGGGTGTGTGTAGAATTTGTCTGATAACTTCAGTTAATGTGGTGTCTTTATTAGTGTGGGTATTTGTAATGCAGGTGAGGATTGGGAAGAAGGTGGCCGCAGCCATTAGTTAGGAACAATCCCGGTATTCTTGGCTGCCACCACGGTGGCCTGGGTTCGATTCCCGGCTCTGCCCTCTGATCTGAGGGCTGGAACGGGGTATAGGCCTACTCAGCCTCGTGAGGCAAAACTGAGAACAGGTGGGTTTGATTCCCATCTCAGCGGAAGTGGTTTTCCGTGGTTTCCCACTTCTACTCCAGGCAAATACCGGGATTGTTCCTAACTAATGGCTGCGGCCACCTTCTGTTCGTTGCGTAGTGGCGGACGGATTACTATTGTAATCTAGGTTCGTTTGTTTTGTATTTGCGAACATAATACACTAGATTTTGGTACATAATGTTCAGTACCATTCCTAGAAGGCCTCCCCACTACAATCACCGTGAAATATTTCATAAATGACCACTAACGGGTCAGTTGCATACCAAAGAGTTAACTTGGATTACAACTCTACTCCACGCTACTATTTTCGGAAATACGCTTCCCTGCGTTGGTTTTCTTGTATAGGTTATTATTATTATTGGTATTCTGCCCGAAGGCAGGTCCATGCCTCCAAAGAGGCTATCCTCAGCCGGAGTTTACGTGCGGTAGGGTGGCCAGGGCCTTTTCACTCCTTCTTTCGCCGCCAACAGCACGTCGTCCCACCGGACCGGCATTCCATCCAAGGTCCAACCACGCCAATGCTGCTTAACCGCGGAGTTCTCATGGGATCCGGTGTTTCAACATGGCCAGGCCGTTGGCTGAATATATGAATACGATAAAACATGGCGAACAGTCGGTAATATGCGAACAGGTATATTGCCATTTCCACTTATTTACAAATATAGAAACGGGCAAAAAGAGCTTGTGCTATGAAAATAAAATAAAATATCTAGACATTAAAGTATCCATTGAAATTTACCTAGTAAAGAAGAACAACCTGTCAAGCTTCACAGTTTTCACTCTTCTAAATCATGATACGAAACACAAGACCTCGGCTTATTAAGATAGAAATAAATTAATAATAATAATAATAATGTCTAGTTTGTACCAATGGATATAAGTAATGGATATGATATTTATAAGGTGCGTTCAAAAAGTAACGAGCCGGAGGCTGGAATGCGCAAACCGGTGACGACATTGGCTAATCATGGCGTGTGTAACGAGGTGTGGTTCCGACCAGTGCGTGGAAGGTCACAGCCCGTCGCTAGAGGACACGCGTGCACGTCACGTGACGATACAAAGCGAGCAGCAGTATGCTTCAATCGTCCAACGCTGCCAGTCGCATTGCAAACAGTGGCATGAAGGCGTCAAACGAAGAGCAAAGAGGTGGTGTTCGGTTTCTGACAGCGGAAGGAGTAGGGGGAACGGACATTCATCGCAGAATGTCACAAGTGTACGGCGAACACTGCATGTCCCTTGCAAGGGTCAAGGCGTGGCACAAGCGCTTCAGGGAAGGACGGGTGTCGTTAGCCGATGATGCCTGGTCTGGGGAACCCCCTGCATTACCGATGACAACGTCCAGCTGGTTGATGCACTCATTACCCAGGATCGCCGAGTGACAGTGAACGCCATAGCCGCCGTGGTCGGATTGAGCGTCGGAAGTGTGCACACCATCATGAAGGAACGACTGCACTTGCGCAAAGTGTGTGCCCAATGGGTGCCCTACAGTCTTCAACCACACCAGGAAGCATGTGGAATGGCCCACTGTCTTGGTCATCTGCAGCGCTATGCGAGGGAAGGAAATGGGTTCCTGGCACGAGTGGTGGCTGGAGATGAGTCATGGTGTCATCACTTCGAACCAGAATCCAAACAACAAAGCCTCCAGTGGAAGCATCCAGGGTCACCACCACCCAAAAAAAAAAGGCAAGGCCATCCACGCGAGTGCAGGAAAGGTATCCTCCGGCTCGTTACTTTTTGAACGCACCTTATAATTGAATAACTAGATTGTATGTAGTTAAACTAAACAATTGATTAATTATTTTTGAATTTGATGATGTTCACTGGACGAACAAATCGAGACATCCCCTATACTTTCATACAATGAATACACAATGAATTGTTTTCAGAATTTAGTTCCCTAATTAAAACTCCCCACACCTCGATGAATCAACTATACGGGGGAAGGTAGTTAGATACTAGATATCACCTGTAGGTAACATACGTGAAAGTAGCGAGAAATATTACCCATGACAGGAACAATGGAAGCAATGGTAAGATGTACTCGTACTGAAAAGCACAGGGAAAATTAGTATATTGGATAAGACTGTTCGTATGGATCAGCTTAGTTGGTGAGGCCAAATGATTCAAATAGGTGAGGGAATATTGTCAGATTTAGAAGATAAGATAAGCAGTGATAGACCTAGACTCGGTGTGTAAATAAACATTTCGAAACAGCGATCTCGTTTCTATCCCTGTCTATTTCTCTAAACCAGCACCGTCCTAGGTAAAGCCGCACGGTGCAGTCACTGTGTGTTTCAGACTAACATGTGTGCATCTCCTCCCTTACTGTACGTCCTTACTTCCTCTCCACTCCGCGTGGTGGTGGAGTGTCACCGTTCAAGAAACGTGTAGATGTCAATTAGCAGGCGACAAAATGTATTTTGCAGGCAACGTAGCAAGAACACCGAACGTATTGTTGATGAAATATTACTTTGCATTAATCAAATTGCTTGTCATGTGAAGGGATGGGCTAGGAAAGAGCGGCAAAACGATTCCTTTCAAAATTATGTTCACGTTAACTCTGGACTGATTCACGCACAAAATGCATAGTCATTCATGTACATATCTCCCTTCCTATGCAAAAGGGAAAAAGACAACATATTTCCGCTGTGTCAAATATCATACAATAACAGATTTACTGAAAGGAAAAATACATAATGTTTCTACAATGGCGAGCGCACAACTAATTTCACACACCATTAAATACTAGTACCGTGCATGTTGGCTGATACGCATAATGTTTATTGCTGTTCTCATTTATAGTAGGCCTACGCCTTGTTTGTGTGCGTTAACAATCGTGCTACAGTTAGGCGCAAATGAATATGTTACAGGCAAGCGTAAACAACTTCTCCAATTCTCATCTGAAATGCCTGCTCAGAACCTCGGTTTGTTTACGCTTTAATATCGAAAATAATATTTCACCTCAATAGGTAGGCCTACAACCGAACATACTCGTAAGTTTGGTGGCCTCGTGATGAAGGCGAGGAAATTCAGTATGGGGAAAGTTTTCGTAGAATTCGGTCAAGTTTCTTGCAACAAAGAACTTGTCCCGTAACCTCGCATTGCACTGTAAATCAATTAATTCCAATTGTAAGTTGTTGGTTCACTATTCACTGGGATAGAGAATGGTCGTGCAAAAAATAATAATTACAGTCAGTCTGAAAGACTAGACTTTGTATCATTTTAAATGCTACAAATGCTGAAAAATGCTAGAAAGGCTGGAGGCTTCTCGCTTCGCTCGAAGCCAAAGACCCTTGACATGTTAGAAAATTATCTGCATAATACTTATCTTGCTTTATAATACTTTACCTTGTTTCAAATTACTCGTGAACGGCAAGTGCAAACCAAGGGCAAAGCAAGGTCAAGCGCGCGGGATGCCATCACGCTCACCAGAGCGCGTGGGGACGTGCCCGTTCCATCCAGTCCAAAAACACTTAAATAGTGGGCGATGTATTGAAGATAGAGATATGCTCTCGCGGACTTTTTTGTAGAACTTTTCATGCTGACCAATTCTTACGCTCATAGTATATTGATATGTTTAACGGTTTGCCCAGCGTAAGCTTAAGAAGCGCACGGACGCCAAGTTTGTTTTCGACTTTTTCACTGAAATCGTTACTGCTTGGCTTCCCTTCATCATACATAAATTATTTTCTACAGAATCTTTCCTCGAGATATCCTTTACAGAATGGTGAAAACCGCATCAAAATCCATCCAGTGGTTCTCGAGATTACCCGTGACATCCAAGAATCGGGGATTTTTGTCTTATACTAACGAAGTAGAGATTGTCGCGGAACACATGCACCGAGCAGTACTATGACGTCACACACCTCAGTGCATCTGGGTACATTTCGTCCCGTCACCGTAACGTAACGCCAGACCCCAGTGTAACGACGAAGTCGACAAGATCATTTAAAATGATAAAAATCATACACAGGAAACAAAGCTGAAAGTTCTTGAAATCTGTTTACAATTTGCTCTTTCACGTCTTCTGAGAACACATACATAATTTTCAAACTTAGTGGTTTCACAACGAGTAGCATTGCAGGATACGCCGCTCCCATAATGCCCACGCACCGTTGTCTACCGACCAGGCACCACTCGTACCACAACCCTGCACTGAACATTCACAGGTGTGGCAGCTGTGCGACTTTGCACAGTATGAAGTACTCTGGATACTGCAGCTCTAGACTATACCGCAGCATACATGACAACTCATAATGCTACATAGGCTACTTCTTCCTGCAGGAAACTGTTAGGCCTAGCTGTAGTCTTTCATCTGCGCATTGTGACTGTTAAGATTTTCTGGACTTCATTTTGGTTTGCTGGGTGTCTATCAATGTTTCTTGGTGCTTCAAATAACAATTTAGATTCAAACATTGAAGCAACCGATATTCAAGGAAGTTACAGCTAATAGCCATTCCGCTCCCCTTAGAACCGTTCCAAGCAGCGATTGAAGGGAGGGGCGATACGGACTTAGATTCAAACACATTCTACAGTAATCACAATAACACAGGTTATTAGACAAACACAAAGGTTCATGGGGCCAACATTTAGAGATGTCCCATACCCCTAATTGAAGCAACAACAACGAATTCCCACTGTTGTTCAAGTCAGTGTGATTGGCTAACGGTCTGTATTTGTATTGTTTTTATCAAGTGATTTAATTTGGCTATTCTTGGTTATTGGGCTACTGCGCGACAACTTAAGTAGACTTATAAGAAAACTAAAAAGTATTCCATTTCAACCAGCAACAAAACTCACAATGCCAGAAATAAGAAATAAAGGAACTCGACCACTATGGAAGCCATTGCATACAAGTCGCTTACGAGAGCTTTACGAACCCTTCTTATTGGCCTAGTGTAGTTGACAAGTACAGTAGCATGCTGAACTGTTGTGCCCAAGATCGCCGGTTCAAACCCGGCCGAAGTCGTCGGATTTTCAAGAGCGTTAAAATCCTTTAGTATGCCTTCCTTCGGAGGGGAAGTAAAGCCGGCGGTCCCATGTCATAGATTTATGGCATGTAAAAGATCCTTCCACTAACTAAACTTGTGTGAAGCTAAATTTCTAGCTTAGATTTCGTTGAAATGCTCTATCAAAGTTCCAACGTTCACCACTAGGTGTCAGTGACATCTGGTAGCAAAACTACTTGAAATTGAAAGGAACTTGTAGCTCACCCCATGGGTGTCCGCTTGAAGCAGCTATAGCCTCTGGCGAGTGGAAGAAGTCCTCGGACACTCCCGGTACTAAAGCCATACGCTAAATAAATAATAAATAACAGTAAGTTCTCCTTGGAGACGAGCACAGAATGTCGCGCCAGCTCTAGCAGGGTATCCCAGGTCAATTATTGAACTTCTCATATAAGTAGCACTCCAATATCAAAAACCCTGCTGCCAGCGCGTACTGCCATACTCTATAAGTTACTATGCAATGAAAAGTCCGTGCGAGGCAGGCTTCCTGTTTACATCTCGCCATCAGCGAGAAAAACATCAGCTGTAAAACTGTAAACCACTTTCGATGCAGGGGGGCGATTAATTATCGTGCCTAAAGATTTGACAAATTTCAAATACCCCACGCGACAGTGCTGATGTAGTTGTGAAGCAGAAACTTAAGGGAGTTTAATATGCCAATCCCGTGGCAGTTTTTTTTAGCGTATGGCTTTTAGTGCCGGGAGTGTCCAAGGACTTGTTCGGCTCGCCAGTTTTGTAGCTGCTTCGGGACGGACACCCAATGGGTGAGCTACAAGTACCGTTGGGGAGGGAAGTTGGAAGGTAAGGACGAGGAGTTGGAAGGTATCGGCTGTGGCCTATAGTTAGGGACCAACCCCGGCATTTGCCTGGAAGGAAGATGGGAAATCACAGAAGACCATCTTCAAGGTTGCCGGCGGGGGGATTCGAACCTCCTCGCCTCCCGGATGTGAGCGACTGCCAGCAATCATGCCGTAACGACCACGGCTAACTCACCCGGTCCCGTGGCAGTAATCGGTAAATATTACCGTTCGGGTCCAATCCAGCCCCCAGCGTTTGGTGAAGTCAAACCGTTAGGCTTCCATACAAACCATTCCGGAAGACTTCCAATCAGCGTCGCAGGGTAGTGTACATAATGTGGTCGGGAGGTGGTTGTGCTAGGATTCTATAAGCCCGAAAGCACTGCACGGAATGCCGGCTATCACTTTCAGAGGTGTATCGGACTCCAGATCACTTCCTGGTGGTGAAGTGATGATCTGTGACGTGTGTTGGTGTGATGAATGCTGTATTGCTACATCTGTGACGTCCGGCGGAAGTAAAACCATGGAATGGTCCTGTAGCTCTTGGTACCCTGGTTTCAGTGCATGAATCTAAAACTGCCAAGGTATATGAGGCAACTTTGGACAATATACAGGGTGCAACTCAATATTTGGGGAAAGCTCCGGGATTCGATAGAGAACCTGACAACAAGCAAAACATGTCCGGTAAAAATATGGTGTATTTTCTTTCGTTTCCGTGTTACAGGCATTGTTTGTGGTGTACATAACACAGACCGCTTCACTATGCAGGTTGGACATTTGTGTGGATAAAGTGTACGTTAATACTTACAGTTCTCTACAGAAGGTGATCAAAATGGCTACCACGAGCTGTAATGCAGGCGTCTATGCGCCGTATCATTGACTGTCTCACACGCTCTCATATTCCCGGCGTCTGTCGTATCTCCTGACATCCTTGCTCTATTCGCTGACGCAGCATGTCTACGTTATGAATAGGTGTGACATACACAATGGCATTCAAATGACCCCATAAGTAGAAGTCTTATGGGTTGAGATCGGGAGAACGAGCAGGCCACGGTGTCGGTCCCTGACGCCCTATTCATTTGCTTGGGAAACACTGATATAAGATTGCTCTAGCAGCAAGAGCAAAATGAGGCGGTACTGCATTATGCATGAACCTCATACGCTGAATTAAATCCAGTGGAACGCCTTGCAAAAACCAATTAAATCGTTCTTTAAAAAGGTGCAGTATGACGCTCCTGTCAATATTCCTGGTAAAATGAAAAGACCAATTAATGTGTCACCTATTATTCCAGCCCACACATTAATACTGAACTGTTGTTGATGTCTGGTTTGCACAACTTCTCTGGGATTTCCATCAACCCAGACATACGTATTGTGGAAGTTCTGCGCTCCATCTCGGGTAAACTTCGCTTCATCGGTAAACAGAACTGCGGCGAGAAACTGTTGCTCCTAAACACACGTCTGTCGTAACCAGGTACAAAATGCTGCTCTGGGTGGAAAGTCAGCTGCACTAAGACCTTGGACTCTTTGAAGGTGATGTGGATAAAGGAGTTGTCCTCGTAGAATACTCCATACTGTCATATGACTCACGTCCACAATAATTGCCGCTATATCCCTGGTGCTGCTCCTGTCATTTCCCTCAATATGGCTGAGAACTCGTTCCTCTGTGTCAGGTGTTCTTGTGCTCCTAGTTCGTCTATTATCAGCAACACGTCTGCTTAACGAGTCTGTTTTGCAAAGACGCTCATGTATTCCTTGGAACGTCTTGGTGTTCGGTAAACGTCTATTAGAAAAGTGTTCCGCATACAAACGCCGTGCTTCATTTGCGTTACATTGCGCCCACCCATACAGAAGATCCTTGTCTGCCATTTCCGGATTCAAGTACCCCATTGTATCATGACGTGTACTGTCCGTCCACTCAATAACAACTGACAACACGTATCACGCCACTCTACTCCACTCTACTCTAGCTTATGACTTGTGTGGACTTGTTAATGTGTTTGCTAAGTAGCTGACATCACGTGGCTTTGAATGTAAAACAAAAGCACACAGATTTGAGCAGCGACGAAACGTGCAAGTGGCCTGTGTGCCCTCCACAAATGACCAACTGGCATCATGCCGCCATCTGTGTTATGCACACCACAAACAATGTTTGTAACACGACCAGGGCCGGAATTAAGAGTATGCCTCCTATAGGCTAAAGTCCATTTACAGCCCCCTCAATAGTTCATATTTGCTTAATACATTTGTTTTATACAACAAAAGGATAGAGTTCATTGGCATTGGCATCTTTTTTAAACATAAAGTTCATTTAGTTTAGATAAAACTACAAATTAAATGTCTTACATAATAAATGTTATAATGAAATTAGTTATCTACTATATTTTTTAAACTTACTTCTTATAAGATTCGTTAAAAAATGAAATGGGTATCGAACTTAATTAATTTTTTCTTGGAGATCAGTGATCACTATTTTACACATATTTTTATATTTTAATGTTAATGACTATCTTTTGCGTAATTGAAGAAGTGTGTTTAATTTGAATTAAGTTGTCCTACATGGTGAAATGAAATTACACAAAATTTAGTTAATTGCTGGTTTATTTGTTGAAAAATATGCAAACTTCTCTAAAACAAGTCACCCCACGTAATCTTCGTGTTCAAATTTACATAGCTTTCTTACGCGATTTCTTAATGGCAAACCCGTTAATGATGTCCTCATATGAAAGTGTTTTTGTTGTATTTGCCTCAATACAAGGTAATGAAAGTGAGTTTAACCGTATTTCAGAAATACTAGTTCGCAGATAGTTCTTAACTCTTCTAAGGCAGGAAGAACTGTATAAGGACTAAAACATATTGTTACGTGCCCCCCCCCCCCCCCCTAGTGGCACTTTTGTCAACTGGATTACGGTGGGTTGAAGCACAACACAAGATTGTTCCTTTAAATGAAATTATTAACTTTATTGCGGCCAGAACATACACCACTCATCAGCAAATACAAGCAATTATTACCTTACTCCAGTTTCCTCAAGTCTCTTCCTTATGGAGAGCTCTTGACCTCTTTCACTTGTCAACAGTTAATCTTCTCGCTAATGAGTCTGTTGGCCTTGACAGAACTACCTGCACCTCTTCCTCATGTACACCAACTACAGTTACTTACGATATTCCGCTACACGCTATTTCGCTGTCCACAAGCTGGGGGAAACAATGCCACTGGATTTCGTAACTCACACGGCACTTCGACACCACACTTCTGTCGCTCAGGAAAGACGCTCGCACTAGCTAGTAAAACACACACCCACAGAAAAACTCGGCCCCTTACTGTTGAAGCCGCTTTTATAGCAGGCTGGTGACTCAATGAATTCTAGAATCGTCCAGGACACACGGCTTCTCGACATTTCTTTCACTGGCGGGGTCACGAATATTCTGGACCATCCCTTTCACTTCGCAGCCCGTTGCGTAACGCGCACGTAATACACTGAGGCAGAGCACACACAGCCCGGGGGAGCTGTGACTCATGCGGCGAGCGACAACACAAACTCACAGCCGTAACAATATTTATAAGTAACTTCTATTCTTAAATTCGTACGGAAAATATTAACGTCTGAAATGCTTCGTTGTAGCTTCGGATTGAATTGCCATACTGCCACCCCAGAAAATTTGCCGCTCTAGGCTGCAGCCTACTTAGCCTATTTAGAAATACGGCCCTGAAGACGACAACGAACGCACATACACCGTATGCTTACAGGACATGTTTTGTTTGCTGTCAGGTCCTCTATCGAATCCCCGAAGCTTTCTCACCTATTTAGTTACACTCTGTATTGCTAACCACACCGTGACAACAATTTGGATTTGGCCCATTTCATTTATAACAAGACAATGCACCTTTCTCAAAAGTTTCAGGCCATAGGAATCACTCGCTGTAAACTTATTTCTTTCCATAGAAACTCTCCCAAATGAGTTTGTAGGTTTTTCGACAAATGTTTCTCTCCCTCGAAACATATGTGGAGTTCTGATCCGTTTTATCCATTCCTACATCCACAGATGTGCAGGACTATCCTATCCATGTTCATAATAGTATTCATTAACAACACTTGCCACATTTCACTTATGGAAGACGTGAGGCGTCCTCTTACAGAGTCATAATAGTACATTATGCAACGAGCCTATAATGGCTATAATTAAGACCCGAGTATGATTATAAAACGAGCGTAAGCGAGTTTTATAATTTCCATACGAGTGTCTTAATTACCATTATAGGCGAGTTGCATACGACTGTTTATGTTCGACGATAATTATAACTTTATTATATGTTTTAACATAAATATCTGTTCAGTAACTAGAATTTTGTGATCGGGTGGTGCGCTGGGTAGGATATCTCTGTGTTCCAAGCTCTCTGGCCGACTGACGCATGCGCTCTGTGTGCTTCAATGCCATATGTGCAGATTGTGAACCAAAACTGTCACCGTAGTCGTTTGAAAACAACGCGCTGTGTAGAAATTGGATTTGGGGATATTAAGGTGCAGTGCTATTTCTTGTCTCATATTCACCAGTTTATTTACGCGAACATATGGACGGTGCACTTTCCGTAATTTATATAGACATGTTGGATTTTGAGCGCATGCGCGAAGGCATCCTTATCTAATTGGTCACACAACTGTTTCTTGAGCTGTGATTGGTGGGAGAAACTGTTTCATAATGAAAAATAGTGTTATAATGACCATCATTATGATACAGTTTTCAGGCATATAATAGTCAGGGTCGAACATAATAGTACATTATGCAACGAGCCTATAATGGCAATAATTAAGACACGAGTGTGTTTATAAAACGAGCGAAGCAGTTTTATAATTCCCAAACAAGTGTCTTAATTACCATTATAGGCGAGTTGCATACGACTGTTAATGTTCGACGACAATATAACGATTTTATGTTCAAACATAAATATTCATAAATATCTGTCGAGATTTCACCAGTTTCATGTACTGTACAGAGCGCATGGGACGCAGGGAATACCTTGTATTTGACCATGGCGTCCTCCAATACCCCACTATGAGACGAGCCACGCAGTGAAATTTAAAATAGGAGGCCTTGGAAGCGAGCGCAGGTGCGATGCTATCCTTACCTAATTGGTCACACAACTGTTTCTTGAGCTCTGATTGGTAAGAGAAACTGTTTCATAATAAAAAATAGTGTTATAAAGACCCTCATTATGACACAGTTTTCTGACATCCAGTATAATATTTACATTTCGACATCGTCGAACATAAATCTCTGTTAAGTTACACTACACGTTGAGGACTAGGAAACTTCATGTTCGGATATATTAAAATGTTTACGCTGAATGTGGCTGAGTGAGATTTTCCCCTAAAGTTATCAGTCGCGAGGCACCTAATCCTATTCTGGACATAAATAATTACAGACAAGCACAGCCCTATAGGCCCACAATAATACTGCTTGTTAGGCAAAATTTCATACTCATGGAGGCAGGGATATGATGGCCAAGTATGTCACTAATCCGTAAGTGAAGTAACAACAACAACAACACCAAAGGCTGTAGTTTGTTTACAGTTGCCGAAATTGTAGACATGGAAACGTACTACTATAATTCATTCCATCATATAACAGGTGAATCAGCTGCCCCTAATAATATTGTTTTATGCAGCCCAACTAACGCGTTTTGTCAGGAAGGTCGATATTTCTCTGCTCACATTCCGTATGTTATTAATGTACTGCAAACATATCCCGCAAACGATACTGAACACTATTATCTTTCCCTCGTATTAGTCTGTAGTCACATCGAGGGGAAAATAATAGTGTTCTGTATCCTTTGCAGGATAATGCTTGCAATGCATTAGTACCATGCGGGATGCAAGCAGAGAAATATCGACCTTTCTGATAACAACGCTAGTTGGGCTGCATAAAACAGAGGGGCAGCTGATTCACCTGGTACTGTATATTATCAACCGAACAACGTTCAGTTTATGTGTGTCTTATTATTAGTTAATTGTACAGTATCTTTCATAATTTAAACTAATGATTAAGTTGCTTTATATAAATGCTGAATGTTTTTATTTTTCAGGTTCACAACATAGTTTTGTACCCAGACAAACATTCATGGTGCAAGACAACTCCAATTAAGCAGGTGGTTGCTTATCCTGGCTGCAGCTCCATTGAGATAGACAACAATGTGTGCGTTGGGACCTGCTTTAGCTATAGCATACCGCGGACTGTGCCTAGCGCTCCTGGAGAGGTTATCAAACCATACTGTGATTCTTGCCAGCCATCAGCAGTTACGTGGAAAAATGTTAGTATGCTATTCAACCTCCAGTGTTCTGGCAATTCTCTTGAAGTGAAGTCATATTCCATCTATTCTTTACAGTTCATTTTCTAGAGTCAGTTTATTTGAAAGTGTTGTACAGCTCCGTTCTTAGAAAGGTATCACATACGGTGTGAGTATCCTGTACACACAGGTAGAACTGCTAGCGATCGAGGATAATGTCTGTGGATTGCTGGCCCTCAAGTGTTGCACCTCTCATTGTGTAAATGGAGTGTTTATAACTCACACACGCTTCACCTCTTCGTTCGATGTTTCTGATCCTGCTGATCTTCCTCACATCTTTTCACCATCCTTCCCCGTTCACGGAGAGTTACTCATCATTCGCTAGTTGTAGGTTGTCTAGAGAATGCGTATAGTCAAATACTACAAAAAGTAATCATGACTGAACGATTGCAAAGTGTGCGTTAAATCCACATACAGCAGTGGAGGCTCGTGATCGAAAGAGTGGCCACAGTATCAGACACTTCCCCCGGTTAGTTGAATAGTTTGATCAGTATACGGTAGATCTAGTTTTATTCGAGATTAAAAGTATCGAGTTGAGTTCATCAGGGTCTTTCATATAAAATAAGAGCGCCAAGCGGCGGCTTTGTTAACCGCAGCTGCGGTCACCTTGGCCGAGCTTGTGGCGCGCCAAGGCCCCTTGCTTTAAGCATGTGTACAATCCTATATGATTCAGCGGCCTTGCTTGCGTGTGTACAATGCTGAAATCTTATTTTGTAAGTTAGTTATTGTTGATGAAACCGAAACCCCTACTTGTGCTAATTTTGTGAGTGATTTATTCGGAGACCGTTCATGATTCTCGCCAATGTCATATAGCTCATCCTCTGTTAAAACTGTTCGTGTGCGCGTATGTTTTTTATTGAGCACCGTGCCAGTAGTGTCAAACTTATTTACAATTACGTGAATCTGTGCTAGTGAAGGTGGCACTTCATCAGGAAATTGCTGAACAAATGCATCACGTACCCGCCGAGCCGACTCGTACTTAAAGTAAGTTCACATTTTAAAAAATACGATGTTGCAATGATAACTGTCTCACCATGTTAGCACTTGAGGTTTAGACTGGCGACTGAGCACCTGCACGCTTATTGCAAGGTCAAGTTTGGTAATGCCAATCTGTTATTTCTATACAGTCCATCGGAACTTGAAAAAAAAACCAGCCCTCGTATGTACTATGCGCGCGCTTTCAATACTACAGCAGGGGGCCGTGGCGCGCCACAAGCTCGGCCAAGGTGACCGCAGCTGCGGTTAACAAAGCCACCGCTTGGCGCTCTTAATTTATATGAAAGACCCTGTAGACACCCAACATTATGGGAGTATCTTTCAGCTGTTAAACACATTACGTACGAAAATCACAATTACAATATTAAAGAAAATAAATAACCGCTACTGGTAACTTTTGTTAAAGCCAATTATTTTATTTTTATGATGATCATTTCCCTTATGATATCAAAACTCGAGAATATTCTGCTGGTGGAACACGTTACCATCTAATAGCTTAATGGCGTTCCAATCTTACATCATCCTCTTTGGTAAAAAAAAATAACGTATTAATAGCAAACAGTAATAACCCATTTTTATACTGGTGTTATTTTCAGAACGGCTTTTCAGGTTATTGGGCAATGTAAAACGTTCCTTGATATCTGACGTTTCACAAACAAGTGCGGTCGCATCTTCAAAGATTTGTTCTGATAGCTTGAAGTGCGTCTGTATTATCACACTGATTTGCATTTCTCATTTCATTCTACTCTGATTTCAGTTCGAACACGGCTATACGAATAAATGAGAGTATATGATGTAACTTAGTAAGCAAGTAATTGCATTAATCAGTTATTGCAATCGAGTTACTCTAAAGAATCCGCAGTTCCTGATAACACAAGGACGCTAAACGATAAGGATATAAGGATGTAAGGATATACCTTAACTGACTTTCTTGTTAGGTCGATTCACCCTGCCTTTTCATGGAGGAATGAACCGGAAGGAGTTGCCTTCACTGCGCTGGCTAGTGGCTGAACCCAAAGGCATGCCCCCTTTGAGTAGCAAGAAAACGACTGTTCCTATGCTTAAATCCGCCAACCACTCCAACTAATCTTCGATTTTAGTGATATAAAACTGCAATGACAATTCAAGATTTTTTATTGTAATGGCAAAATGCACTCTGTACATCGCGTTGCATGGCACAAATAAGCTGCGTTATCGTTCAAAAAGGCAATTTAAATAGAAATATGAGAGCCCCTACGCAAGGCTACTTTTGTGAAGGAGAAGTGACAAAACGTAATAATACGCTGAATCATTGATTAAATTGAATACAGGTGTCGGAAGGTGCAATGTTTACAAAAGGAGGAACATCTTGGGAACTAATGATGCCGAACTAATGTCGGTATTTACACCAAATTGATTTTTAAGTTCTTATTGGTGTTCAGGTATTCATCAGTTTTTAGGCCTAATTTCGAGCACATGCATTTAATACATTTTCACTCATTGTTCGTACACATTTGGAAAAGACGCATGTTTGCACAAAAAGTACGGCATAGCCTACACATTCCGGTACTATACGGTATTTTGTTTGCGGGCTAGAAACTAGGCGATTGGTCTCGTTTTGTTTAATTACGTATCGTACCGCCATTATTAATGACCGATTGGTGTTTTTGATAATTTGGGATTTGCAGAGGAGGTTTTTTTTTAATCTGGGGGAGAGATGTCTCGGTCAGTGGCCCATGCATCCACATGTGTCGGATGAGAATATCTGGTTTAAATTGGGGAGAACGTATTCTGAAATTTTTAGCGGGAGACCAATTTTCCCTTCTAATTGTTCTTATCCACTTATGGTCTTTCTTTTCAGGAAACCAAAGGGAGATTAAAAAATCGTAAGTTCAAAACACTCGTGCTCACGGAAGAAATACGATCGATTAACGGCTATGCATAACCTCAAATTGTGTTACACATGTAGTAATTGCAATAATTTGCATGATAAATATTAATTACATTAAAAAAGTATACGAACGTTGTTAAACTAATAGAAATAATTCTCAACCTGCAACAGAATTGCATGGATGAAACTTTTCAGCTTCAATTGATATTGTAACTTTCAATTATGGTAAACAATAGGCCAACTATGTTCTTAGCTTCCTGGTATGATATAGGTTTGTCGATTCGCGCAACCATATGTACTACACGACATTATTCGAAACAAACTCCGAAATAACCATGCACACTGCTCTGCCGCATACAAGTCACAGAACACCAAATACAAGTTACGCCAGGTTACGCCCACCTTGAACTCGGCGCTTGGCATCACTCACACGAGCTCTGGGCAACTTCTCTCGATTCTTTCCTCCAAATGCCTTTTGCTCAGCTACCACTACCACAACACTCATCCTAAACAAACTAACTCACTATTACCAACTCCTAAATCACGCTAGATGCAAGTCAGACACCCAGGTTACTTCCCTGTGGGAATTGAATTTCTTTATTTCAAATATTGCAATCCCTTATATTTATTTTACGTCTTCAAAATAGACAAGAGGGTGGACAAGTGCATGAATTATTTCATTTTAATCAGTGCGACTGTCGCATGCTCAGAAAATGGTTAGTGAGAAAGCATTGCATTTATTAACTATGCCGAGACTAATAAGCTTACCCTTCGACCCAATGAAACCTCGCACCAGCTTGATTATCCCGTAACACTCACCTCAACCTAGGATGAAAAGGGGAGGGTCAACATATTACCCGGCACGAAACATTTACCAGTGGACTCCAGACCAGAAATAATAGCTCTGGTTTGTCAGTACCTCTCCGATGAGAATATTACGGCTGTGCAGTGAAATGTAACTCTTTGGCATTACGAGTATAATTGAAGACTTGAAATAAAGAAGGCTCTGTGTGCCAAAATAATAGTTTTGAGGAAAATTAGTTCAAAGTATGTTAACAGCAGCGGCAGATAAACTGCATGCCATCTGTTGATCGATATTGTTACTACACCGTCATTCGTGGCAGTTCGAGCCTTTGATACATTGTTAGTCTTGGCGCGTAGATTCTACTCCACACAATACCTCAAAATGTGTAACTTGGGCGCTTAGAGCCTTATTTATGTATTTCAAGTATTTTTGTCCTGAGATATCGTGTAAATTTAAGTCTTTCTCTCCACTCTGGAGTCCTTATGGTACGACTGCCAGTGACGTGCAGTGTAAAGGATAAACCAGAGTCTGCCTTGTTTTCTAAAACAATCGATCAGTTAGAAACCATTTTGTCTTCTTCTTCGTCTTCTTTTCAGAACCTCGGCAATCATCACTGAACTCCAAGCTTCAGGTGCTGCAGCTCAAAACAGTTCATTAATGATACAGTCGAATCGTGTTCTCAAATTATATCAAGACTTGAAATTATGTTTCTTTTATCTCATCACACGTCCTAAAATAGCATCAAATTAACAAAATTATATTTTTGTGAATTCTGTTCACAAATCCCTCAGAAACGATGTCGTATGGTCTAGTAGTTTGTAAAAATACGTTGGGACCACCGAGACAATGTGATTATACAGCAGTAAGATCATTTTTCACAGTTGTATTCTAGAGATAGCTGTAGCCCGAGAGTAAAAGACAAATACGTCATTTCAGCTAAGTCTACATTATCGTAATGCAAAGTTTTGAAGCCATTATTTCAATGTTGCCTATACAAACTGTCACTTGTCCAGTGGAGGATCCAGGCCTTGCGGGGCCCTGGGCGATATGATAAGGTGGGGCCCACAAAAATAGGAAATAAAAAAGACACTGATAGTCAGTCTGAAAGACTGGACTTTATATCATTTTAAATGCTAGCAGCCGAGTACCAAGAAGGCAGTGCGATAACAGAGTTTCAAGATTCTATTTTGTTTCTTCATTGCCTACTTGATAGTTCTCGCACTGCCTTCTTGAAACTCTGTTCTCGCCCCGCCTTCTTGGTACTCGGCTGCTACATCGTACTATGACGTCACACGCCTCAGTGCATTCCAGGTACATTTCGTCCCGTCACCGTAACGTAACGCCAGACCTCAGCGTAACGACGAAGTCGACATGATCATTTAAAATTATAAAAATATCAAATCAAATGGAAAATAGTTTTGTAATAATAATAAAATAAAGAGTGGTTAAAATATTTTGAATACACTACAGGACATTTTTTAATAATATGAAAGAAACCTTTAAGTCCCCTTGAAGAACATTACGTAAACTATGAAATTCAAAAAATTACTTTGCGATTTTTTCCCCGGCTGAAGTCTTCCATCATTTTACAGAAATCTAAACTTGCTAAACGGTCACGGGAGGTCAAGGCTGCACTGAAATAGGAATATGAATTATAAATTAGTTTGAAAAGTATAATTAATTAATCAATTAAATTTTAAACAATCCATGGCGTGGGGCCCTGGGCGGTCGCCCTCCTCGCCCTCCCCTAGATCCGCCCCTGCGTGTAACTCTTCAGTCGGTACGAGAATAATATTCATACGTGATTCACGAACCCGTATAAATGAAATGAAACTAACCTGATATAAAGAGATTCAAACTGCGAATCAAAATAAAAACACCAATTGAACGCACTAAGAAGTTTGTGTAGTTAGATAACATTAGACGGTATATACATTTAAACCACAACTCAGTCATCAGGATCTGAGGATGGCCGCTTGAAGGTCGATACGCGTAATCCTAAAAATAGTGATCACAACTAATACACGTATTTTTTCCAGGAGTGTTGTTTGCTTATTATTCATATATTATATACATTGTACCCCGCCCAGTCTTTAGGCAAATTCGTGTTGACCGACTGATGAGTTACAACTGACAAGTCTACATTTATCAACCGAAGTGTGTGGAGCTGTTTGTAAGTTCTTCAAAATCATTTTAAAACTGATGTGAGTTATCAGTGTTATGTTGAAAGAACACTGCACTCTTAATACTCCCGCTACTGCAGGTTCGGGAATGAGGTTAGATGAGTTTTCCACGTGGCGAATAGTTTTTAAGGCCGGATGTCCTTCTTGAAGACAATTTCACCAGTGGAGAGAGATGAAATGATTGAAAATGATTCAAACTTGATAAGGAGTTAGTATTAAGTGGCTGTGGGTATCGTCCCGGCATTTTTCTGGCGTTGAAAATGGGAAACCGTGGACAACCACTTCGAGGATGGCCGATGGTGAGACGGCTGTGGCCTTAATGTAGGTACCATTGCGGCATTCGCCTGGAGCAGAATTGGGAAACCAAAGAAAACTACTTCCAGGATAGCTGAGGTGGGAATTGAACCTACCTCTCTCAGGTATGCCTCACAAGACTGAGTGTACCCTGTTCCAGTCTTTAGACCAGAATTAAATTTCGTGTCAAAGTCGGAAATCTAACCTGGACGACCAAGAATGTTAGCCGCTACACCAGGAGGTAGATTCACTAGAATTCGAGCCCTGACCGTCCAGATCAAGACGAGCTGCAAGGCCATTTCGCAATCACGGTTCCCTGACATGATATAATGTAATTATTATAATGTAATAGCGTCCTTGTAATCTAAATTCTCCTCTTTTCTTTCTAAGACAGACAAATCTAGAAGAGAATAGTGAATCCAGTTTCATTCCCTAGTTACATGTGTTGTCTTCTCTAACTTTTTCCTTTATGCATACGCTTCTGTTTCAGTTGACGCTTGACTGCGAAGGTGAAGATCCTGACTTGAAAGAGATGCAGAAGAGTGTTCAGATAATTACTAACTGCAGCTGCAGTACATGTGACTTGGGAGATGATTCATTGATGACATCCCCGTCCATGTCGTCAGGAGATGGAGACATCTCACATAAACACTCAGAAGGTCAAGAGTTAATGGACTGGATGTTGGAATCACACAACACGAGGGGTGCTGGGAAACTTGGCATGAAGACATTCAATGCTAGTGCTGTGGGAAGTGGCAACTTTTCCGTTGGGGATTCTGTAATTAATGAGCGGTTACTGATACTACTAAAACAACTTGCTGGAAGTGATGAAGACAGTAATGAGTACAGAGGTGAAGGACTAGAGGGTGACAATGTAAAGAATGTTGATAAAGTAGCCCTCAAGGAACTTTTGAAAGAAGTGGAAGGTGCCGATCATAAAGTAAATCAAGCTACATTAGGTGATTTTGTGAAACAATTTGAAGAAAAAGCACACATCAGAGTTGATATTGATAGACTGCGACATGTCCTAATCCACTTACAACATGAAATGCAGAAAGATAAATCAAGCAATGACAGACATCACTCAGATCAGCATAGACATCACCAGCATTCTCATCATGGGGCAAGTCATCATTCAGTTGAACAGCTTGAAGAAGGAAGCAACCTTGAAGAAAGTCACCGCAGACTGCCAATTCATTCTCCACTACCGGGACAATCCCACCATTTGCATGTGGCTGATGACCTAGACACAGAAAAAATTGACCCCACTCTTGACGTAGAGCCCCATCACTTAAAACCAGCATTGGGAGGAGGAGAGTTAAGCTACCATGACAACTTATTACCGACAAATGACAACGTGGAAGACAAAACAAAGAAGGAAGAAGAGTTTTAAAAAGTCACTCTGGAACTGTTGACAGGTGTACATATCCATCACAAGTCACCATGAAAATTACTTAAGTATATCATGTGAACTTGAGAATTTTGCAAAGAGAAATGTCTTTCTTAAATATTAGCTGACAATACTAATTTATAAACCTTAAATTATATTTAATTTATATGTATATATCCAAATCACGAAACCAAGTCATTGCCTAAATTTACTGTTATATCCTATTTCTGAAGGCGCTACGCTATTGATCAAATCCATAATAAATACAGTTGCATGGAATATGGTTTCAAAGATTTGCATCAGTTCCTTTTACAAAATTGAGAAATTGCTAGCTCAGAGGTAGAAAATTACTTAACCTTATACTCGTATTAATAAATGCATGAATCATCAGCTAGCAGGTAGACACAAAAATGGATATAATGTATAAAGGTAGTCAGTCATCTTGTCATATTTTGACCCTTCGAAGAGACACGCCCGATATATCAAAATTAGACCCCATCAATATCAATGACTTTTCTCCAATGCGCTGGAAGATCATGGATCTGACTGTGGTAGAACTAATTTTAGTGTTACTACTTTAGATACTAAACAGTAAACAGCATTATCAATATGACGTACCGTAGTTATTTTTAAATGTGGGCTATTCTTTACTCTTTATTCTAACTAGTGACTGTAGGACATTTCTCAATGCAAAGATAAGTAAGTAGTCTACTCAGGCTGCAAATTGAATAAACTGGTTTTCAGTTGCATGTGACAAAAATAAAAATAAAATATTAAAACACACTGTTCCAGCGAAAGGAAATATAGCCTAAAATACTGTAGCCCGTTCACCAAACCAGTATACTTACACTACTGCTTTAAAACCAAAACTGTAATGATAAGATGGGTTGTACCATCGATTTAAAATGCAATTGAAAAGGAATGAAAGCTGTCACGATTAATTATTTTACAATAAATGTTTCTTATTTTATGCTCTTTTGTCATATTTTACCATGAAAGTTAAAACTTTGGATTTCATTTTTCCAAAAACTGGGTGCATCTCGTCCCAGGCGCTCAGGACCAAGGCGATTGTCTTGTTAAGATCTCTTCAAATTGATTTCGGTTCTCAGTGCCAATACCTAGAGCCACTACCAACACTGGCAATGGCTTGGAAGGAACCTAACTCCTGTTCCTATTGCATATTCAATGATTCTGTAAACTGATGTGATATGTCAAATGAGCTCATAGCTCAAAAACCAATATATACATAAGGTTTAATATAATTTTACAGGTTTCCTCACAATAAGATCCTTTAATAATCACATATATTAGTAGTTATACATTTCTGTGTATGGAGAGAATTCAGAACTAAAAGCTACCTCACACTGAATGCATGAAATGGCTGGTCTCAAGGCTTGTTCTACAGCTCATACAATTTGCTACAGCAATGAACGTCAGTGACTACAAGGATCGAGTGATGTATAAAACTTAAGTATTACTTTACTTCAAGTAAGTAGTAATGAACAACGTTTCGTCTCTAGTCTCATGGACAAGGAACACAAGCGTTGTAAAATATCGAAGATATGGTACTGCGTAGTTCTGATACATGATGCAATTACTTCGGACTTGGAGGGTGTTTCCTTTCTTCAGTGCACATTTTCTAGGCGAATATAATATTTAGAATGTGAAAAAAGTGTCATAGAAGACTGTTCATACCATTGATTTGCTCTTAAAGAGCTGCAAGGTTCCTGACATGTTTCTTGTCCCTCTGTTTTCCGTTAATGGGAGAATCATCGAGTAGTGTACTTAAATGATGTGAAGTTCTAAAGAATCAATTTCATTATGTAGTTTCAAGTGATAAAATTAAATTATATTATAACATTTGAGAAACTGAAAGTTCTATATGTATGTTTATCTTTGTCGTGTTATTATATTTTTGTTAACTATGTATTACAATAATTAACGGACCAAATGCATAGGTTACAGTGTCTCTCAGTTAATAAGATTTGCATGTTTGAGGCTTTATAAAAGGCTGTGTCTTAAATAGCATTTAAAATAAATATTTTATAGACGTTTGTAATTATGTTTACAGGAAATGTGATTGTTGGTATTTAAATAAATTTTAATATATATCTATATATATATATGTCAGTCATGAGCTCAAATCGTTTATGTGTACATACAGTATATATATATGTTCAAGGAACTTACAGTACTTGTGGTAAATAAGACATGTAAAATGATCGATTTAATAAGGAGTAATGTGCAGAACCACTCAGTTAGGAGCTCACATATATTTTCAAAAAGTTCACATATTATAATAGGAGAACAACATTAACTTTTTTGTGATATGAATTTTAGTATCATGTATTGAAGTGAAAGAAATAAACGATATATATAGAAACTAATTAAATGAATTTAATGTGTGGTGTGCAAGTTATGATTGTACAAGACACTTTCTAAACGAAAGCATATACAGCAGGCTGTCGTAAGATTTTACTCTCAAGGAGACTCGTCAAGATAAACGAAGATTTTACCTCAAACAACATACTCTCATTTCTCTGAAATATGAAAAGTAGGTTGCTGTTAAAACTCAGGAATTCTTCTAGATTTGTGCCGTTTCTTGTGTGGGGTTTCGCCTAGGACACCAAGCTGGCTCATCGGCGGGCTCTTGGTGTCCCACAGGAGTGGGGGTCCGGGCGGGGACACCAAGAGCCCGCCGATGAGCCAGTTTGGTGTCCTAGGCGAAACCCCACACAAAACACGGCACAAACCTAGAAGAATTGCGGAGTTTTAATTCACCGGCCGTGAAAGCCAATATACCATCTTTTTAGGTTGCTGTTATTTGAATGTGTCACTCCGCATCATCTCTATGGTAGTTGGTAACTAACCAACCAACCCCGCAATTGGGCCCAGAGGAGCACGCGTATCCAAGGGCTACTGCCTAGCTCATAGCCTGTGGATTATGGGGGACGCTTGGCCGGCGCGGCATACCTTCAGGAGCAATAACTTGATTTTTAGGAGAGTGTTGTGTCCCCACCCGATCTCCCGATTGGCAGGCAATCGACCTCTATGACTGTCAGACTTCCGCCTCTGCAGTGCCTGACTGATCTCTCTGACTCGGTCTGGCCTGGCCTGGCCTGACCCACGCAAGCCGACTTCGTTGCGTTGAAATTTTAGCTTATCGGCCCAAAGGCCTTGAGAGCTATAACAAAAGGTGGTACGACCGACTACAATTAAATGAGGGGATTTGGGTAATTACCGTGAATCAAATTGGTCAGGATGTGACCGGGTGTACTATGAAATTAGAAATACAGAAGGTAGAATAGGATAGTAGATGTGAGAATTCGTGAAATGAAAATCAAAGAGTAAAAGGATAGTCTAAGTGTAGAATTTCGGAAGTGAAGTACAAGTGTGCTATAGTAGCATGTTGGAGGAAGGACTATTCAATAATGATACGGGGCCGCTTGTGGCAGCGCCCCCCTTGCTTGGTAATCATCCAATCTGTTGATGAGTGGGTTAGAGCTTAGTGTGGCTGTTCTGTACAGTTTGACTGCCTGCCGGTGTATTCTCTAACTGATGGTCTAGAGATTATAGTCAGTGTGAAGTTGAGTGTTGCGCACGAACCAGGGGGCTTTCAATATCATGCGCAAAGCCCGATTCTGGACAACCTGAAGTTTGTTGATGGTAGAGGGAGCTGCATAACCTCAGGCGGAGCTGGCATATTCCATCACAGGACGCACAATTGTGCCGTATGTAAGGAGCTTGCTGAAATCATCTAGTGAGCTCTGGCCAGAGCTTGGCTTGGATCGCTTGATTGGCACGCAGAGTGACCTCCTGAGCGAAAGTAAGGTATGGATCAAGCGTGGTACCCAGATACTTTGCTGCTGACTGCCATCTGATTACCTCGCCAAAGAAGTTTAGATCCTGGACTTCAGTGTGTTTGCGATTTTTGGTAAACAATGTAGCACAACATTTACTGACGTGAATCTTAATTCTCCATTTCTCTAGCCAGGGTTCTAGAGTGTCTAATGCGACTTGGAGGTTGGCTTCAATCCTATGTCCTCTCCAGGAGGCGGTGGAGACAGTAGTATCGCCTGCATTTAAGTGAAGACATGTAGCGTCAGTCTTAGGGATGTCAGAGACATAAACATTGAGAAAGGCGGGGGCTATGACACTACCTTGAGGTACACCAGCTTTAATCCTTCTTGTGGAGGATTGAGCGACATCCACCTGGACATAGAATTTCCTTTTCCTAAGATAGGAATTTATGACCTTGAGTAAGTGGTCTGGGATTTCTTTGTGCTTCATTTTGTACAGCAGACCGCTGTGAGAAACTTTATCAAAAGCACGACCTATGTCTAAAAAGCAAACTCCTGTCATACGTCATTCGTTGAAGGCGCGCGTGATAATTGAATCGGTCATTTGTGAAACCCCACATCTGCAATTTGCAATTTGAAATTGCCAGCACTACCCGGAGGAAGGGAATTCACGGAAAATGTCATTATCGAGTATGATTATCGAGTATCAGTAGGTACCTTCTCTGTACCTACTGATACTTGATAATTGCATTTTCCGTGAACTTCCTTTCTCAGGTGGTACAGGCAATTACAAATTGCAAATTGCAGATGTGGGGTTTCTCAAATGACCGATTCAATTTCAATTAGCCTGAGGAGTTGATGTGTAGTGGAATGATCTTTGCGGAAACCGAACTGCTCATCATTAATTATATCGCTGATATGAGAGTTGAGCCTGGAAAGTAGGGTCATTTCAAACAGTTTGGAGATTACAGAAAGAAGGCTGATTGGCCTGTAGTTTTGCGGGAAGGTGCCGTTGGTGTTCGGCTTATTTATCATAATGACATTGACTAATTTCCAGGCCGAGGGAAAATATCCGAAACGGTATATAGCGCTGAAGATTTTAGTGAGGCAGGTTAAAACGTTTTTGCTTAAATTCTTGAGATAGTGAGCTGATACCTCGTCAGGGCCAGGGGCCTTGCAGGTTTTCAACTTCTTAATGAGATGAGACAAATCTAAAACCCAGGAGGAGCACTCCCTGGAAGCCACCACGAAAATCATGACGTACTTCATCAACAAAGTCCTCGTCACGAGGTTCCTGGTTTGGCTCACAGGCTCGTTCGAAGCTGTCAGCCAGAGCATTAGCCTTGCCAATGATGGTGAATACCAACCCACATACCCCGTGTAATGGTGGAATGCCAGTTCTTTTCTTGAGCAGTTGTTTGGTCATACCGTACAGGAATATGGAGTTTCCAGCCATATTTTCTAATTTAGATTGCCAAACTTTGTTGCGGAGATTCAGCATGGCAGTATGAATTTGACGTTTAAGCCTGTACCATTCTTGCTTGAGACGAAGATCACGAGTGGTTTGCCACCACCACCTAGTCATGTTCTTCCTCTTGATGAGAGCTTGAAGAGCTGGAGGAATGGAAACGGGTTAGTGTATCCTACTGTATGTTTGGGGCCGATAGCTGCGCTACGGCCTGCGTGGAGGAGGGAGTGGGTGAACTTCTCTACGAGAGATTCAATGTCTTCCTCGCAGCGAATGCTAGGGTTCCCAGAAACGGGGATTTTAAGGACAAATTCAATTGGAATTGCTCCCACTCTATCTTTCGAGAGTGAAGAGGGATTTTGGTGCGAGAAGGGATGCAGCTAGTGTGTAACTTGATAAGGATGGGATCATGATCAGAATGAAGGACTGAAAAGTTGGAGACTTCGATAGGGATGTCGAGGTCCTTACTGATAGCAATGTCCAGGACATCCGGCCAACGGTTCGCATCAAACGGAGAACATGTAAAGTCAGGCGGCGGATGGGTTAAGCACTTGTGGTCATCGCAAAATGTTTCCAGTTATCTACCCTTGGCCTCCGTGCGTCGACTGTTCCATAGCCGATTTTTACAGTTGAAGTTAGCCGCCAATATCACTGGGATATTTCCGGGTAACTACGCCTCGAAATCAGACGGAACAAACGCCGCGTCTGGTGGCAAGCAGCAGGAGACAAGACGGTACGGGCCACTAGCTAGTTCAACCTGCATGATAGTGCCCTCAAGAAACCTCTGGTTATCTGGAGTGGCAATGCGTTGGTGCGCCAGGTCAGACAGTATGATTATGGCCGTTCCCCCACTAGGACGTCCTACACGGTCGTTACGGTAGGTGCGGTAACCAGGAATGTATAGTTTGGTGTCAGGTTTATTTATTTATTTGGATGTATTGTGCTTCTAACAGGCATATGCCTAATACAATGAAACACAGATACACTTGGTTACACAATTCTATCAAATTATAATATAATTGTCAGACATAATGTTGAGATTGTAATGTAAATTAATTCTACAACTAAATACGAAAATATAATAATTCTGTGCAGGAAATTGGTAGGTGAAATGTACGAGTTCATGTGGTCGCACAGCAGGCAGAAACAAAGGTACTATATGTGTAACTGAATAAGTCAAGGTTGGTTGCTATTGAATGTTCATTGTATAATTGAATGGCACTTATTATTGGGGAATGTTTATGCTGTTCAGTTCTAGTTCTTGGGCAGTAAAATGTAATACATTTAGGTCCAGTTGAGGGAGGTGGGACACGTAAATTAAATTGTGATATTAAATACGGACTATACAAAATGTTATTGAATACCTTGAAGACAAAAACAAGAGTTGCAATTTTCGTCTGTTAGCCAGAAATTTATAATTCAGGTAACTTAGAAGATTTCGATAGCTATCATATTTCGGATAAATACCCGTGATTTTATACTGCAGATATCTTAGGAATTTCGCTAATGTGATTCAAGTACCAGGGATTCCAGATGCTGGGTGCATATTCTAATCTGCTTCTAACAAAAAATTGAACAATAATTTTATACTTTTTGGTTGACGAAATCTTTAGAATTTCTTCCTATAAAGCCTAACATTTTATATGCACTAGCTACCATTTCATGAGTGTGCAATGAAGATGTTTGATTTGAATCAAAACGGACTCCTAGGTCTTTGTTACAATTGTTAATAGTGAGATGCGCATCCAATATCCGGTACCCAAACATCACATGGAATTTGTTTATAGTCAACTTCATAACTGAGCATTTCTTTTTGTTAAGGTTCAAGCGATTTAATTTACTCCAGGATGTCACATTATTGAGATCTCATATTTCTACTTGGCCCTTTCAGTTTTTGTTATTCAGAACTTCCAATTCCTCCTCACTGAAGTTTCGTTCAGGGTTTCTCCATTAATTATACTCCTCTTGATGTTTCAAATTCTTATCGTTTCTCGTTTAGTTGTCTACTTCCCAACATTTTGTCTTCTGAATTTCTTCATGTTCTTCAGATCTTTGCTGAAAACTCCTAGTTTTCTTTTTTCGAAATCCTTTCCAATTTGATTGATGTTTGACCTTCCACTGTCACTGACTCTTACTTGGTTATTGTTAACATAAACAAGGACTTTTATTGATTTCTATACATCATTCCGAAAATAAGCCTAACTCAACAAGCGATGACCTTTTCTTATCTCGTGTCTATTAATCAACTTATCGATTCTTCGGTTAGCCGATTAATCTATTATTCGCTTAGTCAATCAATCGATGAAATGGTCAGTCGATTAATTGATTCATGGTTTTCGATTAATTTCAAATTATTCGATTAACTGAAGATCGCACATTACCAGCCCTACTACAAAGGTGATGGTTGACATCATGAAGGCAGCAATGAAAGAATATAGTAGGGCAAAGATGAAGGTAATGTTGTTTGCAGATGACGTTGTGATCTGGGGCGAGGATGAGATGGAGGTACAAGAACAGTTAGACGTAAAAAATGAGAAGATTGAGCAATGGGCATTGAAGATAAATGTGGAGAAGAGTAAAACAGTGGTGTTGAGTAGAGCTAAAGGAGTAATCAAAGTAGGAGATAAGGAATTAGAAGTAGTGAAACACTTCAAATACTTGGGAAGTGAACTGACTGAAGATGGAAGACTAGATTTGGAAATTAGCAGAAGAATACAACTCGGGAGTGCTTTCTACCAACAGGTACGGGGACTAGTATGGAACAAGGATATACCAAGTAAGGCTGAAGAAGTTATGTACAAAGCATATTATGTTCCTATAATGACATATGCAGCAGAAACTTTGACAATGACTAAGAGGGATGAGAGCAGAGTACAAGCAGCTGAGATGAGATTCCTGAGAAGTATAGTCCAGAAAACGAGGAGGGACAGAGTGAGAAATGAAGATATACGGAAAGAACTGGGAGTACAGAAACTAAATGACAAACTGGAGCAAAACAGATTGAGATGGACATGTCAAACGGATGAATGAAGTAAGGCTGCCAAGACGAGCACTGGAACGACGGATGACAGGGAAGAGAGGACGAGGAAGACCAAGAATGCGTTGGATGGACTCGGTGGAGAATAGTATTAGAAAACGGAACCTGGATTGGAACACTGTGTCGGAAGAGGAATGGTGGAAGGACAGAACAAAGTGGAGAGGAACCATATTTGCCCCCACCCAGTGTCAACTGGAAAAGGAGAAATGAAGATGATGATTATGATGGTGACTACAAATGTGAATCACAATAAAATAGAACATCAGGCAACTGCAATAAGCGGATGCCCTCATTGCCCGTAATGCCTAAACTGTTAGTAAGAAGGAAACCGTTCAGCTAAAGGGGTTTGATTCACTTGATTAATAATAATATTATTATTAATAATAACAGACTTTTATATATATAATTCGATGAGGCCATCTAGGACCACGTTAAGTCTTGCTACACTTGGCAATTGGTTTCGCTTTCCTCTGAGCCCAGAATTCCCTCATTCTCTGTGAGTGAGCCATCTTGCGCTCCGCTGTCCAGGTGGTACCTTGTCTTCTTTTCGGGTTCAGTGTCTCGTCTCGGGTTAGCCCATTAGTCAGTATCTTTTTGCGGAAGAGATCTCTATTGAAGGCGTCGTCGGGTTTTAGATGCAGCATTTTGAGGTCGTCTTTGGTATTCATAAACCAGGGCATTGTGGTTTTGGGTTTGGAGTCAAAGAAACGAAAAATCTGTTTAGTCAGCCTGTTTCCGTCCATTCGTTTGAGATGATCATAATACCGTGCCCGCCTCTTACGGATCGTTTCTGAAATTTTCTCTATTTCACTGTAGACTTATTTGTTGGATTTCTTATAGTGGATGCCATTCTTGTAATTTGTTCCCATTATACCTCTGACAATTTTTATTATTATTATTATTATTATTATTATTATTATTATTATTATTATTATTATTATTATTATAGTAATAGTAAACGTGGGCCGTTCCTTCTTGACCGGTACATATTACTATTGCATTGATGTCTCCACGCACAGTGAGCCTTCAAACCTTTCTGATCGATGCTAATAAAGTGCGCAATGTGTCCTCGGCAGTGCATGTGCATATTCAGTGGTCTCAGTATTCTACTCGGGTTTTAAGAAGAATTCTCACGCACTTACGACCGGCCACGAATGACCGGCCCATCTATAATTTTGAACTTTATTTTTATTAATCTTATTTCCACATGGTCGGGACTATGTGGCGAATGGTGTTGACGGATGGATGCTCTCCCTGAAACTAACCTAATATGCATGATATAAATGAGGTTGAAACAAATTGGTAAGTAATTGGAAGAAAACGGCCATGGGCTATCAAAAGGTACTGTCCTCACATTAGCCTGGGTTGAAAGTGAGAAACCACGGATAAGATATTTCAAGGGCGCAGACGGTAGGGTCTCCCGATCCCAGAGATTACCTGGCCTATGGTTTATTGCTTTAACATATTATACAGTAACTGTCCATTTGGTATAATAATAATAATTACATACCTCTGGCTAAAGAGATGCGACAAATGTGGCGTCCGGAATGTGTTATATACTGTATATTATTGCCTATCATAATCTCTTCTCCTGGAGGGGCAGATGACTTCCCTGTTCCGCCCCTTAAAGCAACAATAAATAACTCTCTCCTACTGGGATCATACGGAAATCTCTGAGGACCAATCTTGATAAGCTGGAGTTCCAACATAATCTGCATATCAGTATTCAGAAAAGCAGTAATTTTAGAGACCTACTCCATAGTTCGTTCGTTCCTCAATCTACCAACTTAAAGAAGAACGCTCCATCTTGCAACAAATGCCGATGACATGGTGTATTATACCCAAAACGGTGAACATATCGCACCCCCGGCGCAAGACTGCTACAAGTCAAAAAAACATGAATTTTGAAGTATGTGGTACTTATAAATGCCTATGATCAAGTCCGTGTCCTGTAGAACTGCCACAACTCAGATACCATAAATAGCGATTCTACGGCACTGAATAGAAAACTGACATAACTAAAAATTATTTTTATTTTTGATTAAAACACATTATTACTGTATGTTCCATGAAATAACTTTGTATGTCATTCTATAGTATTAGACAATGTTAGAAGTTTGTAATACGGTACTTTCACTTTAATTGTGTAAATATTTATATTTTTTCTATTAGCTCAAAATCTTCAAATGCTTCTCCTAAAAAAAAAGTGTCCTCTTTGACTTGTGGCAGTCTTGCACTGGGGGTGCGTTATATGAATGTGATGTTAGTTAGTTATTTGAAATGAAAATCCACAGCCTGATTCCAGTCTCCGACCGGGTCAGGAATGGAATGAATGAAGCCCCCATCTAGCGGCGAGGATATGGACTGTGCCGGCTGCCGAGGCCTGACGCACTCCTCTGGGGCAATGATTAAATGAATGGCAGATGAAATGAAATGATAGTGGAGAGTGTTGCTGGAATGAAATTTTGACAGGGAAAACCGGAGTACCCGGAGAAAAACCTGTCTGCCTCCGTTTTGTCCAGCACAGATCTCACATGGAGTGACCGGGATTTGAACCACGGACCCAGCGGTGATAGGCCGGCGTGCTGTCGCCTAAGCCACGGAGGCTTTCCAGTTAGTTATTTATTGTTGTTTAAAGGGGTGGAACAGCGAGGTCATCTGCCCCAATAATAACACCTGGGCTATCGCGGCCCTGATACAGGGTCTTTATTTTTGCTTTGCAAGGACATTCTCGCTCACGCGCTCCGCCAGTGACAGCTCAGTTCCTGGCTGCCGCGCGCGCGTATGTACGACAGGATACGGCGCTTAAAATCAGTATCATGCATTTTTACTCACCATGCTTACAGTAGATGCTGAAAATGTTCCCCATCCGCTGCCAAACATAACCGGCATCTCCTTATGAAGTTTCCGGTTACTCCGGTTTATTTAGCTTCAGTAAGGAAATAACGACATTTTCGTCTATTTTTATTGTTTACTGAAACTGTACGTTTGAATCTCTTAGCCAGTTGATTTATTGTCCGATTTATAGGAATGGGTCTCCCTGGAAATGTCATTCGAAACTTTTGTCTTGTTCTGGTGCACGATTTCCTGCACTTTATGTACGTATCATGCATATATATACTCGTTCACGTAACGCATATTTCACATAAGGCATTACAGCACTACACAATCACAATAAAACACTACACAATAAGATATACAGTACCGGTACACTGAAAGACTGAAACACCCAATTAGCTCGGAGCTCACGTCTACAGAAGAGCGAGTGAATACACGGGCAATACCGCTGGAGACCACGCGCCGGGGACCGGCGACCAAAGTCGAGCGAAGGTCTGCATAATAGGCCTGCGTGCCGTTCATAACGTGCGCTAGAACAAGACAAAAGTTTCGAATGACATTTCCAGGGAGACCCATTCCTATAAATCGGACAATAAATCAACTAGTTAAGAGATTCAAACGTACAGGTTCAGTAATCAATAAAAATAGACAAAAATGTCGTTATTTCCTTACTGAAGCTAAATTAACCGGAGTAACCGGAAACTTCATAAGGAGATGCCGGTTATGTTTGACAGCGGATGGGGAACATGTTCAGCATCTACTGTAAGCATGGTGAGTAAAAATGCATGATACTGTTTTTAAGCGCGGTATTCTGTCGTACATACGCGCGCGCGGTCGCCGGGAACTGAGCTGCCACTGGCGGAGCGCGTGAGCGAGAATGTCCTTGCCAAGCAAATATCAAGACCCTGTATTTGGTGTAATTAGGTAGTAAAGAAAACAGAACCGTAAGACAGTGAAATAAAGACAAGAGCATCAATGACGAAACACAGATTTCTTTATCATGAATCTGCCATTGAGCGAGTTAGACTCTCTCGATCCCAAGGAGGCAGAGGTGTTATCAACAACACGTATTTGCACAACAAACAGGCCTGTATACTAAGGAAGTCAGCTCAACCCTTCGCCGTGTTGTTGTAACCACAGATAACAGCACATCTTTGTCGCCACAACCTGTTGTTAAAACAGCGACAGTAAACCCTTAATTTTTTGGAAACAAATCCCCATGAGCCAGCCAAAAGCACGACGCTTCACAGCCTACACATCCTTGGCTGAGATCCGAAGTGAAGGGGTTTTGTTTCCATTGGTCTGTGAGGTGATGTCTGATGAAGAGTCTAGCGGCGTGTGTTTTTAATTCATTTTAGGGTCTTGGGACAATCATCTTGGCGGCAAAGAACTACATGAAGAACATTGTAAAGGATGGAAGCACTCAGGATGATGCATGTTGATAAGGTCACATTGCAAATGATATTATACAGCATATAACATCGGGCTGTTAGGTCCTAGCCATCTCCAACTATACTAATACGCACAACCATGTTGTCAAAATCATTTACTGTAAACTTATTCTGAAACATTACCTTATGGATCCACCGAGCACTGTCCTCGCAAATAACATCCACAAAATCTTCTGAGACAAAATTGTCATCAAAGATTCCAGCCAATAGACCATACATCATTCTAGTACAGCAGATATAAAGTTCAGAAACACACTTAGGCCTATTTGATTAACATTGCAATGCCAAATTCACTCAATATTCAACAAGTCTACATCCAAAACATCAAAAAGTATAATGAGCTGGCCGTAGAAGTAATGGAGATGTGGATTCAGGAAAATACCACGATTTTACTGCTAGTTTTTTCAGCAACAGGTATTGTACCAACGTCTCTAAAGAGAAACATGTGGATGTTGGATCTCCCCACCAGTACAAGAAATGAACTGCAAAACGCTGTCATTCTGAACACGTGTTTGTCAGTCAGGATGTTCCTAAACCTTCCCAGAACATAAATTAATAAGAACGTCATCAACTTGCTCTAAATACCGCTGACGATCGTTTACCACCTTCTGTAGTAAGGTGTTTGAATTAGCGAATAACAATGTATGACTACCCCTTATTATTCCCGTTTTACAACGGGGTCGGGGATGAAATGCGATGGAAGTCTTTGTGGCGGATAGTTTTTACGGCTGTATGCCATTCCTGACGCCACACTCATGGCGGGAGTTAATGAGAGATGAAATGAATGATGGTGAATGAAACTGGGCAAGGGTGTGGAAGGAAGCCGTGGGCTGTCAGAAGATACCGTCCCAGCATTTGCCTGGAGTTGAAAATGGGGAAACCACGGAAAACCATTTCAAGGACGGCCGACGGTGGGGCTCAAACCTACGTCTACCAAGTCCGCAGATACCTTAGCCCCATGGCCTAGTGCTGCGCGTTAGCGAGCGTAGCTACCCCTGTCGGTAATTAGCGAATAATAATAATAGCACAGCCTTATCCACCATGTACGATTATTTTTACATGTACCATCTATGTGACCTACGTAGGCCCATCTGTTTGAGGAGAAACGGGAACTCTATGTGGGCGAACTGTGTCTGACATGTAGGACGCAGAATGATGTGCCTTCAAAACTTCTACTTGCTCGTCGGCAAATTCATAAGTGATCTTGCGAATCTACCATTGGTCCACCGAGGCAATATCGTGATTTGTTGAGCCAGAGTTTTATGCTCATATTATTAAGAAGTCTCTTGCTCCCTACTGTGTAATGCAGGGCTCTTCGAACCACGGTCCACCAACTTTTGTTCATAATTGTCATATTCCTGTTTTTTTTTTGTTTTGTTTTTTGTTTTGTTTTGTTTTGTTTGTTGTCGTGTGACCTCCTGAGAGGCCGAGTGCAGGTCTTTCTAGTCGACGCCCGTGGGTGACCTGCTCGTCGGGATGAGAGATGGAATGGATGGAGATGAATGAAACTGGGCAAGGATGTGGAAGGAAGCGGCCGTGGCCTGTCAGAAGGTACCGTCCCAGCATTTGCCTGGTGTTGAAAATGGGGAAACCACGGAAAACCATTTCTAGGACGGCCCACGGTGGGGCTCGAACCCACACGTCTACCGAGTCAGCAGAGAGCTTGGCCCCATGACCTAACGCTGTACTTTAGCCAGCGTAGCCACTGCTGTCGGTATTCCTGAAATGAATAGATTACTTAATACAATGGATCATAAAAATGTGTCAATTCGGTTCATCGGTTTGTATTCTAAATACAGCTGGCTGCATGGCTCAGAGGTAACGTTCTCGCTTGCTGAGGCCAAGGTTGCGGGTTCGTATCCTGGCGTAGTCTGCTGGCATTTGAGGGTGCGCAAATACGTGGGAGCCATGTCAGTAGATTTACTGGCACGTTAAAGATCCCCTTGGGGGCAAAATTCCAGCACCCCGGCGTCTCTAAAAGCCAGAGTAGTTAAAAGGGGAGTAAAACCATTAGCATTATTATTAATATTTATATTCTAAATACATCGATTGTTACTGTTTCCCAGCAATGCATATACAAATTCTGAGGATTACGTCTTCACTTTGACATACCGGTACGTATGTGAGAAGCTCCATTAATAATGACGTGTGGCCTCCAAAGGCCTAGAGATTTGGTGCAGTATTTTGAGATGACACCCATGGGCAATTTGCGTTTCGTGATGAGGATGAAATGAATTATGAAGACTTCACAAATCCTCGAGCCATGGAAATTAACCATACGAAGTTAAAATCCTTTGACCCGGCTAGGAACCGAACCCAGGACACTTAGTACTAAGGTGTAGCGTCCTATACACTTAGCCATGAGGCCGAATTTGAAGCTCATTTGAAGACTGAGGAATGTGTAATTTAAACTAAGTCTATAAGTCAGTGGTTATTATCAAGAGAAGTAATCATACTGTAAGGGATGTTTTTTAGCGTATGGCGTTTTTTAGTGCCGGGAGTGTCCGAGGACATGTTCGGCTCACCAGAGTTTGTAGCTACTTCTATGCGGACACCCATGGGGTGAGCTACAAGTAATGTCGCGTGTGGAGTGTTGTCTGGGAAGGAAAGTGGGAATGTAAGGACGAGGAATTGGAAGGTAGCGGCTGTGGCCTATAGTTAGGGACCAACCCCGGCATTTGCCTGGAAGGAAGATGGGAAACCACAGGAGACCATCTTAAAGGTTGCCGGCGGGGGGATTCGAACCTCCTCGCTTCTCGGATATTAGCGACTGCCTGCAGCCACGCCGTAACAACCACGGCTAACTCAGCCGATTGTAAGGCATGAAAATGAGCATAACTAACTTCCTGAAAAATCTTCTAACATATTCTATTTCTAAGGAAGGCAAGAAACTAAACAAGAAACCGAAATACATGAAGAAAGTGAGCATTGATCACCATTAGACCCCGTTCATACTAAGGCGATATAAGATAAGCGTTCTGCGATACGCCACACGCACAGACAGATAAGTGAAATATAAAGGGAGACGATAGAAAAGGTTCACAGCCCCGCGATTGCACAACATATCGCAAGTGACATATCTCTCGAAGTACCGCTTGCTGTTCTCTTGAGCGATTAGCATCGTACGATAGTTCGGGCTGTAAACATGATGACAGGAAGAAGAGAAGGGTGCCTACTTCTAACGTCCACCCACCAAAATGTCATCTTAAAATCGTGCCTACGTCTCGTCATCGCAACAGCCAGTGGGAGTTCTTTCCAATGGGCCCAGTGCAGCACCAATCGTGAATCCCACTCGTGACTTTTCGCCGTAATCAACCGCGAAGCGTGACCGCCACTCCGATAGCAGAAATGTTGTCAAATGGTTTGGGAATTGCTCCAATATTGTGTAACGTCGCAATATACTTTCTGTACAAGTGCAGCGGGAAATTTCATCTAATGGGCTCAAAATCGTTGCTGATTGCGTAAACATCACATTTTTCTTGCTCGGCCGCGAACCCTGAAACTATAGGGACAGTGGGAGTTACATCAAATGGGCCAAGAACGACGCCGATCGCGTAATATCACGGTACCCACTCATGTAGCTATATATTTTTGAGCCTGATGGTGCAAACATATGATGAATAGAACAGTTGGAATTTCGTCAAAGTGGTAGACACAGTGGTGCCGATTGCCCACGTTCCCGGACGAGAACTCCAAACCGTCAAGACTGCAGGAACCACACCAAACAGCCGGGGAAAACTGAAATTGGTAGGCCAATAACATTGCTACCGCGCTATTTGTCCCAAAAAGGGCTCGCTCAAATACTACCCGTATCTCATTGCTACCTGTGGCAGGCGAGACATTACGCGCCGTCAATGAGCCGCCGCTTTCATGTTCTGCCCAAAGTATAGCCTATTTCTTCTTGTGCCAAGTAAGCTAACTTATCGCCGTAATGTCCGAAGTGTTCACGGCGAATCCCGCGTCTTATCACGCGTATTCTATACGTAGATGTCCATGGGATAAATAAATAACATTTTAAGGAACCCTAAAATCTGAAATTGGTATCCGCAAATCCGTTCTAACAAACAAATATCCGTTAAAACGTCAATCCAGAATTGATGTCCATGCATTGCCTTTGTCAGGTATTTATGGAAATTTAAAATGTATGTTTCTTTTTAATACTGGTGTCTTCGGAGATTGTTTGAGATTGTTTTGTACACTTGACGGAGCTAAATGGAAACTGTGGAAAAATAGGATTATTTTGGAATGTGAGTATTAAGCATAAATACTGTATTACTTTTCACTTAATTGACATTAAAGGTTAATTGAAATCTGGTAAAGGTGTAGTATGGTCAAGAAGAACATGATTAAATGCACTACTTACTATTCTATTCTCTATCGAATCATAACTACGCAAGTTAACCCGTTGTATTCACCATCAATAGGTGTATGCTAACACATGATCCTTAGAAATGTACTTGAATGCCATCATTTCTAGTAAATGTAAATATATCGAGAAAAGTAAGGTAACTCAGAATATGAAATTTGTTTTAAGAGGACAACATTAATAAATTCGCAAATGCGTTCACATTTCGTTAGACTATAAGAATTGTATTTCGCAATTTGTCGCGATAATTGTATTCACAAATTATTAACCAGAATACCTCAATTGATGACTATGTGCAAATATCAATTGTATACTGTGTCTAATATGTCGTGATTATCGTGATCTCCATAAATGCCCACACCTGACTATACGGCGATGGAGTGTAGAGGGAAATATAGTACAGTTTCGACATTCACTGGCATGGCTGTCACATGGTAATTTATTTAAAAATTAAATTGGAAAGATATGCTATTCGTGTTTTAATATTTTATATGTCCACCTTCTGATTCCATGGTGGATGATATATTAAACTTGATATAAACTTTATAGGGTTTGAAGCCATTTTTCAGTGTTGCCTTAGTAAACAAACGTTTGGTGCTTTTCAGTCGGTCAACACGAATGTACCCAAAAGAGTTGGGTAATAACCTAATCCTGAAAAAAAATTACATGAAAGAAATATTTTTTAAATTTCACGTAATTTTTTAATTTTAATTGTTAATTTTTTAATAAATAAATTTATTAATTTCATATATTTTTTCAGGTTTAGGGTATTACCCAACTCTTTTGGGTACATTCATGTTGACCGATTGAAAAGCACCAAACTTTGGTTTGGATATAAACTATATGCCTAAAAAAGACAATTTCGAAGTTCCATTTAATCATGAATGTAAATAAAGACGATTTGTAAATCCCCCAGGTCTATTTGGTTCCTGGGAAAGAAGCAATGCCTACTAACGGGCCTACCTCAAGTCGACCTTTAGAATCCTAGGCTGTGTTTCTATCTCCCAAAATTTTAATAATGGCACCCCGTCGTGTTCGTTAAGCCGCCATTTTGTTCGCTGCCACGGCCTAGGGTGGGGGCTTAACGAAGGCAAGTGAATCAAAACGATCCAAAATTTTTCCGAGCATGGTCGCCAATCAAAACGTCCCTGATTGGCTGAGCACTTATTGGGTCCTTCCCGCCACACAGCCGCAATCAAATCCGCCATTAACCTCAATTTAACATAACCTAAGTTACTTAAATTACAAATATTAATAATGTTGGTGAAGGGTGGGTGACTTGTGGATTAGATAAGCCATTTTTAGTGTTGCCTTCTATAGATTTGTGTTTTTTTGGCAATCTCGTTATCTTGTATACATTAAGATAAATAGTTATATTTCGGGGGCCTATCACTCAGTAGCGGTGTATCACAACAGTAGCAACTATTACGAATAGCTGTACTATAGTAAGATTTTTCTGCACCTTCGCGAAATAGTGGCGGTGGTTTGAGATTATTTTTGACTACCATTATGGGGTTTTAATAGTTCTACATAGAGCATTTTTGTTGTCTTGTAGGCATGATTGATTTGACATGTTAGGTCTGTATGTAGCCTACAATTCTTTTTTCTGGTTTTTGGAATAATGCTCATTACCATTAAGTGCAACCGTGTTGACCGACTGAAAGACATTGAATATTTCGTTTACTAAGGCAGCACTGAAATATGGGTTGCAACACGATATGGACTTGGAACTTATGTTCACTTAACAAAATAATGATACATCAACAAGCCATCCTTGTAATCTCTGCAAATAATAAAAATATTTCCCATCCAATATAGGCCTATTCATGTTGAACGGTAGAAAGTTATCAACCTTTATTAAGGCAACACTGAAAAATGTTCATTTTGATCTAGCCTACTTACTCGGAGTCATCTGCATCAATGTCCCTAGAGGTTCAGTTTTTTAAATTCTCCCTTTCCTATGGTCAAATAACACATGGATGTTCCCTATTTTTCTTAAGGGGATTCAATGATCTTATGCTGAACTAATTAAGCATAGGGCATGTACCCCAACCCCTTAAAATATGAAGTTATCAGGATAAAAATAATGTCCATAACCATCAGAAACTTGAGAACACAGATCAGGAGAATGTTGATCGACCATGGATGCAAGACCAGAAAGTCTTAAAGAGGAGTGTTTCATTTAGAGGCTTGGAACATCATGGTCAAGACCCCTGTACTTGGGTGTGTGCTCAATTTGTTTGAAAACCCGTTGACAGATCATAAGTTAATCTGTGGCTGGAATCCACTCCGTCCTATGCTAAGCTGCGAGTACTGGGCACCATTAGTGTTCTGTGACTACTGTATCAATTTCTGAAAATTGTGTCATAGGCCTATGCATCGACAAGTCGCTGAGAATGTTCCCTGAATGGTGAATACCAGTAGGCTAGCCTACTTAGCTGCCTCCTTCACTAGCATTTCCAGGCACCTGGTTAGTTGGTAAAATGAAATAGAAAAATCACTTGAATGATTCGAGTTGTCCTTGATTGCCCTCGAGGGACAGTGTACCCCATTCCAGATCTTAGTTCAGAATTAGTTTCCTTGACGGAGTTGGAGAAACAGTCACAATACCTATGGTACTACTAGACCTAGTACGGTACAGGTAGATGGAAGCAACCACTAGGTAGCTTATGTCCCATTAGTTGGGAGTGTTAGGGAATGGGAGATTGGTTCAACATTTCAGCCTATGTTGTATATTTCATTAATATATGAGATCTAAAAGTGTATCATAGGAATATTAAAGCAAACCATAATAGGCTATATTACCAGTTGGTCAATTGGATACAACAATTCAATGAAACAATCTGTTAATAATTAGGAAGTGTCGTAGGCAACCAGAGAAGCGACACAAGAAAAAACACCTGAGTCTTCCAGGCAGTTGTCATCAACTGTATTTCACATAGAGAAGAATGACTAAAATGGTTCCTCATGAAAAAAAAAAAAAAAAAAACAACAACTGGTCAATGGCTTGAAAGACAGTAGTAAGGACTTACATGCTGTCAGTAAAAGTGGAGTTAAGAAAGATGTCTGGAATATTTAAATCAGTAGTTGATAGCCATGATTTTTAAAATTACCCTAGTTAATTGCACCTTAATATGATTAGTAGCCTACCGGTATGTGCAAGATTTTAAATGGTAGGTTTTCCTGTGAACCAAAAAACAGCTCTTAACATGGATTATGTTCAGGTTAGGCCTACAAGTTATTGGGAGGGAGGTTTATTTTACATACCTGTTGCACATAAAATGAGCTTCTGATTAGAGCTCTGTGGGAATGTTTAAATGGTTTGATTTATCAAGCCTCTTTCAATGCATCTTTTAAAAACATTTTAACAATTCATAAATTACTGTCATCATTGCTAATGTTGTAATCTGCCATGTTTATTTATGCAGCACGAGGAATTAGGAAACATTGGTAGGATTGGTATATTGAGTGGAGATATAGTAGGATAAAATGCAACTGTGTCATGGAAACCTAAGATGTATTTTTATTTCTCAACTTAATTTTCTGTAGACTCCAATACAGCCCACCACCAGGGGAAAAAAAAGTGTTGGTGATGTTTAATGAGAGCAAATCTTGAAATACTGTGATTTAAGTGGTTGGTATCAAAAGCTGTATAGGAAAAATGAAAATGTGAAGTCACGCCCAAGTTTATGAAGCCTTGCCAGACTCAGCTGAAATTATCTTCGATGCAAATCAAGTCTCAATAGTTAAAACTTTAGTACGACCTTTGACATGAGCACTATAATAGGCCTACATTTAGGATCGACATAGCCTGCAGTAGGTCTTTTGCTACTGTATGCACCTGGGCATGTTTTAAAAAAACTCATCCTGCAGGTTAATAAGGTATTATATTACTATAAATCTATCTCAAGCAAATCCAAGAAGTTACCAGACTGAGAAACTACATATCAATATTTAAACAAAAAAAGGGTGGCAGTGCAAACTGCACTTTTAATCCTTGCTTCATTAGTTAAACCATAATATTTGTACATACATACAGTAAGGACTTCACATTACAAACGGCCACTTAAATTATATCCTTTATTAGGCATAACCTACAAATTACATGTCATGAAATTGGTAAATATAAGCAGACAGCAACATCAATATGCAATGGTCTATAATGTAGTTTTATAGTGCACAAAAGGTTATTGTACTGAATGTATTTCGAACTGATGAATAAAACTGGTGGAAACGACAGCCAATTGATTTACATCCATTACATCCAAAGTAGTAGAAACTTTCAGTTGATTGGCAAGAGTGTTGATTTGTACTTTTATTTTCACAAATTTTGATGAACAGTGTCACGCTTCAATTTAAATATAAACGCACATACAATTCCTCATCAATAAGTGATTTGCACTTCATACTGTCATGAACTGGAATAGATTTCTAGCAATTTAATTGATGTAGAAATCGATTCCTCTCGCCACCATATTGGTGATAATTGTAAACAAACCCGCGGGCAGCCAATGGCTGGTAATAATTGCCAGCCAATAACAAGCCAGGATGATGCGGATCATAATTCGCGTTTCACTCTCATTGCGTTTTAACTTGAGGTGAGGAATCAGCTGTTCGTTAACGCCACGGGGTGCCATTATTAAAATTTTGGGAGATAGAAACACACTCCTAGTGGAATATGTAAAAGGGATGGGGGAGGGAGTAGGTTGCTTGTTGTGTCAGTAGCTTAACACAGATCATTGACAGTGTGGATTCCTAACATTCATTCGCTTACAAAGTGAGTTATGTCTCATGCACATTCTAAACTGAAATTTATTACGAAAATAGGGCACGCGTGAAATTATTCTTAATGATTGTATTTATGTGAAGAAAAAAGCAGAGGAGTCGTGTGACAATAAATCGCAAGAACAGAATAGGTGAGAAGCTGGCCCCGCGGTGTTGTGATAGCGCACCTGCCACTCATCCAGAGGCACCGGGTTCGATTCATGACTCCGTCATGGATCTTAGAAACTGACGTGAGTGCTGGAACGGGGTGAACTCAGCCTCGTGAGGACAAATGAGTAGCTGTCTGACAGTGAGGCAGAGGCCTGGTCACGAAAACCAAGATTTACGGCCGAGGGGACCCAAGGCGCTGACCACGCGTCACCCCAATATCTGCATGCCAAATGACTGGGCAGTGGTCGCTTGGTAGGCCTAGGCCCTTCATGGGCTGTAGTACCAGGGGTTATCATATATATATATATATATATATATACAGAAGGTTGAAAGTGAGACCTGTTGTGTGCAATGAATGTACTTCTGATGACTGACAGTCAAATCCAACAAGCATTTCAGCAACAGAGTGATGAGGTAACTAAGGAGATACATCTTCATCTTCTTATGAGACGAGCTCAGGTCATAATACTGATGTTCCACTTCTTACTGAAAATGAAAATCCACAGCCTGCTTCCAGTCTCCGACCGGGTCAGGAATAGAATGAATGAAGCCCCCATCTAGCGGCGAGGATATGAACTGTGCCGGCTGCCGAGGCCTGACGCACTCCTCTGTGGCAATGATTAAATGAATGGCAGATGAAATGAAATGATAGCGGAGAGTGTTGCTGGAATGAAATGTTGACAGGAAAAACCGGAGTACCCGGAGAAAAACCTGTCTCCTCCGTTTTGTCCAGCACAGATCTCACATGGATTAACCGGGGTTTGAACCACGGACCCAGCGGTGACAGGCCGGCGTGCTGCCGCCTAAGCCACGGAGGCTTTTGCACTTCTTACTAATAAATAGAAACAGCTGCAATATCCGTGGATGTGGTTGCAGATAATGAACGTGTGGTTGTAGAATGGATGCGCTCGGTTCCACCGACAACCTAGAACTTAGGTCCCTTAAAGCCAGTGCATTTTCTGAGGACACGCAAAGGTACGTGTACACCCAGTCGTTTTGCGAATGTAATTGAGTAACAGGGTCATTTTAACTATTTGAAATTAGCGGTTAAGTTACGGATATTGATATTTTGTGATTTTCGTTGTCAATGTTTCAAATTCGTATATTTGTAATATCAGTAGCCTATCCATAAATAATAGCCGGCTGTCTTCCTCCACCGGAATTTCCACTGGAAAAGTATCTCTAATATCTGTGTTTCATACTTAAGTTTAATGGGCCAGAGTGTCGAATTCTAAAATTTGGTCAAATAATTCTGGTGTTGAAACGATTAGCTCAGGACAGGGAAGAATGGAAAGCTGCAGCAAACCAGTCGAAAGACTGAAGACTCAAACAACACAACCTGTGGGTAGACAGTTTTAACAAGCTTGTGTAAGCTAATTGAACTTTCCAACAGAAGAATTCTAAAACATTTTCGAGAATACCTTACAGACAAAAAGTTTCCATCGTATATTCTGGCCCTTTTGAACACAACCAAAACCATCCCAATTTCATCAAATGAGTATGAACCTGGCTTCTCACAGATAGTTCTAATACTGGTTCCAACAACAGCATCATTACATTTAAACTCTGTAGCAAACCTAATGCACATCAAATTGGTTTGTCCTCCTCTAAGTGTCTTCAAATCTATGTGAATCAGTTGAATTCATGGTGTTTGAAAGGGCAGCACTTGGTGATGTACAATGAAAGCAAGCACATAAAGTGTGACGATGGTAGTGATGACTATTTGATGCCAATTTGGAACTACTTGTGAGGCTGGACCATCAATGAGAGGTACATAATGCATACCGGGTGTGTTAGTCGTGGTCGTTACGGCATGACTGCTGGCAGTCGCTCACATCCGGGAGGTGAGGAGGTTCGAATCCCCCCGCCGGCGACCTTGAAGATGGTCTTCTGTGGTTTCCCATCTTCCTTCCAGGCAAATGCCGGGGGTGGTTCCTAACTATAGGCTACAGCCGCTACCTTCCAACTCCTCGTCCTAACATTCAAATTTTCCTCCCCAGACAACACTCCACACGCGACGGTACTGTAGCTCACCCATTGGGTGTCCGTCTCGAAGCAGCTACAAAACTGGCGAGCCGAACTTGTCCTCGGACACTCCCGGCACTAAATGACATACGCTAAAAGAGTATCACAAAATAATTTTTAGAAACCGCTTTAAGGGGCCTTACATCTGGGTTATCGGCCCCTAATGTTTTGATGATGATGATAATTGTTGTTTTAAGGGGCCTAACATCTAGGTTATCGGCCCCTGATGGTTTGGGTGATCGTGAAGATGAAAATGAAATGCAAACTTAGAACTAAAACTAACTACTAACCTACATACTAGAAGAAGAAATGGAAAACTAAAGGAGAATAAGGCAAATAAAGGACAGGAGGAAAAGAAATGCCCTCAACCCTCGAAGAATGCAGATTTAGGGACTTGGAAGGAAGGAGAGCCATGAAAGGCAGATAGGAAAGTGAAAGAGGAGAGGGTCCGCCCCAAAGGTAAGGGACAAAAGGGGAAAACGGACCCAGCTCAGAAATCCCTCGGGGTCGCCAACTCCCGAACTCACCAGCCGTGAGCCCCTGAGGGTGTAGCATTACCTAGGGTGCACCAAAAGTGGTGGGACTACATATACCCTGCCTCCTTGAGGGCCTTGAGCAGAAGGCAGGAGATAACATGAAAAGGAAAAGAAGGCTGACCCCTCGCAGAAGGAGGGTATCAGAAAAGATGAGACAAGGGCCAATTAAGGCGGGAAATGAAGAGACTCCCTAGGCCTCGGATACCCTAATACCGTCGGGGTCAGAAGAGAACAAGAATTGACCAAGTGAGGTCGACAGGAAAGAAGACAGAGAGGAGCCCGGCACAAGTAAGTGGAAGCAATGCCAGACTCAGCTGGGGCCCCGTGGTCGCCAACCCCCGTCCCACTAGATGTGAGCCCCTGGGGGACCCTAATGTTTTCAGTGATAGTGAGAATATAAATGAAATGAAACTAAACCTGAAACTAACTACATACTTACATACTAGAAGAGGATATGGAAAACAAAAATAAGAATAAGGGAAACAGAAGACAGGAGGAAGGGGAATTACCTCAACCCTCGAAGGTGAGAAATAAGGGGCTTGGAAGAAAGGAGAGCCAGGAAAGGAAGGTAGGAAAGGTAGAGATGAGAGGGACTGCCCAAAAGGCAATGGAAGAAGGAGAAAGACCGGACCAGGCTGAGGAAGCTCTTGGGGTCGCTAACTCCCGAACTCACCAGACGTGAGCCCTCGAGGGTGTAGCACAATCCAGAGTGCACCGTAAGTGGTGGAGCAACACACCATGCCTCCTTGAGGGCCTTGAGCAGAAGGCAGGAGATACAATGAAAAGAAAACTAGAGGTCTAACCCCACGAAGAATGAGGGATCAGGAAACATGAGACAACGGCCAATTAAGGCGGGAAAGTGAAAGACTCCCTAGGCCTCGGTTACCCTAATACTGTCAGTGTCGGGAAAAGAACATGAGTTGACCAAGGGAGGTCGAGAGGAAAGATCACAGAGAGGAGCCCGGTACAAGTAAGTGGAAGCAATGCCGTGGTCGCCAACCCACGTTCCACAAGTTGTGAGCCCCTGGGGGTTCTTGGGGGTGAAGGTTGACGACATGGACTCCTGTGGTCAGGGAAGGCTTGGTGTGAAAGAATGTCGGAATCTCGAGGAGCCTCTCAAGATAGGCTGAATTTAGTTTGGGCCGGTCTGGCTCTCAAGAGCACGCTTCTGGCTCAAGATGTTATTAATACCACAACAAGAGGAGCATGTTGCACTATCACTTTCACGAGTGTGTGCGATGATATCAGCAAATACTTGAACTTGAACTACGTTCTCAGACGTCCCATTTATAACGTCCATGGCCATCATGAGGTATTTACACAATCACTCTGCATTGCACCTTATAACAAGAGCTGGGGCAACTATCCCAATCCTATACCCCAATAAACGAGGTATTCAGTAGTAAAACATGGTAATAATAATAATAATAATAATAATAATATCGTACGGCCTCGGTGCCGGGTGAAAGCTTTATTATTTGACGCCCAGAGGGCAACTTGCATGTCGAATTTTGTTGTTCCTTGGAAAGGTATGAAAGTCAAGGAGGTTAGATATCTAAGCTCCTTGATACGATAGCGCTTTCTAGTAGAGAAAGGATGAACGTTTTTGTGTTGGCGGAAAATCCCGAGTTTTTTTTAGCGTATGGTTTTTGTGCCGGGAGTGTCCGAGGACATGTTTGGCTCGCCAGTTTTTGTAGCTGCTTCGAGGCGGACACCCAATGGGTGAGCTACAAGTACCGTTGGGGAGGAATGTAAGGGCGAGGAGTTGGAATGTAGCGGCTGTGGCCTATAGTTAGGGACCAACCCCAGCATTTGCCTGGAAGGAAGATGGGAAACCACAAAAGACCATCTTCAAGGTTGCCGGCGGGGGGATTCGAACCTCCTCGCCTCCCGGATGTGAGCGACTGCCAGCAGTCATGCCGTAACGACCACGGCTAACTCACCCGGTCATCCCGAGATTAATTTTGCTATTATGAACACGGCCTACTGAATTCAAATGGGTTCTATAACATGCCAACCACGTATGACATGCATGCCGTGATTTTTGTCGCCTTTGAAAAATCACTTACCACGGCCAGGAGCGAACCTGCAAGCTTGGGTTTGAAGTCCGACATGATAACCACTCACCTACCGTGGCAAGCAGTAAGACATTGTGTCTAGCATTTGGTTTTGTAGCAACATGAGTTATGGTACCTGTGACAATTGATCCACAATTGAAGTGTAGAGGGATTTTTTTGAGTTTAAGCACAATAATTTTGATAACAATATATAGTTTATAGCGAGTCTCCGTGGCTTAGGCGGCAGCACGCCGGCCTCTCACCACTGGGTCCGTGGTTCAAATCCCGGTCACTCCATGTGAGATCTGTGCTGGACAAAACGGAGGCAGACAGGTTTTTCTCCGGGTACTCCGGTTTTCCCTGTCAAAATTTCATTCCAGCAACACTCTCCACTATCATTTCATTTCATCTGTCATTCATTTAATCATTGCCCCAGAGGAGTGCGTCAGGCCTCGGCAGCCGGCCCAGTCCATATCCTCGCCGCTAGATGGGGGCTTCATTCATTCCATTCCTGACCCGGTCGGAGACTTGAAGCAGGCTGTGGATTTTCATTCATATAGTTTATAGCAATAGATTGCACGAAAATCATATGAACTACTGTCGACCAACGTGCACTCGAGTTTAAAGGTTGTTTGTGAAGTAACCAATAGACCTATATAAAATCCAATAACATCATCATTTTAATTTTACGTTAGTTCATGTAGGTTTGGATTTCTTAATTTATATTTTAATATTTTTTATCGCAGTTGGAACACAAAATGTGCCCGTTTTTAAGCGTGTTTCAACCATGCGTCACATTTAAGAATTATTATCTCAAAAACCCGTCATCAGATCGAATGCAAATTTTAACACAATATACATTGAAATATTGTATAACTGGTTTATTAATTTCAAAATTTTGTGTGTCCAAGAAACAAAGTTGTTATCATTTTTGTAAGGTAACTTTTTCTCGGCTCGGGGTGGTTGGAAAATATAGCTCTTGATCGCGTTGTAATCCTTATAAATCAAGAAGTTATGCTGTATGACTGTGAAATACGTAAATTATTTCACTTATTTTATATCGGTTTGTATTTGTTCGTGGAAATAAGGCATGATTCACCGGGTAGCCGCTCCGGGGTAAGCTGTACAGCGTTGCTGAGATGGAGCCCATCACTGCCGAGCGAGGCGAGGTCTTATTTCCCCGTTCCAATACAAACTGATATAAAATAAGTGAATTAATTGACGTATTTTAAAGTCATACAGCATAACGTTTTGATGTATAAGGATTACAACGCGACCAAGAACTACATATTCCAACCACCCCGAGCCGAGAAAAAGTTACCTTACAAAAATGATAACAACTTTGTTTCTTGAACACGCAAAATTGTAAAATTAATAATACTGTTGTAAGGCATTCCAGTGTATACTGTGTTAAAATTTGGATTCAATCTGATGACGGGTTTTTGATATAATAATTCTCAAATGTGACGCATGGTTGAAACACGCTTAAAAACGGGCACATTTTGTGTTCCAACTGCGAAAAAAAAATTAAAATATAAACTAAAAATTCCAAACCTACCTGAACTCACGTAAAATAGAACGATGAAAATGATGATATTATTGGATTTTATGTAGGTCTATTGGTTACGTCACAAACAACCTTCAAACTCGAGTACACATAATACTTTGGTCGACAGTAGTAAAGATGGTGGTACGAAGATAACTGCTTGTCAGTGATTGTGATATGGTAAGACGTTTATTACTCTCAAACAGGGACACCGATCTTTATGCGATGTTCTAGATCAAGATCCAGATTTCGTATCTGCAATGTGAGTGCACCCGATGATGGTTGAAACTGGCACCTACAACAGTAAGAAACTAATTACATATTTTTTAACCACTCTGGGTGTAATTTATGGTGTGTGTTGTTAAAAACATATTCTTCACCCTGCCCCACCCATGTAAGCTTGAGCACAACATGCAGTTCCAGATATTTTACCTACTTACATTTATTAACTTCCATGCGACTTGGAACATTTAGTTTCAAGTAATTACTTCTTTTATCAGTTGCATAAATTTAACCGCATTCAAATGTTAAGCATGGTATTTACTGCAGTTTTACATCGAAATAGCTAGAAGCGTCATAATTTCATTGAGATATGGCTTTATATTTTTGTGCATTGTTTCCTCAATACAAAATCATCTGAATTCCCATTATGGGAATGATGTGTATCAAAGTTTGAAAAATGAAACCAAAACAAACAAAAAATAAAAATAATATATAAACCAGTAATATTACTGAATACAAAATTACTAATTAACAACATTTGCTTCAGAAGTCAAAAGAAATTGAAACTGATCAAATATGTCTTCCTGGTCCTTTTACAAGTACAACGGTTGGAGAATATGGCTCCATAACCACCCAAGCACGCATAAGCTAGCGGGGTTCAATTCAATGGTGCATAGGGCCTTAAGCATTCCTATGACAACAGAAAAACAATCAATCAAATAGCCAAAGAAAATAACTTCACGTCCAATATGATCGACACAATTGTGCAAAGACATCGGAGAAAAACTGAAGATCAAATGTCAGCCAATGGAAACTCAAACTATCACCTGGGGCGCTGCGGTTGGTCCAAGATGGCGGGGATAGGTAGGATGAAACACTCAATAACACAGGATGGCTATGGTACATTTTCGTATTATCCTGTTATTATCAGTAAATGTGATCCCTACTAAATTACTGACAGTCTAATATTATGTATAACAGTGCAATAAACGCGTGTGTGTTCCACTGGATTTTATGTATGAATTACATATTATCAATAGGGCTAGGATTTTTAGGTGCTAAAAATCGGGAAAATATTTATTTTTATATATTAAAAATACCTGAAATATGTGACAAAAAATTAAAATTGTACATTATGCAACGAGCCTATAATTGCAATAATTAAGACACAAGTATGTTTATAAAACGAGCGTATGCGAGTTTTATAATTTCCATACGAGTGTCTTAATTACCATTATGGGCGAGTTGCATACGACTGTTTATGTTCGACGATAATTATTATAACTATTTTATGTTCGAACATAAATATTCATAAATATCTGTCGAGATTTCTCCAGTTTTATGTACTGAACAGAGCGCATGAGACGCAGAGAATGCCTTATATCTGACCATGGCCTCCTCGATTACCCTACTATGACACTACTTAGGCCAGGCAGTGAAAATTAAATTAGAAGGCCGTGGAACTCAGCGCATCTAATTATCTAATTGGTCAAACAACTGTTTCTTGAGCTCTGATTGGTGGGAGAAACTGTTTCATAATGAAAAATAGTGTTATAATGAGCCTCATTATAGTACAGTTTTTTGACATATAATAGTCAGGGTCGAACATAAATATTTTATTATAATTTAGTTTATTAACGTAAATATAAACAATATACAGTACTCACGAATGTAATTTATGCTATGCCTCACTGACTGCTGAAGCATTACAATTCACAACGAGATACATCTTCAGGTTGTCCATCACAAATGGCTGACGATTATCGCGAAACACTTATTCTGAAGGCTCGAAACTGCGGCAATATGTTTCTTGCCCTTGAGTTGTTGTGTAACTTGAGATCGCTGATCAGTCTTTATTGCTTTCCCACATGGTTGCCAGAACAGAACGCCCCTATGAAAAGTAAAATTATCTTTAAATTCTGCAACATACTGCTGCAGACGATAACTTGTAGTTGTTTTTACTTTAGGCATCGTAGAACTGCCTTACACTTCACAGTGCCAGAAATGAATTGCATGTGAGTGACACTGGTTCCAGGTAGCTGGGGGACGGGGGAGGGGGAGGTCTAGCACGTGGTGCAATATGGCTACGGACAAGGAAATCCCCGACTTCCACAGTGCGTGGCATGGGACGACAAGTTAAGAATAACATAGTTGCAAGCTGACATACGCTCTGCATGAAGATTAAAAAGTTCACAGGTTCTTCACCGTTCAAGTAACACAGAACAAAAATGCAATAAACTGAAAGATCTAGCATGCTGATTTAAAAAAAAATATTATGCCTTTTTATGTGCTATTAAGTGAAAAGCAGGAATTTATGTATTTATAGAAAAAAAATTAAAATATGTATTTACATAAATATATATTTATTTACCTATAAATCCTAGCCCTAATTATCAAGCATTGATTGTCTGCTCGGATTTGTTTCTGTGCATTTTGAATCATGACGCTGTTACTTTTCAAAGCTATATTCGAGGTCGCTTACTGCACCATAAACTCCAGAAACTTTACAGAAGCGGTAGAAGTGTTATTTGCAAATTGTCTTGTGGAAGAGTATCGGTACGGTAGGCCTGCACAATGATGAAACTTTTCGGTCAATTTACACTCTTGAGCTCCAGACGTCGCTGCTCAGCCCCACATGGTTACAAGAGAAATTGAAAGGAGAGCGCTAAAAATTAACCAGTTTCAATGTTTTTGAAGGCAGGTGCATCAGAATGTTGCAAATATGTTTTATCACTGCTTCTTTTCTGTCACAGGTAATTAGGGCCTATTAGTCCATTATTAGTAGATTATTATTGTTATTATGACTAGGGCTAGGGAAAATATTTATTTTTATGTATTAAAAGTACCTAAAATATGTGACAAAACAGTAAAAATATTTAATTATAATTTAGTTTATTAATGTGAATATAAACAATATGCAGTACTCACGAATGCAATTTATGCTGTGTCTCACTGACTGCTGAAGCATTACAATACACAAGGAGATAGATCTTCAGGTTGTCCATCACAAATGACCGACGATTATCGCTAAACACTTCTTCTGAAGGCGCGAGACTGCGGCAATATGTTTCTTGCCCTTGAGGTGTTGTGTAACTTGAGATCGCCGTTCAGCCTTGATTGCTTTCCCACATGGTTGGCAGAACAGAACGCCCCCATCAGAAGTAAAATTATCTATAAATTCTAAATAATAATGTTATTGTTTTACGTCCCTTTTAACTACACTGGCTTTTAGAGACGCCGGGGTGCCGGAATTTTGCCCCGAAGGGGATCTTTAACGTGCCAGTAAATGTACTGACACGGCTCCCTCGCATTTGCGCACCCTCAAATGCCAGCTGACTGCGCCAGGTTTCGAACCTGCAACCTTGGTCTATAAATTCTGCAACAGACCATAACTTGTAGTTGTTTTTACTTTAGGCATCGTAGAACTGCCTTTCACTTCACAGTGCCAGAAATGAACAGCATGGGAGTGACACTGTTCCAGGTAGATAGGGCAGGGGGAGGTCTAGCACGTGGTGCAATATGGCTATGGACAAGGAAATCCCTGGCTTCCACAGTGAGTGGCATGGGGCGACAAGTTTAGAATAACACAGTTGCGATCTGACAGACGTTCTGCATGAAGATTAGATAGCTCACAGGTTGAAGTAACACAGAACAAAAAAGCAATAAACTGAAAGATCTAGCATACTGATTTAAAAAAATGTTAATATTATGTATTTTTATGTGCTAATAAGTGAAAAGCAGGAATTTATGTATTTATAGAAAAAATGCTCAAAATATGTATTTACATAAAAAATATTTATTTACCTAAAAATCCGAGCCCTAATGATTACCTTAAGTGGCTAGACTGTCACCAAAACGACCACACCAACTGTATTCCAACTCGTTCCTGTTCTCCGTATTTATTCGTTACCGGTATCGCCGCCTTTCGACCATTGCTATTTTCATCTTTTGGTATATCATGAAAATGTATATCCGTAGCCCTCTTATACATCGGCTTGCAGCCATAAACTGAGCAATATACTTTGCTTTTACTCATTTTGTATTCTATCAATGAGTAAAACTCAATGATTGAGTATAAAACACAAGCAAATTAACACACTCTGTTCACCCATACAAGAAACAATACAAACTGCCACCACGTGGTAGATTTATCCTACTTGGTGAGATTCTTAATTTCACCGCTAGATGGCAAAGCTGGAGTTGCCAATAATTAGAACAAGTTCGTACGTTTCAATTTCGTGAACACACACAAAATTACCAATCATAAAGAACTAGAAATCAAAATTGAATTCTTAACATCCAATACACTTGGTAAACACTTACTGTAACTTAATTAAGCAGGACCCGTATTCGAATTCAGGGGTATACTTATTCTAGTGCCAAGAAACAGGATGTCGAGCAAATTACATAAGACAGAGGGGAAGGAGGGTGTACACAGAAACGCCATTAAACACAGAAAACACCCAGCAGTATACGAGCACATGTCATAGCTTCACTAATATAGAAACAGATCTAAAAACATTTCACTACGAGACCAAAGGCAAAGAACTTGACATAAAGGAAGCCATATAGGTCTATTTAGTTAAAATAAATACAGTCGAACCTCGATATCTCGAATCACCTCGGGAGAAAATTTTTATTTCGAGTTATCGAAATTTCGAGAAATAGAGAAATACCGATTTTAGGCATCTTTAGCGCGTTATTTAATCACATTTGTCTATGAACCATTACGGAATACAGTGCAACAATATCTGACAGCATTTAACAACAAAAAACTCATACAGTACTTTATGGCATAACTTCAATAACAGTATAACAATTGTACCTAGGTATACCGTATAGCTTACAGTAGCAGACAGAATACGTACGTACAGTGATTAGAAAAGGAACATACAGTACCTCCGTTAGCACCTTGGGAAGAAATCCGTTAGTTTCTTTTGTTTTTTACTGTTACGCTTCTTTTCCTCAACATAGTTTTCAACAAAATTTATTGCTGTGAAAACACTGTCATTTACATACAGCTGACTCTGTATGTACGATCGAAGAACAGCCACTGCACTTAACGCCTGATCTGCTGACGGTGCGGGAGAGGGCAGCTCCAACTCTTCTTGTTGGGAATCACCATCGTCGTCTTCTTTCAGTTCTTCTTGCTCGGCAGCAGTGTTGACGATACCCGTAGGTTGTTCCGCCACTATAACATCACAGTCCACATTTATGTAACTCTCAAAATCAGCTTCGCAATTAACAAGCTGCTGATATTCCGCCCATTCCTCAGGAACAGAAATGACTTCGTCCTCTTCGTCTTCTGCAGCTTGCGAGTAATCTTTCGAAAATCCTGCTTTGCGAAAGCACTTAGCAATTGTTTCCTGTTTCACATCAGCCCACGATTTACTTAGCATTGTTATCGACTCTAGTAGATTGATGTCTGTTAATGACTCCTCGGAGTCAATTGCTCTCAGAATTCTCTGAACAGCCCTCTTCCTATAGTAATGTTTCAAGTTTTTAATCACCCCTTGGTCCATTGGCTGTAGTTTGGATGTTAAGTTCGGTGGCAAGAAGACCACGCGCACTGCTCTCAGCTCCTGAGTGAGCACCTTGGGGTGAGCTGGGCAGTTGTCTACAAAAAATAGAACTTTCCTCCGTTCATGTTGCAACTTCTTGTCAATACCATGCAGCCAAGATTCGTAAATGGAGCTTGTCATCAATGACTTCCGGTTGCTTTGGTACAGGACCGGTAAAGACTTAACACCCGGAAAACAGCGAGGCTTCGCCGATTTTCCGATCACTAAAAGTTTTAGTTTTTCTGTTCCCGTCATATTAGCTCCCAGCATTACCGTAACCCTTTCTTTACTTCTTTTACCACCAAAACACTGTTCACCCTTAAAGGCCAGTGTCTTTCCAGGCAGGCATTTGTAGAATAAAGCAGTCTCGTCAGCATTAAACACGTCATTAGAACTGTACTCCTGTAACAGGGCTGGTAAAACTTTTTTTTTTTGTAATGTCCACAGTCCACTTCACTGACAGCAGCACTTTCACCTGACATTACCATCTGCACTATTCCATTCCGAAGTTTAAACTTTTCCAGCCACCCACTGCTGGCCTGAAAAGATTCATAACCGAAGTATTTAGCAAATTTTTCTGCTTGTTCACGAACTAAGCTACCGGTTATTGGAATGTTTTTTGTCTCTTACACGGGTCACCCATTGAATCATTGCTTGTTCCAGCTCCGGGAATGTTGAAGTTTTAAGCCTCTTCCGCTGTGGTGCAAATCGTGTTTCATCCACAGCCAGACGAATCTTCTCTTTATCTTTCAGTATTGTAGATAATGTGCTGGGAGGAATTCCATATTCAGCTGCAATATCCTTCTTCTTTTTCTGACCTTTCTCCACTTCACTTATCACTCGAACACTTTCACTCAGGCTCAGGCATTTCACTTTACGTTTCTCCATGATTGCATCTACAGGGCTGTAAGCGTACACTGAACAGCCAGATACAAGCTGCAAGTTTTCCTGGTGCTGACGCAATGCGCGGGGATGGCCCGTGGAATCTTATCAGCACTGGGAATTCTCACACCAGCTAAGGTTAATGAACCGAGCAGGGGTGGACAGATAAGCCGCAATATAAACGCTTAGGAACAAAATTCGAGTTAGAGAACAATTTTTGCTTCTAGGGAGGAAAAGTTTGCTTCGAAAAATCGAGAAATTCGTATAATCGAATTTCGAGTAATAGAGAAATAAATACACGTCAAGATTAGGACAAATGGCCGGGAAGTAGAAATTACTTCGAGATATTGAAAATTCGAGTAATGGAGGTTCGAGTTATGGAGGTTCGACTGTAGTTCATCCACCTTAAATGAACACATATTTTTGGAGAGCGCACCCATACTTGGGCATTTAGACAACATTTCCAATTTAAAAAAGAAACAGGAAGCGATATAGTGAAGGAAGTGAGGTTATGAATAAGGGAGGGCAACCAATGATCAGGCAAATATGTTAATTTGGGAAGGATGTACAGAGTCATTATCCTTGTGTACCCCGATAAACACGGCAAGCTAAGCTGGCTGTGGCTGGCGCAGATCGCGGGCGCGCGTACCCGGTTCAGCCAGTGGTTGGCACGCACTTTCACAATTTTACCAAACATGTTCAACAATGTGTACTTACAGTGCTCATAGGCGATGCTGAAAATGCCCTCCCTCTCTTGTAACACACACCTGACATCTTCTGATGAAAGAATGTCTGTCAACTCTTTTATTACTTACGGAGCCTGTTTCCATGAATCGTTTAACGAGCCTCCTCATTTTACTGACATGGTGTCTAGGCATGACCAACATTCACAGTAATCACAATACTCACTAAACGTGCAACACTAACGTCTAATCTTTGCAGATACACGTCCATATGAATGACAAAACACGTGTGAACTAACGATATGAGTCAGCGGAGCGCGCCAATCACCGGCTGAAACGTGTACGCGCGCCCGAGATCTGCGCCAGTCACAGCCGGCTTAGCTTGCAGTGTTTATAGGGCGCACATAGATAATGACCCTGTACAATGTACCAAATTCTCAATAGGTCAAGCAGCGCTAAACAAGGCAGCATTATAGAGTTCAAATGCAGGGTGCGTCACAGATGCCCTTGAGTATAGGACGTGACGAACGATAGAGATTGATCTATAATAGAAGGCCGTGTACGGGGTGAACTCGAGTCAAACCGTGGCCTGCAGTGAACGCGGACTACAGATTTATCCAGCAATGAGATAAGTGTTCACGTTCCATACATTCAATATTCTGTTAATTTTATCAAGGTATTTACAAGTCATTACTGATATCGCGTCAGGAGATGGCAGTCCAACACGCTGCGACTGGGTGCGGGGGGTCTTGCAGTACGCATGCGCGGCCCGCATATTCCTAACTTAAATATATCAGCTTCGCGCATGCCAATCGCTGTTATTGCAGCACACGACACGCAGCCAGTGAGAGAAGGAATGTGCTGAGTGAGTGAAACAAGTAGTGACTAACTTAATGTTTTTGGAATGCGCGATACGCAGTGAGCGGGAAGACATCTGCAGTTCAAACCCAACTGCCAACTCCTGGCGCGATATCAGTACAACTTAACTGACAGTATTTATAAAAGCCCATGAGTTAGCCAGGAACATTGAAGTGGTACGGGCACTAACAAGAGGTTTTCCTGTATTCAGACAGGAGGCTCACTTCAGTAGCAGATAATGGAATCAAGGTGAGCTTTTAGTTCTCGCAGTAAAGAAGCGCAGGTGCGCTTCATAAAAAGGAGGTAGTGCGCAGTTCGTTACTCCAGTGGGGGTCCGGGCAGGAACACCAAGAGCCCGCTGATGAGCCAGCTTGGTGCCCTAGGCGAAAACCCACACAAGGCACGGCACAAACCTAGAAAAATTGTTGAGGTTTAATTAATAGCTCACCAGGCATAGATGATATACCGATTGAGTTGCTACGCTGCATAGGAGATGAAGGTCTGATCAGGTTATTTCACTTGGTGTGTAGGATTTATGAGACAGGTGAGGTACCCCCTGATTTCAAGAAAAATGTTATTATCCCTATACCAAAGAAAGTGGGAGCTGACAGATGTGAAGATTACCGTACAATCAGCTTGATTACTCATGCTTCAAAAATCCTGTCTAGAATAATTTACAAGAGGATGGAAAGCCAGATAGAAACGGAGTTGGGTGAAGACCAGTTTGGTTTCAGGAGAAATGTAGGAACGAGGGAAGCTGTACTAAGTCTTCGGCTTATTTTGGAAGGTAGAATAAGGAAAAATAAGAGAACGTTCATGGCATTTGTAGACTTAGAAAATGCTTTTGATAACGTTGTTTGGACTAAATTGTTTGACATTTAGAAATCTATTGGAATAAAGTACAGGGATAGGAGGGTGATCTACAATCTATACAGAAACCAGACAGCAGTCATTCGAGCTGAAGGACATGAGAGAGAAGCTGGTATTCAGAAAGGTGTAAGACAAGGCTGCAACTTATCACCCATACTTTTCAATCTTTACATTGAACAAGCAATGAAGGAAATTGTAGAAAATTTTAAAGTTGGAGTGAAGGTTCAAGGAGAAATAATTTCAACTCTGAGATTTGCTGATGACATCGTCATCTTGGCCGACACGCCTGAGGATTTGAATGAGTTTTTGAATGGTATGGACTCCGTCTTACGGAAAGAATACATGATGAAAATTAATAAATGTAAAACAAAAGTACTGGAATGCAGCCGAAATAAAACAGAAACCTCTATGGACATCAAATTGGCAGATGAAAAGCTGAAGGAAGTAGGAGACTTCTGTTATTTAGGAAGCAAAATAACCAGTGATGGACGAAGCAAAGAGGATATAAAAAGTAGGTTGGCTCAGGCAAGGAAAGCATTTCTACAAAAAAGGAATCTGTTGACATCGAATATAGATTTAGGTATTAGGAAGTCATTTTTGAAAGCCTTTGTCTGGAGCGTGGCGCTCTATGGAAGTGAAACTTGGACTATTGGTGCAGCAGAAAAGAGGAGAATTGAAGCATTTGAAATGTGGTGTTACAGGAGAATGATGAAGATCAGATGGGTAGATAGGGTGACAAACGAAGAGGTATTAAGACGAGTGGGAGAGGAGAGATGTTTCTGGCGACTGCTAATGAAGAGAAGAGATAGGTTGGTAGGACACATACTAAGACACCCAGGAATAGCAAGCTTAGTTATGGAAGGAAGGGTTGAGGACAAGAACTGTAGGGGTAGACCAAGGTTAGAATATGTTAAACAGATTGCTTCGGATGTAGGGTGTGGTAGCTATGTAGAGATGAAACGATTAGCTCAAGACAGGGAGGCATGGAGGGCTGCATCAAACCAGTCAAAAGACTGAAGACTCAAACAACAAAAACTTTTAAAACTACATTTTGATTACAAAACTTTACTTACTGTATTATTAGTTATTACAGTTTGTGAGGAAGTCTGAGAAAATCAGAAAATATTCAAAAAAGAACTATCTAGCCTACTTTCTACGTTGTTTTTAGACAGGGAAATGCTATGGACTAATTTGAATTTTTCTATTTCAAAAGTCTCCCGCCAATTAAATACATTTCTCTTATGTTCAACCAACAGAATGTAATAGGTCTACCTGGCTAAGACCATTCGTTTCATTTCTTACTTGCTTTGTTAAATACAGCATTTCGCTGTTCTGAAACCGATGGCTACATTACGGCAACAATGGGTGGATATCTTATTTTTAGTTCCGAGTTTTTGACCACAGAACGTCGCTTTCCTTTTCTACGATTCATCGCCATTATATTCAGTTCATGAAAACGTTTAAAATAGCAAAATGACCATATCGCATTTACAAAAATAAAACCCAAGCAGTTCATTACAGTAAAATGATAATGATAATCCAGTTAGCGGAATTTCTGAATCAATGTGTATATTTTCAGATATCTCCAAATCACTAAATTAAATTAGACTGTAGTTATATCGCTAAATACTATTGTGCCTAATAAAACTAATAAATCAAATAGCACTCAGAAATGAAAGAATAAATGTTTTAATATTTATCAGTAGATAATTACCACACTTACTAAGTTTTCTGACGGGTTTTCTTGTATTTTGTTTGTAGAGGGCAGAGACTGTCTGTGGGTGTCACTATAGGTTTGGTAGTGTTTTTAGAGCTATTTGTCTTGCATATTTGGATCTGATGATGCTCGCTTGATGAGCGAAACATATCCCTTAGTTTTCTTATTATTATTATTTGTCTACTTCTTCAATAGTTTTTTTATAGTCAATTTTACCCTCCAGGTTGGTACTTCTCACGGACTCAGCGAGGGATCCCTCCACTACCGCCTCTACAGGCAGTGTCCTGGAGCTTGGAACATCTGGACGGGTGGAATACAACTGGGGAGGTGTGATCAGCACCTTTCCCAGGCGGCCTCAGCTGCAAAGCGAACAGGGGCCTCATGAGGGATGGGAAGGGAGGGGAAGATTGAGAGGGATAGGAAAAGAAGAGGGAAGGAGGCGGCCATGGCCTTACAGTAAGGACCATCCCGGCATTTGCCTGAAGACGAAGTGGGAAACCACGGAAAACCACTTCGAGGATGGCTGAGGTGGGAATCGAACCCCCTCTACTCATTTGGACCACCCGAGGCTAAGTAGACCATGTTCCAGCCCTCATACCACTTTTCAAATTTCGTGGCAGAGCCGGGAATCGAACCCAGGACTTCCGGGATGGCAGCTAATCTCGCTGACCACTACGCATCGGAGGCGACACTTTTTCAATAGTCCGTAACAATATACAGTATTGTGCCCAACTCTAGGAATGGGTATTCCAAGATTCAGACACCTAGATATCAAGGGAAAGGCTACAGCCGCTTTTGAAAGTTGAGATATTTGAATATCGCGCTCCATTACTTCTAGAAGGGAATGGAAATTTTATGCAGCCAAGAGCATGTCAAGTGGCGTAGCGAGTAGTAGCAGAAGTCGAGACTATTTGTTGATTAAATAGTTAGCCATGGAGTAGAGACTTGAGACTTGGATCAGATTACTGGCACGGCCAAATGAAAGAGAATGCACTTAGTATCAAGTAAATCGGACCAGGGACACCGGAGATATGAGGATTTCCAGATTTCAGCGTGATGCAGCGTGGACCTGACCGTTTTGAATAAAAGCCGGCCGGCCCAAGCAACATCAGCTCACTTCGAACCAAGCTCTTGCATGACAAGGTGCTGCCACGTTGAGCCAAGGCACATGGTTGCCGGATCTACGCAGAAGATATCTTTAAATTGTGATAGTCACAAAAGTGCTGCGATACATGTGGAACATAGTAAGTTTCCGGCAGAGAGAATCACTAAGGTGATTGTTATTTTTCTACGGACACTGGTGAAATATTTTATTTCTATATGGACATATGCTAGACTTTGTCTAGAAAGTACTTTGTCACAGTCCAGTAATAATAATTTAATACTTGGATATTTTAGTCCAATTAGTCAGTTTCATAAATTGTAACTTGATAACCACTCCGATCTATCAGTATATTGAAGGCCAGTCTATCATGGTGTTGTTCATTAGCCGACGAAGGGAAACTATATGTTGCTTCCCGCATGATAGATGGTGATGAGCCATGCCCAGGGAACGATCTTCAGAACAGCCGTTGATTGATTTAGACTGTCAGTGTTTTCTTGTACTGAAAAGATTACCGTGAGTTATGTTACAACTGACATATTTGAGAATAGATCACTTGGATCTGACCCCATTTAAGCGAAATGCTATGGACTTAATAGAAGTCAATATTAAAATGGATCAGCAGTTACTTTTCAAACTTCAAGAAATATTTCCACTATGTCGTGTTAGACAGATTGTGGGTATATAATGGCGGCCGATACAAGGATTAGACGTGCGTGTCCGATAGGACATGTATCTGGATAAATCTGGTACAGACCAGGTTCATTACGCTTCAAGACCAACGAGAAATGTAAGCCACTTTTGACTTTATATTATGCCTAGCTAATTGGAACAAACTCATTTTCTGCAGATGACCAACACATTTGTTTTTCTTCGTATTTAAATCTTGCAATGATTTACGCAAGACATATTAGAGTTATTCTGAGTATTTTCAGCACTCAGAACAGTTTAGAATCGATGACCGAGCATAACGAACATTTATTTGAATGTTTCATATTTTTTTGATAATCACGGTAATCAGCCGATGTAACTGTAAAAGTTCATGATTATTTTTGTTGAGAAATGGATATTTTATCCATATTCGAAGAATCGAACATGTGGATTCTCACATAATGAAATAATAATTAAACACATTTACAATAATATAACTAATAATAATAATAATAATCCACTAATAATAATAATAATAATGATTTTCATAATTTTTCTAAATAATTCTTGGATCTTATATTTTCTAATAATCACATTTATTGAGAGAGAGCCTATGAAGTAGTTTAATCATTTCTAGTTTGGAACAGGTGATTTTCCGAAGGAGAGTGGTTAGCGCAAGCCCGCATTCAACCAACATTACAGTTCTGGTTGAACAGTTAATATTTGCAATGAGCAAAGTATATTTTTCAGATAACACGGAGAGGCATGAAACGGGAAGCAAATGATATTTGTATCAATTAGGATATTTTTGTATTTATATAAAATCATGACGTAAATACACATTCGAAAGTGAAATAGAGATTATCATAAGTATGGTAACTTCACGGGTTGAACTGAATGGTAAAATAAAATAAACTTGTAAGTTTATGAATCTTCCAGTGTTGATAACAAGCAGAGGCTTGATTTATTGTATAAATTTTGGGAAGAAAATTTATGTGTGTGGAGTAGTTGAAATGCCATTCCCAGGTGCGCATGTTTAAGTCGCAGGAATGAGGAGGTTTTTACTCGAGCATCAATCAAATAGCAGGTTCGATGACTCAGTGTTAAAGAAGGAGTATTGGAACTACACATTGCGTCGTATGAATGACCCAAAGGTTATTTCTTAAAAAAAACATCAGTTCTTATTTCAACCTTGTTTACGGATTCCATTAAGGCTTTGATTTTGCTAGAACCCGGATTTGTCATGATAGTATTTTATTCTTCTTCAGAGGAAGACCTTTGCCGTTGTTGTTAGAATATTGTATTCTTATAAAAATAATAGAATGGGCCACTGCCAACTAAAAATAATTCTATAACCACGAATAATTTGAAGGATGTTTTCAATCCTAGTGCCTTGAACTAAATGAATTTATTATGAAGCTACAATTCTTATTTCCGCATTCTGTCGAAGAATTGCAAGTTGTGAAAGTTACTAAAATGGCCACAAATATAAATATTTTTCTTAATAATGATTCCAAGTGGAAAATCGAATATTTGAATGGTCCAACAATTTATTTATCAAGTGGATGATTCAGAAATCATATATTTTGTTAGGAACTTGAAGTTCATAATCGAGTCACTTCTCGAAACGTTTAATGTCAGAAGAACAGTTCTTCGATGCTATGCTCAAAGGTCAGATACTTTTCAGATGTTGTTATTAATATGTGTACATAATTTGTGTTGATTCAGAGATAATAATATTTTTTGACAAAATTTTTTGTGAAACTGGAAAAATAAAGTGAAAGTTAAAAATTCTATGAACAATTATTCTACGAGTGTTAATATTATGTAAAAATTCAACCAGTGAACTACAGTATTTACAGTAAAGACAATTAAATTTGAACTGGATTTAATCATAAATAATGGATATAACTTTGGAACACAGTCTACAGGACTGATAATCAGACTTGTGTCTCCAAAGATAATTGTCCAATGTGTTGGAAAATTTCTGTACATTGTGTAAATAGTAATGTGGGTCGCCACACGTGAATGATGCTGCTTTGAGCATTTTATTTTGCAGTCAATTTTAAATTCAGAATAAAATGAGATAATTTTACATGATGTGTTATGCCCAGTTGAATCTCCTTCTATCCTTATTGTTGCATTGAGCCAAAAATCAGTAAAGCATTTTTTCATTTGATGTCGTTTTTGCGATTAGCTTTAACCCATCTGGCGCCCCGGGATATTTTGACTCTCGTGCTGACTGATTCTTGGTAAAATGCATATGTGGTCGTGCGGACTCCGGTCTAAACGGGCACAGTATATCAATCTTAATCACATGTAATTTATTTCAGTTTTTTTGTGTTGACCGACTGAAAGCTACAAAATTAATTACTCAAAAATTAATAATTAAAATAAATGTTTCCAAATATATTTTTAAAATCTCATTTGTACTCACAGTTACATCATGATCTTTCTTTTCCTCACAACTAATCAGGAAAACTTCGCGTTGTTCTTGCTAGAATACTTTTTCTTTTCGTGTGGCCTCCTGAGAGGCCGAGTGCATGTCTTTCCAGTAGACGCCCATGGACGACCTGCGCGTCGCAATGAGGATGAAGTGATGATGAAGACGTCACATACACCCAGTCCCCGGGCCACGGGAATTAACCCGAGGAGATTAAAATCCCTAATGGCCCGGCCGGGAATCGAAGCCGGGACCTAACGCGCTAACCAATTAGCCATGGAGCCGGACGCTAGAATACTGAAAAACTCGTATGTTAGTTGCGGAGACCATGGTTTAAGTAATAATTCGAACAATAGAGTGTCACATACATTTTCCTCAGTTAAAGACCAGTCAATATCTTTCTGTCACTTTCTTCTTTGAGAAACACAGCACCCTCAATTGTTAGTAAGTTTAGACTTGTGTTTGAAAAACCGCCTTACGCCCATAACTAACACATAAAAAAGTCGATAATGGGTTTGATTATTGCTAACCGCTGAGTAAAATTTTAGAAAATCACGTACTTCTTGTAGTTAATTCTTTTTAGGGGTTTGCGATGTCTTGGTCATCAGCCCCGTGAACTTGTGCGTGTCTTCAATTTGTCTGATAACCTGTGTTTCTGTGGTGGCTGTAGTAGTGTGTGTAACTGTAATTATTAGGGTCGGGAATAGCGTAGGTGCCCCGGGAATTGAAATAAGTTACTATTCCGACATTTGCCTGGTGGGAATGTGGAAAACCCCGAGTGAAACCACACTCAGAATTGTCGCTATCAGTCACAAGATTCCAACCTATGATCTCTGATCTCCTGACTTGTCGCTTGGCAAAATACAAGGCTGTTCTACGAAACGCTGCGGCCATTCTCTCTCCGGATCATCGCGGTCGTGGTGAGCAATTTAACGCGTACGGCTAGGCTGTAAGGTTTGGAACAAGAACTGTGGAAGAGGGGGAAATACAGGAAAGCTAATTTCGGGAGTGAGGGATGCTTTGGAGAAACTCGCCAAATCATGCAAGACGTAACTTCTCGCAAGAAAAAGAGTAAAAATTTTTAAGGAGAAAATTCAAATGGTTTAGGTTCCTGGAGCATGGACTGATATGATAAGAAGAGTCGCCTAAAGAAATATTACAAAATTACTGAAATATACCGTACACTGAAAATTTTAAAATCACTCGAACTAAAATAATGTTCATTCAGCGAATTGTTATTTTTATTTTTTTTTCTTTCGATTTTACCCTCCAGGTCGGTGGAACCACGGACTCAGCGAGGGAACTCACCCCTACCGCCTCTACGGGCAGTGTCCTAGAGCTGGGAACATCTGGTCGGAGTGGATACAACAGAGGAGGTGTGATCAGCACCTCGCCCAGGCGGCCTCACCTGCAAAGCGAACAGGGGCCTTATGAGGGATTGGACGGGAGGGGAAGACGGGGATGGATAGGCAAGGAAGCGGGAAGGAGGCGGCCGTGGCCTTAAAATAGTTACTATACCGGCATTTGCCCGAAGACGAAGTGGGAAACCACGGAAAACCACTTTGAGGATGGCAGAGGTGGGAATCGAACCCCCTCTACTCATTTGGGCCACCCGAGGATGAGTAGACCCCGTTCCAGTCCTCATACCACTTTTCAAATTTCGTGCCAGAGCCGGGAATCGAACCCAGGAACTCCGGGACGGCAGCTAACCATGCTGACTGCTACGCTACGGAGGCTACCGTTATTATTGTTATTATTATTATTATTATTATTATTAATAATAATAATAATAATAATTGTGTGTTTCGTTGATGGCCATTAGAAACCACTCATAGAAGCCTTCTTTGCAGCCCAGTATCGTTCTTTGGCAGCCTGTCTTCTTCCCACTGTCCACCCCCTGTACCGTACAGCTTGCCTTCTTCGTGAAAGCCCTTGAAGTTACAGATCTGCTGCCTGTACTTGATACTGTTAGCAATGTCTTCGCGCTTCATACCCATTGCATTTATTTTTCAGATCTTTCCTGACCTTCCCGAACCACTTATCAGAGGTTTTAGGTGTGCCAACAAATATAGAGAAAATTCACCTTTTCGACCCCCTCCCCCAGGGGCTCACATCTACAGGGACGTGGGTTGGCGACCAAGGGGCCCCAGCTGAGTCCGGCATTGCTTCCACTTATTTGTGCCGCGCTCCTCTCCGTCTTCTTTCCTGTCGACCTCACTTGGTCAACTCTTGTTCTCTTCCGACCCCGACGGTATTAGGGTATCCGAGGCCTAGAGAGTCTCTTCCTTTTCCGCCTTAATTGGCCCTCTCATCTTTTCTGATACACTCCTTCTGCGAGGGGTAAGCCTTCTTTTCTTTTTCCTGTTATCTCCTGCCTTCTGCTCAAGGCCCTCAAGGAGGCAGGGTGTATGTAGCCCCACCACTTCTGGTACACCCTGGATATTATTACACCCTCAGGGGCTCACGGCTGGTGAGTTTGGGAGTTGGCAACCCCGAGGGATTCCTTAGCTGGGTCCGGTTTTCTCCTTTTTTTTCCATTACCTCTGGGGCGGACCCTATCCTCTTTCACTTTCCTATCTGCCTTTCATGGCTCTCCTTCCTTCCAAGTCCCTCAAAGCGCATTCTTCGAGGGTTGAGGGCATTTCTTTTCCTTCTGTCATTTATTTGCCTTATTCTCGTTTTGTTTTCCATTTCTTCTTCTAGTATATAAGTTACGTTTTAGTTTTAGTTTACATTTCATTATCATCTTCACGATCACCCAAACCATTAGGGGCCGATAACCTAGATGTTAGGCCCCTTAAAACAACAAAAATCATTATCATCATCATCACCTTTCGATCATTCTAAATATGCGCCTCTAACGGATTCTAACAGTCCTTCATTACTTTGATACAATTCCGTACTTCCTCGCAACCTGTACTGTATTATCAAGCCACGAACGTTGAGCCCATTGTCTTTCTAAGGATCTTTCTCTCAAACTTCTCTGCTCCCCTCAGACCAGCCTATCTAGAAATTCGGAAGCATTCACTTCCATGGAGACACTCGGGTTTAATCACTGTAATGTTTGAGTTAAGCTTGCATTGAAATAGCCCATTTAGTAAAGGTTACTTACAAGACCTTACTTGCTGTAGTAACTTATTACAGTGCAGGTTTCTTCTCCCCCAGGGGCTCACATCTAGTGGGACGTGGGTTGGCAACCACGGGACCCCAGCTGATTCCGGCATTGCTTCCACTTACTTGTGCCGAGCTCCTCTCCGTCTTCTTTCCTGTTGACCTCCATTGGTCAACTCTTGTTCTTTTCCGACTCCGACGGTATTAGGGTATACGAGGCCTAGGGAGTCTTTCACTTTCCCGCCGTAATTGGCCCTTATCTCATCTTTCGTGATCCCTCTTTCTTCGAGGGGTTAGACCTCTTGTTTTCTTTTCATTATATTTCCTTTTCTCTTTAAGATTCCCGCGCTGTTTTTGTTAATTGGCTCCCCGTGTATCTAAATTCCCTTTAGCGAATGTTTTGCCTCTACACTCCATTTTGTAGTTATTTTCAATCTACGTTGCATTTTGCAAGTCTTTTCGATCTGAATTGCATTTTGCGAGTATTTTCAACCTCAATTGCATTTTGTAAGGATTGACAATCTAAATTGCTTTTTAGTAAGTCTTTCAATATAGGGTCTGGGACATTTGTGGGTATTTTGAATTCCAATTGCATTTTGTAAGTATTTCAACCTAAACCGCTTTTTGCAAGTATTTTGAATCTAAATTGCATTTTGTATGGTAGGCATTTTGCAAGTATTTTGATTCTCAATTGCATTTTGGGCTATTTTAAATCTAAATTAAATTTTGTAAGTATTTTCAATCTAAATTGCATTTTGTATCTTCCATCAAAATGAGTAGTTGGAATCTACCATACATTTTGTAAGCATTTTTAATTTCAATTGCATTTTGTAAGAATTTTGAATTTCAATTGCACTTTGTGAGTATTTTGGATCTGAAATGTGCGCTTTTCAATCTAAATTGCAATGCGTATTTTCAATTTCAATTGCATTTTGTAAGTATTTTGAACCTCAGGTGCATTTTGTACGTATTTTCAATCTCATTTGCATTTTGTAAGTATTTTGAATATCATATGCATTTTGTAAGTATTTCGACTCTACATCGCATTTTGTACGTATTTATAACCTAAACAGCATTTTGTGCGTATTTTTCAATCTATTCCTTTTGTGAGTATTTTCCTTATCAATTCCCTTTTGTAAGTATTACCACTCTCCATTTTGTGATTCGTTTCAATCTGAGTTACATTTTGTAAGTATTTTCAGTCTCACATAATTTTTATTCTGGTTTCCATTTCATTGTCTTTTTTGCTATCACCCAGACCATTAGGGGCCGATAACCTAGATGTTAGGCCACATAAAACAACAATTATCATCATCATCATGTTTATTGAACTGAAGTATTAGAAAATAGTCAAGAAAGAACTATCTAGTTTCTACAATGCATTTAAACAGGGAAATACTGTGAACTAATTTGAAGAATGAGTCTTCATTTGTTCTACCAACTGAGTGTAATAACCCTCCCTGGTTAAGACTTGGGAGGTCCAAACAATCAGTCTATAACAATGTCAGCATGTGTGGTGCTTTTATGTCCATGCTGTCCTGTTGCATGCCGCTTGGCAAAAAAAAACAAGGCATTTCTACGAAGCGCTGCGCCAATCTATTCCGTCTGCTCTTGTTTGCTTCTCTTTCATTCGCTCCCATCTGCACAATCTTGCCAAGGAATTTGAAGCTTCTTACTCTCAATGTTACCATGCCTTGCGTTTCGGTGTTGCGGAGCTGTCGAGACGTTCGTTAAACACTTTGTTTTTTAAAAGATTTTTCATAGTTACATGCCACGTCATTTGCAGGAAGGAAGACAATGATGAAAATCCACAGCCTGCTTCCAGTCGACCGACCGGGTCAGGGATGGAATGAATGAAGCCCCCATCTAGCGGCGAGTATATGAACTGTGCCGGCTGCCAAAGCCTGTCGCACTCTTCTGAGGCAATGATTAAATGAATGACAGAGGAAATGAAATTATAGTGGAGTGTGTTGCTGGAATGAATTTTTTAACAGGGAAAACCGTAGTACCCGGAGAGAAACCTGTCTGCCTCCGTTTTGTCCAGCACAGATCTCACATGGAGTGACCGGGATTTGAACCACGGACCCAGCGGTGAGAGGCCGGCGTGCTGTCGCCTAATCCACGGAGGCTTAAGGAAGACTGGGATATATTCCAGAATTCTTGTAAGTTTCATGCTGTGCACAGTTTAATAAAAACATGTTTATCTGTAAATGTGCTCCGGTTCAGGGAGGTATTTCTTCTACTTAATGAATGAATGAATGATCGTGTGGCCTCCGGAGAGGCTGAGTGCAGGTCTTTCTAGTTGACGCCCGTGGGCGACCTGCGCGTCGTAATGAAGTGAGGATGTAGACGTCACATACACCCAGTCCCCGAGCCACGGGAATTAACCCCAGGAGATTAAAGTCCCTGATGGCTCGGCCGGGAATCGAACCCGGTGCACTTCGGGCCAAAGCCTAGCGCTCTAACCATTTAGCCACGGAGCCGGACATTTCTTTTACTGAACCCCTCAATGTTGCCCTATACTTTATCGCAATGTCTACCAAAAGCTATTTAGTTGATTATATAGGAAATGTATTTAATTGGCGGGAGACTTTTGAAATGAAAAAGATTAGTGGACTATATTTCTGTCCTACTGCTGTAAATTGGTTGGAACTTGGCTAAGCATTTTTTTTTTTTTTTTGCCAAGCGGTATGCAACAGGACAGCATGGACATAAAAGCACTACGCATGCTGACATTGTCATAGACTGAATTGATCTCCTAAGTCTTAACCAGGCAGGCCTATTACACTCAGTTGGTTAACCAAGAGGACACATTCTTCAAATTGGTCCACAGTACTTCCCTGTCTAAAGACAAGGTAGAAACTAGATACCGTTAGTTCTTTCTTGAATGTTTGCTGATACTTACAGTTCAATAAACAAGCACTGTAGTACCGTACTACAGTAAGTAAAGTCTTGTGTACTAAATCTAGTTTTAGAAATGTGCAATTAATGTTTCACAACTAGTTCAGTAATCATTAATATTTTAAGGAATAAAATATTTGTACCTTACTTACCTTTTTATTGCAGTACCGGTCCATGCATTTTTGCCATCTGTTTTGAAACATTCAAGTTCTTACAAACAGTCACGAACATCTCGTCTAGGATTCGAACATGTATCCAGAGGAAGAGATAGGTGAAATTTGAATGGTCTTGGTCTCATGGTGTAGCAGCTAGCGTTCTTGGTTGTCGTTCCGGAGGTCTGGGTTCAATTCCCGGCTTTGCCAAGAAATTTAATTCTGGTCTGAGGCCATCTCAGTCCGCTGTGACGTCACTGCGAGTAGTTACAGTTCGCTATCTCCCGAAGTCTCAAGACTGCATTATCATTTGACACAAACCTGAGTTACTACTCTAGTTCACAAATCCACAATTAGTAGGATATATAGGCCGAAGCTGGCACAGGGGCTAATGGGAAAGATGGCCGCCGCGCGCAACAAGCCCTATGTTATTCTTATGGAGAGGTCATTCAGAGCTGGCACAGGGGCTAATGGGCAAGATGGCCGCCACACTCTGAGACCGTGAATAATGTCACAGGGGGAGTTCGACCGTGTAGTCGCTAAATGGAATATTTATTATTTATTATTATTATTATTATTATTATTATTATTATTATTAATTTTACTAGGTAATTATTGATTGATAGTTTTTCCACGGTGGGTGAGTGGTTATTGTGTCGGACTACCAACCCCAAGCTTGCAGGTTCGCTCTTGGTCGTGGTAAGTGATTTTTGAAAGGCGGCAAAATTAAGACACGCATGTCATACGATGTTGGCATGTAAAAGAACCCAGGAGAGGTCTGCTATGTAGTTGCTAAATGGAATATTTATTATTATTATTATTATTATTATTTATTATTATTATTATTACTATTATTATTAGGCAATTATTGATTGATCATGTACAATCAAGACCAGCCTTATATTGCCCCACTGTATGGTTTAGTGGTTAGCATTCTTGGCTGTTACTGTGGAGGCTCGGGTTCGAGTCCTGGCTCTGTCAATATTTTAAATTCTAGGCTGAGGGTTGGAATGGGGTACACTCAACCTTGTGAGGCAAAACTGACAGGAGCTGGCTTTTGATTCATACCGCTGCCATTATGCCTAACCCAACTTCACCTAACCTAACCTAACCTAACCTTACCTAACCTAACCAGATCCCACCTTACCTTACCTAACCTAACCTAACCAAACTTAACTTCAAAGTCAAAAGGTACAATACATTTATTGTTTTTATACCCTCATAAATTAGATATAGAGAATGTCCACTACGATTTAGATCCTCGAGCACACTTTTCTGACATATATCATTAAAACGTGTAGAAAGGAATGTCTGATAATTTTCACTAACACATAATACAAGTTCACCATACAATGTGTCCACTTTTTGAATGTTAATGATACGCAAAAGAGTATGCATTGGTAATTCAGTGAGCTTTTTTTTCTCTCTAATCAACAGTTCTACCCCCATAGCATTGTGAATATTTATTGTAGTAGCCTATAAAGAAACAAAAAAATCATATCTATTACAGTTTAGCTATAAGTGACCAGAACCACTATAACATTTTATTCTAATAAGGAGATTTCCATAATGATAAGAAAAAAAAGCTTACCATAATGATGGATTGTGTGTAAGTAAACGTCCTTTGCTGCTTGATGCCACTACTAAACTGATGCTCATACAACAGACAAGTGAGTTCATGTTTCGCTGACGTAATCGTATGTTCCCACGCACTTCCTGTGTGTTGCACGCGCCGTAGTGGCTAAATTTGAAACTAGATGAGATGAGTTCATCGATGTATTCCGGGCATAAGGGCCGTGTTCCAGGGGCTTGTGACGGTCCCGACGTTTCGCCGAAAACTGCGTCCGGCATTTTCCAGGGTTCCTCTGACTTCGACAGCAGCGAAGCACTCAGTGGAATGGCATCGCTGCTGTCGAAGTCAGAGGAACCCTGGAAAATGCCGGACGCAGTTTTCGGCGAAACGTCGGGACCGTCACAAGCCCCTGGAACACGGCCCTTATGCCCGGAATACATCGATGAACTTTGTAACGCCGGCCGTGAAAGCCTCAATTCTTACATAGATGAGATGATTTGCTGATGTAATCGTATGTTCCCCCGCACGCACACGCAGGCCCCTGTGGACGAGTCCCTGTGAACGGGTCATTGTTGACGGGTCCCTGTGAACGGGTCATTGTTGACGGATCATTGTTGACGGGTCCTTGTTGAGGAGCCCCTGTGGACGGGTCCTTGTTGACGGAGTCCTTTTTGAATAATCCCTTTAGACCGGTTTCATTCGACTGGCTCATGACCCCTAATGCTATAATGAAATTAAACGTTGTTCCACATGATACGCAAGCAAAGAGCCGATCGCTACTATGAATTAACATGTTTTTTTTTGTTTTTACACATGTGCACTTGGTTTTTATTGTAAGAGGGCGGGCTTTTTGAATACAGATTTATAGATGAGTTATTTTTTTTAAATTACCAAAAGATCCAAAACTAATAGGTAATTAGCTTTTTAACATCTCATGAACCAATAAGGCTATGGGACTTGTATTAGAGGTCGTTGGACTTGAGGTGACATTTTGTTTTTGAATGTATTATTTTTTGTTGTTAAAAGGGCCTAACTACACTTTTGTTAATATCTCGATAACTAATAATCAGAGAGGGTCAAGTGAGGTGTCATGGGACTCAGGATGGTCAACCCTTTTCCATGACCAACGAATTTACCCAAAAGATTCAAAACAGCAAGGTCATTGACTAAGATTTTATAAACTAATAATTGAATATTAACATGTGAGGTGTCATAGGACTTAGAATGGTCAACCCTTTCCCATGGCCAATGCATTTACCAAAAATACCCAATACATCAAGGTCATTGACCTGAGATTTTAAAAACTAATAATCGGGTACGAACATGTGAGATGTTTACCATGTGTGATGAAACATAGCTAGGTAGAGAAAGAATTAGTGTAGGCTACATGTATGGTGACTGACAAGTCTTTTACCATTGAAACTTGTTTTCAGATCAAACTGCAGTATAGAGAGAGTATAGGTTGCAGGTATGGGTTAATAAATGAGAAACGGTGTACGCAAACTCTGATTTATCAAGAATTAAGAGTAGACTATCTTTATTTGATTGGTTAAAGAGGATAGCTAAAACACAAAAATGCTCAGTGGTTACCGAGACCAAATGATCGCTACACACAACAAGCTTTAAATACTTGAGGCTAATAATCAATACACACACACACTCGCTTGTTCTAAACTAAACTGTGTTGCTGTCAGTGCTCAGACAGTAGGCTGATGACGAAACGCATTGCTAACAGAAATATAATCATTTCCGGTTGTCTAATGTTACCAGTTATCCATTTATTTATTTATTTATTTTTTGTGTTGCAGTGGTAAGCACTTTTAGCTCTTGTATTGGTAGTCTTAACTCGATTTCCAGGTCTGAGGCCTAGAACGAGTCGAACTAAGAAACAAGGGCATGGTGGTGCAGTGGTTAAGCTGTTAGCCTTTTCACCAGAGGGTTCGATTTCAGGTTAATATGCATGTCATAAACATACTAAACAAAACAAAACAGAGATAACGTTTAAAACTGATTACATTTGTGACTTTTCAAATTATTACTTGGATTACAAATACAAAGGTGAACTGGGTTTAATATACAGTTAATGCTGTCTATCACACAATCGACTGAAAGAAAGCCAAAAGAGCAAAAGGCTTAGGTAGAGCAGTGGTAAAATTGCTATATGTAGAGAACTACCTGGCAAAGCTATATCGCATTAACAGTGCAGGATACAATCCAGCAATCAAATTTGTATCTTGTGGAACAGAGAAATGCACTTACGTGAGAAAATGCAAGTTCATGTGTAATATGACCTAACATACAAGTGTTCACCTGTGCACGTGCACAATAAGAGCTAACAAGTCACATTCTGTTTGTTTCGTACGTAACGTTAGGTTAGGGCTAATGCACACACCCTAGTACACGAGGCACATGCCATTTGAGAGCAGGTCAAGGGATCTAACTTGGTGGATGGATGTGTTCAAACGAGTCATTTGTAGTTGAAAGAGAATAATACTTGTTCTTAAGATGTTAAAACTGAGGAGATGGTATGTACAGTAAGACGTCTTGTTATTTCCTGTATAATATTACAGACATGGCAGAGAGCACACAGTTCTGCTGCTATGACTACGCTGCAGTAATTTGAAACCCTACGTGTTCATTAAGACAATGGGTAATGATTATACAAAGTTAGCAGTAATTGAACAGGTGTTCCTTCCGGTGTCATGTTTCTGACATGGCAGAGAGCGCACAGTTCTATTGCTACGACTAACGCTGCAGTAATTTGAAACCCAAGGTGTTGATCAAGACAATGGGTGATGATTAAGCAAAGTCAGCAGTAATTGAATACCACACATCAACATTGACTAAATCATAAACGTGTTGTCATAAACAGCAGAAACCTCATTTAAAGATTTTAGAATTTACATTTTAAATTTAAGATTTTTTTGATTTTTAGATTTTACTTTTTTACATTTTCCTAAAAGAGTAAACAACAAGGTCACATACCTAACCTCATTAAATCTAACTTTACCAAACCTAACTTAAGCTAATCCAAAGGCTAATGCACATACCCAAAGCATATAAGGTACATGCAACTATCCTTATGCTAGTCTTACAGGTACAACATGATCACTTCCCAAACGGATTTTTTTTTTCATTTTGTTGTTTACACATATGTCAATTTTCCAATTTCCCATTTTCAGTTTTTTTAATGTCAGTTTTTAGTTTTTTCAATTTCACAATATGGAAAACATGGATTCTTGCATTTTGTTGTTTACACATTTATTAATTTCACAATTTCCCATTTTCAGTTCTTAAAATGTCAGTTTAAAGTTTTTCAATTTCATGATATAGAAACATGGATTTTCCAATTTGTTGTTTTCACATTTGTCAATTTACCAAATTCACATTTACAGTTCTTTAAATTTCAGTTTAGTGTTTTTTTGTTTTATTTGTTAATATGGAAACATGGATTTTTTTTTACAATTTGTGTTTTACATGTCATGCAACTATCCTTATGCTAGTCTTATAGGTTACTGTACAACATGATCACTATCCCCCCCACTGGATTTTTTTTTCATTTTTGTTGTTTACACATATGCCAATTTTCCAATTTACCATTTTCAGTTTTCTTAATGTCAGTTTTTAGTTTTTTCAATTTGATAATATGGAAAACATGGATTTTGCATTTTGTTGTTTACACATTTATTAATTTCACAATTTCCCATTTTCAGTTCTTAAAATGTCAGTTCAAAGTTTTTCAATTTCATGATATTGATACATGGATTTTCCAATTTGTTGTTTTCACATTTGTCAATTTACCAAATTCACATTTACAGTTTTTTATTTCAGTATACTGTTTTTTGTTCTATTTGTTAATATGGATTTTTTTACAATTTGTGTTTTTACATGTCATGCAACTATCCTTATGCTAGTCTTATAGGTTACTGTACAACATGATCACTACCCCACTGGATTTTTTTTCATTTTGTTGTTTACACATATGCCAATTTTCCAATTCCCCATTTTCAGTTTTTTTAATATCAGTTTTAAGTTTTTCAATTTCATAATATGGAAACAGGGATTTTGCATTTTGTTGTTTACACATTTATCAATTTCACAATTTCCCATTTACAGTTCTTAAAATGTCAGTTTAAAGTTTTTCAATTTCATGATATAGAAACATGGATTTTCCAATTTGTTGTTTTCGCATTTATCAATTTACCAAATTCCCATTTACAGTTTTTAAAGTTTCTGTTTAATGTTGTTGTTTTTTCTATTTGTTAATATGGAAACATGGATTTTTCCAATTTGTGTTTTACATGTTCATTTTGCATTAGGAGTGGAGAGAGGTGGGTATTAATTAAAATTGTGCAAGCAGTGTCCATTGTTGACAGGTCATTGTTGACGAGTCCTTTTCATACAACAGAAAAGTGAGTTCATGTTTCGCATGCATTACCTAAAATGTAATACCATGCAAGTGTTTAACATTTTACAACTAACCTGTTAGTATGATTTGCACACTACAAAGGTTATATCTGTTCTGGTAATAGAATTATTTAGCGTTGGCTTTTATATTTAATATGTACAGTTTAAAGTGATAGAAAAGTGGTAGAAATGTGGTAGCATAGTGGTAGACAAGTGGTAGACAATTGGTAGCAAAGTGGTAGAAAAGTGGTAGAAATGTGGTAGCAAAGTGGTAGACAAGTGGTAGACAATTGGTAACAAAGTGGTAGAAAAGTGGTAGAAAAGTGGTAGCAAAGTGGTAGAAAAGTGGTAGAAAAGTGGCAGAAAAGTGGTAGCAAAGTGGTATAAAAGTGGTAGCAAACTAGAAAAGTGGTAACAAAGTGGTAGAAAAGTGGTAGCAAAGTGGTAGAAAAGTGGTAGCAAACTAGAAAAGTGGTAGCAAAGTGGTAGAAGATATTACATGTATTGTTAAGAAATAGTTTAAGCGGTTACATGGATTCATTACACAATAATTTTAGCATGACAAAGCTCATTTTCTATATCCAATAGTTCTTCCTCATATTTAGTATAACCAGTTTACACATTTATCAATTTCACAATTTCCCATTTACAGTTCTTAAAATGTCAGTTTAAAGGTTTTCAATTTCATGATATAGAAACATGGATTTTCCATTATTTTTTTTTCATTTATCAATTTACCAAATTCCCATTAACAGTTTTTAAAATTTCAGTTTAATGTTTTTTCTTCTATTTGTCAATATGGAAACATGGATTTTTCCAATTTGTGTTTTACATGTTCATTTTGCATTAGGAGTGGAGAGAGGTGGGTAGTAATTAAAAATGTGCAAGCAGTGTCCATTGTTTACAGGTCATTGTTGACGAGTCCTTTTCATACAACAGACAAGTGAGTTCATGTTTCACATGCATTACCTAAAATGTAATACCATGCAAGTGTTTAACATTTTACAAATTAGCTTATGTGTTAGTTTATGTGTGGGCATTTTGTGTTGGCTTATTTAACAAGTTATTTTGTCAATGCATTTAGTGGATTTTTCTCTTGGTCTTGGAATGTATATCAGTCCATTTTATCACAACATAATGCTTACTGCCATGTTTGTAAGCAACAACAACACACTAAACTTTCAAAAAAATCTAAAGTACTCTAAGGTACTCTCAACTCGTACTCTTACCTCTATCCCATGCCAAGTCATGAACATTTTTTTTTCCAAAACAAAGGTGAATGGGGAAAGTAGACTATATGTTTAAACTAAAAAAAAATCATATAAAGTCATATGTTAACTCTAACACCTACGTTTATCCCATTCTTAGTCGAAAAATATTATATTTTTTTATTTATTTTTTTAAATATTTGGAAAGTAGGCTATATTTTTGAAAACTAATCATTCTATAAAGTCATATATAGACTCAACCAATGGCTTTTATATCCTTAATCGTTAGAACAGAATATGGAATTTTTGACATTTTTTCCAAAAATGTTCATTTTTTAAAATGGACTATATTTTGGAAACTAGGAATTTTACAAAAAAGTGTGTTTGACATAAATGACAGGTATTTACCCCCTCTACCCACAAACCAAGTCCCAGATCTCTGGGACAAAATCCAAAAATGTTTAATTGTGAAAGTAGGCGATATTTTGAAAACGTATCATTCTAAAAAGTCATATATAGACTCAAACAAATGTTCATTAAGTTATTTAACATTTGACATAATTTGGATAAAATGCAAGGGCCAGTCCATAGGGATCAGTCCAAAGGACCCGCCACAGGGACCCGTCAACAAGGACCCGTCCTCCGGGACCCGTAAAAAAAATGACTCCCTTCAAAAAGGACCCGTCCAAAGGGGGCTAGTCAACAGGGACCAGTCCAAAGGGTTACATCAACAGAGATCAATCAAAAGGGGTCATTCAACAGGGATCAATCAGTTAAGCTACGGCAGCCATTTTGGAACTTTTTGATCACACCTCGTAGTTTTAGATTAGATTGAGTTAAGCTACGACCGCCATCTTGGTACTTTATGATCACACCTCGTAGGTTTAGGTTAGGTTAGGTTAGGATAGGTTCAGTTAAGCTATGACCACTATTTTGAAAATTTTTTGATCGCACCTCGTAGGTTTAGGTTAAGTTAGGTTAGGTTAGGTTAAGTAAAGCTACGGCCGCCATTTTGAAACTTTTTGACCACACCTTGTAGGTTAAGTTAGGCTAGGCTAGGTTTGGTTAAGTCGCAGCCACTTTTTTGGAACTTTTTGATCACACCTCGTAGGTTAGGCTACGGCCGCCTTCTTGTTAGGTTAGGCTAAGCTTAGTTAAGCTATGGCCGCCATCTTGTGTGGAGGAATGTGGAGGCGAGCCTTGAACTGTCCAAAACACACTACTGCACAGTTTTTGTCCTAGGGTCCTGAAATTTTTTTGGGGGGTAGAGGGGGTAAAGACCTTTCATTTACGTTAAACAAACATTTTTGCAAAATTCTTAGTTTCCAAAATATAGACAATTTTGAAAATTGGACTTTTTTCGGAAAAATGAAAAAATGTTAAGTTTTGTTTTAACGTTAAATAACTTAAAGAACATTTGTTTGAGTCTATATATGACTTTTTAGAATGATACATTTTCAAAATATCGCCTACTTTCACAATTAAACATTTTGGGATTTTGTCCCAGAGATCTGGGACTTGGTTTGTGGGTAGAGGGGGTAAATTCCTGTCATTTATGTCAAATACACTTTTTGGTAAAATTCCTAGTTTCCAAAATATAGTCCATTTAAAAAATGTCAAAAATTCCATATTTTGTTCTAACGATTAAGGATATAAAAGCCATTGGTTGAGTCTATATATGACTTTATAGAATGATTAGTTTTCAAAAATATAGCCTACTTGGTTATGTGAAGAACAGCCCAAATTCATACACATAAACGGGAGAACAGCATCAGGCTTAAGGCCTGGACAAAATAACTACCTTAAGAGAAGCTTAGACTGAAAGGACTGGGCTGAGGAAATGCGGCCTGGTTCTTTCAATACCTTACTGAACATTGAGAGTAAATACAATATTTTTATTTATATGGTGAAACTCGCAAACTCATTAATAAATAAGATTTAATTAATAAATTAATTATGTTGGCCTGCCTGGGGCAATTGCAAATGTTCATTAATTTTAATTAGGTTGGCACAGCCATGTGCTATTAGACAAAAGTTCATTCTGCTTGATGCACACACAAATTTAATATATTCTTGCACTTGCTAGCAAAAACACTTAAAACGAAGATTATTAAAACAATAGTAAAAGGCACAAACTTATCTTTTAGTGGCGATGACTAGAAAGCATACTGACGGAGACTGCCGTGGCCAACACTTGATTTTTGGCAGTAAAATTTGAGATGTCCAGTATCAGGAAAATAACCTCGCCAGGCCGATCTTCTTCTTCACCAGCGTTGTACCTTGTATAACATCGTTAGGTTTGATGTTATTTCTTGAATGGCAAATAACATGGCGTTTATAACTGCGATTTGGCGCAGCTTCTTGCGGTTTGGAGTAAAGTGTAGAATGCACTTTCTCAGTGCAGAAGTTCTCTGCTGTTGCGGTGCATGGTAGTTTCAACCATGAAATGTAGCTTAGGCCTGAAGTTTAGAATGCCCCGGAGAAGGGCGGAAGGCACGAATGCCTATCGCAGGTTGAAGAAGGCCGAAGAAAGTTGAAGAAGGAATGTGGAAGGGGAGCAAAACGCCGCCACTTAAATAATAGCATCATAGAAGCGTCTGGAAGCCTACAGGCTGGCGGGCGATGATTGGCCAGATCAAGCTGTGACGTCCGTCAGGCAGGAAGGCAGCAAGCAAGGTGACACCCCTTTCAGTATGCGAGCGTATGCTGGAGGCGCATGACCTTAAACATGCTGAGGTAAGAGTCTTAGATGTATATAGAGAGAGTGAACACTAGTAATAGACAATATAATATTGACAGAAATGAATAAATACATATTGCTCGTTTGGTGGTCTCAAAAGCATTTGACCGACAAATGCAGCAGGAAAGAAAAACACACTATAAACATCACGAAAGTGATCATGCTCCGAGACCCCCGAAAGGAAACAATCAAAGAATCAGTTGAAAAAAACAACAATGAAGGAAGATGACACTAAGCCTCAACAGGCAAGATAGCAACCATAGAAATTGGTCTAGTATAGACACCTTTACTAGTGAGAACATCTACAACTCTCACATGCTTATCACGACCCAGATGGCAGTGAGTTACTCTACCAATATTCCATACGAGAGGGGGACTTGGATCTCGCAAAAGAACCATATCTCCCACTCGCACTTCAGGCTGGGAAAGCCGCCACTTCTCTCTTCTGTTAAGTGAGCTGAGATACTCCAGCTTCCAACGGAGCCAAAAAGAGTTTCGCAAAGATTCTAACTTTCTCCAGAAAATAGGTAACCCGAGATCACAGCGTCGACTCAGCAAAGGAGGCGTAGAAGCTAAATAACAGCCTATTAAAAAATGGCTAGGTGTTAACGGAAGAAGATCTTTAGGATCGTTAGACAAAGGCGTGAGTGGCCTAGAATTTACGATACCCTCAACCTGAATAATTAAAGAATTGAATTCCGCATAGGAAAGGATGGCTGAACCAAGGGTTTTCTTCAGCTGTCTCTTCGTGAGCTTTATGCAAGATTCCCATCGGCCACCATGATGGGGGGCGTAAGGGGGGAGTGAAATGCCATTTGAATCCCTTAGCATGAGAAAAATTAGAAAACTGTTCCTTAGCAGAAGGAGAGGTAAGTGCAGTTTTCCAAATATCAAAAGTACTTACAAAATTTTTTGCGTTATCTGAGAAAACCTCAGAGGGAACACCCCTTCTAGCGGCAAATCTAGAAAAGGCTGCTATAAAATAATGTACAATACCCAAGGGGTATGCACCCCTTAGAGATCATCCCCCCCATCATCTGTCTAAATCTCATAAAAGGCAACCCTTTAAAAGCCTACCCAATATCCATCAATACTATAAGGGCAGCTGGCTACTCCATAAAGCAGCTCAACCCTTGCGTAATTATGACACACAGCGACATACTACAAACTGGTTCAACTATGCCACAACGCGCTGACAGAACAGAGGCTAAAGGTATAAAAGGTGCCTTAAGTGGGTCACGAGAATCTCTCCATCACCAGTGCTTCGACGAGACAGCCGGAGGCTAACGACAGTGTCAACCGAGGTGAGTCAGTCAGTCAGTGTTCAGAATCCTACTTTTGTAACCTAACACCCACAGTTTGTACTCACATTATAACATCACAAGATCCCTTAAAAGGGACTAACAGTTACTCATTGCTGACCAATAAACACTTGGTCAGTCTCTTACACTTGCATTACTGATCTACACTCTTCTTCACGTCCCCACGTCCTTCCTTACTCCCGTCACGGTCAGACGTGACACACCGTAGTAATAACGCCAACTCAGACGTCCTTGTATTCCTCACAGCGGCTCGCGTGCTCAAAGGAAGCGCGTGCCGAACCGCTGACACTAGCAAGGTGATTATATAATAAGTAGCCGGCTGGGCGACTAGTACACCGACCCGCGTGCTAAGGCTACATCCCTTAAACCACATTTACAGTCTTTATAGGAACGCCCCCTAGTTCCTAGCACACCACAACACACTACACTGGTCAGCTTGCCCTGTCAAGGGGAGCTACCCTTATTTAGGCACAAACTCATAAATTAGTACAGCAACTCTCCCTTTTAGATCCACCCCCAAATAAGGGATCTAAAACACTGGTGGAGGCGGGGTCCTACGCATAGAGAAAAGGGACTCAACCAACGAGCCCTCGTAGGTAAAACGACCCCTTCCGTACCGCAAAAAGCCAAGCAAATAGTGAAAATTTTTTTTTCCCAGACAAGAAACACCATTTTTGCTCCAAACCAGCTACATAGGAGAAATTCTTAGTAAAACAACCCCAGTCAAAGTCATTTTTTTTTCTTTTCTCAACACACAAAGGACGATGTATGCGCCCGCACGAAAGGCCATGCTGAGGAACATCCATTGGGAGCGTTCAGAGGAAAAACTCAAGAACCACTCGAACGACATCTCTGTAGACGCATTAGCGCAGCAATTTGCGAAAACGTCTCTCTCAGCACGTACCGCAACACAAGGGCGGGAGTCTACCATGGCCACAGGCCGAAAGACGGATAGACCACCCTCCAGTACAATGCGGGGACACACACACACATGCCACCAATTCCCGGAACCGGCCTGAAAACCTGACAAAACAGCGAACTGGCGAAGACGGGGACATGTCCCTCCCACACCAACACAGAGAACAACGGGGTTACCTACCCCGACACCACGTCAAACAACAGACGAACAAACAACCGGGGGGAACAAGGGAAGACACAGGAGGGAAGAGCGAGCGAGAGCCTACAGACAAACACATTACCGGGACTATAGAGACCCAACTAGACCGACAGAAGGAGCACATGCTCCGGTAAGGGATGAAACCCGCAATCGTCGGCAAAACGAACATGACATTTGGACATCCACGCTACAACATCACGATAGGGCATATAGGTACACTAGGCACACGGACCTGACTAGGCATGCAATGGCTAATTCAGCGCCAGGACCACGAGTGCAAGTGCAGACGTGGACGCATACCGAGACTCACACCCGGTACACGTACAGGACCACACACAGTTGGTAGGGCCATCAGCCCAGCCGAGAGAGGACATAAGCGTGGATACGCTGACTCGACAATTTGCGAGGATGTCCCTCTCGCCACGTACTGCCACAGAATGGAAGGAGTTCGCCGTGGCCACAGTCAAGAAGACGGCCAGGTTAGGCTCCAACTTACTACAAAATAAACCTAACACAAACACACGTCCTTCAGCTCCGGATCGGAAGGCAATTTTGCCAAGCCGAGGGGAAGAGCCTAGAACAATCCCCTCGGACCGGATGAACGAGAGGGAGTTGAAGCCAGGACCTTCAATCACACATAATACGACAGAGGGACAACAGGAGGTAACCTCGTCATGGGCTGACGACGTAGAGCCTGACCTACCACATATAAAGCCTACATACACTCACACAGATAGGCTAACACAGTGGCAGGAGTCTGCCGTGGCCACGGGCCAGAAAGCAGACAGGCTACACGACACCACATTGGCAGGACAAAAACAGGCACTTAAGCGGCCCTCACCGCCAGTTCAAAGGGCAAATTTGCCAGAACGGAGGCGAACACCGGCATTAGTCCCTCAGGATGCACGGTACACGCACATACAGATTAAACAGGCATTACCATACAATACACGGGGATTAGGAAAGGTATTATTACCCACCCCACAAAACCTCGCAGTCAAACATACATACACTCCCGCAAAATCTGCTAAGATAGCGCCAAGCGCAATAACGCCCTTAAATACAGGTACACTTAGACCTAGAAACACGCGCTACGGTGGAAGTAGGGCAAGGCTTACTTTGCTAGAAATTCCGCCGGAAAACAGCAAAGAAACACCTCAATGGATTTCAGAGGCCTATAATATCGTAACAGGGCAAAACCCTTCACCTTTCTGAGCACTGAAGCTCGAAAGACGATAACGACTTTCACCAAGGCCAGAGAAATAAACTAACATCGCTAACACCAAAATTATAGGCCACATAAGTTCTTTCACACGGGGGCGATAGGAAAATGGTCCAACAAGTACATAATCAACATGAGATCGCATATTTTTCTTTCTTATTTTATGTATATACAGTGCAATATAGCCAAATTAGAGGGAACAATTCTAAATCCTTCCGGTTTTTTTTTTTCAACCATGGCATTTTCCTCTCAGGCCATCAATGGTTATTGGGCGAAGTGATTAACGCCATAACGTAAAGTCTCTAATATGCTAAGCCAAGTGGAAGCCAAGCAGGCTTCAGGCCGGAAAGAGATATTTTGAACACAACTTAGGCATAAAATCACAGCATAAAGCTTAAGTGAGTCTTTCTAAGTAGAAATGACTAAACGTTCTATGTTAGGGTTCCACAGTTTGATAGATTCTCCTGTTGCGGGCGAAAGCCGTAAGTGTGGCAAGAATTAAGAATCTCAAACTAGTTTCAAAAAAAAAAATTTTTGGGAGGTGTGCTTTAACCAACTAAAAAGCCCAATTGCACACCGGGATGAGACACTGTCATTTTGGTGAGTTACAATTACTTTGATAGGCAGGTTTGACTCCCACAGGGCACTGGCTTTGCTCGTGACGTGGATACAAGGGTATCAGTTACGTCTGGCAATGGCCTTCCTAAGGTGTACTAGACAGTGTCGGTAGATTCCCCTGAGACGTAACCAGATTACGGTAGTACTCACGTTACCAAATTGGTAAATACTACACTCAGGTCCCAATCACCATTTTTTTTTCAAAAACATAGTGCTCACGACATAATTTTTAGAGACTAACGCCACCTACTATTATTTTCTTTCAATGTGCTCTCTTAATGCAGAGCGGGGCATAAATAATTTTTTTTTTTTGTTTCACACAGTTAGCCCAAGAAAGAAAAATGGCCAAATAAACTATATATATATTTTATACATAGGTATACATAACACAACACTCGGGGACACAAGTGTAGTCAATGGAAGGTTCTTTTGCAGACGGCCAATGCATATGAGATTTCCGAAGTGAAATGCCATGGCCTGTGGTTTGGATTCCAAGTAAAACGGAAATCCCGTGGCACATGATCTCTAGAAATGGTCACGTTAAACCACAAAATTCCCCTCTTGCCTTTTTATAATGCGAAGAGCACTAACAGAAAAGCAGGCTGATTAAGAACACATGTTCGGATACACAGCGTTATCGGAACAAATAAACAAGCGAGCGCGCAAGACATTGCAACCCGACACCCTCATACTCAGCAGTAAAGCAGACCTCAGTGATAAACTGCGAGCCTTACAGACGACAGTTCCCAAAGCACACTGCACGGAATCATTCATAGCCAACCTAAGAACCCTATATCTTCAAAATTTACACTACGAGGAGAGGGCAAAAATAAGCAAACTCCTCGCAGGAAGGTATACTAGGGGTTGCGCATAGAAAAACACACAGCCCATTTGCCATAGTGTAGGCGGCACAGAAATGGCCACCAAATCTTTACAGACAACCGGCTTCGAACCCATGTCCACACACAAAAACCTCGTACCGAAAACTAACTAAACAACGGTATTTTCGGTACGAGAAACACAAACAAAATACAGGCAGAATGCCCGCAGAACATGAACAACGCAGACATATAACACAGAGAATTACATAGAACACGGGTTCGAACCCCAGAGAAAATTGCACGCCAGGGAAAAACAAGCAGACGGCCTTCCAATCACACCAAAATTGGCCCATATAACGGCTTAGACAGATAATACTACATTCCTGCGGCCAAATGACAGGCATAAAATTCCAGAAATACACTTGACAGGGAAAATGGACTTTCCAGACAGAGACATATAAATTTCGTAAGACAACGGTCTTACGGAATAATGGCCACACAACGGCAATAGTAGCAGGGCGGATTACCACATCGGGCCGCCAGGAATTTAACACAATGACCACACTGGCATACGTGCAGAAAAACACGCAACAGTGGTTAACCTACATAAAATCCCGGCCTGAAGTTACACACACAAACTGATGACTTGCAGACTTAGCCACTTTGCAACACTGTCGATGACAAAACGCGATTGTGTAGTGGCAGTGACCATGAATAAACAAATGCAGAACAATCATAACACTATACATTTTTCAACACTGCGAAAGCATTTATCAACAAGCAGACGTCACAGACCAAAACTTGTCGCAGGCCCAGAGTAGCACGTTCGTAAAGACGTTGGCAGGCCACGGGCGCTGCCTACCCATACACAATATACACAGTAGGACTTGGCCCTACAGCAGACCAGGCGTCCGCGTGGTGTAGCGGAGCGTAGTCACACACACACACACAAACGCGCTCACCAATCAGGGGCGAACATAGGGACTTTGAGGAAACGGGACCTCCCCTTAACAACTTCTTTTTGCGACCCTAGTCCCGAAACAAATCATTCCAGGCGACTAGGACTTAGCCCTATAACGGACCAGAGTAGGTCGTGAAGCTTCGCTATCCCAAAGCGCGGATAGAAAACCAACATGGACCAAGGGAGGATGACAAGAGAACATGCTAACAGCGTCCCACTCTACTCCCTTCCCATAACCTTTTCACGTCCAAACATAAACAACGCAGACACATGAACACAACCAGAACAGATACACTACACTACAAAGTATACATAAGGGTTGGTAAACTTCATGTGTTTACAGAAAGGGCATGCTACGCCTTGAGCCCCACCGCTATCACCTGAATGAGAGGGGTGCATCGGCCAACACCAACTAAGCGTAATGCACATCTCCATATGAGAGATGAGGCCATAAGTAATAAATACTAACCATTTTTTTTTAAATTTAAATCATCCCGCATGAGAGGGAAATATATTAGTATTATGCCTCAACCTACACCTATCCATACATGAGTGCAAACGCCTCATATCCAGACGCATGCATGTATATCCCATCCATTCACCAGGGGATATTGATATCAGACCGGCATGGATTTTTATTTTATTTTTTGCAACCCCGGGAATTACCTGCCCCGTTCCACTCACTGTAGGAGCATCCCAGCACAAAAACCGGTTCCAGGCCGCCACTAACGCGGAATTCGGAAGTGCGCAACCTCCTCCTACCCTGCTTTAACCCACTCTACAGATAACTACCCCCAGATCACAATAACAGGGTACCTGACGCCACAGACCCTACTAACACCTCCATCAAGGTTAAAAAAGAGCATTATCGCTGGAGAAGCTGATATAGCACAGGTAGCCTAAAGTAGTCTACGTATGTAGAGGTTTTACCAGCCCACCACACTGGAAGTATTTTACATTTGACACTTTTTACACAGGTTACACCTATATTTAAAAAAAAAGGGAATCTGAAACACCCTGGCTGATGATACCGGCGTTAGCCAAAGGTCAAAAGCACAACACTAGGGGCAGAACTGGGGTAGGTAATGACAACCCTTACCCCAGTTGGCTCATCAAATTACTGACGACTAGACCAAATAGACGAACCACGTAAGGTCAAAGCATTCGCGGCCTGGTCGGGCAAGCTCTGGAATCCTAGGTGCGCATAAACCGCCCCTGGGAGGAAGGGATGCTAAACCCACTTTGAGCCACGGTCGTCGAAGCCAAGACCTGCAGGGAGACTTTCTGAGAATGGCGGGAGAAATAGCTCACTCAGCGCCGGCCTCGGGAACTATCCCTAGAGACGACCCCATTATGACTAGACTGCTAGTTAAGTTTAAATTTAGGTAGGCACGGCTTCCATAGCGGGAAGCAAAACTCCTGTGCGTTGGAGCAAAACACACTACGGCGGCCCATAGAGGCAACTTTATATATCAATGCGAAAATGCATACTACGGCGGCCCATAGAGGCAACTTTATATATCAATGCGAAAATGCATACTACGGCGGCCCATAGAGGCAAATTTGTATATCAATGCGAAAATGCATACTACGGCGGCCCATAGAGGCAAATTTATATATCAATGCGGAAATGCATACTACGGCGGCCCATAGAGGCAAATATCACTGCGAAAGCAGATTGCGACGGCCGATTAAGGCGGAGACAATATTATGCCATTGGACCACACTGTCCAATGCCCACATAAATGACGACGCATCGGGCAGTCAGAGTGCATTAAGAGATGGGGCATTGCGCGCCCCTCACAGGAGCCAAGTGGGCGGCTCACCTACGACTAATCGGAACGGCAAAACGAGCACGACAAGGAAGTTACAGCGGGCGGAACGGTTAGCTTAGTGGCACCGTAAGCCGCCCGCGGATAGATTAATCCTAGTAATAGACGTCGACACTAGACTTAAGGGGACGGAATCTAGCGACCCTAGAGACAACCGGTGTTTCTGGGGCTCGTGCGGGTGGTGATCTGGGGATTTAATTGCCCCAGGCGATCGTCCTAGGCCAAATTTAGTTATAGACGGTTGCATTTGACACGCAACCTAGGATTAAGCAAATTTAATGAACACTGTTGCAATTCAGCACAGCATCTTTCGGCAATAGATTAAGGCAACCCTCTCGGCTTAGATGTAGTTTTTTTTATATATACCATAAGTAGAATAAGTAGTATAAGAGAACGCCGTTCGGCGCCTGATGACCCACAAATCCGTCATCAGGGTAAGTCCGATAACTCATGATAAGTTATTATAATGTAGCATAGTCTTACATTTAAGACAATTTTTTTTCATACATATATTGAGGTAAAATTTCGGCGCCTGGCGGCCCAAATTCGTTGCCAGGGTAAGCCCAATACTACAACACATTAGGAAATGACGTCACGGCACCATATAGGGTAAGCCCGGCCATATATTGAGTAATAATAACCATGCCATTCTTTTCACAGGTAACAAGGGGCTTCAGACTGTGGCAACGCTGACACAGGAAGCGGCATATGGAATAGGGAATTTCAATGTTTTGTTAACCTCTCCATTTTTTTTTTGCAGGCATTGTCACCTAGAATATGACACGTGTAATTCTGATTTTGCTGCCAGATAGCAGCAACATGCTATTTAATGCCCCCTTATTGTAGTATTATACCTGTGCATACTAACCTCCATTTAACATTCATTCTCACTTACACACTCACTACATTTTTTTTTACAGCTACACGTCAATAATCTGCACAGCGGGAATGATGCCTGTGGGGCATCAAGCTTGCTGGCAGATCTGCATAAAACAAAAACACTTGAAGCGTCAAAATGCGACGCAGCTTACGGCGATGAGGGCGCAACCGGCATGTGGCGGCGACCCTCATGGCCAAGTGTGCAAGCATTCACCCACAGAGGATGCTTCACAGACTAGGTATTAAGAATACACTGCAAGCGGTACGACCACTCAAACCGTGCCAAGAGGTGGCCGTATAGGATCAGCCGTGATACGGCAAGCGTACGTACAAACAGGTAGCGTGCACGCGAGGATCCAAATAAAAACTAGAATTATAAGGGTTTAGCGCGCTTAAGTAGACATAAGGTCATTGTAGTTCATAATTTTAAAGAGTAAACTACATACATATTCATGCGCCCACGGGCAATTATTCCAATTGAAATTCCTAAATGTCAGCATCGCAACATGATACATTAAACTCTATATATATTTTTGTCTGTTTATCAAGTTCACGTGTACACGATGTCTATATTTTTGTTTTGTTTTGTTTCGTTTGCTAAGGTAACACGTAACCAATGTCTGTGAATTGTTTTCTTTCATTTTTCTCTCTTCTAACTTCCCCATTTGTCAGGGTGTTCCGTTTTTCCCACACAAATAAATACTTTTGAATATTTCCTTTAAATTATACCCTGGAACACCCATTTTTTTCTATTCTCTCCTATCTTCTTTATTGCAGGGAGCACTTTTTCCCCAAGATAGGGCGGACGACGCAATCATCCGTTCGGCCCTGGGTTTTTCCTCCCTGCACAACTATGTAACCATGTATAACCATGTTTTTTTCTTTTTTATGCCGACAACGGCAATGGCGATTGTGCCTCAATAGCAATTATTTTCTTTATTCAACAATGTTAATGCACATTTCACCATGCAATGTAAAATTTATATACATATATATCTATGTACACCCCATAACCCTCCCCTCTGAACACGGGCTGACCGCACACCTACACTTCTGCACGACGACACCCGTTCCATACGACGACGCTTACGACGCCACCACCAGAAGAGACGAGGGGGATTCAAAAACTACTACGACAACATCCCAACCCCAAGTGCCCTTCCCGGTCGCGAGGACGCGACCAAATGGAGGAAGAGGCTTGTACAATACCCAAGGGGTATGCACCCCTTAGAGATCATCCCCCCCATCATCTGTCTAAATCTCATAAAAGGCAACCCTTTAAAAGCCTACCCAATATCCATCAATACTATAAGGGCAGCTGGCTACTCCATAAAGCAGCTCAACCCTTGCGTAATTATGACACACAGCGACATACTACAAACTGGTTCAACTATGCCACAACGCGCTGACAGAACAGAGGCTAAAGGTATAAAAGGTGCCTTAAGTGGGTCACGAGAATCTCTCCATCACCAGTGCTTCGACGAGACAGCCGGAGGCTAACGACAGTGTCAACCGAGGTGAGTCAGTCAGTCAGTGTTCAGAATCCTACTTTTGTAACCTAACACCCACAGTTTGTACTCACATTATAACATCACAAGATCCCTTAAAAGGGACTAACAGTTACTCATTGCTGACCAATAAACACTTGGTCAGTCTCTTACACTTGCATTACTGATCTACACTCTTCTTCACGTCCCCACGTCCTTCCTTACTCCCGTCACGGTCAGACGTGACACACCGTAGTAATAACGCCAACTCAGACGTCCTTGTATTCCTCACAGCGGCTCGCGTGCTCAAAGGAAGCGCGTGCCGAACCGCTGACACTAGCAAGGTGATTATATAATAAGTAGCCGGCTGGGCGACTAGTACACCGACCCGCGTGCTAAGGCTACATCCCTTAAACCACATTTACAGTCTTTATAGGAACGCCCCCTAGTTCCTAGCACACCACAACACACTACACTGGTCAGCTTGCCCTGTCAAGGGGAGCTACCCTTATTTAGGCACAAACTCATAAATTAGTACAGCAACTCTCCCTTTTAGATCCACCCCCAAATAAGGGATCTAAAACAATAAGGAGTAGAAGCACTTGTAACCAACTCAAGGTGAATGGCTCCTGTCACCATGCACACAAATAAAGAAATATAAAGTTTACCTAACAACTTTCGCTTAGATGAAGGGGAATTAACTTGATAGGCATAAGGACCAGCATAATCGATACCCGTAAGGGCGAAAGGCTTACTAGGTTCGGAACGAAAATATGGTAAGTTTCCCATAATTTGCGTGATTGGCTGGGGCTTGGACTTGAAACAAGGTATACATTTCCGAATAACAGAAGAAACTTCATGAACACCGTTAATGAGCCAATATTGCTCGCGAATTAAGCAAAGCAAGGTGCGGGTGCCAGCGTGCAAATTCTGATAATGAAATTTCTTTACGATGAGAGTAGTAATAGGATGTCTAGAAGGGAGAATAATGGGATGTTTTTTCTCATCTGAGTAACTAGAATTTTCTAGCCTGCCCCCCACCCTTATTAATCCATCTTGGTCCAAAAAAAGGGGTGAGAGGTAACAGCCTACTAGACTTTGGCAGAGCTTTTTTGCTTAAAAGCGTCTGATACTCAAGAAAGAATACTTCTTGTTGCATAAGAAACAAGATTCTACGAGTAGCAAATTCCAATTCCATTTTAGTGAGAAAGGGTTGCGGTTTCACAGGCTGATCAAGAACAAGAAATTTCCATCGAAATAAATATGCTACCACACGAATTAATTTATTAAATGAAGAGTAACGCTGAAAAAGACTAGTAGCAATAGAAGTTAGAAAAAGGGAAGCGGTAACAATGCGAGCATCAGGAACATCTTCTGCGAGCAGATCAGATGAACGAGGCCAACAAGAAAAATCCTGACTGAGCCACGCCGGACCATTCCAGTATAGTTTGAGAGAAATTAATTTCTTGGGCAAGCAGCCACGTGAAATTATATCAGCGGGGTTTTCTTTCCCCGGAACATGATTCCATTGGTCAAAATGAGACAACTCTTGTATTTTAGAAACGCGATTAGCCACAAAAGTGGTCCAATGCGAAGAAGGTTTTGAAAGCCAAGCTAACACGATGGAAGAATCACTCCAAAACCATGTGCTCGAAAATTTCAAATTTAAACTGATTTTTAATTTACTGGCTAATTCCACAGCCATTACAGCAGAACATAATTCCAATCTAGGCAAAGATATGGATTTGAGTGGGGCTACCTTTGATTTTGAACAAATTAAATTGGAAAATCCGGGTAAAGTATTGGAAGGGCAGCCTATTAAGTAGGCGCAGCAACCGTATGCCTTTTCAGAACTATCTGCAAATACGTGCAAATCGAAATACTGACATGAAAGGTCGGAAATTAAAGTGCGGGGAATAGAAATTTGAGAAAGATCTAACAAACTCTTGCGGTATTTCAACCACTCATCTAAAAGGGGGGAGGGTACCTTTTCATCCCAACCAATTTTCAATAACCAAAGTTTTTGTAAGAAAATTTTTGCAGTAATAACCACCGGAGCAATGTACTGCAAGGGATCAAAAACTCTTGCTATTTCCGATAATAATTGCCTTTCCGTTTGAGGGTGAAACTCAGATAAGTGTACTTGATATGAAAAGGTATCTGAAGCAGGAGACCAAAAAACACCCAAGGTGTTTCCTCAGTAGGAAGCGCAACACATTTGTCAACAGGAGTTACTTGTGAAAAGTTAGATAAAAATTCGGTTGAATTCGAGTTCCACTTATGAAGGGTAAACCCACCACCAGAAAGAAGAGAATTTAAATCTTCACAAACAAGAAGTGCTTCAGAGATACTAGGAAAAGAATACAGAAAATCATCTACATAGAATGCAGTTTTCAATACTTCAGAAGCAAGAGGATGAAAAAGATGACCATCTTGTTCGGCCAACATATGAAGAGATCGTATTGCGAGAAAAGCAGACGGCTTAAGACCGTATGTCACTGTTCTTAAACGAAATATTTTTATAGGTTTTGCATTGTCGTCTCGCCACAAAATTCTTTGCAAATCACGTTGTTCTGAATTTACTAGAATTTGCCTATACATTTGCTTAATGTCAGCAAGGACAGCAATGGGGAATAGACGAAAGTTAAGTAAAACTTAAGTAAGATCTGTCTGAATAGCGGGTCCAGAATGCAGAGTGTCATTGAGAGAAACACCATTAGCATCTGGAGATGACCCATTAAAAACCACTCTTATCTGTTCTCGGGTGGAAGAATTTTTCCAAACCGGATGATGATTAAGATATACTATTTCTTTAGGATTACTAATTTCTTCAGATTTTGGAACTACTTCCATGTGATTTGCTGATTCGTATTCTTCCATGAAGGAAGTATACTGAGTTTTTAAGAGAGCATCTTTTTTAAAGCGATTTTCAATTGCGAATAAAGCTTTAAGAGCTCTGGAATGTGATTCTGTAATAATAGGGGGGTTAGAAATGCGAGGAAGAGTAACCACGAATCTGCCTTCAGTAGTGCGAACAGTGGTTTCTACGTAGAATGTTTCACAGATCTCATTATTGCAAGAATGCGGTGAGGTGACTTGAATGTCCTCAATGTCCCAGAACTTAATTAATTCTTGATTTAAATCAGCACCAACAAAATAACAATGAGAAATCTCATTGCGGTATATTTGACCAGTGGCAATCCAACCAAAATCGGTTTTACGAAAGAAAACATCACGAGCAACTTTAACCTTTTCCGGATGTAAACATTGCCAAAAATGCTGGCACTTAAAAGAATTTCTACAGATGAAGCTCTGTTGAAATTCGGATCTGCAAGTTGCAAATGATGCGGAATATTCCAACCCTGGACTTGAAACGAAGTAATGGGAGTGTCATTACCTATGGAATTGATAATTAAAAAATCTAAATTTAAATGAATGCCGAGATTATTGGAATCTTTTACATCCACTTTAGCATAACTCAGAGATTGCGATTTAGAACCATTAATTCCTGTAACTTCTATAGAAGTAGGGCATATTTGTAGACCTAACTTGCGAACTAACGATTCACTGATAAAATTGATAGTTGCAGCATTATCCAACAATCCTCTTACAGAAACCCATTTTCCGTGAACATTCTTCACTAGAATTTGGACAGTGGACAATAAAACTTGAGTTTTACTGAACGAAACAGAGCTTTGAGTAAAAGACTGAGCGTTATCCGGCAAAGTCTCAGAATTAGATTTAGCGGATGAACTATTGGTTGCTGATGACCGCGATCTTTCATGTCTATGCAGGAGAGTATGATGCTTTGCTTTACAGTGAAAACATAACCGTTCAGAACGACAATTGCTTATCATATGTGTCCCTGATAGACAGTTAAAGCAGTGCTTGTGGGTCGTAATTAATTTGCGTCTTTCATCCACAGATAAAGATTTAAATTGAGCGCATTGGTACTAGTTATGTGGTTGTTGACGCACAACACAAGCTTGTACTTGATTGGGAGACCGAATATTGGTAGAAAAGGCATGTGACCTTAGTACTCTCTGAGTGGGGCTGATGACCTTACTATTAGAAGGAGGTTTAAAGGTGGAGCTACTCTTTTGGCTGGCTACAGAAGAGAGAATTTGGCATTTCGCCTTTAAGAATTTAATAATAGCTTCGTAGGTACACAATGAATGTTGCGACAGATCTGCTTCCCAATCTTTTAAAGTTTTAGTGTCTAATTTAGCAGAAATAAGATGAATCAAAAATAGATCCCAATAGTCAACTGGTTGCGCCAAATTTGCAAGCGCACGAATATGAAGTTCTGCAGCATCGATCAGATTACGAAGCGAGGCAAGATTATCAGCTTGAACAATAGGTAAATTGAATAAACCCTGTATGTGACGTTGAGATTTTAAACGAGTGTTCCCAAACCGATCTCTGAGAAGAGCCAAAGCTACTTCATAATTTAAATTTGTCAACGTAAGCTCTTGGATGAGTTTAAGTGCGTTGCCTTGCAATGACAAACGCAAATAATGAAACTTCTGTATTGAAGGAAGAGAATCGTTTTCGTGAATCAATGAATTGAATAATTCAAAATATGGTTCCCATGTAGTTTCATCTCCGGTAAATTTAGGTAATTCTATTTTCGGTAATATAACACGGGAAGGAAAAGAAGAAGATTCTGAAGGAGTTTTCTCCTGCTTTTCCTGCAATGTTTAACTTCTTAAAAGTTGCTTTGCGTCTGCGAACCCTTTATAATATAAATTTTCAACCTCACAGCGGTCACTTTGCTGGTCGGGATACTGTGTCTCAATATTACTTTGGATCTCATCATATTTCTCAAAGGCCTGTTCATAACCTTTCAGTCTTTGAGAAATTATGTCACTATTACGTTCTTTTTCCGTGAGCTCACATAGAAAAGTGCGAAAACGCGTTAACTTGCCTTTGACAGAAGCTCTGGCATTAATGAGTTTCTCGTCAATCGGCATTATGAAAGTTTGTTGTGTACTCACGACTATACTGTGAGCTGGTACACCTTGCTTCGGAAGAAGTTGACAGTCTGCCAGAAAAGAGAGTGCGGCTTCCGCTGCGGTGAAATGCGGGCCTGCTGTTTGTATCCCTTCTCTGTGCCAACCATATACACTCGAGCTGAAACTTTCGAAGTAGATTAGAAAACAAAATTTTTAAAATATTAACACACTCAATGTTCAGTATGGCATTTAAATTTTGAATTAGTTCCAACATTAATTAATTTGAAGATTTTGTTAAAGAGAATGTTTACAAGCATTCCCGGTTATCGGCATCAAATGTTTATGTGAAGAACAGCCCAAATTCATACACATAAACGGGAGAACAGCATCAGGCTTAAGGCCTGGACAAAATAACTACCTTAAGAGAAGCTTAGACTGAAAGGATTGGGCTGAGGAAATGCGGCCTGGTTCTTTCAATACCTTACTGAACATTGAGAGTAAATACAATATTTTTATTTATATGGTGAAACTCGCAAACACATTAATAAATAATATTTAATTAATAAATTAATTATGTTGGCGCGCCTGGGGCAATTGCAAATGTTCATTAATTTTAATTAGGTTGGCACAACCATGTGCTATTACACAAAAGTTCATTCTGCTTGATGCACACACAAATTTAATATATTCTTGCACTTGCTAGCAAAAACACTTAAAACGAAGATTATTAAAACAATAATAAAAGGCACAAACTTATCTTTTAGTGGCGATGACTAGAAAGCATACTGACGGAGACTGCCGTGGCCAACACTTGATTTTTGGCAGTAAAATTTGAGATGTCCAGCATCAGGAAAATAACCTCGCCAGGCCGACCTTCTTCTTCACCAGCGTTGTACCTTGTTTAACATCGTTAGGTTTGATGTTATTTCTTGAATGGCAAATAACATGGCGTTTATAACTGCGATTTGGCGCAGCTTCTTGCGGTTTGAAGTAAAGTGTAGAATGCACTTTCTCAGTGCAGAAGTTCTCTGCTGTTACGGTGCATGGTAGTTTCAACCATGAAATGTAGCTTAGGCCTGAAGTTTAGAATGCCCCGGAGAAGGGCGGAAGGCACGAATGCCTATCGCAGGTTGAAGAAGGCCGAAGAAAGTTGAAGAAGGAATGCGGATGGGGAGCAAAACGCCGCCACTTAAATAATAGCATCATAGAAGCGTCTGGAAGCCTACAGGCTGGCGGGCGATGATTGGCCAGAGCAAGCTGTGACGTCCGTCAGGCAGGAAGGCAGCAAGCAAGGTGACACCCCTTTCAGTATGCGAGCGTATGCTGAAGGCGCATGACCTTAAACATGCTGAGGTAAGAGTCTTAGATGTATATAGAGAGAGTGAACACTAGTAATAGACAATATAATATTGACAGAAATGAATAAATACATATCGCTCGTTCGGTGGTCTCCAAAGCATTTGACCGACAAATGCAGCACGAAAGAAAAACACACTATAAACATCAGGAAGGTGATCACTACTTTCCAAATATTTTTTAGAAAAATTTTAAAAAATATAATATTTTTCGACTAAGAATGGGATAAACGTAGGTGTTAGAGTTAACATATGACTATATATGATTTATTTTAGTTTAAACATATAGTCTACTTTCCCCATTCACCTTTTTTTTTTTGAAAAAAAAAATATAATGTTCCAGATGGTATATTGGCTTTCACGGCCGGTGAATTAAAACTCAGCAATTCTTCTAGGTTTGTGCCGTGTCTTGTGTGGGGTTTCGCCTAGGACACCAAGCTAGGCTCATCGGTGGGCTCTTGGTGTCCCCGCCCGGACCCCCACAGGAGTGACGAACTGCGCGACACCTCCCTTTATATAAGGTGCAACTGCACCACTTGACTACGAGAACTAAAAGCTCAAGCAGCCTTAACCTCCCTATGAAGGCTTCCAAAAAGATGGTATATTGGCTTTCACGGCCGGTGAATTAAAACTCAGCAATTCTTCTAGGTTTGTGCCGTGTCTTGTGTGGGGTTTCCTAGGCGAAACCCCACACAAGCCACGGCACAAACCTAGAAGAATTGCTGAGTTTTAATGTTCTTGACTTGGCATGGGATAGAGGTAAGAGTACGAGTTGAGAGTACCTTAGAGTACTTTAGATTTTTTTGAAAGTTTAGTGTGTTGTTGTTGCTTACTAACATGGCAGTAAGCATTATGTTGTGATAAAATGGACTGAAATACATTCCAAGACCAAGAGAAAAATCCACTAAATGCATTGACAAAGTAACTTGTTAAATAAGCCAACACAAAATGCCCACACATAAACTAACACATAAGCTAATTTGTAAAATGTTAAACACTTGCATGGTATTACATTTTAGGTAATGCATGTGAAACATGAACTCACTTGTCTGTTGTATGAAAAGGACTCGTCAACAATGACCTGTAAACAATGGACACTGCTTGCACATTTTTAATTACTACCCACCTCTCTCCACTCCTAATGCAAAATGAACATGTAAAACACAAATTGGAAAAATCCATGTTTCCATATTGACAAATAGAAAAAAAAACATTAAACTGAAATTTTAAAAACTGTTAATGGGAATTTGGTAAATTGATAAATGAAAAAAAATGGAAAATCCATGTTTCTATATCATGAAATTGAAAACCTTTAAACTGACATTTTAAGAACTGTAAATGGGAAATTGTGAAATTGATAAATGTGTAAACTGGTCATACTAAATATGAGGAAGAACTATTGGATATAGAAAACGAGCTTTGTCATGCTAAAATTATTGTGTAATGAATCCATGTAACCGCTTAAACTATTTCTTAACAATACATGTAATATTTTCTACCACTTTGCTACCACTTTTCTAGTTTGCTACCACTTTTCTACCACTTTGCTACCACTTTTCTGCCTCTTTGCTACCACTTTGCTACCACTTTTCTACCACGTTGTTACCACTTTTCTAGTTTGCTACCACTTTTCTACCACTTTGCTACCACTTTTCTGCCACTTTTCTACCACTTTTCTACCACTTTGCTACCACTTTTCTACCACTTTGTTACCAATTGTCTACCACTTGTCTACCACTTTGCTACCACATTTCTACCACTTTTCTACCACTTTGCTACCAATTGTCTACCACTTGTCTACCACTTTGCTACCACATTTCTACCACTTTTCTAACACTTTAAACTGTACATATTAAGTATAAAAGCCAACGCTAAATAATTCTATTACCAGAACAGATATAACCTTTGTAGTGTGCAAATCATATTAACAGGTTAGTTGTAAAATGTTAAACACTTGCATGGTATTACATTTTAGGTAATGCATGCGAAACATGAACTCACTTTTCTGTTGTATGAAAAGGACTCGTCAACAATGACCTGTCAACAATGGACACTGCTTGCACATTTTTAATTACTACCCACCTCTCTCCACTCCTAATGCAAAATGAACATGTAAAACACAAATTGGAAAAATCCATGTTTCCATATTAACAAATAGAAAAAAACAACATTAAACTGAAATTTTAAAAACTGTAAATGGGAATTTGGTAAATTGATAAATGTGAAAACAACAAATTGGAAAATCCATGTTTGAATATCATGAAATTGAAAAACTTTAAACTGACATTTTAAGATCTGAAAATGGGAAATTGTGAAATTAATAAATGTGTAAACAACAAAATGCAAAATCCATGTTTTCCATACTATCAAATTTAAAAAAAAATAAAACTGACATTTAACAAAAACTGAAAATGGTAAATTGGAAAATTGGCATATGTGTAAACATCAAAAATGAAAAAAAAAAATCCAGTGGGGGGGATAGTGATCATGTTGTACAGTAACCTATAAGAATAGCATAAGGATAGTTGCATGACATGTAAAACACAAATTGTAAAAAATCCATGTTTCCATATTAACAAATAGAACAAAAAACACTAAACTGAAATTTAAAAAACTGTAAATGTGAATTTGGTAAATTGACAAATGTGAAAACAACAAATTGGAAAATCCATGTTTCTATATCATGAAATTGAAAAACTTTAAACTGACATTTTAAGAACTGAAAATGGGAAATTGTGATATTAATAAATGTGTAAACAACAAAAAGCAAAAATCCATGTGTTCCATATTATGAAATTGAAAAAACTAAAAACTGACATTAAAAAAACTGAAAATGGGAAATTGGAAAATTGACATATGTGTAAACAACAAAATGAAAAAAAAATCCGTTTGGGTAGTGATCATGTTGTACCTGTAAGACTAGCATAAGGATAGTTGCATGTACCTTATATGCTTTGGGTATGTGCATTAGCCTTTGGATTAGCTTAAGTTAGGTTCGGTAAAGTTAGGTTTAATGAGGTTAGGTATGTGACCTTGTTCTTTACTCTTTTAGGAAAATGTAAAAAAGTAAAATCTAAAAATCAAAAAAATCTTAAATTTAAAATGTAAAATCTAAAATCTTTAAATGAGGTTTCTGCTGGTTATGACAACACGTTTATGATTTAGTCAATGTTGATGTGTGGTATTCAATTACTGCTGACTTTGCATAATCATCACCCATTGTCTTGATCAACACCTTGGGTTTCAAATTACTGCAGCGTTAGTCGTAGCAATAGAACTGTGTGCTCTCTGCCATGTCTGTAATATTACACAGGAAATAACAAGACGTCTTACTGTACATACCATCTCCTCAGTTTTAACATCTTAAGAACAAGTATTATTCTCTTTCAACTACAAATGACTCGTTAGAACACATCCATCCACCAAGTTAGATCCCTTGACCTGCTCTCAAATGGCATGTGCCTCGTTTACTAGGGTGTGTGCATTAGCCCTAACCTAACGTTACGTACGAACTAAACAGAATGTGACTTGTTAGCTCTTATTGTGCACGTGCACAGGTGAACACTTGCGTGTTAGGTCATATTACACATGCACCTGCATTTTCTCACGTAAGTGCATTTCTCTGTTCCACAAGATACAAATTTGATTGCTGGATTGTATCCTGCACTGTTTATGCGATATAGCTTTGCCAGGTAGTTCTCTACATATAGCAATTTTACCACTGCTCTACCTAAGCCTTTTGCTCTTTTGGCTTTCTTACAGTCGAGTGTATGATAGACAGCATTAACTGTATATCAAAGCCAGTTCACCTTTGTATTTGTAATCCAAGTAATAATTTGAAAAGTCACAAATGTAATCAGTTTTAAACGTTATCTCTGTTTTGTTTTGTTTAGTATGTTTATGACATGCATATTAACCTGAAATCGAACCCTCTGGTGAAAAGGCTAACAGCTTAACCACTGCACCACCATGCCCTTGTTTCTTAGTTCGACTCGTTCTAGGCCTCAGACCTGGAAATCGAGTTAAGACTACCAATACAAGAGCTAAAAGTGCTTACCACTGCAACACAAAAAATAAATAAATAAATAAATAAATGGATAACTGGTAACATTAGACAACCGGAAATGATTATATTTCTGTTAGCAATGCGTTTCGTCATCAGCCTACTGTCTGAGCACTGACAGCAACACAGTTTAGTTTAGAACAAGCGAGTGTGTGTGTGTGTATTGATTATTAGCCTCAAGTATTTAAAGCTTGTTGTGTGTGGCGATCATTTTGTCTCGGTAACCACTGAGCATTTTTGTGTTTTAGCTATCCTCTTTAACCAATCAAATAAAGATAGTCTACTCTTAATTCTTGATAAATCAGAGTTTGCGTACACCGTTTCTCATTTATTAACCCATACCTGCAACCTATACTCTCTCTATACTGCAGTTTGATCTGAAAACAAGTTTCAATGGTAAAAGACTTGTCAGTCACCATATATGTAGCCTACACTAATTCTTTCTCTACCTAGCTATGTTTCATCTCACATGGTAAACATCTCACATGTTCGTACCCGATTATTAGTTTTTAAAATCTCAGGTCAATGACCTTGATGTATTGGGTATTTTTGGTAAATGCATTGGCCATGGGAAAGGGTTGACCATTCTAAATCCTATGACACCTCACATGTTAATATTCAATTATTAGTTTATAAAATCTTAGGTCAATGACCTTGCTGTTTTGAATCTTTTGGGTAAATTCGTTGGTCATGGAAAAGGGTTGACCATCCTGAGTCCCATGACACCTCACTTGACCCTCTCTGATTATTAGTTATCGAGATATTAATAACAGTGTAGTTAGGCCCTTTTAACAAAAAAAATAATACATTCAAAAACAAAATGTCACCTCAAGTCCAACGACCTCTAATACAAGTCCCATAGCCTTATTGGTTCATGAGATGTTAAAAAGCTAATTACCTATTAGTTTTGGATCTTTTGGTAATTTAAAAAAAATAACTCATCTATAAATCTGTATTCAAAAAGCCCGCCCTCTTACAATAAAAACCAAGTGCACATGTGTAAAAACAAAAAAAACATGTTAATTCATACTAGCGATCGGCTCTTTGCTTGCGTATCATGTGGAACAACGTTTAATTTCATTATAGCATTAGGGGTCATGAGCCAGTCAAATGGAACCGGTCTAAAGGGATTAGTCAAAAAGGACTCCGTCAACAAGGACCCGTCCACAGGGGCTCGTCAACAAGGACCCGTCAACAAGGACCCGTCAACAATGACCCGTCAACAGGGACCCGTCCACAGGGACTCGTCCACAAGGACCCGTCCTCAGGGGCCTGCGTGTGCGTGCGGGGGAACATACGATTACATCAGCAAATCATCTCATCTAGTTTCAAATTTAGCCACTACGGCGCGTGCAACACACAGGAAGTGCGTGGGAACATACGATTACGTCAGCGAAACACGAACTCACTTGTCTGTTGTATGAGCATCAGTTTAGTAGTGGCATCAAGCAGCAAAATACGTTTACTTACACACAATCCATCATTATGGTAAGCCTTTTTTTCTTATCATTATGGAAATCTCATTATTAGAATAAAATGTTATGGTGGTTCTGGTCACTTATAGCTAAACTGTAATAGATATGATTTTTTTGTTTCTTTATAGCCTACTACAATAAATATTCACAATGCTATGGGGGTAGAACTGTTGATTAGAGAGAAAAAAGCTCACTGAATTACCAATGCATACTCTTTTCCGTATCATTAACATTCATAAATTGGACACAATGTATGGTGAACTTGTATTATGTGTTAGTGAAAATTATCAGACATTCCTTTCTACACGTTTTAATGATATATGTCAGAAAAGTGTGCTCGAGGATCTAAATCGAAGTGGACATTCTCTATATCTAATTTATGAGGGTAAAAGAAACAATAAATATATTGTACCTTTTGACTTTGAAGTTAAGTTAGGTTAGGTTAGGTTAGGTAAGGTAAGGTGGGATCTGGTTAGGTTAGGTAAGGTTAGGTTAGGTTAGGTTAGGTGAAGTTGGGTTAGGCATAATGGCAGCGGTATGAATCAAAAGCCAGCTCCTGTCAGTTTTGCCTCACAAGGTTGAGTGTACCCCATTCCAACCCTCAGCCTAGAATTTAAAATCTTGACAGACCCAGGACTCGAACCCGAGCCTCCACAGTAACAGCCAAGAATGCTAACCACTACACCATAAAGTGGGGCAATATAAGGCTGGTCTTGATTGTACATGAACAATCAATAATTGCCTAATAATAATAGTAATAATAATAATAAATAATAATAATAATAATAAATATTCCATTTAGCAACTACATAGCAGACCTCTCCTGGGTTCTATTACATGCCAACATCGTATGACATGCGTGTCTTAATTTTGCCGCCTTTCAAAAATCACTTACCACGACCAAGAGCGAACCTGCAAGCTTGGGGTTGGTAGTCCGACACAATAACCACTCACCCACCGTGGCAAAACTATCAATCAATAATTACCTAATAAAATTATTAATAATAATAATAATAATAATAATAATAATAATAATAATAATAAATAATAAATATTCCATTTAGCGACTACACGGTCGAACTCCCCCTGTGACATTATTCACGGTTTCAGAGTGTGGCGGCCATCTTGCCCATTAGCCCCTGTGCCAGCTCTGAATGACCTCTCCATAAGAATAACATAGGGCTTGTTGCGCGCGGCGGCCATCTTGCCCATTAGCCCCTGTGCCAGCTTCGGCCTATATATCCTACTACAATTATTTGGTGTTTGTTGATCTAGGGACTTTACGACATCGCGGACATGTAGCCCGTGTACTTGGGTGTGTGTAGGTGTGGGGTGGAGAATTTTTCTGATAACCTGTGTTATTGTGATGGCTGTATTAGTGTGTATATTTGTAATTCAGATGAGTATTGGGAAGGAGGCGGCCGTGGCCTTGTATTAGGAACCATCCCAAGTAGAAGTGGGAAACCACGGAAAACCTCTTCCAGGATGGCTGAGATCGGAATCGAACTCTTCTCTTCTCAGTTTTGCCTCACGAGGCTGAGTGTACCACGTCCCAGCTCTCTGACCAAAGTTATCATTTCTTGACAGAGCCGGGAATCGATCCCGGAACACCAAGATTGCTAGCCGCTACACCACGAGATGGTCCCACAATATACTGTATGATCTAGAAACAGCACGTGTTTAACAAATGCCTAAAACTATAATGTTTACGGGAGATAATTCGTTACCCACTCGCCACAGTGACCTTGGATATCTGTAATAGCGAAGAGAATAGGTCCCATAGAACAGGCTTTCGCGAGACACAGGTAAATGTACGGAATCTCAAGTATATTATTCAAGGCTTGACAATTGCACTAGTCGGAGTATAAGATGGAATATATGCTGTAGAACATAACTTTAAAGCAGAGTGCTGATTTCATATTTCGTTTATGTGTAAGAAACTGAAATTGCTTGTGCTTTTTTTTAAAATGGCCCATGGAAATAATCTACTGTATATTTAATTCCTAGAAATCAGAGAAACAAAATTCTACTGGAAATGGTTGTAATTAAGTAATAGCATTTTGGCTTTGCAGTAGGCCTCCTAGGCATGTGTGCTAGGAACATGAAGCCTAAGGAAATTGGGGAGGACGGTGGGCAAAATAATTATTACAGTTCCCAACTGCTTACTTTAGGTAACCGCTCAGTTTGTTTAATAATATCAGCCAAAAGAAGCATGTAGCAAATTATATTAAAAAACTACACCGATCCCTTCGATAAAAGGAAACCAAATATTGTTTATCATTAACATGATAAGATAGTAATTTAGATAAACTAAACAACCCAGATAATCTAAATGAACACACATTCTTGGAGAGTTCACCTCTATTCGCTCCATTAGGCAACAATCCCGTCAACAAAAGGGTAACAACATAACGAAAGAAGCCTGGCAATGAACACAAAAAGGGGGGGGGGGGGCATGGGAATAATGCTAAGCAGGAAGAATGTACATTGTACCTTATTCTTAATAAACCAAGGTCTAAATTAGGCAGATCTTAAGGAGTTCAAGAACACCCATATAGGCCTGGTGCGCTTAAATATAACTCATTAGTTTATGCGAGGCGGGGAAGAAATTGGTAGTTAATAGGTGAGATCGTCCTTCTCAATAGGGATGTATAGAACTAGCACCGATAGAGCGCACTGCTGTTGTACTGGGTAAGCGCAAGGCGCTCTTCATTTGTCTCCTATGTTCTCATGCCGCTAATATTCACGAATTTCAGTTGTTTAATTGTTATTTTCGTAACTATGCCGAGCTATTGCAGTGTTCCTCTTTGCAAAAATCAGGGAAGCCCGTTTTCGTTTCACCAATTTCCACAAAATAAAGAAATGAGGAAGAAATTGTCACATGCTTTTAGAAGGAAACATTTCGGTGAGAAAAATCTAACCGAATATATTAAAGTGTGTTTCCATCATTTACAACCCGATGACTTCACGAAAACTGTGTTGGATAAGTGTGACTTACAATGGAAAATAATTCCTATTTTGTACCTATAAACTGATTAGACATTTCGATAACATCCACTGAAGTTATGCGTTTGTAGGCCTATTTGAAGGTGAGAGAGCAAGATAAAAACCGGGCGCTGTTCTACCGCTTTTTCCGTGGACCACGAACACAACAAAAATAAGTATTTAGGAAGAGGTCATACACAAGAAAATTGCCGGATTATCACGATAAGCCTACAATATCGGAATCTGCAGAAATCATCTCCATTGAAGTACGGGAAGAAATCGTCAATATACACGAAGAAATGAAAGTAACATTTCTGACTCCCATTTTCAAAGACATCAATAGGCTACTCGGTCAAATACTTCAAGAATAAATGTCGCAACATTAACAGTCACAAACGTATTATGGTTGGTTTCTTGAAATCGGAATTAATCGTCAATTTCCATCTGCCTGACGGAGAATGTGGTAGCGACTGACTTCTACATTCTTGAGACATAGTCAGATGAATGGAAACAGTTCGTGGCCCTAAATCAGGGATTCTCAAACTTTAAAAAAATTGTACCCTCAAGTCCTTTCCCAGGGGTAAGGGAACGATTCCTATTGCGAAATTGACAAAATTTCATAAGAACCAAACGTTGCGATGCATTTTCGAGGTACACATTTAATTACCGGTATCAACTTTCTTTGATTATGTTTACCTTAAAACACGACAGTTTCATGTAAGCTATCAACCTAAAAAAAATACATGAATCGAAGTCTGTAAGCAGGGGGAGCAAGTGAATATTTAAATCTCAATTTATGATTTAAGTCTTATGGAGATATATTTATCAATATAGGCCTACAATACTCTAGTAATTGTAATCTTTAGTAGAAAGCATGCTGACTCATATTCATTATTTGAATAATAAAGCGTGTTTGAATTTTGTTATTCTTCCTTCCTCCCGCTGGTTTTAGTGCCTCTAGTCCGTAGCTCATTTTGCAGCTGTTTAACGCTTAAACGCTGAAAATCGTTTATCATATATTAGGAGATATACCTATATAATTAATTAATATAGTCTTGAAGTAACATTAGAGAAGATATAATTTACTTTAGCTTAGAAAACTCGGTCACAATTTACACATTCGTCGCAGCTGACTGGGAGAAACATAAGACGATCGCCTTGCGCTTACCCAGTACTACACGAGCGCTATCTGGCGCGAACTTTCTCCCGCTACATCCCTATTGGCATACATTATCACAGGTTAGGTCATTGCTGGCTCTACATAACAAATCAAAAGTTTGAAGAAGCAACAACAGATGGCGCGGGCATCATTTTGGCGTAGCGCTTTTAGTGCTGTGTATAATTTGTGCATTATAACCACACACAATAGGCCACCAATTTAAATAGGAACGTATGATTTAGAACATAATTAACAAATTTGTGTAGACATCATTTCTGAATATGGTCACAATCATATCTCAATAGAACACAGGTTAACATAGTTAAAATACTTCACTATTAACGCAACAACCATAGTAGTGATTAATATCATCTGCAGATAAGATTTACGCGTTACACAAGTTTTTACGAACTTACGTAATCTGAACATTGTACCGTATATATATTTGTGCATAAGTGTAATTCATAAGCATCGTAATTAATTAAGCCTATGTGAGTAGGATCTGAGGATGAACGCTTGACGTTCGAAACATGTCATCCATTTTAAGTAGGCCCACCCCCATTTTTGTACATAAAAGCATGTTATTTTGTGATGAATATCTTATGTAGTGTTTTGCATGTTAGGCCATATAAGTTTTCCCGCCTAATGTAATTGGGCACAAAAAATTATGCTGACCGACTGGAAAGCTTTCTCCATTAGAACTAGGCAACACTGAAGAATGGCTTCTATCACTTCAATGAACATGATAAGAGTTGAACACATTACTTACGACGATTAGAAATAAATTTGGAATGTCCTCAACTTTTCACTTACTATCACATGGGGGTTTAAAAAATAGTTCTCCACTTATAAAACAACACCTGCACATCAGAATTTAAACATTGTTTAGCAATTACTTGTACTATTGGGCTGACATGACTTTGAATGCATAGATATACCAACTTTTTTCGGCTTTTCCCAATTAATTGGGGTCGCCGGAGCCACCCAGGCTCATTTTGGTTTTGACCGGGGATTTAAGGCAGGGTGCCCTTCCTGACGCCACGTGATTTTTCAGGTGAAAATTCCCCCCCCGCTGTCACCGGGATTCGAACCCCGGCCGTCCAGGTGAAAGACGAACAGCTAAGCCACTGCGCCACCACGCTCCCAATGCATAGACAAATTAAACTACCTAAATGCAAAAACATACAAAATTTGGCATGGTGTAAGTAGTGGTTTTGTAACAGTTCTACTCCCTCCTACGGCTTTCCTCCTACAAGATGGCGGCACGCGCAACGACGTACATGGCACGCTTTTCAAATAAAGATGGTGAGCATGGCTTAACCCCAGCCTATTCTAGTTAAGATGACGTCATGCAATGCACGAGTTGCAATTGCAACTGAACGCACGGCTACGCTAACCCTGTAGCCAAGTATGATTCTAGATATCTCGCGAACCCATGGTCCGATTTTGGCATGCGACATGTTGTATGACTCAGACTGACGCCCCCTTTTTGAATGTATTTTTTTAAATTATTAGATGGTTTGATTAGTCTTTCTCCCCTATACCCAGCTCCGACGATCGATTTGCACGACACTTTTGTTGATAGCTCGCAAACCAATAATTGGATATTGCTATACGACATGTTGTCGAAATTAGGGTGACGTCCTCTTTCCTATGTTTTGGAAAATAGGCTATAATTTTAAAACTAATGATGATAGAGCATTGTACCATAGCTGGATTTGAACCACGAACCCAGCAGTGAGGGGTTAGTGTGCTGCTCAATCCAGCCACGGTAGCCAAGCCCCGAAAAAAAATCAATGGATATTTCGATGGGACGGCGGGACGTGATACGACGGTTCGTTTTCCGATTTTTCCTAGTGCGGACTGACTTTAAGGGGGGAGGTACACCTTTACAGGTCTAAAAAAAATTCATTTTTCAATTTATTTATTTTCCTTACAGAATAATCTTTTCTCTTTAACATGTTGAAGGAATTTCATAATTATCTCTCACGGTACCCGAGATATGTCCCGTAACGTTTACGCGCGTCACGTAGCTTGTCCTTTTAAATTGTCTGTGACCACACCCACTTGTTCTATCAAACAGTTATTGCAAATAATTTGTTGCTGCTCTAATTTCTCGCTCTGTTTCTACTTCTTAGTTGGCATATAGAATCTCTCTGACATTATAGGAACAGGAAGTGATGGTAAAGCTTTTGTTTTGTTTATATTTTGCTCATATTCTTTGATTTTGCTAGGAAAATTCAAAGGTGAACCTCGCGTGTATATTCGTTGTGAAAATTTGTGCCAGTAGTAATTCTTCTCCAAGTCATCAACTACAAATATAAAATGGGCAATCAGAAACCGACTTAAAAACAAAGAAGCGAAAATTTAGTGGGAATAGGTTTGTAGCGAAGATTAAACCTGACTCTTCTAAGCCACACATCTCCCCTAACTTAGAAAGTGCTTCTGCCAAGAAATTTGGAAGTGAATGTGACAGTGTAACAAACACCAATAACGATGTTAATATTATTTGTGATGTTAATATTATGTTTCGTGACTTACAGAAGTGCCTACGTTGTGTTTGTGGGGCCAGTGTACATTTTAGTGTAAATAGTGGTGTAGGCCTAGGTTGTAAAATTGCAGTTGTCTGTGAAAAGTGCAACGAAATTGGATCATTCAATAACTGTAACAAAATTGGGAAGAATGCCAATGTTTATTCTATAAACAGAAGGGTAGTGTATGCTATGAGGTGCAGAGGTCAGGGTTTAGCTGCACTGAAAGTATTTTGTGGTCTTATGAAGTTGGCACCACCAGTTAAGAAAAGAACTTTCAGTAAAATAAATGACAGAATTTTGACTGCTACTACAGAAGTACCTAATGAATCCACAAGTGCAGCAGCTGAAGAAGAAGCAAGTCTTACTAACAGTAGAGACATATCAGTAAGATGTTTTGGCACTTGGCTTACCAGAGGACACAGTTCCCATCATGGAGTGAGTACTGTTATTGGTGTAAAATCAGGGAAGGTATTGGACGTAGAGGTGATGTCCTTATCCTGCAAGGGATGCGAACAGTGGAAAAAGAAGACAGACACCCTAGAATATGCAGAATGGGTAGAGAAGCATGAAACCACAAAGGTAGTTCAGGCAGTATGGAAATGGAAGGTATGAAAACTATTTTTGGTCGGAGTGTTGAGAAATATAAGCTACGCTACATCAACTATATTGGTGATGGAGACACTAAAAGTTACAAGGCTGTTGCTGATGACCAACCTTATGGTTCAGGAACTAAAATATTAAAGAAAGAATGTGTTGGTCATGTCCAAAAGCAAATGGGGAGTTTGTTGAGGAAGCTCAAAAGCACAACGAGAGGGAAGAAGTTGAGTGATAGGAAATCACTAGGAGGGAAGAACAGGCTGACTGATGCAGTAATTAATACCCTTGCAGGGTATTATGGTAATGCTATAAGGGAAAACAGTTCCTCTGTAGATGGAATGAGAACTGCAATTTGGGCCATTTGGTACCGTATCACAAATGTTCCACAGATGAGAACCCAACTCACTACTTTTGTCCAAAGGGCCTTGACTCATGGTGCCCATTCCAACGAGCAGTTGCTGAAGGGACTGAGAAGAGCTACCAACACAATAATAATCTACCTCCAGCCATCATGGAAGAAATAAAGCCTGTTTTCAAAAATCTCGTTGCAACAGATTTAATGAAAAGGTGTGTAGGTGGCTACTCGCAGAATAATAACGAGCCTTTGAACACAAAAATCTGGAAAATTTCCCCAAAAACTGGTTTTGTAGGTAGAAAAACTGTACAAATAGCTGCTAATGATGCTTTAATAACATTTAATGGTGGTATGAAGGCAAGGTTAAAGGTAATGGAAGAACTGGAACTAGGGTTTGGTGATTACTGTACACAGATGGTACATGAAGAGGACAATATGCGAGTGCTTTCTGCAAATAAAAGGGCACTAGAATCAACAAAAGAGGCCAGAAAATGCAGGAAACCGCTTAGGTTTAAGGGGGAAGGACGACAATATCAACAAGAGGGGATTGTTTATGCAGCAGGAGAATTTTGATGCCTCTTGCTCCCTTTAGTAAGTTTAACCTTCATTTCCCAAAACTTAAATTTTTACTTCTGTTTTCCTTCATAACTCGAACATTTTTGAGATATTTTGATGACATTTTGTATGCATATGTATCTTTTGTATCTTAACAATGTGAACTAAAACCATTGCTGTAACATTTGTTTTTATGTAATTTATGAGTGATCACACCCCACATAAATGTCCAAACAATCTTCACCTATATAAAAAGAGAGAAAAATATATTATTACAAAAGATAAGCAAAAGATGTTAGCTCAGATTGTTAACACAAGCATTATGAACATTCTAAAATCATAATCTTCCAGAAATTTGAAGTTTTGCAGAAATTATCAGGGAAAAGCTTGACGAATGTATAAACTTTTCCAACATTTTGAAAATGCATGTTTATTAACCAGGGACAGTTAATTGCAACTATTTAAATGAAATACTAAAGAGAAAGGACAGTACTATGAGTGTGCAAAATTTCATTTCAACAAAGTGAAGGGATATCGAGGGACAATATTTTAAATATCAGTGATTTTTACACTAGTGAAGGTGTACCTCCTCCCTTATTTTAAAATGCGTGAAGCGTGCTAAGATTCTTTTTAACCCTAAAGAGAATCTTTAACGTGTAAACAGTTATGAGTGACATGACAAATTATAATTCCATGACCAGATGAAGCTGGCTTTATTTAGGACAAACAGCACTTTGTTATATGTTGTTTGAAGCGAGTACAGAAAACAAACTTCCTGGGGCAGACTGGCAGGATGTGAATGTTATTGAGCTTATTGGAATGCGCTGACCTGACTTGACAACAGGGTAATGGAAAAGTACAGAGACACGGAGGACACTTGAAGGTCAAACGATCTGGCAACAGTGGTCGGAGGGGGAGAGCGAAATGCATGTGAACACGTGTGAGATGACATTATTGCAGACCCTTGTGAAACAACATGTAAGCTAACAAGTCACATCCTGTTTGGTTTGTACGTGAGAAAATGTAAATTGATGTGTAACATGACTTAACGCAGGTGTTGATCTTGAACGTTAGCTGTAAACGTGCACGATAACAGGATGCTCAAGTGTGTACATCGCTGAGTCAGTAAAAAGTATAATGCACCTGTAGGAATGACATAACAGTCAATAGCTAGGCGAGAGCTGTGGACAGCAGTGGTGGGGGGGGGGGAGGGGAGAGGGGCGGGGCAAGAGAGAACACAGGTGGATAGAGAGACATGTTGCTGATAATACGTGTGCAGCTGAGGACAGTACACACAGGGCTATAGGTTAAGTACAAAATGAGTGAATAAATAAATACAAAGCACACAGGTTCACACAACATTTAATTTATTAATCCAAGAATTGAAGACTGAGTTAAATCCTAGCCATTTTACATACATTTTGTTTCCTTTTTTAACACTTTTTCCACAAGATAATGTTTTGGAAACGCTGTCTTTTGGAGTTCTTGGAGATAAAACCTGCCTTTTATGGGTGGATGGTTGAGGTCCTCGAGTAAATAGGTGATTGGGCTGTTAAGGTTGACTTGACGAATTCGAAATAGTTCATTGAGGTGACGTTTAGGGTCTGCTGTTTTTATGGGGTTAAACAGTTTATCCAGTCGCGGAATATTCTTGGTCACAAGTCGTGGCTTCTTCCCAATCGTTCTGTGTTTGGTGTCATTGTAACGTGACATTAGCTCAGGTAACAAGTCCAACCAGGGATAAGAGCTTTGAGCGGTAAACTCTTTCCACATATGGGGTTTCAATGTTCGGCTAAACCGCTCGAACACACTGGCTTTGAGATTGCTGTATGTGGTGTAATGGTGAATATCCAAAGATTTTAGAAAACTGGAAAAAACCTTGTTGAAAAATTCTGAGGTTGAAGTTTGGATTGTTGAATAATACGTTTAAAGGCCTTGGTGACTAGCGGGCCAGACTTGCGAGGCACTGGTTGAACAAAGGCCATATTGGAATACACATCAATGACCGTCAACATGTAGCGTACTGCCCCCGTAAAATGAATTACAAGGGATGAAAATGGGAAAAATAAATTTTTTTCGAAGCCCATGATAAAATTTAACCATGGAATATGATGGCTGGAACTTGGCAGAAACCAGTCGAGAGGCGACGTTGAGCAGGAGGGAAATTCCGTCACGTGATTGTATTGCGCAATGGAAGTTTCCAGAAGGTTAGAATCGACCTAGCAACAGCGAATATTCCCAGGAATTGTTTAAATATTGTTATAAATTATCCCCTTGAATATGAGCTTACAGCCAATAGGAAGAAGTTTTAGAGAAGACGGGAGTTCCAGCAACTAAATTGTTATGGATATTTAATACATTTAAGCCCCTTGAGAGTGAATTTTTATGTTGGAAAAGAGAAGAATATGATAATAAAATATTGGAAATATTTTATAAGTCAATAGCAGGTCGCTAATGGAAGGAATAAGCGATTTGCTAGAGCCCGCGCGATTTTGAGAGGGAACTCAAAAAGGCGGCCAGAATCGGTAGACTTGGAGGGGAGATGCCAAGCATCGAGGCTCTTTATCATCTGAATGTCCGAGAGGTCAGACGTGTGTTACAGGAAGAGAGAGGTGTTCCGAGTGTTTCACTGAGCTTGTAGAAGGTGGACTCGTGGAGACAAGGCATAAGCGATGGTAGAGTTAGGATATTACCACGCGTTGAATCTAAGTGAAGTTGCGATGAACTTTTATGCCGCAATCACTTCAGTCTGATCGACTTCAGAGACATTATTTCAACTACAGATTGTAGCTTGCTATCAGTTATCGTGTGTTACGAACTTTCAGAAGTTTGGGAGAAGTATTTCAGCAATTATAAGCAGTTTTGTGAAGCGCGAGAAAAGTGTTTCTTTCCAGCGCGATAAGACACTTTTGTTCGAGCGACTACAGCGCACGCACCAGCCTCAAGTGAGTACGGGTGTATGTTAGCATTGCTTGTGTAGAACTGTATTACAACACATAGGATGGAGATGTATTCCATAGTGAAGAACAATATTCAGTCTACTATTATGAAGATTATTATGGACTAAATTAATATGTGCAACAGGAGTATAAGCAGATAGAAGCAATATAGTCAACGATGGAGCTTCGTTAGAGGAGACTGTTCATGAATGTCTACTTAGTGAGCGATCATGAGACTTGATGTACAACTCTATTCTCGTGCATTCTTGTCAAACATGAGCTCAACATTAACATCAGCGACTACAGAACGATGTTCATATTCCATCTACATGAATGTTCGTTATGCGAGTGAGGTCCAAGACTTTCTTTTCGAATGCCTTTCGATGAGGAAAGCAGAACATTCGACGCTACTCTCTGTTATGATGAGACTGGGCTGTGACGGAGAAAGAAGAGACATCAAGATTATCAAGAGGTCCAGGGTTCTCCCGGTCACAAAGAAGATGATGATTGGAGGCCCGCAGTTCGATCCCGGTCGGAGCTTGCTGTTTGTTTTCCAGTAGGGGAATTCGTTCCTTTCCTGAGGTCACGAGTTCATGGAGACGAGCTAGGATCCAACCCAGATCTTTGGGAGATGTAAAAACCGAGTATTTTGTAATACTCTATCTTGATCTTCTAGACTTCGAGACCAGGTAGCAGTGTTCACTAACCTTGTAGTTAGAGCTTGTAGTGACATTTTCTGAGCAAATCCTTTATCCATATTTCGACACAATATTTATGTACTCCATGTATAGCCTTCTTATTCTTCGAAATTTATTGTAGTGATCGTCTTGCGACGCTTTTAGCTTCGTTTGTTAGGAATCCAGTTTCTGAACTGAGATTATTTTACTTGTTCGTGGAACAAGCTGTTGTCATTTCATTTAAGGAACATTAATTTATTTTCGACGTTTATGAATTCATTCTGAATTCAGGTGATAGACATTTTCGTCTATGTTTCCCAATAAATTATTTTTATTAGTTTAATTTGGGCATTTTATCCGTCGAGAAGAAACGTCAAGAGAAGAAGATCTTGGTAGTGATATATTGTGAAATATCATGACATCTTGTGGAAAAGAAACATTTAACGTGGACACGATTATTATCGTCAGAACTCATAGACTTTCGTTCTGAATGGAGAGAATACGAATATGACTAATTATATGTTTTATTGAAGAAAGCTATGAACTTTCAGTCATTTAAATTTATTTGAAGCTAGAATCTTCTTGGAAGATTTATTATCATCCGACGTTAGGGTAGTTATCGTTTGATATCCTCGTCGTGATCGATTCTTGTTGGACACACACATATAGTGTTGTGATTAAATATTTACGAGGTGTAATATCATGTCACGTTGTAGACATAATATTCCTTCTTCGATTAAAGTTGAACCCAGAAGTATGAAGATGAGATGCAGTATTTTTATTAAATGTATGCACGACAGTTTATATTTATCAGAATAACGTTTCAAGAGTGATAAGTGAGGAGGTTAGTATCGTAAAGTCCAAAGGTCGTTATGATGTATAAATTAATGATTTAACAGTTGTTGTTATTGTTCATGAGACCAGCGATTGTTGGGACAACACTGAGGAATTATGCCCTTTTTAAGGAATGCCAGTTTAAAAGAAGTAAAGTTGATAACCCTTTGATAGTGGTTTTATGTGTATGTATTTCCGTATGTAGTTGGCATACAAGGTTATTGCGAGGGTGTTCCGCATTTTATAGTACAGTCATTGCGTGGGCATGACTAGGTTTGGCAAGGCATTAAGGTGAGAGTAGAGAGTACTCCTTACTTTGTATACACGACTTTGAATTAGAGAGGACATGAAGGGTCACGGTTGAAATTGAAACAGGAAATAGATAATGACATCTGTTATGTTATACTCTTATCGAGATTATTAAACCCGAATATGTAACGACATATGTTTCACCTTGAGTGGTCGAATGTATTTAACCTACTGTGACACCAGATCAGAGAGGAGAGACTGGTGGTGGTTATTTCTGGAGATGTAGAGGATTTTAAGGATCCCAGTTCACTGTATTTGACATAACTGTCAGATCAGAGCTCATGCTCAAGTGTATATAGACGCTACATATTTTGAAAGGACTATAGCTGATGCTATAAGCGTCATTGTAAATTCATTTAATGTTAACTTTCTTTAATTGCCAATCGAGTGTATAATATGTTAGGCATAGGAAGTTTATGAATTGTTTAACGTAGAGGTTAGAGTATGAATGAGTATGTGACTGGATGTGGTTTGTTTCTTGGTCAGTGTGAATGAAATTAACTCCATTGGGACGTCACAATGCGAGAGTATGAATGGAAGTGTGTATAGAAGTTTCATGTTAATAGCGTGTAGGATTTGCGTACAGTTCACGTATTTGTCTGACGTGAATCTGTTTAATTTTAACACAGCTTTTATTGTTATGAAAAGTGCATTTGTGGGCCAGGCGGGAATAGCGAGGGCTTCTTTAAAACTCGTTTCCAGCCAAGGCCACGGCTAGGTCGCACAAATGGAGAGAGTTGTTGCGAACCGCACGGCTTGCACCTTTTTAAACCAGCTAGTGCTGGGAATGTAACGGTGAATGTTATGTCATCAGACGCTTGGCGATGGTCGCGCGCTCTGAGCGCCCAGATGTTTATTGGAACGCGCCAAAGGAATGTAAACACACAGGGGTGTGTAATTGTTGTACAGCTTGATGTATGGACACAAGCTACCCCAAATTATACATAGCGTTCATAGAACGCAGTTCTATCAGTGGCGCGAGTGTAAAGATGAGAGAATGGGAGTGTGTTTTTAATTTATTGTATGAATGTTTAGCCATAGTTTACCTCTTTTGTTATTAAATCGTTAAGTTTTATTAGAAGCCGTGTCGTCATGATTTATTTTTAGATATAAGGAGATGCAACTGTGAAACCCATTATAGGTCCAGAGGCTGACCACGAGATCCCCGAGAATAAAGGTAGGTGTTTTACTGCGAGTTAAGTGCATTTTTATGTAATTCACAGTTGTGTCGTAATTTCCGCCACGTATATTTGCGAGGGTCTAGTTGGAAGTAGATCCTTGACTAGTATTTTGCGTCGGAGCAGTCATGGTCTACGAATCCAGCTGTTGCTTCGGATATCCAACAGACCACCTCTAGAATATACGGGGACAGTACACCATCGTTAACGCTAGCATAGGGAATCATTTCCACCAAATCGGCTTGCCAAAGTTCATCCACACCTCGTGAAATCACCTTGAGTTGCTGATAGTGACGCCTAGGTGATGCAACTAGTGAGCGATGCCCACTTTGATGGGTGAGGGCTTAAACAATAATTTTGGCATTTCGAAGTTCTTCTTCAACTTCTTGAATTTCCAAATCGTGACCAGTATAGCCAGCTTGACGTGAAGCATTCAAAAGCTGTAGCCGCTGGATGAGGTTAATGGGATTATGCCAGTAGGTATCATCCACAAGGGGTTTAATGGTTTAAATGTCACTCCCAAAGCGGACACTCTACGACGAGCACTTTGACTGGTTGGAAACATTTTTGCAATAATGGTTTTATATTTTTGAGATATATTGGCATTCACTTGTTGAGAGGGATCATACTGTCTTTTATGAGCATCGCTGTCCAATAAAATTGATGTCTATTTGCCAAGGTCCTGTTGCGTATAATCATGGGAAGAAGGGGTACCCGAAAATAACAGCTTTAACAGACCTGTCGTTAATTTATTGTTTATGTTTTTAATGACAGCACTAGTACGAACAAATTTAATCGATGAATCACCAATTTTAAAACCATCATCGTCATAGCGAATACCATACGTCTGTCTTTCCAGTAAATAGATCTGTGAGATAGGGTTCTAGTGTTTATCCATAATATTTTATTAAAAGGTGTTTTAATTGATCTTTATGTTGAGGTGGTGGGTTAACCCTGAGCTCAGACACTACCTGAGGGAAGATGATTTAAAGAGAAGAAGGGAAAAAGGTTTAGGAGTGGAAACGATCTTAGGTAGAGAGGAAGAGAATCCAAGCCAAAATAATCAATAAATAGAGGAAAGAAAAATAGTTATGCTGCGCGAAACTAGTGGAAGCAACTTGAATAAGTGGGAGACTAAGCATGGATAACGGAGAGAGCAGCGTGAGTTGAGGTTACCGGCAAGCTATCGCTAAGTGCTCTTTCCTTCCCGAGCGTGAATTTGGGTACTATGGGGAAGGGTGGTGCGCTGGCCAGCAAAGGTATGCCAGATGAACATGATTTATGTACTTTCCCTTAAAAAGGGCGAGATTTTCTGGAGCATTCTGAAATGCTAGAAATATTTAAATTATCCGGAATATTTTATTACCCGACACTGTCGGATCCCCAAGAGAAAGGCCGAATGCCCTCAGAGTGGGCAGAGATAAAGCACCTTCTGGGCTTTTAGTGAGAATTTTATTATTAGTAGTAGAAATCGTTGGGGAGAACCAATTGTTCCGTTTAAGGATGGCTAAACTCTTACCCAGCAGGGTGCTGACTTAAAGTTTAGAAAGGATGAAAAACTCAAACCTAACTTAAACAAAACCAAAATTCTAAACAGTAAATCATAAGACAGAGCGAAAATCTTCAAGTAGGAAGCTGGCTGAGCGAGCTATACTTGCCTTAATAATTTACGAGAATTATCTATGATAGCTGAAAGAAACTTTTTAAGCGATGTTAGCTGAAGTGATTGAGTTTAAAGTAAACTTATCATTCAGTGATTCTGTTTATTTCCTTGAATATAGAATTCATTCAGGAGAAAATTAGGGAAGAAAAGGTCCTGCCTAACAGTTCTTCTAGCAATAGAAGTAGAGAAAACAAATAATAGACATTTTATTTAACAAAGTGAGGAAGTTAAAGAATAGTAACAATTTAGATCTCAGATCTATTTTGAGCTAAAGAACAATTTTTTGTTTTAGAACCATTTAAAGGTCTCAGACCTATAATAATAAAAAAGAGTTTTTACAATTAACAAATAATGTTGAACAATTTGGAGGACTCAGACATATTGCAAACATTAAAAATCCTCACAAGGGTTTTCGAACTGTGCATACAATTGAAAGGTTTAAAGGCTTTAATGATAATAATAAAGGACTTGCAATTTGGTATAATATTTCGTTAGAGTGGTTAGTTAGAATACCAATACTTTGAGAATGCCTTTGTAGTAAGCGAAAAGGCTACAAATAATCAATCTTTAATTCCTGGACACAGCATGAGAAGAAAAAGGTGATTAATAAGTGGATTTAGAACCACTAAGATATTGAAACAGACTTTAAGAAATGCTAAATTCAAATGGGACAGGTCGTATTAACGAAACCTGGATACACAAATTAATTATAAAAGTTTCACAATTAGAAAATTCTAACTTCCTGGTCGCAGCAGGAAAAAATGTTTGTTAAAATGTGGGTTTATAACCAAATTGATATTTAAACAGAACGAATAAATATTAAGTTTAGCAAAAGTGGGAGGGGACCTATTTATAGACCAAGCCTCATACAAAAAATTAGTTTAAATATACCCTAAATTGTTAGTAAAGGAAATTGGGAGTATGGGAATAAAGGATCAGAGTTCTGGCCAATTTTATTGCTCTCATTGATTTCGCGGCGCGGAAGATCGTTAAACGGGCACTGCTTTTTAGCACTAAAGTTTGCTGAACGTGAGAAAAAATGTTTCTATTGCAGTTTATGAAGATGCACTGAGTTGCCAGCGTTATAGAGTCTTGATGTTGCAGTTAACAAGTTCACTTTGAATTGGAGTTTAGAAATAATTTGAAGTTATTGAGTACAGGTTTTCACAGTTTAGAGTCTATTGCGAATGGAAATTTCCAGAGATGCTATGACAGTTAAATAGGGCAGTAGAAATCCCACGGAGGCAAAAAGTTATGTTTTATACAGCTGTAAGTTTTAGCAAAATCCCACGTTGCAGGGAATGTATTCCCGTATTTAGTACAAGAAGTACTAAATTTGAGGTTCAGATATAGGCATAGTTAGCTTGGGGCAGTTATTGCACAATATTGCTAAAATCAAAATACGGCCTATAAAATCAATTAAAGCTTTTTCATTCAGATTAAACCCCTTCAAAAGATGGTTAAAATCACTTAAGATGTGTACTTAAATGTCCATGATTTATTGAAGGTTGACGTTTCCTGGCAGCCGTTAGACTCACAATTCAGACTTGGCGTCGATTTGTTCACCTCATTTGGAGAGGAGGCAAGCCTCTGAGAGAGGCCTGAACTTTTCACGTAGCTGACTAGACAAGAAGTGAGCGAGAAAATTTGAACACACAGAAGAATAAGAAAGCGGCGAGGGAGGGGGAAACAAAGAGAATAAAACCAGAGTGTGTAGCTTGATAAAATGAAACACTCTACATAATACAATTTGATTCATAGAATAGAGTCTTCTAGGAGTTTGCAGATAACGACAACGACGACATCTGCTTGAGTAGTTTGGAACCATTCTTGAAATTGCTGAATCCAAAACTTCGACAGGTTGCCGCGTGGAGTTCCGTTAAAATTAGCAGGGAAACACAACTGAAACAGACTTACATACAAATAAGTACACATTACAAGAAATGGGAATACATAAAGGGTCACTGTTGTTGTCTGCGAGAAGGGAAATAAAAGAACTAATGAAAAGAGAAAAGCAAAGAGCAGCGACTTCTAATTCTAACTAAACGTGTATTCCAAGAAATACACCAAGCTGGGGGCCGACACCAACAGAGAGGAGAAAAATATTAAGTTTCAAGCGGTAAAGGCGAAAGTAATGATATCGGTCTAACAATACGACCGTTAGCAGTAAGAACCTTTACGACTCGAATCCTTCCGTCTCTTCCGGGATAGCACTCGACCACCCTGTCAGAGATCCATACCAGAGGGGGAGAAGCGTCCCTAACTAGAACCAAGTCTCCCACCTTGATATCAGGATTAGAAAGAAGCCACTTCTGTCTCCTCTGTAAAGGAGTTAAGTACACCAACTTCCACCTTATCCAGAAAAAATTCCGAAGGGCTTCAATTTTGCGCCAAAAATAGGCAAGCGAGAATCACTATGAGAGTTAGGCAGGGAGGGGGAGGGGAAGATAAGAGGAAATGACCTAGGTTTAATGGAAGTAAATCATCAGGTTCATTGGAAAGCGGGGTTAAGGGGCGATAATTAACAACACCTTCGATTAAGATGGACAGTGAGTTAAATTCTCCATAGGTTGGAATACGATTACCTAAAAACCTTTTTAAGATGACGTTTGGTTAGCTTGACACAAGACTCCCACCTGCTGCCGCGATGAGGGGCGTAAGGGTGTATAAATCGCCATTTGAAACCTTTGGCATAGGAAACGTTGGAAATCTGTTCCATGGCCGGCGAAGATGTAAGAGCTTGAAAGGTGGAGGCGTTGTCGGAGAATATTTCCGAAGGAACTCCGCGCCTAACAGTAAAACGAGAAACAGCTGAAAGGAAATACGAAGTAGAAGCATTTGTTACTAGTTCCAAATGGTTCGCACTAGTTACCATGCAGACGAAGAGAGAAACATAGAGTTTTCCAAACAATTTGCGTTTAGCTTCAGGGGAATCACGCTGATATTGAAATGGACCCATGTAATCCACGCCAGTTAAAGCAAACGGACGGCTAGGGGAAGAACGGAAAGAAGGTAGATCGCCCATAATTTGAGTGCTAACCTTAGGTTTCACCTTAAAGCAGGGGATGCATTTGTGTATCACTGAAGAAACTTCATGAACTCCAATTATTATCCAGTAATTTTCCCTTAGTAAACAAAGCAAGGTGCGAGTACCAACATGCAGATTTTGATAATGGAATTCACGTATGATTAAGGAAGTTACGTGATGTTTAGAAGGCAAAATGACAGGATACTTTTTGTCTTCAGAAAGTGAAGAATGAGAAAGCCTTCCGCCTACTCTTAGTAACCCATTTACTTCAAGAAAGGGAACTAGGGCGCAAAGACGACTAGATTTCGAAAGAACTTTCTTAACTGAAAGCAAAGACCATTCGATAGGGAAGGCTTCTTGCTGGGTGAGTTGCAAAACTTTCGTGGTAGCGAGAGTTAATTCATGATTCGTTAGATGCGGTTTACGAAGAACGGATTGGTCAACAACGAGGTATTTCCATCTAAGAAGATAAGCAAAAATCCGGATTAGTTTGTGAATGGAGGAATAGCGAGACAATAAAGGAAATGAAACACTGGTAATGAGACAAGAAGCAGTAGATTTAGCTAATTTGGCGTCAGGCAAGTTGGACATTGGAGCTGAAGGTTTAGAAGGCCAGCAAGAAGATTCTTCGACTAACCACGAGGGCCCATGCCAGTACAGTTGAGATGCGGCTAACTGAGAAGGTAAACAGCCGCATGAGATAATGTCAGCGGGGTTATCAGAGCTGGGAACATGTCTCCAATGAAATCCCAAAGAAAGGGTTTGAATTTTAGAAACTCTATTTGCGACGAACGTTTGCCAGTGAGTGGGGGTTTTGGCGATCCACGAAAGAGTGATCATGGAGTCGCTCCATAAATAAATTTGGAAGAATTGAATTTTTAAAACTTCTTGCATTTTATTAGCAAGTTCTGCAGCCATGAGATCGGCGCACAATTCAAGCCGGGGTAAGGTGATGGTCTTGAACGACGCAATTTGGATTTAGCACAAATAAGACTCGAGCGTGAAAATTCGTTTAGAGGATTGCAATAAACAAGGAATGCACAACAACCGTAAGCTTTTTCGGAGCTGTCGGCAAAGACATGAAGCACGAAGGGTGTATTAGAAGAAGCGGTAATTACATTTCTAGGAATTTCAATAAGCGAAAGGTTAAGTAAACTGTAAAGTAAAGAAAGCCATCTATTAACGAAAGAAGAGAGAACAGCTTCATCCCATTCGCACTTAAGAGACCATAGCTCTTGCATATAAAGTTTAGCAATAACAATAACTGGAGCAAGAAATTGAAGCAGGTCGAAAATTTTAGCTATTTCAGACAAGATTTGCTTTTTGTGTTAGGGAGCTCTTCAGAAAGTTTCACTTTGTAAATAAGAGTATCAGTGCGAGTGCACCAGTGTACTCCTAACTTTTTTATTGAGTCGGAATCGCCACAAATTTCGACAGAAGAGGGGTCTACATCTTCGACAGGAGATTGAGCAAGAAACTCGGGAAAATTTGAATTCCACTTATGAAGTGGGAATCCTCCATTCTTTACCAATGCTTTTAGTTCAAGAGATATGAGAGAAGGTTCTTCGTGAGTTTGAAAAGATTGCAGATAATCATCGACATAAAAAGATGTTGTTAATGCTTCTGAAGCGTTAGCATGCAATAAAAGACCATCTAGCGAAGCTAGCATATGTAAGGATCGGATGGCTAGGAAAGCGGAAGGTTTACGAACATAAGTAACAGTTTTAAACGAAATATTTTGATGGGCTTACTTGTTTTGTCACGCCATAAGATTCTCAGAAGATCTTGCTGTTCAGATTGAATTAAAACTTGACGGTACATTAGCTTTATGTCTGCAATGACGGCTATAGAGAATAGGCGAAAATTTAAAAGTATAGTAGACAGATCGGACTGAATAGCTGTACCGGTGTGAAGAGTATCATTAAGACTATTGTCATTAGCGTCAGGTAATGACCCATTAAATACAACACGAATTTTGTCTTTAACAAGTGGGTTTTTCCACACAGGATGGTGATTTAAGAAGACGGTTTCGGCTGTGTGATGTGATTCGTCATCAGATTTATTGATAACTTCCATGTGATCTAGACTTTCATACTCTTCCATGAACTCTGTATATTGTTGTTTGACAAGGGGATCTTTTTTTAATTTACTCTCAATGGCGAAGAGAGCTTTACGCGCTTTGGGTTGAGAATTACTAAGTTTTGGAGGATTGAGTAGTCTCGGAATTTGGACTATGAATCTGCCCTCGGTGTGCGAGTAGTAGTAGAAGTAAACAGTTGCTCACAGAATTCGTTTTCTGATGAGGTTGAACTAGGGGAATCGATATTTTCAAGTTTCCAGAACTGTTCCAAATCGGTGGTTACGAAATGACGCTGCGACGCAGGTTGAGTGGTGTAATGAGGGAGTTGGCCGGTAACAATCCACCCAAAATTAGTGTCTCTAGCAAAAACGTTAGAAGATAATTGACGAATTTGCTTACGTAGGCAATTCCAGAAGACATTTGCACTGAAGAGTATATCAATAGGGCCTTGTATGTTAAACAGAGGATCGGCAAGCCTCAGGTTAGCGGGAATATTTAAGCAGGAAGTGTCAACAGAGTGTCTGGGGATATATTCACCTATACTGTTGAGAATGAGACAGTTTAGTTCAAGGAAATAATTTCTCTGACAGGTATCCTTTATGGTTAAAACTCCTTTATGGTTAATTTTGAAAATTGCAAAGCTTGCGATTTTAAACTATTGATGCCTGATACATTGATAGAAGTGGGCGTTACTGGAAGACCAAGTTTTCTGATTAAAGAGTTGGAAACAAAATCATGGGTCGTGCCGAGTCGAAGAGTTCTCGGGCGCATCCAGTTACCTGATTTATCTTGAATCTCAATTTGAGCTGTGGACAATAGTACTTGAGCACTACGCAAAGATGAATGTAAGATGACGCGTTGGTTTTGCTACTATTGTCACATTGTTTAGAAGTAGAAGGTACTGATGACCTCGGTTCATCGTGACGATACCATAGTGTGTGATGTGCTTTTTCACAATGAAAGCAAAGTCTAATGGATTTGCAGTTAGAAGCGGAATGTTTAGGTGTAAGAAAATTGAAACAGTACTTATTTTGAGATACCAATTTCCTTCTGTCATCCACTGATAGCTCATTAAAGGATTTACATGAGAATAAAGCGTGATGATCCTTACACAATATGCATTTTATTGGATCCTTAAGACTTTTGCGAGTTTCGCCTTGAGTACTTAATGCGAGAGAGTTTGTAGTACGGTGTTCAGTGGACCTAGTTTTATAACCAGTGACGTGAGGGTTGGAGTTCGAAGAACTAGACCCAGGTTTTTGAGTACTAGTAGATGCATATTCGCGTCTAGATTTGGGTGACGTGGGTTCAGGTTTAGAATTGGAAGAGACGGGTTCACATTGGTTAGCTAAGGCAGTTAAAAGCGGACATCTGCTATTATAAAAGTGACTAAATGCTCATATGAATAATCATCGTTATTAGAAAGTTCAATCTCCCAGGCTTTGAGAGTGGCAGTATCGACTTTTGAAATTACTAAATGTATTAGGAAGGTGTCCCAATATTCAGTGGGCCGATCCAATTGGGATAATGCCTTAGCTCGGTTATGTCAACGAGGATACGCAGGCTAGTGACGCCATTATGACGAGAGGCAGTCAAGTTAAATAATGATTTCATGTGACGCTGAATACATAAACGTACATTACCATATCTTTCTTTGAGTAAATTAAAGGCGATGAGGTAGGTTTCGGTGCTTAATGGAAGCGCTTCGACTAGCTGTAATGCTTGGTCGTGGAGAGTTGTTCTTAAGTAGTGAAATTTGTGGATATCTTGAATATCCTTATTGTCATGAATAAGAGAGCAAAATAGCTCATAAAGGAATCCTATTCGGATTCGTCACCTGAGAAATGAGGCAAATTTATTTTAGGGAGCAAGGGTTTGGGCTTATGAGTGCCCTCACGAGGTGAGGTTTGTTGTTCTTGGGGTGAACTAGGAACTGAAACGTCCTTTTTTATCTTCTTCTAGTTGACGTATTAATTTGAAGGCAGCACCATTGCCTTCATAGTATTGAGTTTCTACGTCCACCCGATCGTCTGTTTGACCGAGCATGCATGTTTCAATTTCTGTTTGAACCGTGTTATAGTTCTCATAAGACCGTTCGTAATCTTATATGCGATGTTTGATTACGTCTAAATTAGACTCTGAGGGAGCCAACTCCTTGATATATTTTTTAAATCGGGTGATTTGCCACTTGTAGGACGCCCGTTTGGCGGTGAGCTTGTCATCTTTATCTTTATCCTTATCCTTGTCTCCGGGAGCCATAAGTGTGAGTACGACTTACGATACTGTAGAGCTTGTGGAAATGCTGTCAAGTAGGCAGCAGCAAGCAAGTTGAAAGGTGATGAACACTGTAGGAGACAGGAGTGACCTCTTTCTCCTTCAACCAGCCTTGAGCAGTATGAGTTATATCTGAAAAATTCCAAATAAATATTAGTAATTTGCAAAATATTGACAAATTGGATTCTCTCGGGTTTCAGCACCAACTTTTGGTAGCTTAAGCCTGAGCTCAGACACTACCTGAGTGAAGATGATTTGAAAGGAAAAGGAAAAAAGGTTTAGGAGTGGAAACGATCTTAGGAGAGAGGAAGAGAATCCAAGCCAAAATAAGAAATAAATAGTGAGAAAAAAATAATTACTCTGCGCGAAACTTGTGGAAGCAACTTGAATAGGTGGGAGCCTAAGCATGGATGATGGAGAGAGCAGTGCGAGCTGAGGTTGCGGACAAGCTATCGCTAAGTGCTCTTTCCCTCCCGAGCGTGAATTTGGGTACTATGGGCAAGGATGGTGCGCTGGCGAGCAAAGGTATGCCATGCCAGATGAAAATGATTTAAGTACTTTCCCTTTAAAAGGGGGAGAATTTCTGGAGCATTCTGAAATGCTAGAAATATTTAAGTTAATTTATCCGGAATATTTGTATTACCCGAAACTGTCGGATCCCCAACAGAAAGGTCGATTGCCCCCAGAGTGGGCAGAGATAAAGCACCTTCTGGGCTTTTAGTGAGAATTATATTATTAGTAGTAGAAATCGTTGGAGAGAACCAATTGTTGCGATTAAAGAAGGCTAAATTCTTACCCAGCAGGGTACCGACTAAAAGTTTAGAAAGGATGAAAAACTCAAACCTAACTTGAACGAAACCAAAATTCTAAACAGTAAATCATAAGACAGAGCGAAAATCTCTTCAAGTGGGAAGCTGGCTGAGCGAGCTATACTTGCCTTAATAATTTACGAGAATTATCTATGATAGCTGAAAGAAACTTTTTAAGCGATGTTAGCTGAAGTGATTGAGTTTATAGTAAACTTATCATTCAGTGATTCTGTTTATTTCCTTGAATATAGAATTCATTCAGGAGAAAATTAGGGAAGAAAAGGTCCTGCCTAACAGTTCTTCTAGCAATAGAAGTAGAGAAAACAAATAATAAACATTTTATTTAACAAAGTGAGGAAGTTAAAGAATAGTAACAATTTAGATCTCAGATCTATTTTGAGCTAAAGAACAATTTTTTGTTTTAGAACCATTTAAAGGTCTCAGACCTATAATAATAAAAAAGAGTTTTTACAATTAACAAATAATGTTGAACAATTTGGAGGACTCAGACATATTGCAAACATTAAAAATCCTCACAAGGGTTTTCGAACTGTGCATACAATTGAAAGGTTTAAAGGCTTTAATGATAATAATAAAGGACTTGCAATTTGGTATAATATTTCGTTAGAGTGGTTAGTTAGAATACCAATACTTTGAGAATGCCTTTGTAGTAAGCGAAAAGGCTACAAATAATCAATCTTTAATTCCTGGACACAGCATGAGAAGAAAAAGGTGATTAATAAGTGGATTTAGAACCACTAAGATATTGAAACAGACTTTAAGAAATGCTAAATTCAAATGGGACAGGTCGTATTAACGAAACCTGGATACACAAATTAATTATAAAAGTTTCACAATTAGAAAATTCTAACTTCCTGGTCGCAGCAGGAAAAAATGTTTGTTAAAATGTGGGTTTATAACCAAATTGATATTTAAACAGAACGAATAAATATTAAGTTTAGCAAAAGTGGGAGGGGACCTATTTATAGACCAAGCCTCATACAAAAAATTAGTTTAAATATACCCTAAATTGTTAGTAAAGGAAATTGGGAGTATGGGAATAAAGGATCAGAGTTCTGGCCAATTTTATTGCTCTCATTGATTTCGCGGCGCGGAAGATCATTAAACGGGCACTGTTTTTTAGCACAAAAGTTTGTTGAACATGAGAAAAATGTTTCTATTGCAGTTTATGAAGATGCACTGAGTTAACCTTTGACGGGTTGCCAGCGTTATAGAGTCTTGATTTTGCAGTTAACAAGTTCACTTTGAATTGGAGTTTAGAAATAATATGAAGTTATGAAGTACAGTTTTTCATAGTTTAGAGTCCATTGCGAATGGAAATTTCCAGAGATTTTATTACAGTTAAATAGGGCGGAAGAAATCCTATGGAGGAAACAGTTATGTTTTAGACAGCTATAAGTTTAAGCAGAATCACACGTTGCAGGAAATGTATTCCCTTATTTAGTACAAGAAGTACTAAATTTCAGAAATAGGCTTAATTAGCACCGCGAAATCGATGAGAGCAATAAAATTGGCCAGGCCTCGGATCCACCATTCCCATTTTCCCAATTTCCTTTACTAACAATTTAGGTTATATTTAAACTATTTTTTGTATGAGGCTTGGTCTATAAATAGGTCCCCTCCCAAATCCCGCCTGGATTGGGAGGTCGTAATGCGTCTTGAACAATCCTCCGCAACATGGATTTCGACAGATAGAAAAAATATAGGAGTGACATAAGGATAAGGGAAACATATGTGATAGACCACAGTTAGAAATTACTTTTGGTTTATTCTCCTTTTGATAAATTATAATTAGAAATTGCAACATGGCTAACAAAGCTAATAAGGAGTAAACCAACAAGAATGACGAAGTTCAACTTTAAGAAAAAGACCTCTTAATGACTCGCAGAGGTTAAAATGATTAACAATAAGTAACAATTAATATTCCAACAATTGTGATGGTCTGGCTAGCAGAAGCCCTTGATAGTTTAAAAAGTTCATAAAATTGAAATTTAAGAGTTCCTAGATGTTTGATAACTTATCCTGAATGGCTCGTGATTGGCGTTTTTTCTTATTTCATTGGTCCATGAAAGTAGCAATGAGGCAGCCGTGGCTTGCAGAAAAAGCCCCTGTCAGGCCATCCAATATCTCGGCGATCCTCCAATCGTGGGCAGATTGGAGTTCCAACAGGAACTCACTAGTCGTTCAGTGAGGCGGCAGTGGCCAACCGCATCACAGCCAGATATATCAGTGGTCATTTTGCCTCGACCACGAAGCAGGCCAAGAACCCCATGTAGGGATTCTAGATTATGTTGAAAGGAGAACTTTCTCTTCGAGTTGAGGAGACTGGTAGGATCTTGAAGTGACGTCTAAAAAACTCCTGTAGAGTCCAGGACCGTGGCCCGCCAGAGTCCCAGGCGAGATCCCTGTAGAATCCAGCAAATTCAGAATGACGATTCAGTAATGCCAATTCAGGAGTGACCATCCGGGAAAGATCACTCGGAATATATATCCAAAATGACGTCACAAGATGATACGTCGCAAAGACAGGGAGGGAGAACCAACCAGCCAATCACCGGTCCAACACGGAGAACGCCCAGTTGACCCATAGAGGAGATGAACCAATCCAGATTCAAACTTTGAGAAGTACGGGAGTGCTCTACAACACTCCGAGCAGATGGTAAGTACATTGAACAAAATAAGTAATTAAATAGACGTAACATGTTTTATATGTGTAACCGTGATCCCACTGCATGAAAAAAGCAATAATAGGATAATGGGGCAGTCAAAATAAAGAGTATTTCACACCCGAAGGGAAATACACATAAACACAAACAAAGCTATTCGCAAAAGCGAACATGCTGGGAGGGGCGGGAGAAACGATGCAGTGAGAAAAAACAGGAGCTAGGCTCCGTGTAGTAAAGGAGCAATCATGGTGATTGGCCTGAGAAAATGACCAGCAGAAGTTTTTAGTTTTACCACGCGGACCCTACCATCTCTGCCAGGAAAGCACTCAACAACCCTACCCAAATTCCACACAAGAGGGGGACTGGGATCTTTCATAAGCACCAAGTCCCCTACCTGAAGGTTAGAGCAGGAAACTCTCCATTTTCCACGCTGCTGAAGCAAACCGAGGTATTCCATCCTCCAGCGACGCCAAAAATTATTGCGCAAACTTTCAATTTTGCGCCAAGAAATGGCTAAAGAAGATTCAGAATTAAAATATAACAAAGGAGAGGCAGTCAATGGACCACCAATAAGAAAATGGCCCGGCGTTAATGGCAGAAGATCTGAAGGGTCATTATTTAAGGGAGATAAAGGGCGAGAATTAATTATGCCCTCAATAAAAATAATTAAGGAATTAAATTCTTCATGAGAAAGGGCGGTGCGGCCACAAACTCGTCTAAGGTGCTTCTTGGTAAATTTAACACAAGACTCCCAACGCCCATCCTGATGAGGTGCATAAGGGGGAATAAAGTGCCACTTGAAATTTCTCTGGTGAGCATAATCAATAATCTTTTCTAACGCTGAATTATGAGTAAGAGCTCTCTTAATTTGTTCAGAAGCTCCGACAAAAGTTTTAGCATTATCCGAAAACACTTCTGAAGGAAGACCTCGGCGGGCAGAAAATCTGGCAAAAGCTGCCAAAAAGTAAGCAGTAGATGCATTGGTAACCAGTTCTAAGGGAACTGCACCGGTAACCATGCATACAGAAAGCGAAATATATAGTTTTCCAGAAACACATGTTTTAGCTTCAGGAGAATTTTTTATAAACAAATGGACCGGAATAATCCACCCCCGTAAAGGTAAAAGGTCTGGCAGGCACAGATCGAAACGTGGGAAGATCACCCATGAGCTGAGCGGTAACTTTAGGGTTGGATTTAAAACATGGAATACATGTACGGATAACAGAAGTGACTTCATGCACTCCGTTTATGGGCCAATACCTTTCACGAATGACAGAAAGTAATGTGCGAGTGCCAGCATGAAGATGCTGGTAATGATACAGGCGAATAATTAAGGAGGTGATATAATGCTTTGAGGGAAGAATAATTGGATGTTTCTTATCCTCAGAAAGTTCAGACAAAGATAAACGTCCTCCTACTCATAGTAAACCATCAGCATCCAAATAAAGGAGCGAGTGAGAAAAGCCTACTCGATTTCTTAAGGGATTGACCTTGAGACAAGGTCTGACATTCGTCAGAGAATATTTCCTTTTGAGTAAGCCATAAGACTTTTATAGTGGCTAAACCTAGCTCAGAAAGAGTTAAAAATGGTTTAGGAACAAGGGGGTGATCTACAACAAAATATTTCCATCGAAGGAGATAAGCCATAACCCTTACCAACTCATGGAAAGAGGAATATCGCTGCAAGAATAGGGGAGAGTCAGAAACGATTAAAGAGGATCCTGTAATCTTCCCAGCATCCGGCAAGTCTGATAACTCCGGAAGAGGAAAATTTGTTATGACAGAAGAGATGTCAGATTGAATTGGGGGGCCAGGTAATAAAGTATCATTCAGAGAAGTTCCGTTGGCATCCAAAGCAGAACCATTGAAGACCACTCTTATGTTTTCCTTGAACATTTCATTCTTCCAAACAGGATGGTGATTAAGATTAGGAAGGAAGGAAGGAAGCTTGTAGTTTAACGTGACCGTTAATCTTGAGATCATGAGCCACGGGACCTCCTTTTTACGTGGAATCCGAACCACAGGACATGGCATTTCACTTCGGATTAAGATAAATGACTTAAGATGGAGTATATGAAGTATCATCTCTCTTAGTAACAGCCTCCATATGATCGAGCGCCTCATATTCTTCCATAAATGCAGAATATTGAGTTTTGACAACAGGGTCACGTTTAAATTTGTTTTCAACAGCATAGAGTGCTCTATGAGCTCTAGGGTATGTTTCAAGTAGAAAAGGTTGATTATCCACGCGGGACATGTTACAACAAATCTACCCTCTGAAGTGCGTGTAGTTGTTTCGCAAAACAGTTTTTCACACATTTCATTATCAACTGAGGAAGATGAAACTGAATCTATAGTTTCAATTTTCCTCAATTTTCCAAAATCTTCCTAAGTTTTGATCAAGACTTGTATTAACGAAATGGCATTGTGAGACATTTTGAAATGACTTACGAGGGACTTGACCCGTTACTAACCAGCCTAATTTGGTATGATGAGCGAACACTCCTGGTGATATTTTTACTTTAGAGGTAAGGAGACATTGCCAAAATACATGGGCACTGAGAAGTATGTCTACTGGAGCGCTTGTATTAAATGTCGGATCTGCCAACTGAATGTCATGAGGATATTGCCAATTTCTAATTTCAAAAGAAGTGCTAGGGGTATTACTGCCAACAGTATCAATGGCAAGACAATTCAATTGTAATGCTGTATTACAATGAACAGCATCTTTGATATGAATTCTAACAAAATGCAAAGATTTAACATTGATATTGTTGATACCAGTAACCTGAATCAATGTAGGTTGTTTTGGAAGACCAAGTTTTTTAATAAGGCGCTCACTTATAAAGTCGTGAGTGGCGGCATGGTCCAATAAGGCACGTGCTTCAAGCCATCTACCAGAAGAATCATGAACTTTCAATAACACGGTTGACAGCAGCACCTGGGAACTACGAATCAAGCTAGAACTCTGGGTATAAGATTGCGCATTGGCTACTGGGGATGTATCTTTGGAACATCCAGGGGAAGGAGCCTGACGTGGTTTTTCAAACCTGTGAAGCAAGGTATGATGTTGAGCCTTGCAATGTGAACAAGTATTTTGGATAAACAATCAGACAACATATGCCTAGCTCACAGACAGTTGAAGCGATATCTGGTTTGAGCTATTATTTTGCGTCTTTCGTCAGTAGAAAGAGCTTTAAAGTCAACACAGGAATATAACCTGTGAGTTTTTTTTTTTTGCAGAGAATACAATCTGTTGAGTTATGTTGAAGAGTAAAGACAGCAGATTTGTTTACTTTAGTACTGACTGGTTTGACAACATTAAATTTGTTATCTGTAATACCTGACGGCCGGGAGAACTTGACTTCTGTTGTTTATGAATGCAAGCAATGAATCATAGGCATATGACGAAGTATTTGCTATTTCAATCTCCCATGCTTTTAAGCTTGCCGGATCAAACTTGGAAGTAATTAAATGAATTAAGAATAAATACTAATGCTAGGCTGGCTGTTTCAGTCTTGCCAATGCTCTAACATGTAACTGAGCGGTATCCCCTAAGGCCCGTAATGTTGACAGATTGTCAGCGCGTAAGGAAGGTAGGTTAAATAAAGCCTGTATGTGTCTTTGAATGCATAATCTTTCATTGCCATATCGACCTTTAAGTAAATCTATGGCTATATTATAATTTTGTGCTGTTAAGGGAAGTTCTTTAATAAGTTGAAGGGGAGGGCCTTCTAACACAGATTTCAAATAGTGGAATTTTTGAATTTCTGGAATTGCCGTGTTTTCATGCACTAGTGAACAAAACAATTCAAAAAGTGATTGCCACTTGTCTTCTTTCCCAAAGAAGCGTGGAATTTCAATTTTAGGTAATAATGGTTTTATATTATTCCCATTATTAACCCTCCCTAGAGTTTCGTTTGCCCTTAACGCCATAGTCAAAGCGCAAACTAGGGCTACGGCCTGAGCGTGTGTTTCAAAATAATTATTTTCAACATCTTCTCTATCTAATTGTAGTTCTGGACTTGTAATTTCAATTTCAAGTTGTACGAGATCATACTTTTCGTAAGCTTGCTCGTAAGCTTTCAAGCGCTGGGAAATGATGTCAAGATTTTGTTCATCATTAGGTAAGGTGGCTAGATATTTTTGGAAACGGGTAAGCTGGCCCCTGTAGGCAGCTCGGGAATGTAACAACTTATCATCTATCGTTATCGGCATGGCTGCAAGTTGGAATGACTCACTCACCACTTCTGCTTGGAGCGCCAGGCTAAGACCTGCTTTCCGGAAATAAGTCTGTTTGCACTGGTAGGATGGGATTTTTTACGTCCCCCGGCAGATCTCCTGCGTTTAGCCACGGTAAACTGAAATATACAAAATATATTAGATTACACAGTTTTTTGGATATAAATATGTGGTCTCAGGGTGAAGATAACGGATTAGATCCAGGGGCGAGGTACTACTGGAGGAAGCAATCCCGGGTTTCGGCACCATGGAATGGGAGGTCGTAATGCGTCTTGAACAATCCTCCGCAACAGGGATTTCGACAGATAGAAAAATATAGGAGTGACATAAGAATGAGGGAAACATATGTAATAGACCACAGTTAGAAATTACTTTTGATTTATTCTCCTTTTGACAAATTATAATTAGAAATTGCAACAAGGCTAACAAAGCTAATAAGGAGTAAACCAGCAAGAATGATGAAGTTCAACTTCAAGAAAAAAGACCTCTAAATGACTCGCAGAGGTTAAAATGATTAACAATAAATAACAATTAATATTCCAACAATTGTGAGGGTCTGGCTAGCAGAAGCCCTAGATAGTTTAAAAATTTCATAAAATTGAAATTTAAGACTTCCTAGATGTTTGATAACTTATCCTGAATGGCTCGTGATTGGCGTTTGTTCTTATTTCATTGGTCCACGAAAGTAGCAATGAGGCAGCCGTGGCTTGCACAAAAAGCCCCTGTTAGGCCATGCAATATCTCGGCGTTCCTCCAATCGTGGGCAGATTGGAGTTCCAACAGGAACTCACTAGTCGTTCAGTGAGACGGCAGTGGCCAACCGCATCACAGCCAGAGAAATCAGTGGTAATTTTTCCTCGACCACGAAGCAGGCCAAGAAACCCAGATAGGGATTCTAGATGATGTTGAAAGGAGAACTTCCTCCTCGAGTTGAGGAGTCTGGTAGGATCTTGAAGTGACGTCTAAAAACAACTCATGTAGAGTCCAGGACCGTGGCCCGCCAGAGTCCCAGGCGAGATCCCTGTAGAATCCAGCAGATTCAGAATGACGATTCAGGAATGCCAATTCAGGAGTGACCATCCGGGAAAGATCACTCGGAATATATATCCAAAATGACGTCACAAGATGATACGTCGCCAAGACAGGGAGGGAGAACCAACCAGCCAATCACCGGTCCGACACGGAGAACGCCGAGTTGACCCACAGTGGAGATGAACCATTCCAGATTCAAACTTTGAAAAGTACGGAAGTTCTCTACAACACTCCGAGCAGATGGTAAGTACATTGAACAAAATAAGTAATTAAATAGACATAACATGTTTTATATGTGTAACCGTGATCCCACTGCATGGAAGAAATCCATAATAGGATAATGGGGCAGTCAAAATAAAGAGTATTTCACACCCGAAGGGAAATACACATAAACACAAACAAAGCTATTCGCAAAAGCGAACACCGCGTGGGGCAGTTATTGCACAATATTGCGAAAATCAAAATACTGCCTATAAAATCCATTAACGCTTTCTTGATTCAGATTAATACCCTTTTAAAGATGGTTAAAATCACTTAAGGTGTGTACTTAACTTTCCATGATGTATTGAAGATTGACGTTTCCTGGCAACCGTTAGACACAAATTTCAGACATGGCGTCGATTTGAATCACCTCATTTGGAGAGGAGGCTAGCCTCTGAGAGAGGACTGAACTTTTCACGTACGCGACTAGACAAGAAGTGAGCGAGAAAATTTGAACACACAGAGAGCATTAGAAAGCTGGGAGGGAGGGGAAACAAAGAGAATAAGACCATAGTGGGTAACTTGATAAAATAAAACACTCTACATAATACAATTTGATTCATAGAATAGTCTCTTCTAGGAGATTGCAGACAACGACAACGAAGACATCTGCTTGAGTAGTTTGGAACCATTCTTGAAATTGCTGAATCCAAAACTTCGACAGGTTGCCGCGTGGAGTGCCGTTAAAATTAGCAGGGAAACACAACTGAAACACACTTACATACAAATAAGTACATAGTCCAAGAAAAGGGAATACATAAAGGGACACTGTTGATGTCTACGAGAAGGGAAATAAAAGAACTAATGAAAAGAGAAACGCAAAGGGCAGTGACTGCTAACTCGAACTAAACGGGTATTCCAAGAAATATACCATGAGTTGTGGCAAAGAGTTCTGTCAATGGTGCTTGCTTGGAAGTGGAAGGTGTTTCAACCGCGACCAATGATTTCTTTTTTCTTAACTCTGCAAGGGGTGAGGATTTTTTAGGAGTAAACGCTTGATCATCCTCATCCTCAACATCGCTAACACTAGTCAATTCTTCCTCTTCCTCTACCACAGGGTCCTAATGCAGATTCTGCGTGGCTTGTGAAACAGTGGGTAGAGTTTCAGATGGTTTGAAAGAGGGTTTAAACATGGCTTTTAGCGGAGGTGCTAAATGTTGTTGAACAAACAAAGCATTATCCGCACGTGATCGTTTCATTTGACGAAACTTTGGGTGACTAGTATTTTTTGCTGTAATAATATGCTTTTTCAATTGACTCTCTGCTAACGACATGGTGTCTTGACAAATGACTTGAGAGGGAATGAGACAGTCCCTTAAATAGTACTAAAATGATCAAACCCTAAACGATAACGTACTTGGTTGATTTCACTTTGTTTATCAATCACCAAACAGGCATGGCGTTGGGTGTTCCAGCACTTGGCACACAATTCTGTAAATGTTTGGAAGGTCATATCAGGATTGACATGTTCATTATAAATGTGACGACTATTCCGCTCAACCTGGCGAAATCCTGTGAAATGGCATTGACATTGTCACGAATCAGTTTTTTGGACATTTTAGAATACGTTTGTCCGAAATAGAAGCAATCGATATGTTTGTGACGACCCATGCCGAAATAGCTTTGAATGATGGCTTGTCGTTCAGTGGATACATCATCGAAAATCATGAGTGAATCAGGCTTCACCTCATCCGGGGAAATAACATTTTCTTACATAGAAAATGTGAAATAACCCATATTCTTGCTTTGTAATTCAGACATGACTTGATCCAGGCACATGCAGAGGGGTTGGTAGAGAGATTTTGCAAAAATATAAATATTTTGAAAACACAGACCATTGGATGCTGTGATGAGTGTGAGCCAAAGGTAGGTCTTTCCACATCCCGAAGGCCCCACAATGATGCAGCGAACGGAAGACGGAAACAGTGAACCGTGACGTTGTTCATGCGATGTGGGTTAGGGATGGGAAACTATGTCCCCCACGGGGAATGGCTCTTGCTGCTTAATAATCTTCATATCAACTAAGGGTTAGAGAGGTTAGCAGGCTGTCTATATACACGGAACCATGCCTTGTAATAGAAACCGTAGACCCCTACTACAGGTTGACGATGGATGTCTTTGGACGTGCGTTCACGGCTAAAGCTAGGTCTGTACCCATACATGATCCTAAACAAGAAGCAGATCCTGCTAATAAACACTATGTGGATAAGTCTGTAGTGCCACGCACTAAACAGGGATATTATGACTTTAAGGGAAAGCGGTTAACCCATGTGAAACATCCTCAAGTCTCTACAGATGTCACTACAAAAAAGTATGTGGATAACAATGTGCACGAGTTATATGACAAAGTGCCTCAGCTTACTGTGGATGGCTACACAGCTAATCAACACCTCATTATCACGTGGAAGACCCACCAAAAGTTATGTGACTTATCAAATGAAAATACCTTATAAATTTGTCCCATCTGTATTTTTAGTATGCCTGACAAATGAAAAACCTGTGAATGATAGGAACCATTTACCACTAGTCAATGACCACTTGACGTATGTGCTTTCTTCAGGTTTAAGGCACTATCGATTACACTATGTTGGAACCATTCACATTAAACAATCCATGCCTGATGAGAAACATTTACATGTAGAGATAAACCGTCATAGGATGTTGGTCCGTAACCATCAAACTGTTAATGTAGGTGATGAATTATAATTTCATCTCATGCCCACATGGGATGAAAAGCAAGCAGGAAAAACCATAAACGATTTTTCACTTTATGTAGAACTTGAATATACAGCCATGAAATAAGGACGAAACGTTAGTTGTTACTTAAACTTTCTTGTGAAAGGTCGTTGGTCATCATCATGGTGAAACAAAGATATGGGGTGAAAAAGACAAAGAAAAAGGCCCTGTCAATTGTCAAAGCATGGGGTTAAGGCATTGGTTGACAAGTCCTTGCGAATGAAAAAAAATGTGTTGACAATAAAGAAAACCCTTCGAGCAGCACAGAGACGTGTTATTCCAAAACGTCAGCGACAGAATTCAAAACAAGGCTGAGTGATTCCTGTCCCCAAACGAGCTGGATTTTTACCTGCTTTATTCGATGATCTGGCTGCCCTGGGTTCACTTTTAGGCGGTGCTAGTGCTGTGGCTAAAATCATTAAAGCTGTACAACAGGACAATCAACAATTGAAAGAAAGTCAGCGACACCATGAAACGATGGAAGCCATTGCTATGGGGGCTAGAAACGCCAATTTAAAGCCAGCCTTTTATCAACAAGGATTTGGAATTTTCCCATCTCCAAATAAAAAGAATAACCACAACCATAGCAAGACATGCCCTGACCCATGAAGAAGTCAAAAGCTATGCCAAACAACTAAAGCTTTCTCATTTTCGAGGTGTGTTTATGCGGAACCAAATACCTCCACGACCATGGAAACAGGAATGTGCAATTCTAAATCTAGATGATGACCGAGGGCCAGGAACTCATTATGTGGCCTATGTGAAAGAGGGGTCCACGGTATGGTACTTTGACAGTTTTGAGAATCTCCCCCCGCCCATGGAACTAGTGACCGATTTTGGAAACAGGACCAACATATATTATAATGTGAAACGTGAGCAAACGTTTAACAGCCAAGAGTGTTTAATGTTTTTATATAAGACACAGCATAAGCAAAAACGTCAACAGTATGTCGGCAGAAAGTAAGACGTTTACACTACATGGACGTGGACCTGAAGTCAGCCTAGACTTTTACCCGCCTATTGAATTGATTTAAAGACCTTATGGTTTGGAACTTGTTTCACTTGAAACGTACAATAGAATATACAACATACGTAAAAATGTGAGCAACAAGTTTTACTATGATGATTCTGTGCTAACCTTGAACCCTGGTGGATATACGATAGATGATATTTATGAACACATTAATGTGGTGCTGATCAACGAATATGGTTTAAGGTCATTTCTTGATGGAACACACAAGTTTGAACTTACAGGAAATACCAACACTCATCGCTGCAGTATTTTCTCTACGTTTAAGATTGACTTTAAAACACCACCTGATTCCATTGGTCCTTTACTAGGATTTAAACCGCGAGTGTTGGAGCCCAACAAAAAACATGATTCAGACTATGAAGTGAAATTGATTGAGGACCATCACGTGTCGGTGACGAGTAATATTATTAGCAACGCGTAGACCAATCAAGAGCCATCGCATTCGCTTTATGATTTTATTGTGACATCGCCCAAGGGCTATATTATTCGTGAAAACCCTCCAGTAGTGCTCCTTCATTCTGTGGTTGTTGATCATATTAGCAATATAACCCTAAGACTGATCAATAGAGACCAACAACTCATTCAGCCAGATTCTACCACACCAGTGACTTACAAGTTGCTCTAAAGTCACTATGAAAGTGGTGTATAAAGCAACAACACCGTCTAGAAATGGTGTTAGTTGTTTGCCACGTGAATACACGTTAACACCCATGGACAAGCAGATTTTACAGCATTTGGGTTACCACGTAAACCTACATGATGAATTCTATCCTAGACGTGGTGAACCACATCGAGGAGCAAGGAGGGGTGGTAAGAATTGTTCCCCATTCCTATCAAGCTCAAACGCCTGGACTCAATAACAATGATGAAATTCAATTTGTTATCATCAGCCAAGATATTTACACCCTACCGCATGAAAGTGACATTGAAATTGAAGGTCGGTTCACCAAAGCTGATGGCTCTACACCCACGACATCCAAGTTAGCCAACCATGCTTTTGCCTTTCTGTTTTCTGAGGTGCGCTATGTGATTAATGATATTGTGCTGAATAGCACTCGAAATGTGGGTATTTCAAGTGTCATGAAACTATATCCCTCTTAAAGTGAGGAAGAAGGTAAAACACTTTGCTTGGCAGGTTGGTCCCTTGACTCGACCAACGACTGGATGGTTCACACCGATGGCACCTTAACAGGATTTTACCTCTTAAACTCATTTTAGGCTTTGCCGAAGATCACCAGCGTATTGTTGTTAACGCGAGGCAAGTGCTTTATCTGGTTAGAGACAGGAGTGGTAATAATGCACTTAAGGGAGCTGAAGATGCACCCATAGATTCAAAAATTCAACTACAACGAATGCTATGTGGGTAGGTTTTTGCTAGGAATTAACCCTACCCCCAAGGGAAGATGAAGAGAAAAGGAAAGGGAAGTGGGTTTCGGAATGAAGAACAAGTGTGGGTAAATAGGACGAGAGTCCAACACTAAGCAAACAAAATGAATTTGAATGAGTTAGTGACGAGTGTCACTGCAAATCCCGTGAAACACCTCAAGTGGGTATGGACCTGGCCGTAGCTAACGGGAAATGCGGCTGGAGCTTGAGCTATTTGCAAGCAAGCGGCGTTTGTGCTTTCCCTTCCCAGCCTAAAATTGGGTAATATGGGGAAGGGTGGTAGTCTGGCAAGACAAAGAATGACAGATTTATTGTATATCCTTTCAAAGGAGTCAGGTTTAAACGATGGTTTTGAAAGGCGCAAATAATTTAAATTCGCCGTGATGTTTTTAGTTCTTGGAATTGTAGAATTTCCAAGGAGCGACCGAATGCTTCCAGGAAGGGTAGCGATGAAGCAGTTATAGTGCTTTTGGAAACAATTTGATTGTTTTTGAAAATTTTTGGTTTTAAATTTTGGTAAGAACACCAATGGTTGCATTCAAGAAAGGCTAATCTTCTACCAAGCAAAGTGCCGACTAAAAGTTTAGACAAGAAGAAAAACTTAAATTTCGAAAACCAACCATAAGTTATAGAGAAAGTCTCAACAAGCAGGAAGCTGGCGGAGCTAGCTATACTTGCCTTACTGGCTAGTTAGAATTAGCTATAAAAGGTAAGAGTGACTTTGAAAAAGTTTTTGTAGAGAGATTTGTTCAAATGCAACAAATAGTGGAACCTTTTTCAATTTGTCGCTTGATTTTCTTAAAGTGAGCATGAGCTTTTGAGTAGAGTTAGGGGATGTAGGATCCTGCCTAAACGTTATTTTATAGAAAATGATGAAGCAAAAAGGATATAGTTTGATTTATTTAACAATGCGTAGAAATATGACAACTTTAACAAATATAAAATGTACAATTCGATTTTTAAACCTTTGAGGTCTCAGACCTCTAAAATTGTTGAAGTTTGCACTAGGCAATTAACAACATTTGGTTTGGAACCTCTTGTAATCACCAAATATGCATAAGATTTTAAAATAGCGCTGAGATTAGCAAATTTAAAGTTTAACAATAAATCAGGTACGATATATGTACTTTGAGAATTCCTATGTGGAAATCTTTAAGTATGAACAAATGTTAAATTTGAAACTATAACAAAAAAGAGAGAATTAAGAATAAGTTTCTATAACTTCTTGTATTGAAGCAGGGATCACGAGAAAAATGGGGCCAGTTACCCTTTCGTGAAACCTGGAAAAAGGAAAGTTAGAAAACTCACTTGTGAGTAGAAATAATTTAATTCCCTGATAATAGAGGGAAAGAATTATAAAGTGGACTTGCCACAGATAAACAGAAGTTAATTCATTAAATGCGAAGCAAAGTTGGGAGGGCACTTGATAACAAGCGAGGCCTCATAGAAATTGGCATAAGTTATAGTTTAAACAGCTAGGTACATCAGTACTTAAATTTAAAGCTTAATTAGATAAAGTTAGTAAGGTGTTTAGGAAAAGGAAATAGGAACTTTAGGATAAAGTTTATGGCCGTATTTATTGCTTTCGTTCGAACGCGACACGGATGGTTGTTGAATGGGCACTGTTATGCACTGTAGTCCGTTGAAAAGTTCACTATTGCAACACGGAAAGTTTATCACACGAAAAGTTATTGCAATTGTGGAGATCACAAGTTGAATTTTACATTGAGAAAGTTTATTGCGTTGTGACGTTTATAGATGGTAGTTGAATGCAGTGGACAATTTTCAACGAAGGAAGACAAATTATATGCTGATGAGAAGTATTTCCAACATAATTCCTCAGTGAGGAACAAGCGTTTCCATATTTAGGTGGAAAGTACTTGACGGTTTTACTTGTAGAAAGATAAATTGATGTAGAAAGTTCTAGAGTTGCGATAACAGTAGAATTGGGCAGAACATCCCGCGGAGGAAAAGAGCTAAGTTTTTATAGACAGTAAGTTTCATAAATCTCCCACGGTGTGAGAAATCATTCCCAATTAATTTGTGCAGGAAGCACCAATTTTCCAAGTTGGAAAGTCTGCTTAGATGGATGGAGCATGACTAGAAAAGTCCCTCGAAGGCGGTTATTATGTTATTGATAGCAATACCGCACACTGTCTATAAAATCTTATTTAAAAACCATTAAAACCATGTAAAAACTTTTAAGATTAGTACTTAGCTTATTTCTGAAGAGTAGGCGATCCAGGCGACCGTTAGCTTAAATCCACATCATGGCGTAGATATTTAAAACATGTCTCACATGAACAGGAGACGAGCCTTAGTAAGGCTCCGACTGTGAGCTTTGAAGACTAACACACAAGTGGGGACCGCACAACGAAGCACAGAGGTACCAAGGAGGGAAGGGGGTGGGGGAAAAACAAAGGAACATACATATGAAATACCAACTTTAGAAATAAAACTAAAAGTAATCTTCAAGGAGTTGATAGTAGGCGTCAATAGCGAAGCCTGGTGGAAGGGTATGTTGTAGAAGTCCTCTTGAGCATGGAGATGTTAGCTGAAGATAGCGGCGACATCTTGTGGCTGGATTGGGAAGGAAGTCCTCTTGAGCATAGAGATGTTGAGGAACTTCAGCAGTTAGCTGCTAGATGCCGCTAGGTTGATCGTGGAAGTTATATCTACAACAAACTTTTAAACAGAGTGAACAAGGTGCGCACATAAAAGAAAAGGTAAGAAATCACTGTTGGTGTTTGAGAAAAAAGGGAAGAAATAAGTTAAGCAAAGAGCAGCGAAGCCTAACTCTGTCTTACCGTGTATTCCAAAGAATACACCAAGCTGGGAGGGGAAAACACCAACAGAGAACAGGAAACACAATGTTAAAGATTCAAAGGTAGGGGGGCAATTAAAGACAGGGGTCTTGTAATATGCCCATTTGTGGTCAAGATCTTAGCCACCCTGACTCTCCCATCCCTTCCCGGGTAACACTCGGTCACTCTACCGGAGATCCAGACCAAGGGAGGGGAAGCTTCTTTAAGAAGGACCAAGTCCCCCACTTTAATGTCAGGATTAGAAAGAAGGCACTTCTGTCTTCGTTGCAAGGAAGTTAAGTATTCCAATTTCCACCTCTTCCAGAAAGAATTGCGAAGAGCTTCAAGTTTACGCCAAACAATAGGCAGGTTAGAGTCTCTATAAGAGTTGGGAAGGGGAGGAGGGGAGGAAGGAGAAGTGCCTATAAGAAAGTGACCAGATGTCAATGGAAGCGGATCATCAGGGTCAGTAGAAAGCGGTGTCAAAGGACGAGAATTAACAACACCTCCAATCAGAATAGACACAGAGTTAAATTCCTCATAAGTTAGGATGCGATTACCTATCACCTTTTTTAGATGACGTTTGGTCAGCTTGACACAGGATTCCCACCTACCACCGTGATGAGGGGCGTAGGGAGGTATAAATCGCCATTTGAAACCCTTTGAGTAGGAAATATTAGAAATCTGTTCCATGGCAGGAGAAGATGTAAGAGCTTTCGTCCACAAGGAAGCTGCGCCTTGAAAAGTGGAGGCGTTATCGAAGAACATCTCAGAGGGAACCACACGCCTAGCAGTGAAGCGAGAGACGGCTGACAAAAAGTAAGAAGTAGAGGCATTTGTTACTAGTTCCAGATGAATCGCGCCAGTAACCATGCAAACGAAAAGAGAAACATAGAGTTTTCCAAACAATTTGCGTTTGGCTTCAGGGGAATTGCATTGATATTGAAACGGACCCATATAGTCCACACCAGTTAAAGCAAAAGGACGTATATGAGAAGAGCGGAAAGAGGGTAGATCGCTCATTAATTGAGTATTGACTTTAGGTTTCGCTTTGAAGCAAAGAATGCATTTGTGAATTACAGAGGAAACTTCATGAACTCCATTTATGATCCAGTACTTTTCCCTTAAGAAGAAATGCAGTGTGCGTGTACCAACGTGCAGGTTACGATAATGAAAGTCACGTATGATTAAGAAAGTTACGTGATGATTAGAGGGCAAAATAACAGGATGCTTTTTGTCTTCAGAAAGTGAAGAATGCGAAAGCCTACCACCTTCCCTGAGTAACCCGTTGTCATCAAGGAAGGGGGCTAAAGCGCGAAGACGACTTGCTGAGTTAGCTGCAAAACTTTAATAGTAGTGAGATTTAATTCGTGATTGGTCAGATGCGGTTTAGGAAGAACAGGTTGATCAACAACAAGATATTTCCATCTGAGTAGATAGGCAAAAATTCGAATCAGGTTATGAAAAGAAGAATAACGTGCCAACAAGGGAAACGAAGCGTTGGAAACAAGACACGAAGCAGTAGATTTAGATACTTTAGCGTCAGGCAAGTTGGGGTTTGTGACTGGAGGTTTAGAAGGCCAACAAGAAGAGTCTTCAATTAACCACGGGGGCCCATACCAGTACAACTGAGATGCTGCCAATTGAGAGGGTAAACAACCACCTGAGATGATGTCAGCGGGGTTATCAGCGCTGGGCACATGTTTCCCTTGACATCCAGAGGAAAGGGTTTGAATTCTAGAAACTCTGTTAGCAACAAAGGTTTGCCAGTGGGTGGGGTTTTCACGATCCAAGAAAGAGTAATCATGGAATCGCTCCACAAATAGGTTTGCGAAAATTCGACTTTTAAGACTTTCTGCATTTTTTTTGGCAAGTTCAGCGGCCATGAGCGCAGCACACAATTCAAGCCTAGGCAAAGTAATAGTTTTAAGAGGAGCAACTTTAGACTTAGAGCAAACAAGGTTTGAAAATGAAGATTCATTTAGTGAATTGCGATAAACCAAATATGCACAGCAACCGTAAGCTTTCTCGGAGCTATCGGCAAACACATGAAGGAAGAAAGATGTGTTAGGATGAGCGTTAATTAAATTTCTTGGAATTTCAATGAGCGAAAGATCAAGCAAACTTTTACGAAAAGAAAGGGGAACAGTTTCGTCCCATTCACATTTGAGCGACCATAGCTCTTGCATGAAAAGCTTGGCTATAACAATAACCGGAGCAAGGAAATGAAGCGGATCAAAAATTTTTGCAATTTCAGAGAGAATTTGCCTTTTTGTGTTGGGGAGCTCTTCGGAAAGCGAGAGTTTGTAGATGAGAGTATCAGTGCGAGAGCACCAGTGAACTCCAAGAGTTTTTATGGATTCAGAATCTCCGCAGATTTTGACGGAAGAGGGGTCTACATCTTCTATGGCAAACTGGGCAAGAAACTCATGGGAGTTGGAATTCCACTTATGAAGTGGGAATCCTCCATTCTTTAACAATGCCTGAAGTTCTAGTGACACGAAAGAAGCTTCCTCAAGAGTCGGGAAGGACTGGAGATAATCGTCTACATAAAAAGATGTAGTTAGTGCTTCAGAAGCTTTAGAACCAAATAAATGACCATCTTGAGAGGCTAACATAAGTAGGGATCGGATGGCAAGGAAAGCGGAAGGTTTTAAGCCGTAAGTGACCGTCTTTAAGCGAAATATTTTAATGGGATGGCTGATTTCATCGCACCACAAGATTCTTTGGAGATCTTGTTGTTCGGGCTGAATTAAAACCTGACGGTACATCTGTTTGATGTCTGCTATAACAGCTATGGGAAATAATCGAAAATTTAAGAGTATAGCAGATAAATCTGACTGAATAGCGGGACCAGAGTAAAGAGTATCGTTAAGACTGTTGCCATTAACGTCAGGTGATGACCCATTAAAAACTACTCGGATTTTGTCCTTTACAAGTGGGTTTTTCCACACGGGATGATGATTTAAGAAAACCGTTTCAATTGGGGGGTGCAATTCGTCATCAGATTTGCTGACAACTTCCATTAGATCTAAGCTTTCGTATTCGTCCATGAAATCAGTGTACTGTTGTTTAACGAGGGGTTCTTTCTTGAATTTGCTCTCGATAGCTAGAGAGCTTTTCGAGCTTTAGGTTGAGAATTGATAAGTTTGGGGGGATTGAGTAATCTTGGTATCTGAACAATTAACCGGCCTTCAGGAGAATGAGTGGTGGTGTTCATGAAATGTTGCTCACAGAATTCGTTTTCTGAAGAGGTTACGTTAGGAGAATCAACGCTTTCAAGGCTCCAGAACTGTTCCAAATCAGTATTAGCGAAATAACATTGCGATACGGGTTGGGGAGAATAATGAGGAAGTTGACCAGTAACGATCCATCCAAATTTAGTGTCTCTGGCAACCACGTTTGAAGATAACTTACGAATTTGTTTACGAAGGCAATTCCAGAAAACATTGGCACGCACTAAAGAGTATGTCAATGGGGCCTTGTACATTGAACAGAGGATCGGCTAACCTTAAATGAGAAGGAATATTCAGACCTGAGATATCGATGGAGTGACTAGGAGTATCCTCTCCGATACTGTTGAGGATGAGGTAATTAAATTTTAGAAAGTTATTTCTGTGACAAGTGTCTCTTATGGTTAGTTTAGAAAACTGTAAAGCTTGTGATTTTAAGCTGTTTATACCTGATACATTAATGGAAGTAGGGTTTACAGGTAGGCTTAGTTTTTTGATTAATGAATTAGAAACGAAATCATGGGTTGCCGCCGAATCAAGAAGACCGCGTGCACGGACCTAGTTGCCAAAATTATCCTGGACTTCGATTTGGACAGTGGACAATAGTACTTGGGCACTACGTATGGACTTGGCATTTTGAATGTAAGATGAAGCATTAGAACTGCTAGCATTGTCACTTTTCTGAGAAGTAGATGCGGCTGATGACCTTGCTTGATCATGACGTAGCAGTAAAGTGTGATGAGCTTTTTCACAATGAAAACAAAGTTTGGTGGACATGCAATTAGAAGCAGAATGCTTAGGTGAAAGGCAGTTGAAGCAATGTTTATTCTGGGAAACTAATTTTCTTCTGTCGTCGACTGACAGTTCTTTAAAGGATTTACATAGATATAAGGCGTGGGAATCTTTGCAATGTATGCACTTTAATGGGTCATTTAAACTCTTACGGGGTTCGCTTTGAGTGTTTAAAGCGAGAGAACTAGCAATACGGCGTTCACTAGACCTAGTTGGGTAACCAGTGGAGTTTGACTTGAGTTTAGACTAGCTGGAGCCAGGTTTTTGGGTACTAGACGCTGACCGTTCGCTTTTAGATTTAAGGGACAATGATTCAAATTTAGAACTAGGGGATGAGGGTTCACTTTGGTTAGCTAAAGCAGTTAAGAGTTGGCATCTAGCATTTATGAAGGTGACTAAATGCTCGTATGAGTAATCGTCGTCTTTGGAAAGTTCAATTTCCCAAGCTTTGAGGGTAGCAACATCGACTTTAGAAACCACTAAATGTATTAGGAAAGTGTCCCAGTGGTCAGTGGGTTGATCTAATTGGGACGAAGCTTTTACGTGAAGTTGTGTCGTATCAATAAGAGTACGCAAACTAGTAACGTCATTGTGCTGTGACGCACGTAAATTGAATAGAGCCTTCATGTGGCGTTGAATACGTAACCGTAATTTACCGTATCTTTCTTTCAACAGGTTAAAGGCAATGGGGTAGTTTTCAGCACTTAATGGGAGTGCTTCAACCAACTGCAGGGCTTGACCACGGAAAATACATAGCAAATAATGAAACTTGTAAATGATGAATGTCTTCATTGTCATGAACAAGGGAACAAAAAAGTTCATAGAAAGAATCCCAAGTAGATTCGTCTCCAGAGAAGTGGGGTAAATTAATCTTGGATAGAATTGGTTTGGGCTTGTGATTACCCTCACGAAAAGAGGTTTGTTGTTCGTGAAGGGAACCAAGAACAGAACCGTCCTTTTTCTGTTCTTCTTCGAGTTGGCGTATTATTTTAAAGGCAGAACCTATACCTTCGTAATATTGGTTTTCTACTTCTACTCGATCATCAGTTTGATTGAGCATACAAGTTTCGATTTCAGTTTGGATGTTGCAATAATTTTCATAAGAACGTTCAAAATCCTTTACGCGATGTTTTAACAAATCTAGTTGAGCTTGTGAAGGATCTAGCTCTTTGATGTATTTTCTGAATCTGGTGATTTGCCCTTTATAAGAAGCTCGTTTGGAAGTAAGTTTCTCATCCTTACCATCCTTGTCTTTTTCTGTAGGAGCCATGGCGAGATACGTAAATTAAAGTATAACATACGAAACTGTGGAACCTTGGAAATGGAGTCAGACTGGCTGCAGCAAACAAGTTGAAAGAAAGGGACACTCCAAAGGAGACAGGAGCGGCCTCTTTCCCCCTCACAAGCTTTGCACGGTGAAGATATAGCTGAAACATTCAAAGTAGATATTAATGATTTGCAAAATATTGACAAATGGACTCTCCCGGGTTTCTGGGACCAAAGTTTGGGTAGGTTTTTGCTAGGAATTAACCCTACCCCCAAGGGAAGATGAAGAGAAAAGGAAAGGGAAGTGGGTTTCGGAATGAAGAACAAGTGTGGGTAAATAGGACGAGAGTCCAACACTAAGCAAACAAATTGAATTTGAATGATTTAGTGACGAGTGTCACTGCAAAGCCCGTGAAACACCTAAAGTGGGTATGGACCTGGCCATAGCTAACGGGAAATGCGGCTGGAGCTTGAGCTATTTGCAAGCAAGCGGCGTTTGTGCTTTCCCTTCCCAGCCTAAAATTGGGTAATATGGGGAAGGGTGGTAGTCTGGCAAGACAAAGAATGACAGATTTATTGTATATCCTTTCAAAGGAGTCAGGTTTAAACGATGGTTTTGAAAGGCGCAAATAATTTAAATTCGCCGTGATGTTTTTAGTTCTTGGAATTGTAGAATTTCCAAGGAGCGACCGAATGCTTCCAGGAAGGGTAGCGATGAAGCAGTTATAGTGCTTTTGGAAACAATTTGATTGTTTTTGAAAATTTTTGGTTTTAAATTTTGGTAAGAACACCAATGGTTGCATTCAAGAAAGGCTAAGCTTCTACCAAGCAAAGTGCCGACTAAAAGTTTAGACAAGAAGAAAAACTTAAATTTCGAAAACCAACCATAAGTTATAGAGAAAGTCTCAACAAGCAGGAAGCTGGCGGAGCTAGCTATACTTGCCTTACTGGCTAGTTAGAATTAGCTATAAAAGGTAAGAGTGACTTTGAAAAAGTTTTTGTAGAGAGATTTGTTCAAATGCAACAAATAGTGGAACCTTTTTCAATTTGTCGCTTGATTTTCTTAAAGTGAGCATGAGCTTTTGGGTAGAGTTAGGGGAAGTAGGATCCTGCCTAAACGTTATTTTATAGAAAATGATGAAGCAAAAAGGATATAGTTTGATTTATTTAACAATGCGTAGAAATATGACAACTTTAACAAATATAAAATGTACAATTTGATTTTTAGACTTTGAGTTCTCAGACCTCTAAAATTGTTGAAGTTTGCACTAGGCAATTAACAAAATTTGGTTGGGAACCTCTTGTAATCACCAAATCTGCATAAGATTTTAAAATAGCGCTGAGATTAGCAAATTTAAAGTTTAACAATAAATCAGGTACGATATATGTACTTTGAGAATTCCTATGTGGAAATCTTTAAGTATGAACAAATGTTAAATTTGAAACTATAACAAAAAAGAGAGAATTAAGAATAAGGTTCTATAACTTCTTGTATTGAAGCAGGGATCACGAGAAAAATGGGGCCAGTTACCCTTTCGTGAAATCTGGAAAAAGGAAAGTTAGAAAACTCACTTGTGAGTAGAAATAATTTAATTCCCTGATAAAAGAGGGAAGGAATTATAAAGTGGACTTGCCACAGATAAACAGAAGTTAATTCATTAAATGCGAAGCAAAGTTGGGAGGGCACTTGATAACAAGCGAGGCCTCTTAGAATTTGACATAAGTTGTAGTTCAAACACCTAGGTACATCAGTACTTAAATTTAAAGCTTAATTAGATAAAGTTAGTAAGGTGTTTAGGAAAAGGAAATAGGAACTTTAGGAGAAAGTTTATGGCCGTATTTATTGCTTTTGTTCGAACGCGACACGGATGGTTGTTGAATGGGCACTGTTATGCACAATAGTCCGTTGAAAAGTTCACTATTGCAACACGGAAAGTTTATCACACGAAAAGTTATTGCAATTGTGGAGATCACAAGTTGAATTTTACTTTGAGAAAGTTTACTGCGTTGTGACGTTTATAGATGGTAGTTGAATGCAGTGGACAATTTCCAACGAAGGAAGACAAATTATATGCTGATTAGAAGTATTTTCAACATAATTCCTCAGTGAGGAACAAGCGTTTCCATATTTAGGTGGAAAGTACTTGACGGTTTTACTTGTAGAAAGATAAATTGATGTAGAAAGTTCTAGAGTTGTGATAACAGTAGAATTGGGCAGAACATCCCGCGGAGGAAAAGAGCTAAGTTTTTATAGACAGTAAGTTTCATAAATCTCCCACGGTGTGAGAAATCATTCCCAATTAATTTTTTGCAGGAAGCACTAATTTTCCAAGTTGGAAAGTCAGCTTAGATGGATGGAGCATGACTAGAAAAGTCCCTCGAAGGCGGTTATTATGTTATTGATAGCAATACCGCACACTGTCTATAAAATCTTACTTAAAAACCATTAAAACCATGTAAAAACTTTTAAGATTAGTACTTAGCTCATTTCTGAAGAGTAGGCGATCCAGGCGACCGTTAGCTTAAATCCACATCATGGCGTAGATATTTAAAACATGTCTCACGTGAACAGGAGACGAGCCTAAGTAAGGCTCCGACTGTGAGCTTTGAAGACTAACACACAAGTGGGGACCGCTCAACGAAGCACAGAGGTGCCAAGGAGGGAAGGGGTGGGGGAAAAACAAAGGAACATACATATGAAATACCAACTTTAGAAATAAAACTAAAAGTAGTCTTCAAGGAGTTGATAGTAGGCGTCAATAGCGAAGCCTGGTGGAAGGGTATGTTGTAGAAGTCCTCTTGAGCATGGAGATGTTAGCTGAAGATAGCGGCGACATCTTGTGGCTGGATTGGGAAGGAAGTCCTCTTGAGCATAGAGATGTTGAGGAACTTCAGCAGTTAGCTGCTAGATGCCGCTAGGTTGATCGTGGAAGTTATATCTACAACAAACTTTTAAACAGAGTGAACAAGGTGCGCACATAAAAGAAAAGGTAAGAAATCACTGTTGGTGTTTGAGAAAAAAGGGAAGAAATAAGTTAAGCAAAGAGCAGCGAAGGCTAACTCTGTCTTACCGTGTATTCCAAAGAATACACCACTATGGAAAGTACTCCATGTGACCCTTTCCGATAGCAAAAAAAAAACTGGAAATGCTCAAGATTGTGTGGGAAGAGATATGCCTTTACCCATGCAATTTAGAAGCTGGGCACTTCATGAGTACCCCCTATTATCCACCACCAACACAAAACAGGACGCTATACAGAGAGGCCTCTCTATATTATCGTGGGTTTTCAAACCAACCGCAAGTATCAACAAGCAAAAGATGCCACACAATTTGATCACCTGCAATTGAGAAATGCACGTCTTTTCCTCAACGGAGCTGTTTTTCCCTATGAAGGACTGGATTTGGATTTTTCAAATAATACGTTTGGCCTCTGTACGACTTGTTTTCTAAATTTAGATGGTCGCATTATCAAAAAGAGAATTGCTCTACGTTGTCACCCCAAGCGTTTAAGGCAAGGGCGACACTAATTGTCTTTGACTGTTCCTACTTGGAAGAGTCTGCCAAGCAATCCAATATTGACATTCGAATAGATTTTGAAACGCATGACAATGTACCAGCCAATACCACCCCCTACTCTTTGATTATTCATCACAAACAAGTCAACTATTATCCACTGTCCAACCAAGAGACCAGTGTATAAATAACAGGCCAACCCACGTCAAGCAGCTCAGTCATGCATTGCTTTAAAGCCTCAAGAGGTGTCACACCCATGAATTTAAAATCTGAGGAACAACGTTTCAAGATCATTGCGACGTGGCCTGTCCCTTTCATGAATCCTCAAGCCTTGGCAGCTGCTTTTTTCTATTATTTAAAAACAAGAGATGAAGTGAAATGTATGTTTTGTTCCATCACCATAGACCAATGGGAAGAGAGTGATGAACCCATGCAAGAACATCAGCGCTGGTCACCAGCCTGCCCCTAACTGTGTAAAATGGAGGTCATTCAAGCTACCCCTCACTAGTGCCTCTGAGTGATTAAAAAAAGTTATGATACGTGCGGTGTTATGGACGCTATAAACACAAAAGACTGTATTTTTCTATGAGTTGGTATCGTCCCTATCCCAGAATGACAAAAGCATGTGAAACTTGTTATGCCAATAAAATGATGTAATAAAAATAGGTTGTTGTTTTTATTATTATTTCTCATGTCACCTGCCATACGCTAGCCTATACACCGAGTACATTTTTTAAAACTAGAATGGGATAGTAAGTAAATACCATGGGTACACCTTAGTGGACGATACTCAGTCTGTGGTCAGTTGGACTTGGTCTAAACAAGCATCAACATGTTGCGCACACTGATTGTCGACTGTCGAGGGTTTAAAATTGGAGATAACAAATTTATATTTAAAGAAGTGGTCATGATTGATTGTTCCACCTTTTAGATATCACAAGCTATACATTTGATATTTAAACCACCCTATGCTTTTGATTTGATGTGTGAGAAAGACTGTAAACAAACTGAATGGATTGAAAATCATTTGCAACTAGACTGGAATCAAGGAACCATTTCATATAAGTACCTGGACATGGTGATGAAAGCGCATTTGTCCTCTGCCCATGTGGTATTTGTGAAAGATAATGAAAAACGCCAATGGTTATAACCTTTTTTAGCGCCTTACTATCAATGTATTGATGTGATGAACTTCAAATACTCATGGACCGCTGTCCCTGTGGCAACATTACCCATAAAGCCCTGGCCCAGGTGTGGCATCTCTTTCATTGGTTAATCACCAATGCCTGCTGGGAGTTGTTATCAACGTGATACCATGGAGAGAGGGGATGCTACTAATAAAGAGATTCGGAAATTATTTGCGTGCAAAAATAAACTAGACAGTTTTACCAAAGAAGAATTATTAGCGCTCCCCAAGTCGTTCATTTATTATGTAGCAGCCAACGCTGAGAAAGAAATCTGGCAATATGTACCAAAATCATGGACTCAAGACCCTGTGTTGAGTGAATTGCAACTATGTACGGATATGATCACCATTAGCAAGTGGCCATGGCAAAAATACCCTCTATGCGACAGTGTGCTAATTGCCAGCTGGTTAAACTGTATCACGGTCATAAAAGTCAGTGTAAAGACTTTGTTTCCTCATTCCACGGATGTGATGGCAAGAAAAAGCAACAACAACAACAACAACAACAACAACAACAACAAACATCGTCCACAGAGGAGGAGGAAGATCAAACCTTTTCACCATCAATGGAAAACGATATATCAAACTTGGACTGGCAATGGCCTCATTAACAAAGTCATTCAATACTTACCTTTTGAAATTCATCTATCTGGTTACCGTTTTTGTGGTCCTGGAACTCACCTTAAAGAACGTTTGTAGCGTGGTGATGTTCCTATTAATCCTTTTGATGAAGCATGCAAAGAACTTGACCTTTCTTATCGCCATAGTCATCCTGCTTTTAAACATGTGGCGGATAAAATGTTGTTGAAAAAAGCTAAACAACGTTTGACATCCTGTGATGCTTCAGTGGGAGAGAGGTTCGCAGCCCTGATTGTGATGTGTGCTATGAAAGGAAAGTTAATGATGTGTGGACATGAACATTGAAAAACGAATGAGGAATTGGTATTTCTTTGTATTCCATTTTTTTGTAAAGCGCTATTGGATATGAAATAAAGACAAGGTTTTACCAGAGCATGATTCTTTTCAATTTTAAAAATGATGATAGTCATTTGTTCATTTTTAATTTTCACATTTCACACATTGTTATTTGTCATTTTCCAATTTCCACTTTTAAAAAATGTTAGTTTAAAGTTTTTCAATTTCATGATATGGAAACATGAATTTCCTCTTTTTTTGCTGTTTACACATTTGTCAATTTCCACTTTGCATTTTTTAAATGCCAGTTTAAAGTTTTTGAAATTTGTTGATATGGGGGGAGCGTGATGGCGCAGTGGCTTAGCTGCTCGTCTTTCACCCGGACGGCCGGGGTTCGAATCCCGGTGACAGCGGGGTGGAATTTTCACCTGAAAAATCACGTGGCGTCAGGAAGGGCATCCGGCCTCAAGTCCCCGGCCAAAACCAAAATGAGCCTGGTTGGCTCTGCGACCCCAATTAATTGGGAAAAGCCGAAGAAAGAAAAAAAAAGTTGATATGGAAACATGAATTTTCCATTTTGTTGGTTACAATTTATTTTACATTTTGTGTATGTTGAAAGATGATATTTCCAAAACAAGGTTTTTCATTTTACATTTTTTGGTAAATGGTATTAATGTGAGTGCTTAACCATGACAGCAATGCATGATAATTTCAAACATGTCACTTCTCATTACAAACATCAATTGTATCGCGCTCCAAGACCTCAGCTGTTGGCTAGCAGTTGCCAAGGCATCAGGAACTTTCATCTCCTGGGATTCATTCTTGTGGCTCGAAGACTGGGTGTATGTCACATCTTCATCATCACTTCTCCCTCATTACTACACGCAGGTCTCCCACAAGCGCCAACTACAAAGACCTACACTCAGCCTCTCCAGAGGTGACATAATCATCATCATCATCATAATCGTCATCATCATCATCATTATTAATCATTAAGAGTAACGTAGAGTCATCTCCATAGTGTAGCAGTCGGTATGGTTATCTTCTGCCCCAAAGCTTTTTGGGTTTAATTCCCAGCTCTGCTACAAAAATTTTAAAAGTAGTATTAGGATTAGAACAGGGTCTACTCAACCTCAAGTAGTGATCAAGCTGAGTGCTGGGACCACAAAAGGAGTATCCAGGTAGGTGTATTTTAAAGGGTTCATATTCAATGACTTTATGAATAATTCCACAGCTAGTACACCTTAGACATTTGTTTCTTTTAACATATACTATAACCAATCAAGGTAAACCATGTCCACTCTATCATGATTACTCTTATAACTATAAGCAGCACCATGTAAAATGAAATAATATTCTAATAATGTTTAAACCAAAGTTCTAAGGTTCAGGGTTTCAATTCCAACTATGCTTTTCACCCAGTCAAATACATTAAATAACAAAAAACTGTCATCAAAATAAGCCATCTACATGAGGCATCAACATAAGCCACTAAAAATAAGTCATTACAAATATGGTATTAACATAAACTACCAAAAATAAGCCACCAACATAAGTCATCAACATAAGCCACCAACATAAGTCATCAACATAAGCCATCAACATAAGCCACCAACATGTCATCAACATAAGCCACCAACATAAGTCATCAACATAAGCCACCGACATAAGCCATCAACATAAGCCATCAACATAAGCCACCAACATAATCCTACATAAAACGTCAACACAACATCATTCTTTCACCACAAGTGTTATATCCTTTGTAGTAGGCGGATCAACTATACAAGTCAGTTGCTATTATGGAATATACTATAACCAATAAAGGTAAACCACGTGCACTGTATCATGGCTACTCTTATAACTATAAGCAAGAAAATGTGAATGGCATCATATTTTGGCAATGCTCAAAACAACAAAATGTCTAGGTCATCTAAAAAGTAAACATGGTGGGTAATCATCAATGTGGTATACCAAATGAAACACCATCGGTGTTAACAAAACATTATCAAAAGGACAAAAAAAAGCATGCCCAACAAAAAGAAATAGTGTTACTCAACATAGTGACTTCTTTGGTAAAAAAAACATTTACCATCTCCTCAAAAAGTTATGTTTAAACCCTCTTTCAAGCCATCTGTAAAGCGAACAACACTATCAAAAGCCACGCAAACTCTACAAAAGGTGTCCATGGAAAACGATCAAAATGGAGTACATAGGCATAGTAATCATAGTTATAATAATGATGATGATGATGATGATGATGATGATAATAATAATGACAATGATGATGTAAAATAAGAGGATGAAGTGTTTACACCTATAAAACCATTGCGGCCTCCCCAGTTTTTAACAACATCAGTCCATGCTCCCCGCAGAAAACTCATTTACAACAAGCCATGGGTTTAAAAAAAATCTAGGGTAAAAAAAAGTTGTATGTATGGAACTATTGTAAAGAATACTTTAATTAAATTTAAAAAATATTGTGTATGAGTACGCTCTGTTTTTTTCTTACTTGTTATCCTCATGTCCCAACTATTAATGTCAATGTTCTACGTTTCCAATTTCCTATCCACAACCTGTCAATGTCATGTTTTGTGGCTCAGCGGCCATCCTCACAATTGTTTTTTTTTTTCAATCATCACAGTCATGCCTTCACCAAGCATAAACGAACCATCGCATAAGCCTCTGCGATCCATGGTTCATAAGATATCGATTAATGCATTTGCAAGCATGGCCACCGTGGCCAGCCACATGCTTGTTGTTTAAACACCTACACACCACCGGTATCGTTACTCAAAAGATTTGAAAACGAACCGTCGTATCACGTCTCGCCGTCCCGCCAAAATATCCTTTGATTTTTCGGAGCATGGCCCCCGTGGCCGGATTGAGCAGCACACTAACCTCTCACTGCTGGGTTCGTGATTCAAATCCAGCTATGGTACAATGCTCTATCATCATTAGTTTTCAAAATATAGCCTACTTTTCAAAACTTTTTTTAAACAAATATTGGGGAGTTGACCATAGGAAAGAGGACGTCACCCCTATTTCAACAACATGTCGTATACCCATATCCAATTATTGGTTTGCGAGCTATCAACAAAAGTGTCGTTTGGCCCTTTGTCAAAATTTCAAAAAATACATTCAAAAAGGGGGCGTCAGCCTGAGTCCTACAACATGTCGCATGCCAAAATCGGACCATGGGTTCGCGAGATATCTCGAATCTTACTTGGCTAAAGGGTTAGCGTAGCCGAGCGTTCAGTTGCAACTCCTGGATCGCATGATGTCAGCTTAACTAGGATAGGCTAGGTTAAGACATGCTCACCATCTTTATTTGAAAAGCGCGCCATGTACGTCGTTGCGCGCCACCGCCGTCTTGTGGGAGAAGAGCCGTAGGAGGGTGTAGAACTGTTACAAAACCACTACTGGTGCAGGAATTTGTTTTTGAGATCGAGTGAAGATGATTATATACCCTGCCTTTCTTAAATAGCCTGAGTAAATTCAGTTCAACTAAAATGAATTGCATTAGTAGATGCTTTTCAGTCGGTCAACACGAATGTGCTTGATAAGATTGGGGAAGGGGTTACCATTAATAAATACATGAATTTATAAATAATTCATACTTAGTAAAACAAAGGCACTAGGAAATTAATTTTAACTCACCGCGCAATCTCATTGGACACACTCATGTTGGCCAATTGAAAAGCTTCTACTAATAGATTACTTGGCCAACACTGTAAATGGGCTTCTAAGATTTCAATACTCAAATGAATTGGTAGACATTTCTTTATCCCTCCTTGGTCAAAGACCAAAGACCTCACTGTTCCGCCCCTTAAAACAACAATAACTAACTTCCTTGGTCCTTCAGTGACTGAATGAAGATTCTACTGAAAAGTAGCTGTAGGCTATACCGATTAGGTATTATGAACAAGGAGATATAGGATGAAATACCATTTATATCAATAATAATGTTATTGGTTTTACGTCCCTTTTAACAATTCCGGGTTTTACAGACGCCGGGGTGACAGAATTTTGCCCCGAAGGGAATCTTTAACATGCCAGTAAATCTACTGACTCCCTTGCATTTGCACACCTCAAATGCCAACTGGCTGCGCCAGGATTCCATCCTGCAATCTTGGGCACAGCAAGCGAGAACATCACCGCTGAGCCACGCAGCCAACCTCATTTATATCAGAGAAGGGTATTGATTATTAATAATTATACCTACCAATGGTAATGTAACAATTAATTATAAATATTAATATTGTTATTTACTAAACACTGACATAAAATTCTGTATATGGAATCTATATTTTCTGGATTGAAATTTTTGCAAAATACACATGATTTTCTGAATTCAATAATTATTATTATTATGATGTTTGAAGCTTTTTTCAGTGTTGCCTTAGTAAACAAAAGTTTGGTGCTTTTCAGTCGGTCAACACGATCAACACAATCGTGTTGACCGACTGAAAAGCACCAAACTTTTGTTTTATTAGTATTATATTCATAATATACATTCCCAAGCTGTAAGGTGAAGTAGAATGCACGTTTAAAACAAGATAAGATAATATTTGTAGGATATATAAGATCAAAATCTCTCCTGATTCTCCGTATCAACTTCCACCTAAGCTCAGGTCCTTAGGGAAGGAGAACACTGCCAATTTTGGTCCATTAGTTAAGCTTCCAATGCAGGCCGGCACCAAACAAATATATGGCATTATGTCATCGATTTGATAAGATTACTCCACTAGTTCTGAAAATAGTGTAAATATTCAAACTATAACTCAACACAAAATAATCACACGAGCGAGCACACGGTCACGTCAAACAATGACGACTCTTCAATAAAATCTGTCGAGTCTTGATTTTACCTACAAGAAGTTGTATCCACTTGTCGTGATGTCACGAGCATTTCGTCAGTTACTGCGGTCTCGGCTACACTCAGCCTTGTGAGGCTGGAAATGGTCTTCCGTGGTTTTCCCATTTCTAATCCAGGCAAATACTGGGATGGTTACAAGGCCACGGCCTTCACCTTCCCTATCCTCACCTACATATACTGTATATACGCTTACACCCAAGTACATGCAGCTAAAAGACTACAATGTAATGATCTTGCTCCAAGACCAGAGCCTAACAATGGGTTTCATAGAACAGACATAATGGAGCATTATCAACCAATGAGAACATAGGGACTACTTGGATTAATTTGAAAAACATGTTGAACCAACTGAGTGTGCCACCTGGATGATACTTGAGAAGTCCGAACCTTCAGGTTATAACATGTGGTATATTTATGTCCTTGCTAATAATAATGGTAATGTTATTTGTTTTCAAGTCCCTTTTATCTACTGCGGATTTTAGAGGTGCCGAGGTGCAGAAATTTTGCCCCGAAGAGGATCTTTAACGTACCAGCAATTGCGCACCCTCAAATGCCAAATGCCTGCATCAGGATTTCATCCCACAACCTTGGGCACAGCAGGCGAGAATGTTACAGTTCACGCCACGGTTTTTGGCCGGTGAGCCCCGATTCCGAAGTCGTACAGAGGAGAGGTGGTGAACCTCAGGCATTTGCAATTAATACATAAGTTTCTTTCCTCGCAACTGAAATCTCACGTATCAATTGCACAAGCATGAGGCTCGCAGACTATCCTCTGTACGACTGCGAAACCGGAGCTCACCGGCCAAAAACCGAGGCGTGGACTGTACAGCTGCGCCACGCAGCCATTCTATGTGCTTGGTGTACCCTTGCGTGACACTTGCCAGAAAGGCCTAACAAAGACCCGACCAACTTTGAATAGAAAAACTGTAATTATGCTGTAGATACAGTGCAGTGCTTTGAAAAATATGCGGCATTTTTTAACTTTTAAAACAATAGTTTAGTAACAGCTTTCTAATAAGAGAATACTGAAAAATATAATACATAATAGGAGAACAACTAAAATATGATACATAATAGGAGAACAGCTAAAATATGATACATAATAGGAGAACAACTAAAATATGATACATAATAGGAGAACAGCTAAAATATGATACATAATAGGAGAACAACTAAAATATGATACATAATAGGGGATCAACTAAAATATGATACATAATAGGAGAACAACTAAAATATGATATATAATAGGAGAACAACTAAAATATGATATATAATAGGGGATCAACTAAAATATGATACATAATAGGAGAACAACTAAAATATGATATGTAATAGGGGATCAACTAAAATATGTTTACATAATAGGAGAACAACTAAAATATGATATATAATAGGAGAACAACTAAAATATGATATATAATAGGAGAACAACTAAAATATGATATATAAAAGGAGAACAGCTAAAATATGATACATAATAGGAGAACAACTAAAATATGATACATAATAGGAGAACAACTAAAATATGATATATAATAGGAGAACAACTAAAATATGATACATAATAGGAGAACAACTAAAATATGATATATAAAAGGAGAACAGCTAAAATATGATACATAATAGGAGAACAACTAAAATTTGATACATAATAGGAGAACAACTAAAATATGATATATAATAGGAGAACAACTAAAATATGAAACATAATAGGGGATCAACTAAAATATGATATATAATAGGGGATCAACTAAAATATGATACATAATAGGGGATCAACTAAAATATGATACATAATAGGAGAACAACTAAAATATGATACATAATAGGAGAACAACTAAAATATGATACATAATAGGAGAACAGCTAAAATATGATACATAATAGGAGAACAACTAAAATATGATATATAATAGGAGAACAACTAAAATATGATATATAATAGGAGAACAACTAAAATATGATACATAATAGGAGAACAACTAAAATATGATACATAATAGGAGAACAACTAAAATATGATACATAATAGGAGAACAACTAAAATATGATATATAATAGGAGAACAGCTAAAATATGATGCATAATAGGAGAACAACTAAAATATGATATATAATAGGGGATCAACTAAAATATGATACATAATAGGAGAACAACTAAAATATGATATATAATAGGAGAACAACTAAAATATGATACACAATAGGAGAACAACTAAAATATGATACATAATAGGAGAACAACTAAAATATGATATATAATAGGAGAACAACTAAAATATGATACATAATAGGAGAACAACTAAAATATGATACATAATAGGAGAACAACTAAAATATGATACATAATAGGGGATCAACTAAAATATGATACATAATAGGAGAACAACTAAAATATGATATATAATAGGAGAACAACTAAAATATGATACATAATAGGAGAACAACTAAAATATGATATATAATAGGGGATCAACTAAAATATGATACATAATAGGAGAACAACTAAAATATGATACATAATAGGAGAACAACTAAAATATGATACATAATAGGAGAACAATTAAAATATGATACATAATAGGAGAACAACTAAAATATGATACATAATAGGAGAACAACTAAAATATGATACATAATAGGGGATCAACTAAAATATGATACATAATAGGGGATCAACTAAAATATGATACATAATAGGAGAACAACTAAAATATGATATATAATAGGGGATCAACTAAAATATGATACATAATAGGAGAACAACTAAAATATGATATATAATAGGGGATCAACTAAAATATGATACATAATAGGAGAACAACTAAAATATGATATATAATAGGAGAACAACTAAAATATGATATATAATAGGGGATCAACTAAAATATGTTTACATAATAGGAGAACAACTAAAATATGATATATAATAGGAGAACAACTAAAATATGATATATAAAAGGAGAACAGCTATAATATGATACATAATAGGAGAACAACTAAAATATGATACATAATAGGAGAACAACTAAAATATGATACATAATAGGGGATCAACTAAAATATGATACATAATAGGAGAACAACTAAAATATGATATATAATAGGAGAACAACTAAAATATGATACACAATAGGAGAACAACTAAAATATGATACATAATAGGAGAACAACTAAAATATGATATATAATAGGAGAACAACTAAAATATGATACATAATAGGAGAACAACTAAAATATGATACATAATAGGAGAACAACTAAAATATGATACATAATAGGGGATCAACTAAAATATGATATATAATAGGAGAACAACTAAAATATGATACATAATAGGAGAACAACTAAAATATGATACATAATAGGAGAACAACTAAAATATGATACAAAATAGGAGAACAACTAAAATATGATACATAATAGGGGATCAACTAAAATATGATATATAATAGGTGAACAACTAAAATATGATAGACGAAAATTCCTTAAAAATATGAAATTTTGACCAAAATATGATGAAATATTAATCTTGCACATGCTCATTTGAATCCAAAAACCATGAAACATAAATATATTCAATCTCATAACTCATCAACTTGAAACACAAAGGTAGGCCTACACTAGAATTTCTTGATTCAAGGAAATGTACAGGCAAACCATTAGTTTTTTTTATAGACTACCGGTATAGATGGTCGTATAATATAAAGACACTACTACTGTATGTTTGAAAGAACACATTTCTTTGTGCATGCCATTCCACTAACTGTTGGCAATCGACTAACAAAAAAAAGCACTATTGTATAATGGGAAATGAGAATCTTTTTTTGCTGGATCATTAAGCAAGAAAGTGGACAACAGAACTTCTCAAGCACTAGTTTTCTCAATCATTGAACATCATAGCAGATCAGAGGATCATTTTAAAATCTCTAACAACATTTGTCATACAAACTTTCTTCTCACAACCATTGAAATGAAAATTTAAATTAGAAATGAGAGCCCCCTAAGCCCCATTTACTTTTGCCTAACTGAAATAATATCCAAACTAGATTCTTACGTTATTGTGTTTGGCATAATTAATCATAGAATTAATGAAATTACAAAGAGCAGTTTGCATGCAATGAGTGAACTCACATTCTGACAGGAAGTGATTTGATGGAAAGCTCTTTATAGAGCAAAAATTGGAAATGGGACCACAGTCAGGATTCAAAGCTGAGTTACTGTATTTTGAGCAGTTACATTTTCCGTCCATTCCACCAATGATCCACTCCACAACCACAGACCCCCTTCCAAGTCTTACAACGGGAGGATACGATGCATGGGTCACCGATTCAAACCATCTTGAGTACGCGTGTGGGGCATGACACGGCATATACCAGGTGCAGTTCTCAGCCGTTTCTGAGAAATTAATTAATTGCAATTGCAGTGCGGCGTCCATGTGCGTTGCACGCTAGCAAGAATCCAACGAGCGCGTGACGCAGTGGTAAGAACCACATGAAGTGCACCTTACTACTTGCACCTGGTATACGTCTGGTAATGTCCAACACGTGTACTAAAGATGGTTCGAATCGGTGACCCATGCATCGTATCCTCCCCTTGTTAGACAAATAAAGATACCAGACAGTGAATGAAATATCCTTGATTTTGAGCGAAAATCAGGGACATATCCGTGTCAATGTCAAAACCTCACTTTGAATTCATTTAGATTTATGGAAATGACTTTACAGAATATTGTTCATATCTGCAGAGTAAGGCTTGAAACAAATGAGACCACTTTTTTCTTTTTGACTCATAGAGTCACCCATTTTTCCGTGTTGACTTACTATAATAATCAAAAGTTTACCTCGTTCCGCCTCGTCAATACAATATATTCAAAATTTCGTGATACAATCACATGTCACACTCTACATCGGTACATGTTTCGATGCCTATAAACATTGGCATCATCATCAGCCTTATTAGTGTATTGGCAGCACTTAAAAATCCATTTGTAAAAATATCGAGTGTAATAAACTGTTGACATAATCTCACATTAAAATCACATATACTCTGAAACACCTTAAAAGTTTTCTTAAAAGGTTTTAAAATGATGATAGGCACACGTCTTGAGGTTTTCAGAGTTTAGTTCACACATTAAAATCACATAGGCTATACACCGAAACACTTTAAAAGTTTTCTTAAAAGGTTTTAAAATTATGTTAGGCACACGTCTTGAGGTTTCCATTGTTCAGTCCATGATGTTTCGTTATTGGTCAAAGGTTTCCATTCCCAACTGGAAAGAAATGACGCTAGGAGTAAGAAAATTATTATATAATACAAGGATATTTGAAAAAGTATCCTAACATATTTGTAAAACTTACGTAGTTTGCGGCCAGAGTCAAACAGAGCCATGCTGTACTAGATAGAGACTGTTCTACACTGATTTGGCATGCTGCCGCAGAAGTGGCCAGCGGGACTGTGCGAAGTAGGGGAAGTAAGGGGTGAACTTAAGGAGTGAGCTAACTATGACCTACTGAGCGGTGAGAACGAATGAGAGGGGTGTTGGAGAGGGGTATGGTACATTGGAAAACAAATCAACTATTATGAACAATTTCTAGAGTGGTATGTATTTCGTTCTATAATTACTTAATGCTTCATAAAGTAGCCTACGTTATTGTTTCCAAAATGTATCGCATTTAGTTAGGGGAGCTGTTCTTTGGATTGAATCTATTTCAATTTCTTTCAAAATATATTGTATTGACGAGGCGGAACGAGGTAAACTTTTGATTATTAAATGAGACCACTTTCGGGACTCAAACTCAAGTGTCCTGCAAGTGGACAGCCATGTATGCCACGAGCACAACTCAAGTAGATAACACAGGATTCATCCACCACTTGGAAGTCGACTGTTGGTAGTGTGGATATAAAACCAAGCCAGGAGATCCTATTTTTAAAGCCTTACTCTTCAGAAAAAATTGATTCTAAGAAATCAGGGAAAATGGATTGTTAATAATTCCAGGTCAAATGGACATTCGCTCTTGGTAATGAAAAGATTGAAAGTATTGAAGGGATAGGAGCCATTTTTCAGTGTTGCCTAGTTCTATTAAAGTAAGCTTTCCAGTCGGTCAACACAATAATAATAATAATAATAATAATAATAATATCGTATGGCCTCGGGTGCTGGGTGCAAGCTTTGTTATTTGACCCAAAACGGTAGCTTGCATGTCGAACTTCATTGTTCCTTGAAGCACTATGAAAGTCAAGGAGGTTAGATATCTAAGCTCCTTGAACACTATAGCGCTTTCTAGTAGAGAAATGAGGAACTTTATGTTGGCGGTAACTCCCGAGATTAATTTTGCCATTATGAACACGGCCTACTGAATTCAAATGGGTTCTTTGACACGCCAACATTGTATGACATGGTGTCGTAATTTTTGCCGCCTTTCAAAAATCACTTACCACGGCCAGGAGCGAACCTGCAAGCTTGGGGTTAGTAGACCGACACGTTGACCACTCACCCACCATGGCAAGTTGGTCAACACAATTGAAAAGGTTTGATCATATAAATATTTAGGATGCCAAATCAATGATAACTGAGACTAAGCCAAGAAATTTGCTGCAGAATTCAGCAGGCCAGAAGTTCTTTCATGAGGATGCAAATACTTTTGACTAGCCATGATTTAAGTCTCGCATTACACACCTGACTGCTTCGATGCTGCGTGTTGAGTATCCTGCTCTATGGAGTTGAATCATGGACAATTACTGAGTTATTAAGTAAGATGACCCCTAGCACTACAGCCCACGAAGGGCCTAGGCCTACCAAGCGACCACTGCCCAGCCATTTGGCCTGCAGATATTGGGTTGAAGCGTGGTCAGCGCATCGGGTCCCCTCGGCCTTTAATCTTGGTTTTAGTGACCGGGGCGCTGCCTCACTGTCAGACAGCTTCTCAATTGTCCTCGTGAGGCTCAGTATACCCCGTTCCAGCCCTCACGTCAGTTTCTAAAATCCCTGACGGAGCCGGGAATCGAACCTGGGGCCTCCGGGTAAGAGGCAGGCGCACTACCCCAACACCACAGGGCTGGCTATGAGTAAGAAACTTATGGAATTTGAAATATGGACTTATCGTAGATACCATGGACAGCTAAAATCACAAATGTGGAAGTGCTGCGGCGTATGAACAAAGATTCAGAAATTCTGAATGTCATAAAAAGAAGAAAACCAGAATATTTCGGTCATTTCATGCGCAACAACAAATACAACCTGTTGCAATTAATTATTCAAGAGAAGATTGATGACATTAGGGGTCCAGGATGTACGAGGATTTTTTTTTTTTACATTTATTGCATCAATCAAAAAATATACACATATAGAGATCACTTTTCTACATAGTGTCCTGCCTTCGACACACATTTTCTCCATCGGATCGGTAAGTTTTTAATGCCATCCTGGTAGAAAGAAGATGGACGTGTAAGGAGCCACTTGCGCACAAACTTTCTACACTTGCATCATCATCGAACCGCTGTTCTCCTAGGTCTTGTTTAAGTGGTCCAAACAAATGGTAGTCGCAAGGCAATAAATCTGGACTGTAGGGAGGGTATTCCAAAGGTGTCCAATGAATTTCCTCCAATTTTTCCCGCGTTAAAGCGGCAGTATGCGGCCTTGCATTGTCGTGGAGAAAAATGACAATGTACTGAAATCGAGCTCATCTCGGATGATGGTTTGAACACTTCCGTAACTTATTCCTACGGTTAACACAATTTGAAAAAATTTTATTCGCCGATCTTCTTCAATAATGTCTCGAATGGCAACAATGTTGTCTGCAGTGATGCTTGTCCGCAGTCTCTTTTCATGAGGTTCATTTTCTACTGTTTCTCTTCGTGCCACAAATTTTTTAGCCCACTCATACACTTGAGTCTGCGAAAGTGTTTCTTCCCCAAACTGTGCGCGGAGCCGTCTCAAAATTTCGGAAGGTTTGGTGCCCTCTTTTGCGAGAAATCTGATAATGATGTGTTGCGCAACAGACATGTGCACCTCTTGCTCACTCATAGCGTACAGAAGCAGCCCAGCTCCTTGCCGTGCGTGTGCACGCAAACCCCTTCTTCAGGCACTCCCACCAACATTTTGGCAAAGCCCCGCCTTCGATTTATTGCTAACGGCGGCGGTTCATTCAAATTCCCGTTTATATTTGATCTGCCCTCGTAGAAGTATATCCTGGTTAAAAACTTAAGCCAGTAGTTTTAACCGAGTACAGTGCCGCTGTTCAGCAAAGTTAAAGACAAACAGATCATGCTACTGATCGCCAATGTTCTTGGAGGACAAGGCACTTTAAGGAGAAGAAGAAGAAGAAGAAGAAGAAGAAGAAGAAGAAGAAGAAGAAGAAGAAGAAGAAGAAGAAGAAGAAGAATGGACATTTAGACTTCCACCTATCGCTACTTTCCTGATGGACTCCCCCAACCAGCTCCGATTGCATTCTGTCTCTGAGTTCATTATTGCTAGAGTTGTTGACACATTTATTTGCTGACATTACTCTTGGGTAATTCTTACCCAGTGCCCATCCTTACGTAAGCTCGTGGAGAAGAGAGTTTCCTTGACGAATGCTGGGCTGTTTGCAATGGATAGACTAAACTGACGATCCTGTGATTTACTTGGTGACAAACAAGATAATGAAGTTGTGGATGGATATGAAGAGTCGGATATAGACCTTGATTATGAAAGTAATCATAGAAGTGATACCGAGCAGGACAGATTTGAGTCAGATGAAGAAGGTATGCCTTCCAATGGATCTCTGCATGAAATTGATGAAGATGAAATCCTGTCATCTATGAGATGTGAATTTTATGAAGGGAAGGAAGGTACCATGTAGTACAAAAGTATCACCGGTACACTTCAAAGGGGCCACAGAGCATCATTTAAGGTTGCCGGGTCCTAAGGGAAAAGCTCAAACTACAATGATTGCTATTGACTGATGGGGACTGATTGTAAATGTCACGATGATTGATCTTATTGTAGTGCACACAAATATTTATATCGAATTCATGAAATCTAAATTTTCCATGGAGATGGATCCCATGAAAACAAACAAATCAGAAATTAAAGCAATGTTCAAATTTTTATACCATGTTGGTATTATGTGGTCAGCACATCTCAATACATCTTCATTGTAATAATGTCGAGGAAAAGATGCATTTGATTTGATTATTCATTTCCGTGTCCGGTCAGCATTTCCAAACAACTGCAGCTGCGATGGCCTTGTTGCTTCCTCTAAAAACATCTTCTATTGTGCATGGGTTGTCCAGGAGGGGGCAGAAAGGTAGGTGGTTTGGGTCTTGTTCAGCTCCACATTCACAAGAGGTGTCTGCATCTGCTGGTAGGATCCCCCATTTTTGCAGGTTGGTCTTGCATCGAGGGACACCCAATCTTAAGCGGTTGAGAGACCTCCACACACGATAAGGTAAGTCGGCGCCAGGAGCTAGTTCTTCCTTTGGTGACATGTCTGTGGGCCGTGAGCTCCTCCATCTGTTAAGACGAGTTGACTCTGGTGTTCCCTCCAGCGGCAGAGTCCTAGCAAGGAAACTCTTGCGGGATCTGAGGCGAGACCTTGCTGCCCGGTGACCATATAGTGGATGTCGATGGTCACTCTCCTGCTTTGTTCTCTCGGCGTCCGCAGCAGTGGCCCTCCGGATGTTGGGTGGGGCTATTCCAACAATAGGGTTTATGCACTGGTGTTGGTTTCAGGCATCCCGAGATTATCCTTGCAGTGTCATTTACTGCAGTATCTACCTGCTTAGCATGTGCTGAAGCGTATTTGATTTGATATCATTCTAGAGTTCAGAAACATGGGGAGCGTGATGGCGCAGTGGCTTAGCTGCTCGTCTTTCACCCGGACGACCGGGGTTCGAATCCCGGTGACAGCGGGGTGGAATTTTCACCTGAAAATTCACGTGGTGTCAGGAAGGGCATCCGACCTTAAATCCCCGGCCAAAACCAAAATGAGCCTGGTTGGCTCCGGTGACCCCAATTAATTGGGAAAAGCCGAAGAAAGATGATGAGAGTTCAGAAACATAATAATAATAATAACCCCTGGCACTACAGCCCATGAAGGGCCTAGGCCTACCAAGCGACCGCTGCCCTGCCATTTGACCTGCAGATATTGGGGTGATGCATGGTCAGTGCGCCGGGTCTCCTCGGTCATTAATCTTGGTTTTCGTGACCGGGGCGCTGCCTCACTGTCAGACAGCGACTCAATTGTCCTCACGGGGCTGAGTGTACCCCAATCCAGACCTCACGTCAGTTTCTAAAATCCCTGACGGAGCCGGGAATCGAACCCGGGGCCTCCGGGTGAGAGGCAGGCACGCTACCCCAACACCATGAGGCCAGCGAGTACAGAGACATGCAACTGAGAAAGAGACCCCCATAGGAGATGTTCCTATTGTTTGTCATTATGCTTGTCACAACAATAATAACAAATATTTGCTTCGGTCTGTTATCCGTTTGTTTTTCCATTCCCATAACGTAATAATTATTCATAAAAATTGGAATACAGTAACTCATTATCAAAATAGAGATACATGAAATATATATCACTACAAGTTTCACCTGTCGAACAAAGAAATGAATCCCAGAATATTTCCAATGATCTAGGGGTTCAGAAACATGGGTGATGAAGGAAAGGGACAAGAGTAAAATACGAGCAGTGGAGATGAAGTTCCAGAGGAGTAGGGTAGGAGTAACAAGAATGGACAGAGTAAGGAATGAGAGAGTCAGAGAGATGGTAAGAGAGAAAGCATTGCAAAATACAGTAGAATAGAGTGGTCTAGGCTACAATGGTATGGACATGTGAGGAGGATGCGAGAGGAGAGGATACCGAAGAAGATGTTTGGAATGGAACCAAGGGACAGATGGACAAAAGGAGTTAAGAAGAGTGTGGAGGAAAGAGGAGTGTGCTGGGACACAGTGAAAGACGAGAGATGGTGGATGGACAGGAAACGATGGAGAGGCTTATGTTCCAAGCAGACCCGACCAGTGGTCAGAAACTGCTCAAGATGATGATGATGATGATCTCTAACCCCCCATGTTTCTTATCTGCCACTCCCCTCCCCTTATGGCTAGCCCTGGAGTCCATCAGTACATGAGGCAGTCTTTACTCAAACCATTTCCCATGAAATTATTGTCAGGTTAAGCCCCTGATTTATACATGGATACTGAATTATGTAAGCATCTTGAATAAATAAAGTAGTGTAAATATACCGCATGTTCTATACCAGCAAACTGATCGGATAAAATGTATCCAGCATTCGCCCATACGTTACAAATGAGGCACGCATCGTGACTGTTAATAAGCACTACGTTTGTTTACTTGTCTAAAGTGCTCGTTTATTTGCAAGTCAGTAAAGATTCAGATCAGTTGTAAGAATTAGGTGAAGGAGTGAAGTTGAGAATACTGCTTTTCCGTATTAGTCACATTACAACAATGCCAAGGCATACGCCTTCAGCAGTCGATAGAATAAAAATAGTAGCTTCAATGCAACAAGGTCTTAAGACACAATTCGAGTAGCTCATGTTGCATGGTGCAGTCACAAGTGACAATTTTTGAGTGTGACAGAAGTTCCAGCAGACATTAACTGTAGCTTGGGTAGCAGACCATGTGCATAGGACCATTACATCTGTATCTCCGCGTAAACAAACCCTATTGTCATTACAACTGCCTTACGGAGGTTGCTCTGAGGAGCAACTGGAGTCAGTATGTCTATGCAAGCTCTTTGGAATCATCTATGTCAGTGTTTCCCAAACTTTTTTGTGTGTGTACCACTTTAAGGGATGAGAATCTGTCGCGTACCACCTAGTGGTTGGGAAATATAGTAACTATAACCCCCACCACCACCACCACTACCACTACGTAGTAGACCAATAGACCGATTGTAAATTGTGTTTGTTAGTGTTAGACTGTTGAAGTTCAAATACTAAAAAGTGAGTAGCGTAGTTTTATTATGTATTCCAATAAGTATTCAATTCAAACATTCAGAAATGACACTGTACAAATAATATTAATAAAAGAACTCGTAATAATTGAACATAAAAACCAAAGTTCAACTAACAACTTCAATGTGAAGGGTGAGCTTGAAGAATAGAAGCCAACTTAGGAATGTCTGGTTTAAGATTGCTGAGTCTCAAACGAAGATCGTTTTCCACTGTAAGGAGCGTATTCAGGTATTTATTCTTGAGATAAAAAAGTGAAGAAAATGCAGTCTCACACAAGTATGAAGTAGTGAAAGGCAGTAAAAATCTAACTGCTTTGTCAGCTATGTCTGCATATCTGCACGCCCCTCAACCCAAAAGTTCACAAGAGCCATTTTTGAAAAAGTTTGCCTTAGTTCTGAATCATAATTCAATTCATAAAACTGCTGCTTATCTTTGGCCTTAAAGTCCTCCAGGAACATATGAATGTTTTTATATTTTTTTATTTTTCGTAACGTATCTAATATTTTTCATATTTTTCGTAACATCACCGCGTACCACTGCAGCAGTACGAGCGTACCACCAGTGGTACGCGTACCACAGTTTGGGAAACGCTGATCTATGTGATGTAGCACTACATTCTTAAAGGCCATTTAGTAGGGCCCTGCTTCGAATCGTCATCACAGAGTTCAGTATGTACAATGGACAAGAATTTATGAAAACATTTTTTCCCCACTCCCAGGAAATAGTCAGGGATGTATCTTATTTCAAGTCCCAGGGCATCTACCCGTTCCCCGACCATAATAACTTCAGCTACATGCACTACTACAGTCACCACACAAACACAGATTATCAAGTAAATTCAACACACGTGCAAGTACACAGAGCCGATGTCTAAAGACCTCCCAAGCCCCTAATATGAATTAACAACATCAACAGAACATGTAGAAACGACCTTAGGATATAGCTCTCCTTGGAGCAGACATATTTGTTGAGAAGACTTGATAAGGTGACTGCAACAAATTATGTAGAATGGTCCGGTTAACCCTCGGATACTCGCGCGGCCCAGTGATTTATTTTGTTGTAAGGTTTTGAATATTCCCGAAGGGAATATGATGTAGTTTCCCTTTGAGCGGATGAATTAACAATAAATGATAAAAATGGTCCGGTTAGCTCAAACAATGCCAGCATTTCACCCCAGTGTGCCGTTGGGCTCGTCAGTTGGTACAGACACACCTACCAATACGCGTGGCTAGCACATACTGAGAAGACCATGCAAGACACAAAATACAAATATATTGGATTGCCAAGGTAAGGCTTTTGTATTTATGAAAGGGAGTTTGACTCCCGTAGCACATTGGCATGCTCGTGACGTCAATACTGCTTGTATTTTGTGTTTTGCATGGTCTTCTCAGTATGTGCTAGCCACGCGTATTGGTAGGTGTGTCTGTACCAACTGACGAGCCCAACGGCACACTGGGGTGAAACGCTGGCATTGTTTGAGCTAACCGGACCATTTTTATCATTTATTGTTAATTCATCCGCTCAAATGGAAACTACATCATATTCCCTTCGGGAATATTCAAAACCTTATATTGGATTGCCAAGGTAAGGCTTTTGTATTTATGAAAGGGAGTTTGACTTCCGTAGCACATTGGCATGCTCGTGACGTCAATACTGCTTGTATTTTGTGTCTCGCATGGTCTTCTCAGTATGTGCTAGCCACGCGTATTGGTAGGTGTGTCTGTACCAACTGACGAGCCCAACGGCACACTGGGGTGAAACGCTGGCATTGTTTGAGCTAACCGGACCATTTTTATCATTTATTGTTTATTTTGTTGTAGCGCAGTGTAAATTTTTTGCTAGGAATATAGAGAATCTCTGTAGCTGCCTGTTGATGTTGTATTTAACAGACGGGTGTGATTTCAACTGAACCAATTGCACTAAACTGACACCAGATGCATTAAAAGTCATCTGGGCTACAATAGTAGCCTGCGTAGCATCGCTGTTTCGGAATTGAACGTGCAAAGGAAACGTTGCCTCACAGGAGGCGGTCATGTGGATGACTTTCAAATCAGTCAGTGTTTAGATGAAAGGAATGATAGGTTGAGTGTGGTGGAAATAAAGTAGGCTGTTGCTTCTTGTGTGGACAAGGAACAGATAAATCAACAAGGAACAGATGCGCAAAGTGCAATGAAGATCTTCTAGGATCATTGTGTCCATTTGCACAGAATGCTTGAGTGACATTTGTTTGAGCATGCTTATGGATTTCCTGGGCTATAGATAGTAGCCAAAAGGGCAAAAATAAACTTCGAAACTTCGAAAAAAAAAAAATGAAAATACTGAAATTGTTCATATAAGTGCTGATTTTCTATGGAAATTATCTAAGCTAGTTTTATTTTTGTTTAATTCCATTCCAAATATGCACTAATGTAAGTATTTTGGTTACCGACAGTAGTGACTACGCGGGCTAAAGCTCCGCGTTAGGTCAAGGGGCCAAACTCTCTGCTGACTCGGTAGACGCGTGGGTTCGAGCCCCACCGTCGGCTGTCCTTGAAATGGTTTTCGTGGTTTCCCATTTTCAACACCAGGCAAATGCTGGGACAGTACCTTCTGACAGGCCACGGCTGCTTCCTTCCACATCCTTGCCCAGTTTCATTCATCTTCATCCTTTCCATCTCTCATCCCGACGCGCAGGTCGCCCACGGGCGTCGACTAGAAAGACCTGCACTCGGCCTCTCAGGAGGCTACACGAAAAAAAAAAAAAAAAAGTATTTTGGTTTACATAAAAATAATTTAACAGTTCTAGTTCCATTAGTTTTAATTTTGTTGCAGTTTTACCAAAGATGTAGCCTACGGTAAAATTGGATTTTCTTCTTAACTTTGTATTTTCTCTCCATATGAAGATAAATGCCTACACAAAATCTTCTGATTTAGCTTAGAATACTTATATATACTACTATTTATCATATTATTGAAACTGAACATCGAAAATAACATGTGCGAGTCCATCAGATTGAATAACTGTTTGGGCTACATAATTATGTAGCCCGCGCGAGTAACGCTGTATCTATTACTAGCGCGAGTGTCCGAGGGTTAAGCTCAAATATTTTACAGCGTTTCGCCCCAGTGTACTATTGGGCTCGTCAGTTGGTATGGTGCACCTCACCAAGACGCTGATTAGTGCTCACTGAGCAGGCCAATGCAAGACACCTTGATACTCATTAAAATATGTAGTATCGACGTCACGAGCAATGCCAAAGCACTCAGGAAGTATAGTCTTTCTTCAAAAACAAATGCAAACCGTACCTTGGTTATCGATATGTCGAAAGAATGTTCTCGAATGAGAAACATGTTGTTATGGTCCTTTGAGCTAGAATATTCAACAAATAATGTAGAATGGTCCGGTTAAGCTCAAATACTTTATAGCGTTTCGCCCCAGTGTACCTTTGGGCTCGTCAGTTGGTATGGTACACCTCACCCAGCCATTGGAAGCCATTTCTCAGGTGACTGCAGACGGGATTCGCATTGGTGTGAGTGGCTAAACGCATCTGTCCGGACAGCAGGAATCCCGACCGTGGTCACATTTTGAAGTCTTAGTCGACAAACAGAAAAATTGCACTGTGCTAGGGGAGTAGTTGGCCAGTTACTGACTGTTCCTAAAATAACCAGATTGATCAAAAATAGGATGAAATACAAGTAAAGATTGAATCAGGGATATCAGGAATGCACTCAGTGTTAGACCTCTGAGGATTAAATGGGAAGACCGCATTACCAATATTGCTGTTCTTGAAAAGGCTCAAATCAACAGCATAGAATCATCCATAATAGGTCACCAATTTACATGGATTGGTCATGTCCATCGGATGGACGATGTGAGATTACCTCGTCAAATGCTATATGGTGAGTTATGCTATGGCACCAGACCTCATGGTGGTCCTAAGAGGTGCTACAAGGACCAATTTCAGCAGACCCTGAAATTGACAGGTCTTGATTCACAAACCTGGGACATGCTGGCTGAAGACCGCTCAACTTGGCGCCGTACCATCTCGGATACTGTAAAAACGTTTGAAAGCGATCGACGCACACATGAAGAGGCCAAGCGTCAAGCTAGGAAACTTCGAGCAGCCCAACCACGTCCTCCTCCAGCAATACTATGTGACTTTTGTGGACGCTTGTTCTATGCCAGGTTTGGACTCTTTAGTCACCGTAAGCACATCCACAAACTGGACTGAAGGAAGAAGATTTATACTCGGATCCGAGTTAAAGCCGATGATGATGATGAGACCTCAGGCATCAACCATGGAGCCCAATTGAGGTAGCTCAGTCACAGTGCATGGATGCTTAAAACATGGTAACTGCACCACGTGTGCCAGGCTTGGAGCATCACAGAACAAGAGGCCATCCACACATTAAGTGAAAAGACAACAAGAAGGTTTTGTGATCTCTTGGTGCAACCTGGTCAGCAACAGGTAGAATAGGATAAAAATACAGGGTGATCTGTAGAAGCTGTCAGAAAAGTACCGGTAAGTCATTATATACAAGGACTGTTTTTTTTTTCAAGTTCCGATGGACTGTATAAAAATAACAGATTGACATAACAAACTGATTTTACTACTAAATGTTTGCTTGTTTTATTCTTCTGTCTCAACATAATCGCCAAAATGATTGAAATATTTGTCATATCGTTACACTAGCTTTCCAATGCCTCGGCAAAATATTCTGTCGCCACTGAGGTGGGTACGTCTGGACAGTCTCTTGAAGTGTTTCCTATTTGGAGAGGCGTTGCCGCCCAACCATACCTTAAATTCTTGATAAAGGTGAAAATCATTCAGTGCTGGTTTGGACTAAACGGCAGATGGTCCAGAACTTCACACTTGAATTCTTTGAAAAAGTCTATCGTAACGTTGGCACAGTGCGGTCGTGAATGATTTTCACCTTTTAGGAGAATTGAAGGTATGATTGGGTGGCAACGCCTCGCCAAAAAGGAAAAACTTCAGAGACTCTCCAGACATACCCACCTCAGTGGCGGCAGAATTTTTGGCCGAGGGTATTGGAAAGCTGGTGTAACGATACGACAAATGTTTCGATTGTTTTGGCGATTATGTTGAGACACAAGAATAAGAAACGCAAACATTTAGTAGTATTATCCGTTTGGTATGGCAATCTGTTATTTTCATACAGTCCATCGGAACTCGAAAAAAAAAAAACCAGCCCTTTTTCATGAAGTTAAAGTACGGTACATAACTCTGAGCAGTTTGTTGCAATATTTGCAGAACATATGTAACATTATCATGTTAGAAGCAAAAGCCTCCGTGGCTTAGGCGGCAGCACGCCGGCCTCTCACCGCTGGGTCCGTGGTTCAAATCCCGGTCACTCCATGTGAGATCTGTGCTGGACAAAACGGAGGCCGACAGGTTTTTCTCCGGGTACTCCGGTTTTCCCTGTCACAATTTCATTCCAGCAACACTCTCCACTATCATTTCATTTCATCTGTCATTCATTTAATCATTGCCCCAGAGGGGTGCGTCAGGCCTCGACAGCCGGCACAGTCCATATCCTCGCCGCTAGACGGGGGCTTCATTCATTCCATTCCTGACCCGGTCGGAGACTGGAAGCAGGCTGTGGATTTTCATTTTCATCTTGTTGGAAGCCATTTCTCAGTGTTGCCTTAACAATCAAAATTGAATTTCTTTCAGTCGGTCAAACTGGGAAGTTCACATCAACCATGTCTGTACAAGGGTATCACGGGTTTCTTACCTCCTGTGGAAATTGAGGGAATTAGTACAACAGACTATCTGAGAATGGCATATTTTGGACTCTTTCAGTCCCACATTTCTTATGGGCTGCTACTATGGGGTCCCTCACCGTATGTCCATAATGTGTTGCTGATACAAAAGAAGGTTGTTCGTGTAATGTGTAAAGCTGATCCTAGGGAGCACTGTCGTCCCCTTTTTAGTAGAATTAAAATATTAACAAATACAAATCTATATATTTTCATCTTGTTACTATATGTCAAAAACCATTTAAGTGAATTTATCACTAGGGAAGACATACACCATCACAACACTCGAAATAAAGGAAACATTGATATCCCAACCAATAGACTGGCAAAAACCGGTAGCTCACATAAAGTAAATGGCATACATTGTTTTAATAAATTACCACATTCTGCACAGTCTACGTCCTTCAGTGTGTTCAAAAGAAAACTGTACAAATAGATGTTAGAAAATCCATTTTACAACGTAAAAGAATTCTTGGAGATAAAAATTGTTAATATTGATTTTTAATAACTGTATATAGAGGATACTAATAATTATACTGAACCATAAATGACGAAACCTATTTCATGTAAATGATCAATGGTGAATAAAATATTCTTATTCTTATTCTTATTGTACCCAATTGTAACGGGTGTTTCCCTAATCCTGAAAAAAATTACAGAAGATTAATAAATAGGCCTACACTTGGACTACTGCAACTATTGTAAATACCATAACCCATACTTGTAGACATAGATTTAATAGCCTAAGAGTAAAGGATCTGATTATGATTGCTTGACGATCGAAACTGGGCATCCAAGTGTATTTATTAATCTTATGTGAATTATTTGCAGGATTAGGGTAACAACCATTACAATTAGGTACAATCGTGTTGGCCGACTGAAAAACAAAAAATTATCTAACAGATGTAAGATTTGTGAGAGTGGAGGTTTCCATACTGCAACCACGTGGCGGCACTAGTGTGCAAGGTAAATAAACATAATGGTCACACCATGACAGTGCTTGCAGTTTGTCATACGGTGCGCGAAAGAAGGAAACTCTTCATACTGTCAATTACCTGGATATACTCCAGTAGGTTGTACTCACTCTATTAGAGCAAGATGGAGAACTGGACACCATTATTTTTGAACATGACGGAGCTCCACCACATTGGGCTTTCATAGTGCAGGAGAGTTTAGATGAGATTTCTGGTGTAGCCATGGTGGACTGATCGCATGACCCGCCTACAGACGTATGCATGTGGGGGTGCATCAAGTCACTATTGTACACAAAATGACCACAGATTGAGGCCAACCTTCAACAGCAGCCTTTGCACAGATCATTCTAGAGATGCTACATGCCATGTAGTGCAATCTGTCCGTATTGTATGATCTGAGCCACATCCTCAATGATCGCCATGTTAAGTGCTTATGTGCTGGGATACGAAGCTGGTACACTCCTACATGTGAACATCTCTACATAGTATAAACCAAAGTACCCGATTCTTGGATGGAACGGGTAATCTCAAGAACCACTTGATGGATTTTGATGTGGTTTTCACCATTCTGTAACGGATTTCGTGGGAAGGTTTCTGTAGAAAAACATTCATTTAAGACCAAAGGAAGCCGAGCAATAACAATTCAAAGAATTGACTCGAAGGAAAACCTGCCGTCCATGTGTCTTTTAAGCTTATGGTTGGTAAACCATTAAAAATACCTATATACTATGAGTGTACGAATTGTTCAGCATGAAAAGTTCTACAAAAATGACCTCAACAGCATATCTCTATCTTTAATACATCGCCCACTATAAGCGTTTTTACAGTTTAATTTCTTCCAACAATCTCCATTCAGTGGAAATTTAAATTACTAGCTTCGTGTGAGCAAGCTTATCACCCCAGCTTCGGCCAGCATCAAACTGTCGAGTCGTGTTGATTTAAGACTTCAGAGAAGAGTATTTGTGTTTGGAGTTTCGCTATTCACCTCGACTTTTCTGAATTGTGCCTTTTAAGCTTACGCTGGGTAAACCGTTAAAGATACCAGGCGAAGCCGGGGCGGGTTGCTAGTACCAGTACAAGTTAAAAAATCAGAATATTTTCTTGAATATAATGATTTACTTTTCTGACATCTCTAAAGGATTGACCTGTTTATCACTGTGTCTTGTGAGTAAGGTAGGCATTAGTAGTTTGACTACAGTTGAACTTCAGTTACATGTTCATTAATGGGAACTGCAAATATGATGTAAAACTGCATTTCTCTGACCACTCTGTAATTTGATTATGCTTCCAGCTGAAAATAAATACTGCTTCCTTCATCTGTTTTGTGGTGTCTTTTCCAGGCGAGACAACCACCAGCAACTTGATCTCCTGGAGACAGCAATTTTACACCCATCTTGTGCTGTCGACATGCCTGTTGGTGCAGTATCTGGTGGTGTGATGATTGGAATGTTACATGGCAACATACGCTGAGAGACTAGTGGTGTTATGAGGCCCCACTCTGATGGTTCAAGTTCTATTCGTGTCCTTTTATATTACATCTTTGCCTGTTGCTCCAAGCAAAGTGCACAATTTAAAATATTGCATGATCTTTATATTTGTAAGCTAACAAATAAATGAGAAGTCTCATTGAGTTCAGTTTTAGTGGAGAATGCTCGGTGCCTGGAATGCATTGTGTATGAATTATTTTTAAAGGCATAGATACCGTAGAACAAGGTGAAGTCGATTAGGTGTGGTGAAGTCGATCATTGTAACGTCTCTATATAATTTCAGTACTAACACCTGGTGGGTAAGGTGGAAGGAGTATTTCGATAAGCTATTGAATGTGATCAATTGTACAGATGAGATGGAAGTGGCACAGCCTGACGACTTTATAACAGAAGATGATATAACAATGCTGGAGGTGGAATTAACAGTACAGAAAATGAAGATGGGAAAAGCAACAGGGGTGGATGAAATCAGTGCAGAAATGATAAAGGCTGCTGGACCTGTTGGTATGCAATGGTTGTATCGACTGCTAAAGTGTGTGTGGAAACGGAAATGTGTACCAGAAGACTGGAAGAAAGGGCTAATAATACCAGTGTTTAAGAAAGGGGACAAGAAAGTGTGTGATAACTATAGAGGGATCACCCTCATATCACAGATAGTAAAAATACTGGAAAGGATATTAGAAAGAAGAATGAGAAGAAAGGTGGAAGGAGAGTTGCAAGAGGAACAGTATGGCTTCAGGAGTGGAAGATCCACAGTGGACCCAATCTTTAGCTTGAGGCAGGTGATGGAAAAGAACTGGGAATATGGAGAGGATTTGGTCATGACTTTCATAGATCTAGAAAAGGCATATGATAGTGTCCTCAGAGAGAAGGTATGGGAAACCATAGTTAAGAAGAGACTGGGAAAGGAAATGTTGGAAATGGTGCAAGCAATGTACAACAACTGTGTTAGCAGGGTACTGACCCCAGTTGGAAAGACAGATTGGTTTAGGAACAAGACTGGACTAAGACAGGGGAGTGTGCTGTCACCGCTTTTGTTCATAATGGTAATGGATGAAATTGTAAAGGAAACAAAGGAAGCATATGGACATAAAGAAACGAAGTTACTATTATTTGCAGACGATATTGTGGTCTGGGGAAGGAACACCGAAGAAGTGCAAAAACAACTAGATGCACTGAACGAAAATATTCAGAAGTACGGCCTGAAAATCAGTATAGAGAAAAGCAAGACCATGGTGATGACAAGAGGGGAAAGACAAGGAAAGGGCACTGTGAAAATTGGAAGTCAGGGTTTGGAAATTGTGGACACGTTCAAATACCTAGGAAGTGAATTGATGCAAACTGGTAGGTTGGACATGGAGATTGGCAGGAGGGTACAGCAGAGCAATGCATTCTATCAAAGTGTAAGAAAACTTGTTTGGGATAAGGAAGTACCAAGGAAAAGCAAGGAGGTAATGTATAAAGTGAACTATGTATCCATATTGACTTATGCAGCTGAGACTTGGACCCTGACAAGCAGGCAAGAGAGTAGAATCCAAGCCAGTGAAATGAAATTCCTAAGAAGTATGATAGGAAAGACAAGGAAAGACTGAGTGAGGAATGAAGATGTTAGGAAGGAAGTTGGGATGGGAAAACTAAATGAGAGAATTGAGAAGAATAAACTAAGGTGGTTTAGACATGTAAAGAGGATGGAGAAAAATAGAATACCAAGACAGATGCTGGAGGCCAAGTGCAAGGGTAAGAGAGCAAGGGGAAGACCTAGAACAAGGTGGATCGATTCAGTGAAGAACAGCGTGAGAAAAATAAATCTGGACTGGGACGAGATTGTGGAAGAAGAATTGTGGAAGGAAAGAGGAAAGTGGAGAAGTGCCATAAATACCCTGACCCGGCAGGAGCTGGATAAGGGGAAATGATGATGATGATGATGATGATGATGATGACCTGGTGGGTAAATGGAGAAGTAACGATTTAACCTCCATTGGAATGTTGATGCTCCGTGCTATTTATATGATATTATTTGTATGTTATAACCATAACACGTTAAGTGTGGTTAAGTTTTCAATCACTGCCCATTTTTAATATCTTTCAAAACCTTGGTCAACAAACAGTCATCCACTGGTTTCAATCGGTACCCCAACTTCTTCACCGACTTCATTTGACAAGTTGGTGTGTTGTGCTCTTGTGCTGCCCTTTAGATCACACCTACTTTATGCCACATGCATTCAATAATGTATTATACCGAATATTTACATTTCGTAGGGTGAAGTCGATCATGATACGAATATATCAGAAGAAGCCAGGCTCTCCGGGGAAACTAAATTATAATGTTCGGTACTTGAACAATGTTGTGTTAGGAGTAAAAAGAAGAGGGAGGAAATAAGCATCAGGAAAGTCTCTGAATGATATACTACCCTAAATGATTGGATCAAAGGTAAACACAATACCACTCTAAATGATTGGGTCAAAGTTAAACACACTAAAACATTTGGAGGACAGCCTGCATTGAATACCACTGATGAAAATTGTTTGGTGGAAGGTTTAGTTATGTGTTCAGAGTGGCGATTTCCTCTGAAGTGTACTGATGTATGAAATGTAGAGGGAAAGAAGACTCTTATTGGAAACAATTTGTCAAGCCATTTGTCTCTGAATGTAATTCGTTTGTGCAAAGAAAATAATAATGAAATTGCTCTCAGAGAGTTTAAATGGGGGATGCATAGTCTCTTCCACAAACTATCTCAGAAATGAACATAACATTAATCGAGATTAAGTGATAAGGAATTTTTATTTTGCGAATTATATTGTATGCCTTAGTGAGTAAGCCTGCTAGCGTTAAATGTTAGTAAAATGTAATAATTTTGTCATTTCTACACGTTAAATCATAATTAAAATATTTTAAAAAATAAAATGATGATCGATTTCACCCCATATGCTGAAAAACCTGACACCCGACCACAATATACAGGGCTTAGGAGTTCGGCTGGGAGCTGTTACTCACAAGGGAATGGATTGCGGTGTAAAATTGTAATCTGGTTGAAATTTAGTACACAATATTCTTACGAAGTTGTACAATGGCATAGTGAAAACCGCACGGGCCACTTTCAATTTTGAACGCCAATATTGTCCAGTTTCATTCATCTTAATTAATTTCCTCTTTCGATTATAATACTCCTCTAATGAGGTTGGTGTCAAGAAGAGCACCATTCACCACATCTCACCTTATCCTCGATTCTGTGGAAATGGGAATAATCAATCAATATACACTATATCCCTGCAAGTGGAGCAACTTGCTCTGGTGGCAGGATATACCATAAACCACAGATACCGGTAGACTATCTGATAAAAGTATCGAGACACCTATTTGAAATTGCACTAAGAGCTATTGCACATTCCCTAATTAAAATGAAAATCCACAGCCTGCTTCCAGTCGGCCAACCGGGTCAGGGATGGAATGAATGAAGCCCCCATCTAGCGGCGGGGATACGAACTGTGCCGGCTGCCGAAACCTGTCGCACTCCTCTGAGGCAATGATTAAATTAATGACAGATGAAATGAAATGATAGGGGAGTGTGTTGCTGGAATTAAATTTTGACAGGGAAAACCGGAGTACCCGGAGAAAAACCTGTCTGCCTCCGTTTTGTCCAGCACAGATCTCACATGGAGTGACCGGGATTTGAACCACGGACCCAGCGGTGAGAGGCCGGCGTGCTGCCGCCTAAGCCATGGAGGCTGTTCATTCACTAATATTGAATATTAATATGGGGTGGGTCCACTCTTCACCTTAATGACGGCTTGAACTCTGCTGGGACACTTTCAATGAGGTGTCGGAATGTCTGTGGAGGAATGGCAGCCCATTCTTCCATAGGAGCTGAAACCAGAGAGGGTAGTGATGTTGGACACTGGAGTCTGGAGTGAAGTCGACATTCTAACTCATCCCAAACCCAAAGGTGTTCAATTGGGTTCAAGTCAGGACTCTGGGAAGGCCAGTCCATTTCAGGAATGTTATTGTCCACAAACCATTGCCTAACAGGGTGACAGGGTGCATTGTCAAGCTGATACAAACATCATCTCCGAACTGGACATACCCACTACATAATGGTTTAAAATGTGTTCATATCCTTCTACATTTAGAGTTTCCTTAATCACAAGAAGGGGACCACAACCGAACAATGAAAAACATCCCCATACCATAACACCACCTCCTTCGTACTTCATCGTTGGCACAACACATGATGGCTGATGACGTTTGCCAAACCCAAACTCTTCCATCGGATTGCCACAGGGTATAGCGTGATCAGTGGCATAGCCAAGGGTGGGGGTTACTGGGGGTTAAAACCACCCCATTGGAAAATCGGCTTGTTTGTGATATGTGTCTGTTTCACCACCGCACCGGCTACTTGGTGATGTATAGTTGTCGCTTCTCGGCCCTGCTCCACATTTGAGGCTAGACATGTCTTCGTGGCAACGTATAACCACAGTCTATCTACACAGTCGTGAAGCTTGGCTCATATTTTTCTATCGCCGCACGCTGCGTGACAATAATGCTCTCAGGCAGCCAGCAATCATGTGCCGACTACGCTGTGTTGGTGAATGTTATTGTTGCTGGATTTACTGTATGTTATAGCATTGTGTAACAGTTATATCTTTAGTTATATCTTTAATCGTGTGTTTTACAAGAGGAGATGTGCAGTGCAATAAACAGATCAAATATTAAAAGCCATATTTCAGGGTTGCCTAGTAACCTAAATGATCGCTTTTCAGTCGGTCAACATGAGTGTAGGCGGGAGTGACAATTTATCTCCTAGTGTCTGAAGTAAAAATACATGAATTGTCTATACACTTAATAAAACACTTTTGCATAAAGGGAGGGGGGGGAGGGTTGTATGAGAAACGTTTTATTAAGTGTATAAATAATTATTGTATTATGAATTACACAGGGAAATTAATTGTTACTCCTCGCCCAATCTAATTGGGAGTATTCATGTTGACCGACAGGGAAGTCATTCTATTAATGTAGACTGTTCAGAACTGCTACGCCCAACATCATGGGTTAAAACCCGGTCGAAGTCGTCGGATTTTTAAGAGCCTTAAAATCCTTCAGTATGCCTTGCTTTGGAGATGAAGTAAAGCCAGCGGGCCCATGTCATAGATTTGTGGCATGTAAAAGAACTTAGCACTACAATGGTAGTGTGTAGTTAAAATTTGTAGGCTATTTGGTTAGAAACCCTCTTTCAAGTTCCAACGTTCACCGCTGGATATCAGTGACAGTGGCGTCTGGTAGCCAAAGTTGGAACTACTTGAAATTGGGGAGCCTACGTGCGTTCAATTGAAATGCCCTGCTATGGCCATTGGCTGCAATTCAAATATAAATAATATCAATGCATTTTGGAAATTAAGACTCAAGTAAACGTAAATGATGTTATCTCAAACACGTGCCGATATATTAATTTTCAGGTGTATAAGATGGCTTTCAAATAGTCAGAGAGCTTTTTAAAGAATCAACTGTAGACTATTTTGTACAATAATATAAACTTATTCTCGAATCATGTAGAAGTAAGCCAATTTATGTCGTCATGATAATGCTCACAAACTTAGATGTGGTACACTTTCTTAAATTTTACAAATAATTTCAGCAACAACACATTTTGTTATTGCCGAAATTATTTGTAAAATTGACATTATATTATATTGTCAAATTCAGGAATGAAAGGTTTCAAAATCACATTGAAATACGCTTACAATTGAGCCATTTAAGACCTTAATATCTTTTTATACTTTTCGTTTCACAAATCACACTGGTATTTTTCTAATTAATTAAAATGTTACTCAATTTTATGGAAGAACTAGCTTTGGATATGGTTAAGAATTTGATATAGCATAGCTATTTACAATTATACCCATGCTAGTAACCCGCCCCGGCTTCGCCCGGTATCTTAAACGGGACGGCAGGTCCCAGACTCAATTCAGAAAAGCCGAGGTGAACAGCGAAACTCCAAACACATATACTCTTCTCTCAAGTCTTAACTCGACACGACTTGAAAGTTGATGCTGGCCGAAGCTGGGGTGATAGACCCGCTCGCTACCTCGTAAACTCGCTCCAAAGCTAGTAATTTAAATTTCCACTGAATGGAGAATGTTGTAAGAAATAAAAGCGTAAAATCACTTATAGTGGGCGATGTATTAAAGATAGAGATATACTGTCACGGACCTTTTTGTAGAACTTTTCATACTGACTAATTCTTACACTCATGGTAGGCCTACTCAGATATTTTTAACGGTTTATCCAGCGAATGCTTAAATGGCGCACGGACGGCAGGCTTTTCTTCGACTCGATTCACTGAAATCGTTACTGCTCGGCTTCCTGTGGTCACAAATAAATGTTTTTCTACAGAACCCATTACAGAATGGTGAAAACCGCATCAAAATTCATCCAGTGGTTCTCGAGATTACCCGTTACATCCAAGAATCGGGCACTCTGTTTTATACTGCATTATGTTGGGATGCCCATGACTATCACTGAAACAAATACATGAATTTATAACTAGTGTGGACTATTAATTCTACGTAAGACTCATTAAATACATCATACAACTGTACCTAGGGATACTTGTATAGGACTGAACTAATAAAAACAGAGTACCGGTATTTCTTTTATGTTCCAATGAATTAAAAGTGTACAGTATATCAACATTGTGATTTGACATGACTTATGTTATAATGGAAATAAACACTCAGGTGAGTTAATAGTAGACTACATTATGCAACGAGCCTATAATGGAAATAATTGTTGTTTGAGTCTTCAGTCTTTTGACTGGTTTGATGCAGCGCTCCATGCCTCCCTGTCCTGAGCTAATCGTTTCAACTCTACATAGCTATCACACCCTACATCCGAGGCAATCTGTTTAACATATTCTAACCTTGGTCTACCCCTATAGTTCTTGTCCTCGACCCTTCCTTCCATAACTAAGCTTGCTATTCCTGGGTGTCTTAGTATGTGTCCTACCAACCTATCTCTTCTCTTCATTAGCAGTCGCCAGAAACATCTCTCCTCTCCCACTCGTCTTAATACCTCTTCGTTTGTAACCCTATCTACCCATCTGATCTTCATCATTCTCCTGTAACACCACATTTCAAGTTAAGACACGAGTATGTGTCCATATGAGTGTCTTAATTACCATTATAGGCGAGTCGCACACGACTGTTTATGTTCGAACATAAATATTCATAAATATCTGTGGAGATTTCGCCAGTTTTATGTACTGAATAGAGCGCATAGGACGCAGAGAATACCTTGTATTTGACTATGGCCTCCATTCCCCACTATGACACTAGCCACGCAGTGAAATTTAAAATAAGAGGCCATGGAAGTCAGCGCAGGTGCGATGCTATCCGTACCTAATTTGTCACACAACTGTTTCTTGAGCTCTGATTGGTGGGAGAAACTGTTTCATAATGAAAAATAGTGTTATAATGACCCTCATTATGACACAGTTTTCTGACATATAATATTTACATTTCAACATCGTCGAACATAAAATTCATAAAACCCCTACAAAAGTGAAATCATCAGTGCTACGAATAACACGCTCAAGGCAGTTTTCAGCTTGCTGGCCACTGTGAGTGCTAGTGTCGCTCCATCTACCAAGAGGATGCAATTTCGTAACACAGCGAGCTTCCTGACTGTGTATTTTAGACTGTGGTAATACAACTCCGTCCTCCCAGTTTTTCCAATCTAACTTTTCCCCCGCGAAATATAGCTTACAGTATCTCAAACTGAGGCTAGTGACAATAATTTTGAATCCCACCTAGCAGGACAATATTAGCCTTATTTTCTTTTCTCAGCGGGAGAGAAGTTATATGTAAAATAATCTAGTTTTCATTAAAAGTAACGCGTTTTAATAAGGACTTAGAAAATTCTATGGGTACATTAACACTATGTGGGATCGTTATTAACTTCTTGAGCATGAGATCGCCGTCAGCCAAGTTGATTCATATAACGTTAATACAGTCTACTGTTTGTCCAACAATGCCTCGAATTAAGGTTATCTCCCAGTTACGAATGAGTGTAATTTATCGCATGTGTAGTGTAAGCAACTAAACCTTTTTCCGGCTGCATGTAGCATTGGTAAGGTAAAAAGGACTTAGTAGGTGACAAAAATCTTCGAAAATGATATTTTAGGGGTTCAGGGCTAATTGCAATATAAAGCACAGGTTCTTGTTGAAAAAACTGAATAAACATAAAAATGAGTAGTCTATTGTATAACTCATAAATCAACATGATACACCGTGAGAGGACAGCCCATTTTTGCTGAGACTTCTGTAAATATCTTCTCTTGTTGAGAGATACGCAGTCTTCATGTTGGTAGCACAGATAGATTGGAGTTTATTTTGTTCCTGTCAGGGGAACAGGAATGTTCTAGATTTACCATTTCAGTCAAAAATTAACTTCAAACTGTTTTTTCTTGTTGTCTTCTGTGCATATTGTATTACCCGGAAACTTCTGGACCAAAATACATGAAACTTCTTTGTGTAATAATATCTCATTGAGAAATGGAAATAATTGTAGAGTTGTTAATTCATTTGAGGGGCTTGAGACATTTTGGTCATCAGCCTCGTGTAGTTGGGAGTGTGTTGAAGCTCTCTGGCAACCTGTATTGCTGTGATGATTGTAGTTGTGTGTGTAAATGTATCTGGGACAGGGATGGGGTAGACGCTCTGGGACTTGAAGTAAGGCACTATCCCGGCAATTTACTGTAGGGAGTGTGGAAAAACCTGGAGTAAAACTACACTCAGGATAACCCCTGTCAGCACTGGGATTCGAACCTTCGATTTCCGTACTTACTGCAGCTGCCCTCACGGGCATGGTGTGTGTTTGATGAGCGCGGCTACGCTGCGAGACGAAATGCTTGTAGAATTTGGCTTCGAGTAACAATAACCCCCCCATTGGTCGATCCTGGCTACGCTACTGAGCGTGATCCATCACTCCAAATTACTCGTTTTCAGTCATCCACTGTCCAGTGGCGTAGCTCTTTACACCACCTCAAGTGGTAGTTAGCATTTACCAAGGAAATGTTTGGCTCATGAGCAGGCGCTTGACCATTGCACCCCATTCCTTTTAACTCCGGATGAACAGTCATTGTGCTGGCTGGACTGCTGGTAGCACTTTGGGACTCACGAGTGATTCATCTGCTGATTTCTTGCGATTTTTTAAAACCACCCTCCTAATTTCTCGACGGTCCCAGTTCGTCATTAAATGAGGTCTGCCTGGTCTTGGTTTAGCTGCGATTGTTCGTTCGTGTTCCCTCTTCACAAACACATCACGAACAGTCGACTTGATCAGCTTTAGTAGGGTTGCAATGTCCCTGATGGACTTGTTACTCAGGTGACATCCATGTTCGAAGGCACTGAGATCGCCTGACTGACCCATTCTGCTGTTACTGCTTCTCTATTCTTCTTCTTCTTCTTCTTCTTCTTCTTCAGCGTTTGTCCCATTTGGCTGCGGGGTCAGCTACATGATCCGTTGTCTCCATTTTGCTCTGTCCGAGGCCGCATCAGGATGGGGATTCACGCTTTTGAGGTCTTTATGTAGCGTATCACACCAACGTTGCAGAGGTCGTCCTTTTGGCCTTCTGCCGATGACTTCAAGTGTGTATCCCACCTTGGCAATCCTTTCACCTCCTGCCTGTAAAACATGGCCCTCGTGCATTTTGTCTTGGATTGGTGCAACACTAAACTGTTTCCTGACGTTGTCATTGGAAACACGATCTAACTTAGTAAGGCCTGCTGTCCACCTTAGCATCTTGGTCTCCACAACACAATACTCGCCACCTCCTTTTATACTCTTAACAAAATATGTTAAATGGTCCGGCTAGCTCAAAATCAAGTTTCCAGCGTTTCGCCCAGTGTACCATTGGGCTCGTCAGTTGGTATGGTACACCTCACCAAGACGCGTGGCTGTAAATACTGAGAAGGCCACTGCAAGGCACAAAATACTTGTAGTATTGACGCTACGAGCAATGCCAATGTACTACGAGAGTCGAGCTCCCTTTCGTAAAACAGTATAACCTTACCTAGGTATCCATATTGAACTCGAATGTTCCCGATGGAAAACATGATGTTAATTTGAACTAATATACAGTATTTTAACAAAATATGTTAAATGGTCCGGCTAGCTCGTTTCGCCCTAGTGTACCATTGGACTTGTCATTTGTGTTTGAGCTAGCCGCACCATTTAATATATTTTGTCAAAATATATTACCTGAAATGGACAAATTAACATCATGTTTTCCTTGGGGAACATTCGAATTCAATCCTTCTATACTGGTGGGTCCGCCTCTCGTGACTTCAAGGGTTCAATTACGCTGCATTACATAGCGGTGCCCGGATACTTTTGATCAGGTAGTGTACACATACGGAATTTATACAACTCACAAAAATGTAATAACTTGTGCGGTAGTGAGCTGATAGAGCTCTTGGTTCCTGCAGCAAGGCAGGACAGTAGTCTGCTATAAGTATGGTACGTAGTGCAAGATGTGCTACCCCAGAAGTGGTCTGGGCAGGGTGATGAATCTGTCAAGGCCAGGGGTTCCCAACATGGGGGGCGTGGGGCTTTATCAGTGGGGGCGTGAAGTGATTTCAGATTATTTTTTTTTAAACTCGAATATTACAATGTTGTATAACAAACATTTTTCGAATCTCTCCAAGTGATTGTGGCGCCAAGTCAATCGTTCAAAAGCACTGGTAATGTTGCAAGTAATCTCCACTGTCCTCTGTCAAATATCAAACCAAACATACCAAATCTTACCAAACGAAAACAGTGTCAACCCTCTCACTGACATTTGTTGACTAATTTAAGGACGTATTGTAAACGTGTGTGCTTTGAATTGTACTAAAATGAAGTTAGTATGTGGCTCATCAGCCAGCTTGGTGTTCCTAGGCAAGACCCCACACAACACGCGGCTTAAACCTAGAAAATTGCTGAGTATTGATTCACTGGCCGTGACAGCCAATATAGCATCTTTTTAGTATGTACTAGGATTAAACCGCGTACTTCATATTATTTTCTCAGAAATAATTATTCCATTGTGTAGTGTTATTAGGTTAGGTCTATATCCTCCACGTCAGTTTATCGAAGAGGTTATAGAAGCGATGAAGAGGGTGGCGATGACCACCCGTACCTGAAAAGGGGGCGTCAACTGACAAAGGTTGGGAACCAATGGTCTAGGCAAAACCCAGCAACAGATACGTCAAAATCCTAACTGTTTTGCTGGAGTTCAATACTGAAATACTCATACACTGTACAATATGTATGAATCTTACAGCCAATGTTTACAAGGAAAAAGCAAACAAATATTAAGCATAGGCATAGTGGCGATGGTGATACAAAAAGTAATATTAATGGACTCTATCACAATTTGATAGTTACAACATGATCATTCCCTGCTACTGCTTGACTAGTTGCTGACTTGGGGAACGGTTTAAAGACTTCTCCTGGCAGTCGAGGCCCTCGCCCCACAAAGGATTATTTACCCCAGTTTGTTCAATTGAAAGGCATGGCTACTTTATATTGATGGCCCTTTCTTCCTTTATAATAATGGGTGTGCATGCAATGTTTTTATATTGATTGGGTAAGCTGTATTAAATTACTCCATAATGCAAATACTGTAATGTTTGTGACTTTTGTCCTTTTTAACGCTAGCAGACTTAATCAGTAGTCTATCATTGGCAGACTATGTAAAAATGTAAATATAACAAATCTCCAGACTTGATCGGCACCATTTTTTAATTTTTTTAGTGCCAGGAGTGTCCGAGGACATGTTCGGCTCGGTAGAGTTTGTAGCTGCTTCTATGCGGAAACCCATGGGGTGAGCTGCAAGTACCGTCGTGTGTGGAGTGTCTGGGGAGGAAAGTGTGAAAGTAAGGATGAGGAATTGGAAGGTAGCGTCTGTGGCCTATAGTTAGGGACCAACCCCGGCATTTGCGTGGAAGGAAGATGGGAAACCACAGAAGACCATTTTCAAGGTTGCCGGCGGGGGATTCGAACCTCCTCACCTCCCGTATGTGAGCGACTGCCTGCAGCTACGCCGTAACGACCACGGCTAAATCGCCCGGAGGTGCAGAGTAGAAACTAAGAATTCACATGGATGATAGCCAAACAGTAGCCTGGCCATGGCCATGGCCCACACAGAAGTGTACAGTGACCAATTGTTGTCCGTTTCTTATGGATTGACATTAAAACTACTGGAGGAAATAGCATGAAAGTTTGTATTTACATAGAAGGAAGGAAGCTCGTAGATTTACATGACCGTTAATCTTGCAATCATGAGCCACGGGACCTCTCTTTTACGTGGAATCCAAACCACAGGACAAGACATTTCACTTCGAAAATCTCACATGCATTGACAGGGAATCGAACCCTGTCCACCTTAGTGAGAGGCAAACAGCTTGACCGCTGCACCACCATGCCCAATTTAAGTAGAAGGAATACCTAATATAATACCAGGCTACAAATTATTAACATAGTCCTGAGGGATGAGCGGTTTAAGGGGAACCCTTAATCTTTCTTCGCACACTTTTCTTCAAATTAATGATGTCACGCTAATTATTTAGCTGATCCCTTTTTCCTGTTTCTTATTTATGTCGGAATTTGTGTGAGTGTGTAAGGGTGGAGAGGGCATGATGGTACAGTGGCGTAGCTGCTTCCCTTTCACCCGGCAGGCCAAGACTTGAATCCCAGTGATTGCAAAATTTGAATTATCACCTTAGATATTTCATGGTGTAAGGAAGGGCATCCATTCAATACAATAATGACCTCAAAGAATTGGGATATGCTGATGAAAGTTTTAAATGGGCAGAGTTTAACATGCTAGGTCATAGGGTCAGGCTATCTCTGAACTTGAATAACCTTTAATCAAATTTTTCTAACCAAACTAAGTGTAGAATAGGAACTAAGAATTCACATGGATGATATCCAAACAAGGGTCCATTGAATTCAGCAACATGGTCATCGCAGAAGTGTTGAAATCAAATGAGTGAACACTTTTTGTACCCTACGGTACTGTATGAACTCGTCAATGATCATAGTCTCTTCATGCAAGTGATGATGATGCATGAAACCATCAAACTAATGTCAATCTAACACTGAACACACACCAAACAGCGCTCAGTAGACCTCCTCTGGCCCAGATTACTGGCACCATTCTTTTTGTCACTGTTTGGACGATGTCCCTGATAACTCTCTGGTCTATATTATCCCACTGTTGCTGGATCACAATCATAAAGTCTCCACAACAGGATTTTGAAATTGAACCTGTCTACAAAATATATCACAATTGTGTTCTATTGGGTTTAGATTGGGTCTATGAGCTGGCCAGAACTGGGTTATCTCCAAAGTGTCAACATAGCGCAAACCAATGTGTGAAATATGTCGATGAGTATTGTCAATCATTAGGATAAAGTGGCCTTTAATGAATGGAGCAGAGGCCACAACATGGTCAGCGATGATCTCTTTGATGCAGTGGTGGCCGGTAATAAGGTTGCAGTGTTGCACAGTGACCATATTAATTCAAGAAAAACAATTAACATCGTCATAATATTATTAGTAGTTAAAGCTGTATGTTTCCTTTTATATGTAAAGGAATTCATAATTTTGTTCATTAATAATTCAGGAAATCTTACAGAAAGTTACTGTGAACTGTCTGAGAAAGCGAAGTGCGCCAACTGTCTAGGAGCGCTCGTTCGTTTGGTCGTTGCCAGCTGATTGCAACAAGGGAGCCGAGGCGCGGACGGAAACATCCGAGATGCTGCGTCAACAGCCTTGCGCGTACTTGTGGCATTCGCAGTTCGTTCTCACCCTCGTATATAACTTACGTTGTTTTGTTCTCGTGAAGGTTTTCATGTAGACTAACTTATAATCCATTTAATCCGATGACAATGTGATGTTCTCTGAACTGCAACATTCGTGATGAATGACGTATACAGTATTAGCGTATTGTTCTCCAGTGCACAGTTTCTCAACCATTCAACAAGCAAGATGTTTTAAGGTTATCAGTGTATCATGGGACTAATGGACAAAGGTTCAGGTGTTTTAACGAATTTTAATGACACATCGTATTTTAACATGTATTATTAATGTCATGTTAATTTTATATTTGTTCATAGGATAGTATGTGTTTGACAGTGTGTTTTATACTTGTCTTAATCTACAGGGTCTTTCATACAAAGTAAGAACGGCAAGCGGCAGTTTTGTTATTTGCTTCTGAGGTGACCTTGACCGAGGTTGTGGCTCGCCATGGCCCCCTGCTATACTATTGAAAGCGCATGCATAGTACATACGAGGGCTGGTTGTTTTTTTAAAGTTCCGACGGACTGTATAAAAATAACAGATTGACATACCAAACTGATTTTACTAATAAATGTTTGCTTGTTTTATTCGTATGTCTCAACATAATCGCCAAAACGATGAAACATTTGTCGTATCGTTACACCAGCTTTCCAATGCCCTCGGCAAAATATTCGGCCGCCACTGAGGTGGGTACGTCTCAAATTTTTCCTTTTTGACGAGGCGTTGCTGCCCAATCATACCTTCAATTCTCGAAAAAAGGTGAAAATCATTCAGTGCTGGTTTGGACTAAACCACAGATGGTCCAAAACTTCACACTTGAATTCTTTGTAAAAATCTATCGGAGCGTTGGTACAGTGCGGTCGTGAATGATTTTCACCTTTTTCGAGAATTGAAGGTATGGTTGGGTGGCAACGTCTAGCCAAAAAGGAAAATCTTCAGGAGACTGTCCAGACGTACCCACCTCAGTGGCGGCAGAATATTTTGCCGAGGGCGTTTGAAAGCTGGTGTAAAGATACGAAAAATATTTCAATCGTTTTGGCGATTATGTTGAAACATAAGTACAAAACAAGCAAACATTTAGTAGTAAAATCAGTTTGGTATGTCAATCTGTTATTTTTATGCAGTCCATCGGAACTTGAAAACAAAAACAACCCTCGTCTGTACTATGCGCGCGCTTTCAATAGTGCAGCAGGGGGCCATGGCGCGCCACGAGCTCGGCCAAGGCCACCTCAGCAGCGAATAACAAAACTGCAGCTTGCCGTTCTTACTTTATATGAAAGACCCTGTATTTGTGTATCTGGGCTGAGGAAGGGCAGATTACTGCTCGAAACATGTACCCTGTTGTTATATAGATAAATAACAATATTTGTATTAAAAGGACGGAAATCCTTAATAGTGAATGCTAGTTGAATGACGTATATCCATTTTACCACGCAATTCAATAGAGTTCTCTCTGATATCAAGCAGTCTTTTACCCTACCATCTACCCATACCCGCCCCTTAATGAAAATAGGGCAACACCCAGAAAAATTATCTGCCAGCCACCACTGCTTTGTTGTAGTAATGAGTGATGAGGCTACCATTCTTCTGTTCGAGCCTCCATGGAGATGCCAGCTCAAACCATTACTGACCTCCCCTTAAAGGGTGTCTCCTCGAAGAATGTGCACTCCTGAAAATTTGTCCCGAACTTCTTCAAACCCTTTCCCCACCATCTGGAGATCAATTTGATCCTGGACTCATCCAAGAACTCATCCAAGAACAACACATTTCTCCACTGCTGTAAAGCCCAGTAACCATGCTGATGAGCGAACTGTAAATGGGCAACTGTAGTTGTGTTCAAATTTTGATCCTGTTGCAGGTATCGTGAACGCAGGCTGCATTCTTGAAGGCATTGCTGAGCAGTCCTCTCACTGGCATTAACACTTCAGTGGGCGCGCGGAGTACAGGTGTCCTCCAATGATTTTGTTTTGCGTGACTACAAGGGTTGGCAACACTCCTGACCTTGAGCGGCCATATACCTTTCACCCGACTCACCCTCTGCCCGTCAGTGCATTGTCAGCTTTTATGCTCGCCTGTTGTCGCCATCACCTCGTGTTTATTTGCGCTGTGCATGAGTGGAGGACATTTGTCCTCCGCACGCCCGCTGGCGTTACAGTTTTCTCGGATATTGCTGTGGTGTTTTATCCTTTATATCATAGTTTTGAATGTCATAAAGGTTTAATTGAAATAGTTTATTCGTGAATACAATAATGACCAGTGAAAGTGACCGTGAACAGGTACGCCGTTGGCTACATGAGACTGAGGATAACGAGAGTGTTCTAGGTATAGAGGATGAAGATGGACGAGAAGAAGACCACTTGGAATACCACACAGAGAGTAGAGAAAATGAAATCAATGCAGAAGATGACCCGACTGATGATCCTGACGACTCTGGCCCGGTTGATGTTCCTGACGAATCCGAGGTAATGGAAGTGGTAGAAGAAGCAGTCCCTCCTGTCCATTTCGTCATCCCAGAGTTTTATTTGGGAAAAGATCGTACATCAAGGTGGTACTTGGAACCTCAAGCTGCCCAGACTTCTCGTACACCCAGACATAACATTATACCAGTTTTTCATCGCCCAGGACCTTATGGATCTGCGAAAAATGCTATCACTCCAGAAGCTGCTTTACAATGTATTATTGATGATGAAATGGTGAAAAAAATAGTTGATTGTACTAACATTTACATAACTAAAATTCACCCTCAGTTTGTCAGAGATAGGGATGCCAGGCCCACTGATTCCCGAGAAATTCGTGCGTTGATTGGTATTTTATATCTTGCTGGGGGTTTGAAGGCTGGAAGAAGAAACGTATTTGAAATGTGGAATAATTCACAGGGTACAGGAGTAGAGGCTGTTTATGTAACCATGAGCGCAAAGAGGTTTCGATTTCTTTTACGTTGTCTGAGATTTGATAACGTACACAACAGAGATCAAAGAAAATCTGTTGACAAACTAGCTGCTTTTCGAGAAATCTTTGAGATGTTCGTGCTCAATTGCAAGAATGCATACAAACCAACCGACTATCTTACCATTGATGAACAGCTAGTTGCATTTAGAGGAAATTGTCCCTTCCGGGTGTATATGCCTAGTAAACCTGCGAAGTATGGGATAAAGATCTTTGCTATGGTTTCCACAACAGCCTTCTATGCTACAAACCTTGAAGTGTATGTAGGGAAGCAACCAAACGGCCCTTTTAGAAGAAGCAACAACACGTCAGACTTAGTTTTGAGATTGGTGCAACCTATTTCAGGAACCAATAGGAATATTACGGTACCTGTGACAATTGATTCGCATCTGTGCCCTTGGCAATAAAGCTTCGGGAAGAAGAAAAAGTAACTATGATTGCTACTCTGAGAAAGAACAAAGCAGCAGTTCCCCCAAATTGTCTACCTGATAAGTCAAGAGAAGTCAAAAGCAGTTCGTTTGGCTTTCAAAAGAGCTGTACATTGGTATCTTACGTACTGAAGAAGAACAAGGCAGTGTTGGCAATATCGACTATGCATGAAAACATGGCAATCGATCCAGATACAGGTGATGAGCGACAACCCATGATAATTACTTCCTACAATGAAACAAAGTACGGCCTGGACATTCTGGACAAAATGTGTCGTCAATATGACACTGCGAGAAACTCAAGAAGATGGCCACTAACAATCTTCTTTCATATTCTGAATGTAGGAGGAGTAAATTCTCTTGTAATCTATAAAACAAATCAAAAACTCGGTTTTGTGAGCCGTCGTGAATTTTTGAAAGAACTGGCCTTCGCCCTGATTAGACCACAAATTGAACATCGTATCAGTTTGGAGATGATACCACAGGAAATAAAGACAAGAGGAAGGATCCTGCTGAAACTGGACGGGGAAGAAGTTCCACCTCAAGCAGCAGCCCGAGGAGGCACTGAGAAAGGAAGATGCTACCTCTGCGGCAGAGCCAGGAACAAGACCTCAAGGAAAAAGTGTGTGAAGTGTCATAGGTGGGTGTGTGCTGATCATATGAGAAATGTTTGTGCAAGGTGCATTGAATAAGCTAAAGTTTATAAAGTTTCAACATTCCGTTTGTGTTTTGCATGCTTCACTAAGATGGAAAATTAGGTATGTACATTTTATTTTTTATACTTGAAACCGATTTGTATTTTCAAACTAGAAAGTAATAACTATTTTAATATTTATAATTTTTCATTTATAACATAAAACTTATATACTTATACACATTTTTGTAACATTTATAACATAACTTATCAAACTTATACACGTTTTTGTATGATTCACCATAATTGTATATTTCTTACATAATATTTCGTAGAATACACTTTTTTTAATGAAAAATGTGTTAAATATATTCCTACCTAACCCAAAACAAAAAATCATGATTGCTAAATATACATTTCATGTGGTAAAATGGCAAAACAAAGTGGAGGACACCTGTCCTCCAGGCGCCCACTGGAGTGTTAACATTCCATACATGCTGCAGGCAATTGCGGACTTCAACTGCTGTACTATGGTGTTTCCTTAACATTTGGCTGACTACAAATTGTTAATCATGGTCTTAAGTCTTAGTTTTCTTACCAGAACCAGGTCTTCTGGAATAGCTTGGTTTCTCTTGGAACTGTTTCATAGGATCCTGCAGCAGCTGCATGATGTATGCTACGTCTGTCACCAGTCAGGGCAACAGTCCAGGCAACTCAGAGGCATTACTTCACCACAGCTGATGTCTGAAAACAAACTTCTACTCCTTCTTATATGATTTTAATAATTTCCAGGAATCACAGGGACAGCAACTATGTGATGCAATGGGATAAACAAGAAATTACAGTAAATGAAAACTAAAATGTCTGGGATTGTTAGTGCACAATATTGAGCAGGAAATCCATCACCATCCATATGCAGGCTTTTGATAATAAAGTGAAAAGAAAAGGAAATTACTAAGAATTCAGTTAATTAATGGTGTGTGGCCTCCACGGAGACCAGGCCCTGGTATTTTGAATTGATACCTGTGGGCAACATCCATATCATAATGAGGATGAACTGGATGATGGAGACATAACAAACAACCAATCTCCAAGCCAGCGGAATTAACAGTACGAAGTTAAATTCCATGACCCAGTCAGAAATTGAACCCAGGACCCTTCAGACCAAAGGCAAGTAAGTGGCTTATCCTCTTAGCCATGAAGTTGGAATTAAGTCAGTCAAACAATGCATTGTATTAGTGCACATATCTAGTGTTTTGCAATTTTCAAAAATATGTTTAGGCTTAAAATATAATAGAGTGAACTCAAATTGGGTGGTTTTTTTTATGTCTTTATTTTAAAAAAGCCAAGTTTTCATTTTACCACAACTCATGTTTGAGCATTTTTGATCAAGTACATCTAAGCTACGACAATGACTAGTTGTTCAGATGATTAGTTGGTCAGTCGAGGGTTCCAGCATGTGCGCCAATTGTGATACCAATATGCAATATACAGTATAAGTGGTTGTTGTGGAGCCGTTAAGAGGCAGTGAGTGCACAGACAGATTTAGTTCTCCGGATTGAAAAACATGACAACTATATGATCAGGCTTCCACTTTTCACCATGGGAGAATCATGACATATCCTACCACATAGTTGGTTCTTGAGTTGGAAGAAATGAAATCAGAGTGAAGTGGATTTGGGATTAGTGGGTCTGTGATGCAGAGAACTTGAAACTATTTCTACCATATTTAGAAGAGTGAATGATATATAAGGCTACGTCCTTCGCATGCCTAGTTCTATAAGAATGATTGTCTGAGTTCAAGATGTAGGGAGAGCTATAGAGTATTGTGTTGTGTTTAATCTTGTATATTAGCATAGCAGCTCGGAGATCTGCACTTATGCTCAGGGGTAGAATTTTACTTCTGATGTACAGATCTTTTACTGGAGTGCAGTAAGGAAGGTTAAATATGTTTCTAATAGCCCTATTCTGAATAGTCATTAAATCATTCATTGTGGATTTCCTGCAGTGAGCCCAAATAACATTTAAATATTGGAGCTTGCTATGTACAAGTGAATAGTAGATTTGTTTTACAAGGTTTAGGGGAATAAGATACCGAAGTTTCCTTAGGATCCCTACTATAGGTGAGAGTTTCTTAGCAATTCGTTCAACGTGTTCAATCCAGGTCAGGTGTTTGTCGATGATTAGACCTAAATACTTTGCCTGATTAACCTCTTTTATTTCAATATTATTTATATATATATTGTCATGTGTGATTTCTTTCATGCTTTGTTTTGAAATTACCATGTAATTGGTCTTCTGTAGGTTCATTGTTAATTTATTGGCCTGGAACCATTGTGAGAGGAGGCTTTTCCTTTTCACTCATAGAAATTCTGAAATTACTCAATCTGAATGAAGAAAATAGTCCGCAGTTCTGTTAGCCTAAAGGGTGGCAATGGAACAAAAGCATGAGACCAGGGGTGGCTGCACCTGATGTGCTGAAGTGCTGCAGCCCATTGTTTTATTTGAAAATTAATTACATTAATAATATTATCTACAATCAAATACAGCACATTAAAAAAGAACGTTAGCCAAAGAATAGGAAATATTTCAACTCCCCTCACAATGAGGTATCTATTCGTGCGCTCCACTCCGTGTCCGGCACTGACTGTGTAGATCGCAGCTCAGCAAGAATTTCTACATTTATTGCCAGCAAACATGAACTCTGACTTTTGGGCATGCATGCCCAACCTTTCCGGTGTGCTGTTGGGACAACAGCCAAGACCAGAGCCACGATGTCACAGCGATTCTTCGTTCAATCACAGAGTGGCAGCACTGGTCAAATGAAATGAGAATGTGGCAGGTGGCACTTTCTGGACTCTGCGGTAGCATTTTAGAGGGAATCACTCAAAGCAAACAGGGGAAAAAATAGAGGAAGCCATCAACTGTTCCCACCAGAAGGTCATTTAATACTCCCAACTTACCTATTCTATAGCCACATTTTGTGAAACGATGAACTACAAAAATTAAGATTTTTATGTTGTTAAAATAAGGACAATGATATTCTGATTTTCTTTAATTACAAAATGTCTAGTTTTTACATTTCACTTTAACAAAATAACATGTAATTTTGCACTTTGGCATTGCGGGTTTCATTTTGATACTTTTTGTAACACTGAGAAGTTCTGTTTTCGCATGCTCACACCAAGTGCTCCGAGTTTGTGAATATTTTGTCATTGCAGGTGTTATTGTGTGCTTAATTAATTTTGTATGAGGAATGTGTATAAGTGTTGAGTTTGTTCAATATGGAAAACTCAGTCGAGATACTCTTGAGTGTAGTGTGCTCACCAGCCACTAGATGGCACCGTTGTCCACGTCTGTGGTAGGTTTCAGTGTTCAGTTCAGGACAGCTTGCACTGTTGCGACGTAAAGATGGCCGCGCCACTCTCTGTTTGCACCAAGGAAGAACAGCATTCCGTAATCTGTTTTTTGTGGTCTGAGGGCGTACCAGGAGCGGAAATTCATAGACAACTTTCAGCTCAATACGGGGAAAATGTTTTGCCACCGTGAAGTGTTTACCAGTGGATGAAACATGGGTTCACCACTTCGAACCAGAGAGCAAACGTCAGAGCATGGAACGGAAGCATCCTGAATCCCCCGTCAGAATGAAATTCAAGAGTCGATCTTCTGCTGGAATAGTGATGCTCACAGTGTTTTGGGACTCTCAAGGGCCAATCCTGGAACATTACCAGGAAAAGAAGGAAACAGTAAACAGTGAACGTTACAATGATATGTTGGTAAACAAGCTGAAACCTGAGATTCGCAACAAACACAGAGGTCAATTGTCGGAAGGAGTTCTTTTGTTGCATGGCAATGTGCGTCCACATACTGCCGCTCACTTCCCTCAAACTCTTCGGACGCTACGTTTCGAGGTGTTGGGGCATCGTGCGTGCGGTCCCGATCTCGCCCCGTTGGTTTATCATCTGTTTGGTTCACTGATAAATGCTCTAAGAGGCCGTCGCTTCAGCTCCGATCAACAGGTGAAGGACGCTGCGCAACCAAAAACCTTCTTTGCAGAGGGTATCAGCAAGCTTGTAAAGCGGTGGACCATGTACATTGAAAAGCAGGACTATGTTGGAAAATGATATCGATACAAAGTGTGTACTCTTTTTGTAATCTATATATATAAAAATCAATGTTACCGGATAGTTTGTCTGTATGTATGTCCCCCTATGCGTTCATATACCATTCATCCAATTGCGATGAAACTTGGGTGAGTTGTTGTGCGCACTCCAGGGAAGGTTTCTAGCTACAAATTATATTTATGTAACACAAAAGGGTGAGGAACTTAACAGGAACCCCTAAATCTCACAGTAGCCCAATTGCACAATCTGTATACTTATCACACTGCAATGCCAGGTGTGAGATTAGCTTGCTGATTGATCGCGAGGGGACATGAGGAGACTGTCAGCAGCACCCCGTGTTATCTGGTATTGCTGTCTATTCCAATACAGTTCATGCCATGGTTCTTGGCCGGGGGTTCTTAAAGTGAACTCAAGCTTGGAAAACCAATATGGCATTGCAATGCATGCCGGGTATAGCTAGTGAAAATGAAAATCCACAGCCTGCTTCCAGTCTCCGACCGGGTCAGGAATGGAATGAATGAAGCCCCTATCTAGCGGCGAGGATATGAACATTGTGATAGGCCACGCCTTCTTTAGGTGACGCGTTGTGCGAATGGCTAGTACGTGGCAGCTGAGTGTGAGTGAAGGCTTGTTGGTGCCCTTACATAGCGTAGCCTTGCACACAGGAGTAACCTGCTTCAAATCTGAATGAATATCCTGAAATCAGAATTGTAGTTGTTATTATCGGAGTTCGGTTCTTTGGGAAATGTAAATAAGTGATAGAAAAAATAGAAATATGAGGAGGGACAGAGTGAGAAATGAAGATATACGGAAAGAACTGGGAGTACAGAAATTAAATGACAAACTGGAGCAAAACAGATTGAGATGGTTTGGACATGTCAAACGGATGAATGAAGTAAGGCTACCAAGACGAGCACTGGAACGACGGATGACAGGGAAGAGAGGACGAGGAAGACCAAGAATGCGTTGATGGACTCGGTGGAGAATAGTATTAGAAAACGGAACCTGGATTGGAACACTGTGTGGCAGTGGCAGATCCCGAGGGGGGCACCAGGGGCAAGTGCCCCTCCCCGAAAAACCAGTTGTCTGCCACATTGATATTGCCGATAAAAATGATTGTTTCTGCAAACTGCACTGCAAGTAAAATCTTTGCTGTATTGCCTGCATTCATGAATATGGTCAATGTTTGTTATCATATAGTATGTAATGGGAACACTGTTAATATAATCGCTACAATGACATACAATTTTTTATGTTTAGGACAGGTAGAAGTAGAAATATATTTCATAATCCTTTGTGCCATGGAGCGCCTTCCTATACTACTTGACTATTTGACTGGCCGTGGCTGGTATTTATATTTATGTGACTAGTTGTGACTCAGTGACTGACAATGTTGGTACTATGCACATATTTTGTAACATTTGTGCAGTAGACTTGTACATTGTCTTCATGTGCATTAAAATGTGGAAATGTACATATTCTGTAGAATTAAAAAGTTTTTTTTTACATAATGACAATGGCTTGTGTTATTGAAACTGAAACCAATAAACCATTTTAATATAATGAATTTCTTGTAGAATTATAAAATCTGGTGGTTGGATGTTATGTGTAGTGTGTGTAGATTAAATACAAATTTAGTAATTTTATTACATATTTTCTCAGCTACTCTGAAATCCTAGAGTGCCCCCTCCGAGGTGAATCTCTGGATCCGCCATTGGTCGGAAGAGGAATGGTGGAACGACAGAAAAAAGTGGAGAGGAACCATATTTGCCCCCACCCAGTGTCAACTGGAAAAGGGGAAATGAAGATGATGATGATGACGATGATGATGATGAAGTTTAATTTGTTGTCTAATAATTTCTTATGTCACTAGCTGTTTGGTACAATGGGACAAAGGAATAGATGCTGGCATACATTGCTTTTGATTTGCTATAATATGTAGAATAATCACTTCACGGTGCGTAACACACTTCGGGAGCTTTAAATGTACCAGTGGATAACACGAAATGGGAAAGCGCAATTTTTTGCAAATACAGTACGCACAGAGTAGTCCAAGTTAAAAAGTATAAAACAGTTGATTTAATTTACTTATTAGAGTTACGTAGCCGAGAACGCTAACGCGCTAGTTCATGCCTCGCTGGCATCGAGAGATCGTGGGTTGAAATCCCACCTCAGCCGTCCTGAAAATGCTTGGTTTAACATTTTCATCACTAGGCAAATGCCGGGACGGGTCCTTTCAATATGCCCATGGCCGATTGCCTTCCAAAATCCCTTTCCTGACCTGTCCTGGAAAGAAAATACATGGCCAATGGCTGCATTAATAAAATGATTCATAGAAACTTTTAATGCTTCTGTGGCGTTCTTCAAGAAAAGAGTGGCCTTTTCAAGCATGGCTACATCAGGTTGGATAATCAAGTAAGTCACTGCACTGTAGATCATGATCCAGCTGGCTGCGGTCACTAAGACATACGCAAAATAGGTAGGCATTTGAGTCTGAGTGGAATTAAAGAACTTCCCGAATGTGGTTTGAACACGATGGGTGTCCAGCACCCTATTTGCGTGTGGCTAGACTAACTCTATTACCTGGTCAGTGGATTGGGCCTGAAGGCATTATAAGTTGGATGCCACGTGCACCTGATTTGACACCTATTGACTATTTGGTTTTCCTGTTCAATTCAGTCTACTGTATTATTTCTATGCATTTTGTGCTCATGATCAAGTAAGATGATAAGAAATTGAAAGCAATATTGATTTTGACATGTACTGAATCTTGTCATTTTGAATCTCTGTTTGTGAATTACCTCAACACTGAATACATTTTATTATTTTGTTTTACTTGCCCAACCCAGACTTCTGTATTATTGAGGGGCCGATAGCCTAGATGTTAAGACACATAAAACTTATCATCATCATCATTGTATTATTTCTATGTATTTCAAGCATATGATGAAAAATGGGACCATCTTCCTTGGTGCCCGGGTACTAATTGAGACCCCGGTTCTGAAGGTTCTGGGTTTGATTTTTAGCTCTGACAAATAATTGAATTGTTTAAGAGTTGAGGAACATACTCACCCTCACTAGGCAAGAGATGGGTTCAATTCCCTCTCCAACCAGCCAAAAGGTGGTTCCTTGTGCTTTTCCAATTCTACTCCAGATTCATGCCAGGATTGTTCCTAATCTAAGGCCCTCCTAAACCTAACAACGATTACAGGAACACGCACAAATGCAGACATCACAATGACACAGGTTAACAGAGAAATTCTCAAGTGCAAGGGACTGTTGACCACTATGTCTAAATCCCTAAATGAAACCATATCAACAACTCAAGTAAGGTCAAATGAAATAGTAATTCTCCATCTCACTGAATAGTTTTACTATAAATGATGCTCTATTTATGTAATATCATAACGAGGAAAACAAAACATCTTACTTCGTACTTGGCAGAGGTTTGTTAGTTATTGTTGTTTTAAGGGACGGAACAGCGAGGTCATCTCTCCCTCTGCAGAGGCTACTCCAATTTTTAATAATATTTTCCTTTCCCGTTTCCTGTTAATCACTGGTGAGGCTAAAGCTCACGAAGTGTGTTATGCATCAAGTAGTCATCATCATCATCTTGCACAGTTTCCAGCCACTGACCGGGTCTGTTTGGAACACAAGCCTCTCCAACGTCTTCTGTCTTCCCACCATCTCTCAGCCTCCACTCTTGTCCAGTCTTCTCCTCTCTTCCTCATGCTTTCTTCCACCCCCTTCAGCCACCTGTCTCTCGGTCTTCCTCTCGGTCTCTTTCCTTCCCACTTTGTCTTGTGTATCCTCCTGGGTATCCTCTTCTCCTCCATTCGTTTTACATGTCCATACCATCTAAGTCCAGATTTCTCTATACCATCCTGTAATGGTTCCTCCTTCATTAATTCTCTGGTCCTCTCATTTCTTATTCTGTCCATCTTTGTAGCTCCAATACTGGCCTGTATTTTGCTCTTCTCCCTTCCTTTCATAACCCAGGTCTCCGAGGCATACGTCAGGATAGGGACATAGTACGTCCGATATATGATCTTTTTGCTGTTCTGAGGGACATCCTTGCTCCATAACATGCTTCTCACACTCCTCCGGAACTCCCCCGCTCATTTATTTCTCTATCGTTTCTTCCATTATCTTGTATCAGGCTTCCCAGATACTTGAAACTCTCCACTTTCTTCAGCTGTTCCCCACAAATTGTTATTCCCGTTGTGGTTCTTTCCTTCTTCCTTGTTGTGATCACCATCTCACTCTTATTTATGCTAAATTTCATCCCATCAAGTAACTTAGTAATGACTGAAATTCAAAAGCAAATCGCTCGTCCATTTGGTCGTTGCCAGGCCCAAACACCCACCAGATCTCAATAGTGAAGGGTATGGCAGAGATGCTAGACCGAGTAAGCCCTATCCCAACAGTTAACTCGGCTGGTTGTTGCCCGCCGATTGCAACAAGGGAGCCGAAACGCGGACGGAGACATCCGTAATATATCGTCAACTGCCGATGTCTCGCAATGCAATTTGCGCGTACTTGTGGCACTCGTGGTTCTTTCTCGCCCTCGTATATACTAACTGATGTTGTTTTGTTCTCGTGAAGGTTTCCATGTAGACTAACTTACAATCCATTTAATCCGATGTCAATTTGATGTTCTCTGTACTGCGGCATTCATGGTGAATGAGATACATCCGTTTTACCGGAGTTTTCTCGGATATCAAGCAGTATTTATGAAAATAGTGCAACACCCAGAACCAGTGCTGGATTACCCATTAGGCCCGACTAGGCCCAGGCCTAGGGCCCCCAAGCAATTTCTAATTTAGTTCAATTTTATTCCGAAGATTTAGAATTTTTTATCCAGAACTGAGACAGTTTCAGCATTAAGTTATATTAAATTACAATGTCCATTAAAAACTGAGTTCACTCATTCTGAACTTAACGAAATTCTTATTCGAGACAAGCCAACACAATAACACATGTTATCACACAACCCCAAATGCACGGGGTTATATGACTACGATGTTGCAGCCCCTAAAATAAGCAACAACAACAGAAGCCGAACTTACGGCATAAGCGATGAAAAAACACATTTCTCTACGTAAATAATGGATAATTATTTCAGAATTAATATCATGGCGTTAGCTGTTTTATATTAATTTGAAGGGCTTGGATTACGGTGGAAAGAATACGAAACGCAGCCATTTCAAGGAAGAAGCAAAAACAACCTGTCTTTCCTAGCTGTGATATAGCAACCCGTCCAGTTGGAAATAAAAGGGGAGTCGAAGTCGCCTTATGAGTACGTGGGTTATTAGGTGATTAATGTGTCGAAGACACCGTGTTGCTGAGAATTCACTCGGAGACTCGTAAGACATCGGACTCCCCCGGTTACATATGCCAACTTGACTGTATATATATTTCCCAGAGCAGATTTACATCGCATACGAGTGTTAATATTTAGCGTGTAATTAGAACTAAACGTGAGAGTTTCAAATGAAATTGATGTTAAATACATGATAAAGTAAATTTTTTACACCAAATACATTGCAATAATATTGCGTTAAACGAATACAATAACCAGGCCAGAATTTGGCCTAGCGCAAGTTTGGCAGAGCCCTTGGAGATGCGAGACAGGGGACGATAATTTTCAACTTCCTGGAACTTATTTTTTGGTCTCTGCCTTGCAAAACGTCCAGTCCCAAAGGAGATTTTAAAATTCCCTCCGTGGATAGTAAACCACGCAGCATTACGGAAACATATATCAACGGAAATAAATATTCAAGGGATATGGCATAAAACAATGGGAAAATCCGTATCTCTCTACTGAAGGAAAGCATAGGCCACATCTGACATATCGAGGGAAACTTAGATTAGATAGAACGCATTGAAACACTAATAGATACCCCACGACTAGCACCCTTATTCTGTAATTTCACTCCTTAACAACCCACCAACATGGTTACGACGGAATCGTAACCATAGGCATGACAACAAATGGCTAGCGAGGCTCAAAGTGGTATTCTGTAAGGCACCTTGTTATGACGCTTGTTACGAGTTCAGGATCAGGATTTCATAGCCATCTTCATAGTACGAAAGCCTTCCACTAGATGACGGGTAAATCAATTGGCGCGTTATTTCAAACCATTCTATGTCGCAATTAGTTTGTATCATTTTATTTTTTAACTATGTCCTATGTTCCATATTGCCTTAACCCATACTTTCGCCTATTATGGTGTTTTGTTTATCGTATGCATTGACCATTCATACGGTTTACTTCAACCTGATAAGATACGGTACATCTAACCCCATTTGCAAAAACATTTACGCTGTCTGTTCACATTAATATCTATTTCAGTTAGGATTTTCTTTAGCTATTACCTTAATTAATACCTTATTTTATTTAGGAGTATATTATTTATAGTATTCAACGGATCATGTCAACCTTATACACCCAACTCTCTTTCGAAGAGAAATTACATTGCCTGTCCACATAAATATTCATTTTAGTTTAGTGTATTGTCTGGTTTATTACAACATGAACTGTATCAGAAACTTAAGTTAAGATAAATGTTTTATGTGGCCAGTAAGCTATTGGGCAACTTACCTGTAGGCCTAGGCCTAATTGACTAGGGTACTGAGAGCAGTTTAACACATGAACGACAATACCGCTAAGAATAGGTGTATAAATTTAGAATAATGTTCAAAAATCACCAAGAATGAGGTATTTGGGTAGTAACACAATAGAAGTTAATGGGAGGGGCGATGGTCCAATCTAGTATGCCAGTTTTTCTTCACGGTAGGCCTACTGTAGTGTTAATATGAAATAGTCTGTTCTAGTCAGAACGCCACATTGCTCCTCTGGCTGCAGCCAAGAAAGTCAAAGAGAGATTTAATGATCCATCGTAATACCAGCCTTCAATAATAAACCAGAACAAGTGCCCTGCAGGTAAAACTGAGCTGGCAAGAGGTCAATGGAAATTGTAGGAAGCTAAGATCAGGATCATTTCGACTGCAGTTTAGTATTGTTCTCCTCAAAGGTACCTCTCACATTAAGAACTTTGAGCAGAAAGGAGTGGGGTATGGGTGCATTATGTGGATCTGTTGCACCTGGAATGATGAAGAGCAGCTCATGCCACTGAAACTACCCATAGAATCCGTTACACCCGTCAATTTATAAGTCTAGGACTGTTGCATACATAAGCCTACCGGTACATGTTAAGTTATAAGTTTGCAAATTAGTAGAAAGAATCAGTAGGCCATTGTTGTGCTTTAAACTCCTTATCCTAGAACCAAACTACATTCTACATTTTGGCAATATTTACCACTAAATGGAATTTATTCCATTTTTCTTCAGATTGTTATTTATTAGTAATTTTTTTAAATTAAATATATTCTACCTAGCCTCCTTTCGGCTCTATATGGCCCTAGGCCTAGGGCCTATTGGTTCTAGTGGGAACAGCTGGTGTTAGGACTAGCAGCAATTCAGGAAGCAAGGCTCAAATCATACACAATGTTTTCTTTAACAAATTATTATTCAAATAGAAAACTTAATTTATAACATAAAATTAAACATTTGAAAATACACAAGTTTGCAGAGCATTGGTAATGCACCTCTGGAATGTATCCCATTGTAGAGATAGTAAAATTCAGTTTCTTTCTTCATGTTCTCACTCAGACCAGGGCACTGGAAGGTGTTTCACAGATGTTTTGGCAGAGAATCCTGGAAAACTGAAAATCACACACTAAGGAAAGTCTAACCTCATGTCATGCAAAGTATGAACCATCTTCAGTTTACAGATTAATAATCTCATTTATTACCCAGTTAGGCAGATGGCCTTGATGTAGTTAGTCATTTCGATCACAACTAAGAGTAAAGTTAAATTACCCAGCAAATTATACAAGTGTGCATTAATTCGGTAGACCTGCATAATAAAAGCCTCCAAATGAACCTCATATTTCACATGTTAGACCGGAGTTTGACAGTCGTTGACATAAGCGAACAGCTGACGTGTCATGCCTCTCATTTACAATGCATTACCAAGTGCTTAGTCACAGAATGATGGTATTCGATGTGATATGAAACATATTGCAGGCAGCTTCCACACCAAGAGATAGTAGGTTCGAATGCGACTATAATCATTGGCATTTTAAAATTGTTGAAATACGATAACTCTCCAGTCCTCAGTGTTTGCTGAGGCTGTTAGAATTGAAGTTAAATATGGCAATCACTTTAATTACACTGATGCATTTGTAGCCGGCTCAATACGGAATCGAACCTGTTCGAACTGTTAGGCGAACCCACACATAAAGTACGCAGAACACTGACGGCCCAGACGATATTCTCTGCAACCTTTCGCTCGCGTACGGTATGTGTGAACGTATTAGACTATTAGTGGTTCGAATCCGACTGTTGGCAGCCCTGCAGATGGTTGTCCGTGGTTTCCCATTTGCACACCACGCATATGCTGCGGCTCTACCTTAATTAAGGCCATGGCCGCATCTTTCTGCGCGTACCCTCTTCTATCCTATTGTCACCATACGACCTATCTGTGTCGATGCAACGTAAATAATAATAATAATAATATAATAATACTGTATTAATATAGATTATTCACCACCCCCATCTCTGATACGCCTTTGGCTTCTGGGAAGGATGTAATACTGTCGAGAATATTAACAAACATATGTTCCTGCAACGGAACAAATTAATCACTTTTATACACAGACTGTTGCCGCGCCATTGTACGAAGAACGTGTTGTGACCCGTCGCCTTTGTTCTGTGCACTCCAATGATGTTCTGTAGCCAGTTTGTATATTCTGGGGAGACATGTGCATCGAATCATCACCTGTCTCCACATTACAGATACAGTTTGAAGGGGTTATATGCACAAACTACCACTGCAGTGCACAGCAAACACAGGACGAGCCGGTACCGCCTAGCACAATACTCGAAACACAGCCTTCTTGAGGTTTCTGGGCTGATAAGAACACGCCGATAGGTCGCGGCGCGCTCAAAAGCTCGTGCAATGTTAGATCAAGTTCGAATTCGGACGTAATCTGTTCGAGCAGCTCGAGCCAGGCTCAAGCACATCACTAACACTGTCCTCCTGCAGCGCTGAGTTCCCACCTAACATTAACATGTAAAAGCATTGCTATCGCAAGCTGAAACCAGCTAAAATGTACCTATACACTATCTTTAGTGTACATGAATACACATTGTTGAGTACAATGAAGTAAAATATAAAATATGTTCATCTTTTATTAATAGGAGTTCGTTTGAACTGCGGATTTCGCTTATTAGATAGCATGCACAACTGTCTGGTATGTACAAGAGTACGGTACTGTAGATGGTTTCACTGAATATTTTCACCAGCGTACCACAGAGTTTCAGTGAAAAGGAACAACGTTTCGTAATTTTTGTGATTCATTCTTCTCATAATTTGTTTTTCTTCTCAAGACGTAGTCTCATGTCATTGGTCTAGATAGCGACAGAGCAATTTTATCCTGCTCAGTTTCTCAGGATGATCACTGTAGAACGTGATTTTTAGCAACATGTGGCAACACTATTCTAGTTAATGTTTGTGCTATTCCTGGACTGCTCAGTGTAACCGATATTATTTCGTCTGTTACTTCTCCAGCGAAACAAAACCTGGCTTACGATACCGGAGACCACCTCTCCATCTGTCTTTGAATTTTAAATTAGTGACATTACTGGACATGGACTCTTGATACCGAGGGGCAGTTGACCTCGCTGTTCCGTACCTTAAAACAATAACTAACTCGGGATACTACTAATTTTATCAAACACTCTTGACATGATATAAGTAGGCTATGGTTTTCAGCCCGTTGTTATTGTTTCTTTAGGGGCATTGCAAAATCGTGGTCATGTATCCCCGTGTTCTTGGGTGTGTGTAGAATTAGTCTGATAACCTGTGTCACTGTAATGTCTGTAATAGTATGTGTATTTGTAATTGAGGTAAAATTTGGGTTGTAAGCGGTCGTGACCTTAAATTAGGTACCGGTACCATCCCGGCATTTGCCTGGCATATAAGTGGGAAACACTTCCAGAATAGCTGAGGTAGGAATCGAATTCTCCTCTTCTTAGGTTTGCCTAATGAAGCTGAGTGAACCGCGTTCCAGCTCACTTGCTCTAAGTGGTTGGTTACATATTATATTATCTACCGGTAAAGATAAAATGCCTATTTACACTCGCTTGTAAAATTACCCACAATACAAATATTACAACATAAAATACAGTGCTATTCATGGCTTATTTCAGCCTATTTAACTATTTAATTCTTCTTTAAATCCTGAAATGTGCATCCTTTGTGGGCAGCGCTTATAGCCTCGGCTATTTTACCTACACTTTATATCTGTTATTTATGTTTTACATTGCATAAAATTCATTATGTAACATTTCATGCAGTTCACACTCTGATATGAGCATCTTTGTTGTGGTAATATTCCAGCTGTTATGATCTGCCATTTTGGTTTGAATCTTTCATCAAAGATAGCATGGTGCTCATACATCTTATAAAATGAATTTCATAAAACCACCTTTTATAAATGATTTCCCCATTACACTGCCATATCTTTTATAAAAGGTCTTTTATCAAATATCTTTGCCAAATTTCTTTGATATTGTAATACCGGCCTTCCACCGCTGAGGTCCAATTTGAGCATGACTCGAGGGAGTACTGACGTGAGTCTCGAGTATCTCGAACGAGAATTATGCTCATCACTAATAAAATTGACAATGGACTAAAGCAAGGAAGTGTGTTGTCACCATTATTGTTCGTAATGGGGATGGATGACATCATGAAGGCAGCAATGAAAGAATATAGTAGGGCAAAGATGAAGGTAATGTTGTTTGCAGACGACGTTGTGATCTGAGGAGAGGATGAGATGGAGGTAGAAGAACAGTTAGACGTAATAAATGAAAAGATTGAGCAAAGGGGATTGAAGATAAATGTGGAGAAGAGTAAAACAGTGGTGATGAGTAGAGCTAAGAAAGAAGGAAAAGGAGTAATCAAAGTAGGAGATAAGGAATTGGAAGTAGTGAAACACTTCAAATACTTGGGAACTGAACTGATTGAAGATGGAAGACTAGATTTGGAAATTAGCAGAAGAATCCAACTCGGGAGTGCTTTCTACCAACAGGTACGGGACTAGTATGGAACAAGGATATACCAATTAAGGCTAAAGAAGTTATGTACAAAGCATATTATGTTCCTATAATGACATATGCAGCAGAAACTTGGACAATTACTAAGAGGGATGAGAGCAGAGTACAAGCAGCTGAGATGAGATTCCTGAGAAGTATGGTCCAGAAAACGAGGAGGGACAGAGTGAGAAATGAAAATATACGAAAAGAACTGGGAGTACAGAAACTAAATGACAAACTGGAGCAAAACAGATTGAGATGGTTTGGACACGTCAAACGTATGAATGAAGTAAGAGTACCAAGACGAGCACTGGAACGACGGATGACAGGGAAGAGAGGACGAGGAAGACCAAGAAAGCGTTGGATGGACTCGGTGGAGAATAGTATTAGAAAACGGAACCTGGATTGGAACACTGTGTCGGAAGGGGAATGGTGGAACGACAGAACAAAGTGGAGAGGAACCATATTTGCCCCCACCGAGTGTCAACTGGAAAAGGGGGAATGGAGATGATGGTGATGACTAATAAACACCCCTGGTTTTTGTCACGCACAGTGGGGGTAGTCACGCATGAATAATCTTGATCCAGGCCAATGGTTTTGCCTACACGCAACACTGCAAAATTTAGTTAATTTGGGTTCGGATATTATTTCCTATCTCTATGTCTTGGTATAGGCTATGTCTAAGTGATGGCCCATTTCATTAGAATTATATATTGATATAGGCTACTGCATTAGAGGTCTACACTGTTAATCGACTGCATGCATTACATTTAATATTAACTTCCCTCATTATTTCAATATGAAAGCCTGCAATACTCTTTATGTTCCAACCTGCCTACTAACGCACTAAGCTACTTGCCAAGCTCTGTTGAAATACTTACTGCATCAGGGTTTGACACTACCAATTCTGATGAAGAGGATAACATTTCCTCTAATTCTATCATTTCCTTAGATAAATCTGTTAATTTCAGTTTGTGAAAGTCCATTATGATCAAGTTGTCATGTCTCTGTCACCACAATTAATTATAATTTACCAATGGCATAGGCCAAGGCCGGGAAGAAATGTGAACATTTGCAGCCTCTCTTCAGGCAGTGATAATTTAAATAATTAAAAGGACAATTGCCACACGTTAGGAAGGTAGGTAGGTAATCGTCTTCAAACTTCTGACAGCAATTAATCCCATAACCTAGAAACAAGATTCGAAGACTACTGACTACCGGTACTTAAGATGCCGCAAATATGATTCGAATTCTACAATTAAAATTAAAGCTATTTCTTTCCAAAGCAGTAAAATAGCACTCATGTTTCTTCTCCAGCAAATAAAAATAGTTGTAGATCTCTTTCATTCGTACAGCATCTGAAAAAATAAGTGGAATATTACTCAAGATTACATTATTCATATTAAGTAAGATATTTACCTTAATCGTCAAAGAAATATATTTGCAAAACTTAAGAATCAAAAATATATTGTTTTGTACTTACCTTAGCCCATCTTCAATAAATAACTTAATATTCAAGCCATTAGGTGATAATATACATTTCAGCTGTTAACATCCATCTTTGATTTATCGCTACAAATGGGCTAACCATGGGCTACAACACAGCTAACAAGCCCTAGGAACATGCCTTTACGGAGGATGGTTCAGCGGGAAGACCTACGTCACAACATGGATGCGATTTGGCGTTACAGAATACCAATTCGACGGCTAACCAGTCTTTAGGGGTCCCAAAGACTGGTTGTGGCTTAACCATTTCTTACAGAATCGGGCTGTGGAAGTGGCGGTACAAACGCTCGAAAAACTCCTAATACAAGCAGGAAACCCAAGGAATACACGTAAAGCTAAACAATGGTTTGATGAGGAGTCAGTGGCGTAGCCAGAGGGGGAGGGTTACTGGGGGCGATTTTTTGACCCCCCCCCCCCCCTCTCCCCTTGGTGAGATGTCGTGAGATTTTGCTTGACCCCCCTCCCCTAATCTCACGTGCGATTTTTCAAAACGCGCATTTTTTATGTAAATAAGTTAATCTGTGCTTGATTGCGTTGGATTTATTAAAATAAAAAACAATTAGCCTATTTTTTAAGACTAGTTAAGACTACTGTCGACAAAAATATTATGTGCACTCGAGTTTGAAGGTTGTTTGTGAAGTAACCAACAGACCTACATAAAATACAATAACATCATCATTTTCGCCGTTCTATTTTACGTTAGTTCATGTAGGTTTGGAATTTTAAATTTATATTTTAATAATTTTTATCGCAGTTGGAACACAAAAAGTGCCCGGTCTTGAGCGTGTTTCAACCATGCGTCACATTTAGGAATTATTATCTCCAAAACGCGTCATCAGGTCGAATCCAAATTTTAACACAATATACATTGGAATGTTGTATAACTGGTTTATTAATTTTAAAATTTTGTGTGTCCAAGAAACAAAGTTGTTATCATTTTTTTCACGGCTCGGGGTGGTTGGAAAATGTAGTTCTTGGTCGCGTTGTAATCCTTATACATCAAAAAGTTATGCTGTATTACTGTGAAATACGTAAATTAATTCACTTTGTTTGTATCGGTTTGTATTTGTTTTTTTTAGTCGTTTACCCTCCAGGTTGGTGGAACCCACGGACTCAGCGAGGGAACTCACCACTACTGCCTCTACGGGCAGTGTACTAGAGCTGGGAACATCGAATCGGAAGGGATACAACTGGTGAGGTGGGATTGGCACCTCGCCCAGGCGGCCTCACCTGCAAAGCGAACAGGGGCCTCATGAGGGAAGGTAAGGGATGGTTAGGATGGATAGACAAGGAAGAGGGAAGGAGGCGGCCGTGGCCTTGAAGAAGGTACCACCCCGGCATTCGCCCTAAGACGAAGTGGGAAACCACGGAAAACCACTTCGAGGATGGCTGAGGGGGAATCGAACCCCTCTACTCATTTGAGCCACCCGAGGCTGAGTAGACCCCGTTCCAGTCCTCGTACCACTTTTCAAATTTCGTGGCAGAGCCGGGAATCGAACCCAGGACATCCGGGGCGGCAGCTAACCATGCTGACCGCTACGCTACGGAGGCGACTGTATTTGTACGGGGAAGTAAGAAATGGTTCACCAGCTAGCCGCTCCGGGGAAAGCTGTACAGCGTTGCCGAGATGGAGCCCATCACGCGTCATGGCACGCCGCGCTCGGTAGTTGCCATTGGTTGCAATTCAAATATAAATTATATCAATGCATTTTGGAAATTAAGACTTAAGTAAACGTAAATGATGTCATCTCAAACACATGCCGATATTTTAGTTTTCAGGTGTATAAAATGGCTTTCAAATAGCCAGAGAGCTGATTTAATGAATACAAATGTAGACTACTTTGTACAATAATATAAACTTTTTCTCGAATAATTTTGAAGTAAGCCCACATATGTCGTCAGGATAATGCTCACAAACTCAGATGTGGTACACTGTTTGTTAATTCTCTTATAAAATACCTGGTCACCCACATTGAAACGTTTTGCTAGCCCCTAACTGTTGGGTGATAAATGTAACTGTTTACCTTTGCCTAAGCTATGTTGTTTTAATGGGCGCCAAGACCTCAATGCAATGTTGAAATCTAAATTTGTATTTAACAACGTCTAGCTCTGGCAGAACACCTTCAAGACACTATTCACTCAGATCGTGGTATGATTTGATCATTAACCCAACAAACAATTGTATCAGGAGAAGGAATTGGTCTATATCTAATGCTACCTACTGAAAGCAAAGATTGCATTGTAAAAGAAATGAATTTATTATATAAAACAAGTATAGCAAAATTAATAATAATAATAAGTACAAAATTTAAATTGGAGCGTTGTGATTTGAATATTACCGATAGAAAATTACGTGAAAACGGAGTCTGATAAATTGATTTTACTCTTATTTCCAAGCTATGAAGTTACTGAAATATGAAATGTAAAACAAAGAAAAATGAGAGATTGCGTATTTCTGCGTCATTTGCGCTTACCATTGGAAATTGCCAAGGCATTTCCCTCGTACTTGCTGATGCCGTGAGCTTCCCACAGTCTCCTGGACGTCGTCATCTCCGTCGGAATTTGATGATATTCTGGTAGATTAGATAATTCTATGGTCCGTACCTCGGACCCAAACACTCGTACAACCGCACTGGTTAAGTTTTGCAAAAGTTAGTCTTCAACTCCACTGAACATCGGAGCGACACGCACTTCCAACCGTACTCCGCAAGTTCTACACAGATAGTCCCCGTTTCACGGCGCGTCGAACGATATATCCACCTGTTGGCTCCCCCACCATGGTACCGACATCTAGCTTACGTCGTCCTCACTGATTGGCTGAGCACGCCGCCAGTTCCCCTCCTCTGCCTCATTACACTCGGCGCGCGAGAGGGAGAAGTCGATTTCCGTTCCAACAATTCGTCTTTTCTAGACCTTGCGACCCAGCCTTGCGTAATACTTCTCGACAGGAATCAGCTTGTATTCGAATTCCCAGTGAGTCATGTCTCTCAAATACCCTAACTGACAAAACTCCGTAAAATTCCGTAATCACATAATTTTCTATAATATTGTCGTTCGTAATAATTTGCTTGATAGCGTTTTCTAAGACATAGGAAACCTATCTGAATGTTAATAATTTTTATAAAATGCTCCGAAAATACCTTAATAATAATTATAATAAATTAATAATAATAATAAATTACCATGAAAAATTCTCTTGGCTGAACAATTTGCCGCGTAAATAAATATAGAATGGCTTCCTACTAACTTATGCCAGTTGCATAAAACCCCTCGAAAAACACGTTACATATTCGCCTCGGATCATCGGATGATTTACCGTGACGACGGTCCATTATCCGATTATCCCAGACACGTTAATAAACCCCATCCAAAATACATATTACATAAATGAAATCACCCTAAATTACAGATATATACACTCATATTTTTTCTTCACGCACTTTGCGTCAAAGTTTGTTGTCACTATGGATTGCACTTTGCAACCAGTCCAATGTTTTACATATGGAATAGTGTTCCACGGATATTTCCGCCTCTCAAATTTCTCTATGTTGGAGAAATAGACATAATTAATGTGTGAGCACTATGTATTTATGAGGTCATATCACACGCATTGAAGGTGTTCTGGTAAATTTATATCACCATAGAACTTCCTAATTTCACTGGAGGTCCCTTCCTTATGGTGAAATTTAATCTCACTTATCACTGAGCACACGATCACACTATCGTGGCAGCGCCTCGTGACCATAATACATGATCTCTCTTTAAAAGGTGATTAAATTAATATTGACTTCTGAAAAAAAAAACAGTAAATGTGCATTACATATAACACCAAATATTTCTGTGCCGTAATCGCCCTGTCTTGTTAAGTTCCCGTAGACCATATTCTACTTAATACTAGCTCTCAACACAGACCATTTCTCCTCACACAAATAATACCATTGTACAGATTATCTTAAATTACACACTTACAAATCTTACATGGCGAGGCCGTAAACAGAAATCACGTGTGCTGATATGTATGAGTTTCATGAAGGACTGTCTCGCATTCTGATGGCCCATCTTTTATCTCGTGGACGCCTTAAGCTAATAAGCCCTATACAAGCGCTCCCCCATCTCTTGGAGATAAATGGGAACCCATCAGCGCTGCCAAAATGGCCTTGGTGCATCGAGACAATTTAGTGCTCAACAGCATCCGACAATCCCGTCATATTTCCCTGTACCTTAAAAACTCTCATTTACTTACATACTACCCCCCTGTGTGACTTCTGATACGCCTGCCTGAAGACCAGATCTTCCACGCACCAGACACCACACTTACTCATTTGATAGGCTGGCTCGCCAGCTAAACACACTCACTTTATGACACATATTTTCGTAGACTATGTATATTATACGTTCCGTATAATCTGTTTCCCTCACTATTCTCCAGCACATATGCTGTTTTCCCAATACGTTTGGAAAATATTAATGTTTCTGTGTCACCTGCTTCCAACCTTGCAAGTGGCTCCCTTAAATGAACGTCATCACGTTGCTCTACCTACCTATTTCTCAGTATCTGTAACGATGCCCTGTTGGTACTGTCCACACATGCTAACCCTACTTTCCTCTGGTGTCACACCACTACTCGACACTCTATGACCTAAAAATGTCACTTCTGACTGACAGAATGACGACTTAGACAGCTTCAAAGTGAGCCCTGCCTGATCTAACTTCTGAAAAACTATATCTAAATGACGTAGATGCTCCTCAAAACTGCGTGAACTAATTACCATATCATCAATGTAAATGGTTACAAACTCTCCTGTGTCATCCCCTAATGCGATGTTTAAAGCCCTAATTAAAGCTGCTGAACTACTCTTTAACCCATAAGGTGTTCTACAAAATTGATAAAGGTTATATTTATGACTAAAAGCTGTAAATGGTCTATCTTCGTACATAAGTGGCACTTGCCAAAAACTGGAACTCAAATCTACACAAGTGAAATACTTCTTCCCCTCAAATGTTTGCATTAATTCCTCTATTGACATAGATTTCAGCTGATCTGAACTAATTCTACTGTTAAGCAAACGAGCGTCTAAACAAATACGAACAGTGCCGTCGGTCTTGGGTACCGTGATCAAAGAATTAACATATGGACTGTTAGAGTGCTCAATAATCCCATCTTCAAGCATCTGGTTAATTTGTGCCTCAACTGCACTCTGATAAGCGAAAGGTACAGGATATCTATGTCCTGTGAATACTGACCTATCAATAACGTTCAATGAATGTGTATAGCAATTGGCCATACCAATGCGATCCTCAAAAACTCTCCTATTACACAATAACACATCATAGAGCCGAACACATTGTTCCACCTCTATATTACCCTGAAATGCAGCCTCACGTAACGAGTCCTCTAGACTTCCGTTCGTAATCACACTGCCCACAAAACATGGAGAACCCCGCTCTACGGCTGGCGATATCTCATTTAAAGTACAAATCACACCTACAATACTACTCCTCTGAATATGGTCATTGAACGCTACTTCTACTTCAGAATCTCCCCATTTAAATTTCAAACTCCCTACATCATAACATAAGTTACCAGACACTCTACTTAGCCACTCTGAACCCAAGATAACACTGAATACTAAATTTGGAATTACAAGGCAAATCTGCTTCTCTACATGATTATTAATTTTAATGTCTACTAAAACTTGCTTAGAAATTACTTTAGACCTCTTCCCAACAGCTGTGATAACAAAAGTGCTTTTAATTGGCATCTCCTCAAAATTTACTCCAGTTCCTTTCATTTTATCATAAAATGCACTACTTATGCAACTCTTCATACAACCACTATCAATTAAAACATCTGTGTACGCCTCGGACACGTTAAATTTAACTATGGGGCTCTTACTAACCACTCCCTGAATAATACCTTCATCATTTAGTTCATGTAATAATTCATTTCTCACATTTAGGTCATAGGGTTCCTGTATAATTGTATGGACAGGGCATGCTACAGACTGAGATTCTGACCTTACTTCGCAGCCTGGTTCGCGTTTAAAGAACCGCTACAGCTGGCCGTAGTACTAGTTACTACTGCACTGGTCTGGTTGTTCTGAGTTGTGTTGTCATTGTTTGGCTGTATATTACTACCACTAGGCTGTCCTCTTCCTTGACCCCTATTCTGGTTGTAATTATTGTCATTATAATTTCTCCCTTGATTTCCCCTGAAATCATTGTTTCTCCCTTGATTTCCCCTGTAATCATTGTTCCTCCCTTGATACTGATTACCATAGCCATTTCCTCTGTTCTGATTTAGCTGATTATTATTATTTCTATTTTGAGCGTTGGCCCCTTCGCCACCGTTCCCTTGAACTTCCTGATGCCTGGCTTCATTAGGTCTATTATTATTATTACCCTGGTTCCTATTGAAATTGTCCTCATAACCCCCTCTCCCTAGTGCATCAAATGTGCTTAACAAATTTTCTACTTGTGATATAGTCTTTACATTCTGGATACAAGCAGCCTCCTTGATCCTATAGGGAAAGTGCCTAAGTAGCAACCTTACCACATCACTTTCCTCCTTCAAGCCATCCAGATATTTACACACTAATACCTGCCCTAAAAAGTATTCGGTCATGGTGGAGCTTCCTTTAAGGTTATATTTACCACACACTACTCCCTCACGATGCTGCGACTGAATAACCTCATTCCAGAACTTTTCACAGAATTTCATTTTAAAATCATTGATATCAGTAAACTTGTCTCTGTAGACAGCAAACCAATTCCTCGTTTCCCCCACAAACACTTGTTCTAAAATTTCAACTACCTGGCACCACTCAATACTACCATTTTCCAACCTCTCCCCGAATTTATTTTCTATAGTGTTCATGAACTCCATTGGGCACCCCTGTCGATTGCTGAACTTACCCAGTTCTACCTCCCTGTGTGTGCTATTCACAAAAACTGGCCTATTCTGACTATTTTCTTGCCTGATCCTAGCTTTTAATTTTAATTCTAATTCTGCGATTTTCTCCTCAGCCTTCCTCTCAATACTGTTTACTGTTAATTTAATGTTTCCTTCTGATTCTTCTACTTTATCATATAGCTTTGCTTGTTTCTCCTCAATCTTGCTAATGCTCTCTCTATTACTCTCTCTTAAATCATTTACTTCTGCAAATATTTGCGAGTGGACTTTCTCAATTCTACCCCCCAGCTGTTCCTTAACCTCTTTAGTTGCTACCTGAATTTTGTCAATTTCTCCCCCCAATTGCTTTTTGACCTGCTGTGTTTCCAGTTGCACTAGTTCTTTTAAATTTTCAGCCTGTGTACTGATTCTAATTTCTAACTCCTCCTGTACTTTTCCTAATTTCTTGTCTACATCTGCAATGATCTCTTTAACCTTCTCTTCCATTACTCCTCTGATTTCTCCTCTAATCTGCTCCATTTTCACACTAATTTCCTTGTTGTTCTTATCTAATTTTGCATTATTCTGTTCTAATTTTGCATTTAAAGCTTCTGTACTTTCTTTATTTTTCCTACTGTTTTGTTCTAATTTTGCATTTAAGGCATCTGTACTTTCTTTATTTTCCCTACTGTTTTGTTCTAATTTAGCGTTGTTTTGTTCCAGTTTAGCATTTAAAGCGTCTGTACTTTCTTTATTTTCCCTACTGTTTTGTTCTAATTTGGCGTTTAAGGCATCTGTACTTTCTTTATTTTCCCTACTGTTTTGTTCTAATTTTGCATTTAAGGCATCACTACTAACTTTGTTCTGATACATGAACTCGAGAAGTAAAGTTTTTAATTCTGGTTGGCCGCCTACACTCCCTGTTTCAGTATCGGGATTTACATCCGCTACCCCGGTACTACCATCACTCGACATACTGCTCGTATCATCACCCTCCCGTTGATGACCACTACGTAACCTCATCTGTCTTTCTTTCTCATCCCCCATAATGATATACACTGATACCGACAAATAACCCCTAAAATACAGGCACAGAAATATATACCCTTCTCCTTCCACAAATGTTATTAGGTTTTCATCCCCACGTTGGGCGCCAAATGAAACGTTTTGCTAGCCCCTAACTGTTCGGTGATAAATGTAACTGTTTACCTTTGCCTAAGCTATGTTGTTTTAATGGGCGCCAAGACCTCAATGCAATGTTGAAATCTAAATTTGTATTTAACAACGTCTAGCTCTGGCAGAACACCTTCAAGACACTATTCACTCAGATCGTGGTATGATTTGATCATTAACCCAACAAACAATTGTATCAGGAGAAGGAATTGGTCTATATCTAATGCTACCTACTGAAAGCAAAGATTGCATTGTAAAAGAAATGAATTTATTATATAAAACAAGTATAGCAAAATTAATAATAATAATAATAAGTACAAAATTTAAATTGGAGCGTTGTGATTTGAATATTACCGATAGAAAATTACGTGAAAACGGAGTCTGATAAATTGATTTTACTCTTATTTCCAAGCTATGAAGTTACTGAAATATGAAATGTAAAACAAAGAAAAATGAGAGATTGCGTATTTCTGCGTCATTTGCGCTTACCATTGGAAATTGCCAAGGCATTTCCCTCGTACTTGCTGATGCCGTGAGCTTCCCACAGTCTCCTGGACGTCGTCATCTCCGTCGGAATTTGATGATATTCTGGTAGATTAGATAATTCTATGGTCCGTACCTCGGACCCAAACACTCGTACAACCGCACTGGTTAAGTTTTGCAAAAGTTAGTCTTCAACTCCACTGAACATCGGAGCGACACGCACTTCCAACCGTACTCCGCAAGTTCTACACAGATAGTCCCCGTTTCACGGCGCGTCGAACGATATATCCACCTGTTGGCTCCCCTACCATGGTACCGACATCTAGCTTACGTCGTCCTCACTGATTGGCTGAGCACGCCGCCAGTTCCCCTCCTCTGCCTCATTACACTCGGCGCGCGAGAGGGAGAAGTCGATTTCCGTTCCAACAATTCGTCTTTTCTAGACCTTGCGACCCAGCCTTGCGTAATACTTCTCGACAGGAATCAGCTTGTATTCGAATTCCCAGTGAGTCATGTCTCTCAAATACCCTAACTGACAAAACTCCGTAAAATTCCGTAATCACATAATTTTCTATAATATTGTCGTTCGTAATAATTTGCTTGATAGCGTTTTCTAAGACATAGGAAACCTATCTGAATGTTAATAATTTTTATAAAATGCTCCGAAAATACCTTAATAATAATTATAATAAATTAATAATAATAATAAATTACCATGAAAAATTCTCTTGGCTGAACAATTTGCCGCGTAAATAAATATAGAATGGCTTCCTACTGACTTATGCCAGTTGCATAAAACCCCTCGAAAAACACGTTACAACATGACTGCTGTGAAGGTACGGTGCACAATTGTTATTGCTGAAATTATTTGTGAAATTGAAATTGTATTATATTGTCAAATTTAGGAATGAAAGGTTTCAAAATCACAGAAAAAATACGGAGTAGGCTACTTGCAATTGAGCCATTTAAGACCTTAAGATCTTTCTATACTCTTCGTTGCACAAATCATACCGGTATTTTTCTAATTAATTATAGTGTTACTCAATTTTACACAAGAACTAGCTTTTGATATGGTCAAGAATTTGATATTTCATAGCTATTTACGATTATACCTATACTAGAAACCCACCCCGGCTTCACCCGGTATCTTGAACGGTTTACCCAGCGTAAGCTTGAAAGGCAGGTCCCAGACGCAATTCAGAAAAGCCGAGGTGAACAGCGATACTCCAAACACATATACTCTTCTCTGAAGTTTTAACTATACACGACTCGAAAGTTGATGATGGCCGAAGCTGGGGTGATAAACTCGCTCGCTACCTCGTAAACTCGCTCCGAAGCTAATAATTTATATTTCCACTGAATGGAGATTGTTGGAAGAAATGAAAACGTAAAATCACTTATAGTGAATGATGTATTAAAGATAGAGATATGCTGTCGCGGAGCTTTTTGTAGAACTTTTCATGCTGGCCATTTCTTACACTTATAGTTGGCCTATATAGATATTTTAACGGTTTATCCAGCGTAAGCTAAAATGGCGCACGGACCACAGGTTTTTCTTCGACTCGATTCACTGAAATCGTTACTGCTCGGCTTCCTGTGGTCACAAATAAATGTTTTTCCACAGAAACCTTCCTCGAGAAATCCTTTACAGAATGACGAAAACCGCATCAAAATCCAACCAGTGGTTCTCGAGATTACCTGTTACATCCGAGAATCGAGGACTCTGTTCTATACTACAGTATGTCGAGATGCCCGCGACTTTCAATGAAAAAAATACATGAATTTGTTTACAACTAGTATTCTACGTAAGACTCGTTAAATACGTCATACAACTGTACCTAGGGATACTTGTAGAGGACTGAAATGATAAAAACAGAGCATTTTTTTATGTTCCTGTGAATTAAATGTGTACAGTATATCAACATTGTAATTTAACATGACTTACGTTTACAATTGAAATAGGCCTAATCACTCAGGTGAGTTAAAATTCATAAAGCCCCTACAAAAGTGAAATCATCAGTTCCGAGAAAGACGCACTGAAGGCAGTTGCCAGCTTGCTGGCCGCCGCGAGCACTAGTGTCGCTCCATCTACCAAGAGGATGCAATTTCATAACACAATGAGCTTCGTGACTGTGTACCTTAGACTGTAGTAATGCAACTTCGCCCTGCCAGGTTTTCCAATCTAACTTTTACCCGCGAAATATAGCTTATTTCAAACTGAGGCTAGCGCCAAATAATTTGGAATCCCACCTGGCGGGACAATATTAGCTTTTTTTCTTTTCTTAGCGGGAGAGAAGTTATAAATAAACGAATCTAGTTTTAATTAAAAATAACGCTTTTTGATAAGGACTTAGACAATTCTATTGGTGCATTAACGCTATTTGTGGGATCGTTATTAACTTCTTGAGCATAAGATCACCGTCAGCCGAGTTGCTTCATATCCTAACATTAGTGCAGTATACCAGTGGTGGCCGGTAATAAGGTTGCAGTGTTGCACAACGACCAGATTAATTCAAGAAAAACAATTAATACCTAATAATATTTTTAGTAATAAAACCTGTATGTTTCCTTGTACAGTATATGTCTAGGAATTCATAATTTCGTTCTTTATAATTCATGAAATCGTATACTAAGTTACTGTGAACTGTCTGAGAAAGCAAAGCGCACCAACTGTCTAGGGGCGCTCGTACGTTTGGTCGTTGCCAGGCCCAAGCACCGACCAGATTTCAATAGGGATGTAGCTAGAGAAAGTTCGCGCCAGATAGCGCTTGTGTAGTACTGGGTAAGCGCAAGGCGATTGTCTTATGTTTCTCCCAGTCAGCTGCGAGAATGTAAGATTGTGACCGAGACTTCTAAGCTCAAGTAAATTATATCTTCTCTAATTTTACTCCAAGACTATATTAATTAATTCTATAGGTATATACCCTAATATATTATGGTCGATTTTCAGCGTTTAAGCGTTAACCATCTGCAAAATGAGCTACGGACCAGAGGCACTAAAACTAGCGGGAGGAAGGAAGGCCTATATTGATAAATATATCTCCATAAGACTTAAAATCGTAAATAGAGATTTAAATATTCACTTGCTCCCCTTGCTTATAGACTTCGATTCATGTCTCTTCTTAGGTTGATAGCTTACATGAAACTGTCGTGTTTTAAGGTAAACATACCGGTAATCAAAGAAAGTTGATACCGGTAATGTAGGCCTATATCTCGAAAATTCATTGCAACGTTTGGTTCTTATGTCATTTTGTCAATTTCTCAATAGGAATCGTTCCCGTACCCCTTGGAAATGACTAAGGGGTACAGGTTTTTAAAAGTTTGAGAATCCCTGCGTTTGGGCCACGAACTGTTTCCATTCATCTGACTATGTCTGAAGAATGTACAAGTCAGTCGCTACCACATTCTCCGTCGGGCAGATGGAAGTTGACGATTAATTCAGATTTCAAGAAACCAACCATAGTACGTTTGTGACTTAATGTTGCGACATTTATTCTTGAAGTATTTGTCCGAGTACCGTATTGATGTCTTTAAATGGGAGTCACAAATGTTACATTCACTTCTTCGTGTATATTGACGATTTCTTCCCGTACTTCAATGGAGATGATTTCTGCAGATTCCGATATTGTACGCTTATCGTGGTAATCCAGCAATTTTCTTGTGTATGGCCTCTTCTTTTTTTTTGTTGTGTTCGTGGTCCACGGAAAAAAGCGACGGAACAGCGCCCGGTTTTAACCTTGGTCTCTCACCTTCAAATACAAACGCATAAATTCAGTGGTTGTTCTCGAAATATCTAATCAGTGTATAGGTACAAAATAGAAATTATTTCCCTTTAAACAGCACACTTACCCAACACAGTTTTCGTGAAGTCATCGGGTTGAAAATTATGGGAACACACTTTAATATTTTGTCAGATTTTTTTCACCGAAATTTTCCCTTCTAATAGCATGTAACCATTTCTTTTTTTGTGGAAATTGGTGAAACGAAAACGAGCTTCCCTGATTTTTGCAAAGAGGAACACTGCAATAGCTCGGCATAGTCACGAAAATAACCATTAAACAACTTAAATTCGTGGATATTAATCGCATGAGAACACAGGAGACAACTGAAGAGCGCCTTGCGCTTACCCAGTGCAACAGCAGTGCGCTCTATCGGTGCTAGTTCTATACATCCCTATAGTGAAGGGTATGGCAGAGATGCTAGACCGAGTAAGCCCTATCCCGCCGATTGCAACAAGGGAGTCGAAACGCGGAGACTGCCAATGTCTCGCAATGCAATTTGCGCGTACTTGTGACACTCGTGGTTCTTTCTTGCCCTCGTATATACTAACTCCGTTTTACCGGAGTTTTCTCGGATATCAAGCAGTATTTTATCCCCCATCCCTTCAATGAAAATAGTGCAACACCCAGAACAATCCGCCAGCAGCCACTGCAGTATACTGTATGTCCAACAATACATTCCCCGAATTACGTTTATCTCCCAGTTAGGAGTGAAATTTGTCGCATGTGTAGTGTAAGCAACTAAAACTTTTTCCGGCTGCATGTAGCATTTGTAAGGTAAAGAGGACTTTGTAGGTGACAAAAATCTTCGAAAATGATATTTTAGGCGTTCAGGGCTAATTGCAATATAAATCACAGGATCTTGTTGAAAAACCTGAATATACATAAAAATGGGTAGCCTATTGTATAACTCATAAATCAACATGATACATCGTGAGAGGACATGCCCACTTTTGCTGAGACTTCTGTAAATGTTTTCTCTTGTTGAGAGATACGCAGTCTTCATGTTGGTAGCACAGATAGATTCAAGTTTATTTTGTTCCTGTCAGGGGAACAGGAATGTTCTAGATTTACCATTTCAGTCAAAGATTAACTTCATGTCTTAAAGAACTGTTTTTCTTTGTTGACTTTTGTGTATATTGTATTACTCGAAAACTTCTGGAGCAAAATACATGAAACTTTTGTTGCGTAATAATATCTCATTGAGAATTGGAAATATTTGTAGGATTGATGTTAATACATTTGAGGGGCTTGAGACCTCTTGGTCATCAGCCCCGTATAGTCGGGTGTGTGTTGGAGTTGTCTGGCAACCTGTATTGCTGTGATGACTGTAGTAATGTGTGTAAATGTATCAAGGACAAGGATGGGGTAGACGCTCCGGGACTTGAAGTAAGGCACTATGCCGGCAATTTCCTGTAGGGAGTGTGTAAAAACCACACTCAGGATAACCGCTGTCAGCACCGGGATTCGAACCTACGATATTTTCGTACTTACTGCAGCTTCCCTCGCGGCCATGGTGCACATTAAACGAGCTATACCCCCCCCCCCCCCCCCATTGGTCGATCCTGGCTACCCTACTGGCTGAATCTACACACAAATATCACAAATAAAGGATACATATGATCATGCTATGTACTGTCGATTTCCGATATATATTCTTGTTTTAAGGGGCGGAACTACGAGGTCATCTGCCCCAGATTTCCGATAAGGTAATAATAAAAGGCAGTACTGTACCTCAATGTCCCAATGTCTGAAGTTTCCTTTTCTTGCTGCTATGCTTACTGCCGTCATTGACGAGCTCAGAAAATATATAGTTAAGACTATTCTTACCAACTTAGAGACTGCCTTTGATAATGAATCCTTCACTTTTTGTCCACAGATGCACTCATCATAGTCACAATAGGCCTCCCAGCTTAATGTTGACAGCCTAACAATAATGTTCCACTGGTCACTTAATTTAAAAATAGGTAGCTATCTAATGAAATCTACCTAAAAGCACTTGCCAACTGAGTACAGTTCATAATGTACTGGATAATAGAGGGCACATGAAGATATATACCTAAACTAAATTAGGCCTATTAGACACAGAAAGTCCACCTCGCTGTAGTGATCAAAACGTTGTAATATAACCAGTTACTTTAATAGTGCTGCCATAATTTGACTTACAGCAAGACACACAACACTTCCTAGGCATCTGAAATACCGGTACCGTAGTTTAATGAAATATTAGTGAAGAATTTGTTGGTTAAATTCATTACTAGGCATTGGTTACACAAACAACTTAATACGGGAAATTCTCACTTCTACTACTTTCAGTACCGTAGTGATTTACCACGAGGAATTTCACGGGTGTTGAACTGCTTTTAGATGCTGTCATATCAAAATAAACGATATTTATGAATAAAACTTAGTATGTGGTCTTACGTGTTTATAGAATTTCCGGACTCAACTAAACGTTGCCAATTGTACCAACAGCACGGCTTGAGAATTATAGACGGCGATGATATTATGCTACATAGTCAAACTCATCCAGAATACTGATTGTAGGAAATAAACTTACAATGTGCAGGGGGCGTGGCCACTGCACGACATCAATTCTTTTGTTATTCAACCCACATATAATTTTATTTCAGGTTCGAAATCTTGAGAATATGTTCTCAAACATGAAGCTTTCATATAAGTTGATTTAAAAAAAAGTCATGTTTTGAAACTTTTCTGCCATCATCTCCCCTTAATTTTATGAAAATTGGCCTACCGTATTATTAAAGTGCGACCCGCAACCATACCCGAAGTTCCGACTTTGAGCCTCAAGGCCTTACAAGTTGGGAACCACTGATCTACAGCTACGGTACTATTGTTAGATGCCTTCAGCCTTCAAATAGGGTTTTCTAAACAGAATTACTGTATATTTCACACCAAAAATACGGTAACGATAAATTATACGGACATCTAGTGTAGCTTCTCCACCTTCAATTTTATATTGAACACATGTATATGGAAAAAGGTTCTCATTTACGCGTTTTGACATTAATTCCGTGAACTATTTATAGTAACGTTTTATCTGTCTGATTAGCTGCATTTAGGTTTCAAACAACTAGTTCCGTAAACAATCAACAGAGCCTCTTTTCATATAACCTGTTGGTACTTTCCATCTCAAAAACTCTACGTGCTTTCCCCCACTTCTACTCTAGCCAAATGCTGGGATGGTTCCTAAATTATGGCCACGGCCGCCTCTTTTCTTATCCTATCGCCAATCTACAAATAGGCCTACACACACTATTACAGCCAACACAATAACACATATTATCACACAACCCCAAATGCACGGGGTTATATGACCACGATGTTGCAGCCCCTAAAATAAGCAACAACAACAGAAGCCGAACTTACGGCATAAGCGATAAAAAAAAACACTTTTCTGTACGTAAAAAATGGATAATTATTTCAGAATTAATATCATGGCGTTAGCTGTTGTTTTATATTAATTTGAAGGGCTTGGATTACGGTGGAAAGAATACGAAACGCAGCCATTTCAAGGAAGCAGCAAAAACAACCTGTCTTTCCTAGTTGTGTAATAGCAACCCGTCCAGTTGGAAATAAAAGGGGAGTCGAAGTCGCCTTATGAGTACGTGGGTTATTAGGTGATTAATGTGTCGAAGACACCGTGTTGCTGAGAATTCACTCGGAGACTCGTAAGACATCGGACTCCCCCGATTACATATGCCAACTTGACTGTATATATATTTCCCAGAGCAGATTTACATCGCATACGAGTGTTAACATTCAGCGTGTAATTAGAACTAAACGTGAGAGTTTCAAATGAAATTGATGTTAAATACATGATAAAGTAAATTTTTTACACCAAATACATTGCAATAATATTGCGTTAAACGAATACAATAACCAGGCCAGAATTTGGCCTAGCGCAAGTTTAGCAGAGACCTTGGAGATGCGAGACAGGGGACGATAATTTTCAACTTCCTGGAACTTATTTTTTGGTCTCTGCCTTGCAATACGTCCAATCACAAAGGAAATTATAAAATTCTCTCCGTGGGTTGCAAACCACGCAGCATTACGGAAACATATACCAATGGAAATAAATAGTCAAGGGATATGGTATAAAACAATGGGAAGATCCGTACCTCTCTACTGAAGGAAAACATAGCATCGGACATATTGAGGGAAACTCAGATTAGATAGAACGCATTGAAACACTAATATATACCTCACGACTAGAAGAGGAGGTACAAGCGATCGAAAAACTTCTAATACAAGCAGGAAACCCAAGGAATAGCCGAAATGCTAAACAATGGTTTGACCTTTCTTGACCATCGGGACTTTGCAGTCCCCGCTTCACAAACCCTCATTTAAACTGTAGTGAGTACTCTTATGACCTTTCTGACCATCGGGACTCGGAAGTCCATAGGGAAGAAGCATAGCGAGTACAAGAGCTTCATAGTTTGGATAACAGATGGCACTGTAATTAATGTTTCAAAATGTTATCATGACAAAATGAGTGCTAAAAATGCTGCCAACATGTAAGCACCTATATGAATAGTAGTTAATATATTATTTACTTTTATGTTTTAAAATCTTGAGAGGACATATTTCACGACTATATTACGATTATAGAAACACATTAATTATGCAAACCGAAAATGAAAATAGGCATTTTCTGTTTGTGACTTTCAAGTCCCATGGGGCAGCTGTTGGGAACAGGTGCCACGTGGTCATATGGCAATGTAAACAAGATTCACGAGTAGTTCGGTTCTACATTATATTCGAAATGTTACGGAATAACATAGGTTCTTGCCTAAATACGAATGACATTACTTATTTACTATGTGAGGATATTCCAGAAGATAAAGGAGGGCTAACTGATATAGAAGAAAGTGATTCTGAGAATGAAGAAGGAGAAGTGGACACTCGAATGTTTGAAGCAGAAACACCATTACCTTTAGGAGATACTGAATGTGAGTAGCCTACAATATATATTTACACATAGTGTGTGCAGTCTACCGTAATTATATTTAAAAAAGCCTAGTCACTTTTGATTAGCCTCGTTTCTTTGCTAGGTTATGGTTTGCATAACAATGAATACCACTAAAATATTCTACATTTGACATTGATTTGGGAAATTTCTTCACTTTTAGATAACGATGATGATAATGACGATAGAGGGGAAACTGAACCAGGTTCTTCAAATGGACCAAGTGGGAGAAAATGCAGGCCTAATGAGTCTAAATGCCAAGATAGTGTAGGTCAACTGCCACAAACGAAATCTGCAAAAAAATGTGCTGAACCTTGCAGGGGTTGGAGAAAGAAGCCTTCTTCTACAATAGTACCTCCATATGAGAATCCTGAAGGTAAGTGTGTAATAGTTAGGCTTACTTAGGCTACTGCCTAAATGGTACCGTACAATATTAGCTTAGGCCAACATATTTGTTGCTGTAAACACTCACCATTACAGTCCTCCTGTGTTTACAGGACCTGTGGAGGAGCAATTTGCTGATTGCAAAACCCCAACGGATGTTTTTATTCGTTTATGTGGACCACTTATTGAGCATATTTGTTACCAGTCTAATTTATATGCAACTCAAAATGACAGAAATTTATGTTTGAGAATTCCTGAGCTGCTCTCATTTATTGGCATAAACTTTTTCATGGGCTATCATATTTTGCCATGATGGAAGGATTATTGGTCTACTAGCTCAGATTTAGGCATACAGCTTATATCCAAAACGATGCCAAGGAAACGATTTGATGACATTCTGTGTAATATTAATGGCAATGATAACTTAGCAAAACCAAAGGGGTGCAAGGACAAAATGTACAAGATTCGCACCCTTATTGATATGGCAAACCAACAGTCCTCTCAGTCATACAAAGTAATCAGATCTGTCAGTATTGATGAATCAATGATACTATTCAAAGGTCGAAGTACTCTCAAACAGTACAATCCAATGAAACCCATAAAGCGTGGCTAGAAGTTGTGGTGTTTAGGGGACCAACATGGGTACGTTGCCAGCCTGGTGGTGAACCAAGGAAAGGAAGAGGTAACCAATGAAGAGTTCTCCATGTTTGGCTTGGGAGAAAGCTACAGCTGACTAAACCATATTGGGGAAAGGGTGTGATAGTATATTTTGATAACTATTTTACTTCTATCCATCTGCTTGAAAGACTTAAATCTGAGCATGTTTTAGCTTGTGGTACATTTCGATCTAATCGCAAAGGGTTACCTTCTCTGTCTTCGGACAAGACCCTGACCAGAGGTGACTATGACTACAGAGTCTCCAACATGGGTATAAGCTTTTTCAAATGGATGGATAACAGAACTGTTTTATTAGCTTCAAACTTTCATGGCACAGAAGAGACTACTGTGAAGAGAACTAGGCGTGATGGGAGTAAAGTTGAAGTGAAGTGTCCCACTGGGGTGAAAGACTACAATAACCACATGGGTGGAGTTGACAGAGCTGATCAACTGCGTGCCCTTTACCAAGTGAACAGAAAATCAAGGCAGTGGTGGCACAGGTTGTTTAGGGGCATATTAGAAATACTATTTATTAATTCGTTCTTCATCAACAACCTAAAGTTTGGAAAAGTGACAGTATTGCAATTCAGGAGGTCAGTGGTCCAGGGTTTACTGGCACAGAAAGCAGCAGGAAAGAAGAGGTCCAGCCTGAGTCCTATCACCTACAGCCCACCCCAACCAAAGAGAGGAAAAGGTGCCTATTCAGTACCTGCAGATGTAAGATTGGCAAACTGAGGTTGCCATTGGCCTATATTTGTGTCAACTCGAGGCAGATGTGAAGTATGTAGCATTAAAAAAAATGAGTCTAGACTCTACTCAGTTTGTAAGAATTGCAAGGTTCATCTGTGCTGCAAAGAGAGGAAGAAGTGCTTTGTAGCTTACCACGACGTTGACCCTAGTTTCTAAAAGGACCATTTTGTACATGTATTTATGTGTGAACTTACCTAGTAACTTGTAGTAACTAAAAGACTTGTAAGAGTATCCCATTCACAGTAAATAGAGGTAAGAGGTTAGCAAGACAGTTAAGTGCCCAACGGGACTTCTAAGTCCCATGCCTATGATACAATGTTGTAAATATAATTTTTAATAAAATCACAGATCATGACTCATATAAAGAGTACTACTATTCATTTTTACCATAATATCAAAAATTATTATTTTTATAATGATAGTGGTCTAGAAAGGGTTATAAAATCCTCTCCGTGGATAGCAAACCACGCAGCATTACGGAAACATATACCAATGGTAATAAATAGTCAAGGGATATGGTATAAAACAATGGGAAGATCCGTACCTCTCTACTGAAGGAAAACATAGCATCGGACATATTGAGGGAAACTCAGATTAGATAGAACGCATTGAAACACTAATATATACCTCACGACTAGAAGAGGAGGTACAAGCGATCGAAAAACTTCTAATACAAGCAGGAATAGCCAAAATGCTAAACAATGGTTTGATGAGGAGTCAGTGGTGTAGCCAGCGGGGGGGGGGGGGGGGGTACTGGGGGTCAGAACACCCCCATGGATTTTTTACAAAAATAAAATAGATGATAAACAATAAGCTAAATAAATATTCCATCAATTAAATAATGACACTTGCTGATGTGTCTGTAACTAAGCATGAGTTAGAATACCCCAGTAACCCCCCCCCCCCCCTCCAATGCCCGCTATGTGGGAAATGGTTGCTTTTTCTGTCTGCATCACCAGCGTGCCGGCTGCTTGGTGATGTACTATTGACTATTCTTACTTTTCGGCCCCGCTCCCTAATCGAGGCTTTACACGTCTTCATGAAAACGTTTAACTTCGTCCTCTCAAGATTGCCAATTTAGCCTTTGCTCCTAAATATAGCTCATTTCAAAGAGCCTAGCAATAAATATATTTAAATCACGCCTAGCGGGACAACTTACATTTTTATTTCTTAGCGGGAGGGTAGTTTTATATTAATTAACAGTTTTAATAACGGCCTGGAAAATTCTATGGGTACATTAACACTAATTTGGAGATCGTTGTTAACCTTCTTGAATGTGAGATAGCCGAGTTGCTTCATTTATTTATTTTTTCCGGATTTACGAATTTCATCTTCTGAAGACTGATTTAGCTTATCTACTAGCTATAGCCGGCATGCGTTGCAATGCCAATCAAAGACAGATAGATTGAAAGGAAGGAAGATAATAAGGTTATTGGTTTTACGTCCCTTTTAACAACTCCGGCTTTTAGAAACGCCGAGGTGACGGAATTTTGGCCCGAAGGCATCTTTATCGTGCCAGTAAATCTACTTGCATGGCTCCCTCGCATTTGTGCACCCTCAAATGCCAACTTTCTACGCCAGGATTCGATCTTGCAACCTTGGTCACAGTAGGCGAGAACGTTACCGCTGAGCCACGCAGTCAGCCCAAGAAAGAAAGAAAGAAAGAAGCAATAAAAAGAAGTATTTGAATTGTAATTTCGTAACATTTAGGTCATTTGCTGATATAGGTAATTCAGATTTCTACCTTTGATATCTTCCTAGGCTCAACCTTATTTGCTGGCTTAGGCCGATACTCGTTGCATCTCTAGAGAATGAGCTGTTGGCGTACTGCTCGGGTCCCAGCTCCGTGAATCTGAGAGGAATGTGGATCGCATGGATGACGATATAGCCTATGATGACAGACGGGTGGGGTTCCCGCTCCTTGCGTAGTAACAGACCAAATACATTGGGGCGTGCAAAAATTTTCACCGAAAATCATTTGTTGACACGACTCGCACGCCATTTATTGTAAAATTGTTTTTTTAATTCTGAAAACTTCTACTCGTGCGCTACCTATTGTAAATACCTCTTCTGGAGTGTGCACAACAATTCACTAAAGTTTAATCGCAATCGGATGAATGGTATATGAACGCATAAAGCATTTGAAACGATTCGTGTGCCGTCACTCATTTGTTGAATCTACTCGTGCGCTACTTATTGTAAAATGGATTTACTAAGCCAGAAACCTTCCCTGAAATGCACACAACAACTCGCCCAAGTTTCATCGCAATCGGTGATGGTATATGAACGCATAAGGGACTTGAAACGATTCGCCCGCCATAACCGTATTCGAACCGGCAGCCAAGCTTGAGTTTACTTTTAAGAACTGCACTTGACCACTCACCCACGCCAGCTGGTAAAAATAAAAATAAAAGTTAATTGGTGTGAAGTGATTGATATACAATCTTACAGGCTTCATTGAGACACATGCATTGGAGCTCTGCTGAGACAGCATTTCACCTCGCGATGAATCAGCAAGCCATTATCTTGCGGTGTCATATAAGTATACAGATTGTGCAATTAGGCTACTATGGGATTTAAGGGTTCCTGTTAAGTCCCTCACCCTTTTGTGTTACATAAATAATTTGTAGCTAGAAACCATCCCTCAAGTGTACACAACAACTCCCCCAATTTTCATCGCAATCGGATGAATGGTATATGAACGCATAGGGGATATACAGACAAACTATCACGTAACATTATATAATATAATATACTGCTCGGTTCCAAGCTCTGTGAACTTGCGGGATGAAGGGCCGAGGCAGAGTAGGAGCAGGCGAGAATTGAGAAGCTTGTCGACAGCCCGCCGTGTTACCTGACATCCTCGTCTATTCCAATACTGCTAACATGGGTCTTTTCTGAAACCAGTGTTGCGTTGGGAATGAGTGACTGAGTCACCGACTAATGTATTTGCTTCTGTTACTACGCAAGGACCGAGAAACCGCATCACTCGTCACCTCCACTACTTATAGTCTGCGATGCACATTCCTCTCAGGTCCACGCAGCTTAGACTCGAGCCGTAGATTGGCATACGTGTTGGCTACCCTGCTTCCTCCACGTATTTGGATTATTGGTGCTGATGTCGCCAGTTCAATCAATGTTAGTGGACTTGCAACATAACTAGACAGCATCAGAACCTCAGTGTTAAGTTTTAGTGAATGATTCGCCGCGCAAATAGTATTTATTTTAATAGCAAATTGTTGAGTTAGTGTTACCTATTGCCTATCAGATCAGAATCATGAAAAAGTGACTATGCAGGAACGCAAAAGACAATCTACTTTAGTCACGTTTTTTTTTAGATCCAAAACGGAAGAAAGTGGCCATAATATTTCAACGGAGTGCATGCAACCTGAATCGTCTGCTGAAGCCGAAATAACACTGATTAAAAATCCGTGCTCATCAACTAAAGGCCTTCAAGACTTGATCTTACCAATCGCGTCAACGTCTAGTGGCTGTGAATTGTATGGAAAAGCAAGGGACATAGCAAATTTTGTAGGGAAATCTGCAAAGGTAAGAAATCACGTGCACATTTAGTCTATTATTATTATACTAGCAGTAGTGCCCGGCTTCGCCCGGTGGATTTATTTGTTTTATGGATGATAATGAATACTAGCCTACTACAGAACTGGAACATGATACTTAAACTACCAGAAAAACAATAATTAATGATAACATTTTTTGGTGGTGGTGGTGGTGGTGGTGGTGGTGGTGGTGGTGGTTGTAGTGAGGGTGATAAGCAGTACAGTATAATGGACGTAACATTTAGGTCATTTTCCCCTAATGATAATAATGAATAGGGAAACGGCTATTTAGGAACTATAGCACTGACACATGTAATTTACAAACAAATTTCTAAAAATTATCAGAAAGAGGAGTAAGTGAAATAAAAGACACTGCATAGGGCCTATATCTCATTGTCTGTTAGAAATGTAGAGACCAACAGTGTCGTCTTTTGTCACATAGTGCCGTAGGAAAATAATCAGAACACTTTGGAAAACTTCGGCTGTCCCGAGCTCCTGAGGTAGCAATAGTATAATTTATGGCCACATAGCGCTCAACGATAAGTTTCGGAATAAATTAAGGTAAATTTGAAGGCACCAACGCTTATTGCAGCTGATTACCTCAATGTAGTGCACCAACACCATTGCACTTATACAGATGCATAATATGTTCATGATGACAACTGTTTTAAGAGGCAAAAGAAATATTTTTTTACTAATTACTCCCCGTGACTGCAATAAGCAGCGCAAGATTTAACTATTTTCGCAATTCTGCACCAGAACACTGGTAGAGGCGGCGTGATGCAGCCCGAATTGCCGGTCATCAATAGACTTAATAAAATATTCTTACAGTTACACTACCACGGACGTGAATTATTCTAGGGCCTTTATACATGGTTTTCAAGTTCAGTTTGTTTGTTATTCTAAATGTAGGGAATGGAGAGCGTTGTCCAAAATATCAAGTGGACAGTGTTACCAGCAGGGTTTGAAAGTTTATGTGTAATTTGGTGTAATTAGGAGGAACGGTGTAGATTTGTGATACAGGGCCTAAATGCAGGGAAAGGAGTGGTCTGTCGGAAATTTAAAGTGGACAGTGTCACCTGCAGGGTTCCAAAGGGTAGGTGTACAAAATGTGGTTCAGATCGGTGAAACGGTGTAGATTTGTGCCAATGGACCTAAATGCAGGGAATGGAGTGGTCTGTCCGAAATTTCAAGCAGACAGTGTTACTCGTCGGGTTCCAAAGTGTAAGTATGTGAAATTTGGTTCAGATCGGTGAAACGGTGTAGATTTGTGCCAAAGGGCCTAAATGAAGGGAATGGAGTGGTCTGTCCGAAATTTCATGCAGACAGAGTTACTCGCAGGGTTCAAAATGGTAAGTATACAAATTTTGGTCCAGATCGGTGAAACGGTGTAGATTTGTGCCAAAGGGCCTAAATGCAGGGAATGGAGTGGTCTGTCCGAAATTTCATGCAGACAGTGTTCCTCGTAGGGTTCCAAAGGCTAAGTATACACATTTTGGTTCAGATCGGTAAAAAAAAAGGTGTAGATTTGTGCCAAAGGGCCTAAATGCAGGGAATGGACTGGTCTGTCATAAATTGCATGCAGGCAGTGTTAATCGTAGGGTTCCAAAGGGTAAGTATACAAATTTTGGTTTAGATCGGTGAAACGGTGTAGATTTGTGCCAAAGGGCCTAAATGCAGGGAATAGAGTGGTCTGTCCAAAATTTAACATTGCCTAAACTATTCCTCTTGAATCTGGCTTTTCATATAAACAAAACAATTTTTCGAATCCAACTGGTAGTTCCAGAGATTAGCGCTTTTAAACACAAAAACACACGAACTATAGATTATTATCAATAATAAACTAGCGCAGCAAATCGAACGAGAATCCTGAGCTTTGCACGCACCAGTGACAGCACCTAAAGGCCGGAGGGGAAGGGAGGTGGAGCGAGTTGTGGGAAACCGATACGACAATGTACTTCACTTTAAAAAATTCCTCTCGACACGCCGGAAGGCAGAGGTAGATCACACCGGGCAAACTAGGGGATTGGCGGAAATAGGCAAAATATGCCGGGTTTCGTAGAAGGATCAGGCCTCATTTATTGCGAGAAGGTATCTTACAATTGGAGCTGAATTAACTTTGTTTTTCGTCTCTTTATGCGTATTTTTAACATGCTATTGTCTTATGGGGACGGTAACCTTCTCGTCATTTGGGGTCCATTTTTATACTTGTGGTCACACTGTCCTTATGCAAGGGTTCGACACTGATGTGTAACTATCTAACGGTCTGTTACTTCTTCACGCAAAATTTTGTCTCCCGCAGAGATGTTGGTTGGTTCCTCAGTTTAGGGTCTGCGACAACGCGGTCATGTAGCCTCGTGTACTTTGGGTGTGTGTAGAATCTATCTGATAGACGGTGTTAATTGTGATGGCTGTATTAGTCTGTAATTCAGGTAAGGACAGCAAACGGTCAATTTCAAGTAGTCTAGTCTGTCTGTTAGGTAGTCAGCCCGGAGGTTGGTTGGATCCTCAAAAAGCGCCATCATAGGTTATGTGGAAGAAACCCACAAAACCCAAGGCAGCACTATAATTAGGCGTACTAGGCAAGGTGAGGAGTGAGGTAGTTTGCCATTGCTTTCCTCACTGAGTCAGAACAACAGCACTGGCCCTATGAATAGAATCTTTCACATCATCCATAGACACTAGCTATGCCCTGAATGCCATTACTGAGCACCACTCATATAATCACAGCCATGAATGAGGCTGAGACATCGGTGAAAAGCCACTCCTACTTTATTTGTCTTGATATTTGTATTCTTTTTTACTTTCCCAGTCTTCCTTCACTGTGTTCAACTAGTTTTCACCCCATCCACTTCAGATAGAAGATCTCGATGAAGAACACTTGTCTATTATAATACATATTCACTTAACAATACAAAACTTTTTTCACCACTACTTCACTCTATTTGATACATGTTTTGGCTTATCAAGCCTTCCTCAGTCAAAAAGCTACATAAAATTCTCAAAATGCAATGTAAAACTAATGTACATAACATTTTCAATAACATTTTTGCAATTTCACGAGCGTCATCCACAATTAAAACAGAAATAACATTCCTAAAGAATAAGTAAAAATCTGGGTGAAAGCCCTTTGTCACTATAATTTATAAAATGAACGGAAGCCAGGTTGAATTTCCCATCGAATCCAGTAGTTCCTAATTTTGCTACCAAGTACTACCGTCAACGACATATAGCTGTTAACTTGGCCACTTGATGCCACCGCAACCAGCAACTCGCAACGAACGTTGGAACTTCCCCTCCGAAGGAAAGCATACTGAGGGATTTTTAGCGCTCTTAGAAAATCCGACGACTTCGGCCGGCTTTGAACCCGCGACCTTGGGCATAGAAGTTCAGCATGCTACCAGATACGTCACCGAAGCCGCTTCCTACAGAGTCAGATGGAAAACTGAATGTGATCTCGTGCAATGCCGTTATCATGGCAACCTCTAATGGCTCATCCCTCATCAATAAAGTAGCGTTGTCATGGCAACCTCTGATGACTCTTGGCATTTTATTATAATTCCGAAATCATTTTTCTCATCCCTTGGAGTAGTGGAGGATCATATCAAAAATTCGTTCAGACAAAAGTTTTAGGTAATTATTAGGGGAATATTGTCCATTTTGTACGGTTTTGATATTGTGCCCATTAAGAGAGATATGATTAAGTTAATGTTTCCCGAAAAACCTACTTTTCCCCACCCCTTTGGTCAATGGTTGGTGCTATCAAAAAATGATTCAAACATAAATTTTTGGGCCTTATCCGGCACATAGTATGAACTTTGAATGGATCCGATATTTCACATATTAAGAAAGTTATAGCGATATTTCACTTTTTGGAAGAAAAAAAATTTCACCCCCTTCGACCGATTGTGCCCATTAACGAACTCGACCGAGATTTTATAGGGATACATATTATGTAAAGCATTCAAAGTGATTGGCGCAAAATTGCGGTAGTTATCATGTCCACAAGAAAGTGATATATATATATATATATATATATATGTTACATACCGGTACATATTTATGTACCTAAATTATATAATTATAAAGTTTTGAAGTGACGCTGGTTTTGGGGTCTGGGGGATGTGAATCGCGAAGATATGTCGAAATTTTTCGGAAGTCGAAACATGGTACCCATTGCAATAGTAAGCTTTCTAATGAAATCTACCTAATACAGCCAAGAATCACTCCTAACAAAACAAAAGAGGGCTGCGAGTGCGACCAGGCAACAATGCCTGCATTATGACGTTCAACTGATGGTGCAACATTAAACAGCGCTGGATGAACACGGTCCTTCTTGGTATGTGATGTAGTCACACCCTTCGTAGAGTTTGTTTACTGTAAATTGGCACCTTTTTGACAGTTCTCTTGGGGGAGTAGTCCCATTGAACATAGCCATCCGCCCATACCACTTGTATTGCAGCCAATGAGCAACGACCCACATGGCAGCCTTTAAGGACCGCATGTATTCCATCACGTTGACAACAGTCACGAGCTGTCAAAACATCAATTCTGCTTCTGCTTGCCATATCAGTTGAATAAACAATTATATTTATACTTGTTTTTGACCGGCAGTGGTAGCTATGCTCGCTAACGAGCAACGCTACGCCATGGGGCCAAGCTCTCTACGGACTCGGTAGACGTGGGTTCGAGCCCCACCGATAGCCGTCCTTTAAATGGTTTTCCGTGGTTTCCCATTTTCAACTCCATGCAAATGCTGGGACGGTACCTTTTGACTGGCCACGGTCGCTTTCTTTCACATCCTTGCCCAGTTTCATTCATCTTCATCTCTCATGGCGTCATGAAGGGCATCCAGCCGTAAAAACCACCCTTTACATAGACTTTCATCGCATCTCATCCCCGACCCCGTTGAAAACTGGAATAATGAGGGGCAGACATTTTTTTTACATCAGATTATGAATGCGGTACAGTTGAATATAACAACGGCTGCTGTGCGCCGAATAGCATTGTATGCCACATTTTCTACAGCTATGAACATCACAAATATCAGAGGCTTAAGTTAATACAATTTTTACGGGGCATCCATTAATTACGTGAGGCGATTTTGGCGATTCATCGCCCCCCCCCTCCCCCCCCCCCCTCTCCCCTTGGTGAGATGTCATGAGAGTTTGCTCGACACCCTCCCCTAATTTCACGTGCGATTTTTCAAAATGCGTATTTTTAATATAAATAAGTTAATCTGTGCTTGATTGCGTTGGATTTATTTAAAGAAAAAACAATTTGCCTATTTTTTTAAGGCTAGTTAAGACTATTAAATTATTGAAGTCTTCTAAGAACGTAGACTAGAATCACAGTGAGAAAATGGAACAATAAAATACTTAAGTAGGAACTAGTAAAATTCGTAAAAGAATATTCATTCCAATTCAGTCCACGGAGACTCATGCATGATCTCAAGAGTGACTAATGGAACCAAAATGTCCATCAGCTAATTCAACCTCGCTGTGATTTACCCACTCTAAACAATTATCGCTTGCACACAGAAGCTCAGTAGCTCGACGTGTGACAATCCGTGAGAGTCGCACTTTGCGCGCTGGTGCAACTGGTGCACTGCAGCTCTTGTGATAGATGAAAAGTAGATACCGCATGTACTGCAGCATCTCCTTTCTAGATCACCACGTACTGTGCTACTTTGTGGCGTTCACATAACCGCGATAAATATTATTATATATGATTTAGCCATATTTTAATGAAGAAACATTTTTTACTTAATTTAACCCAGTTTTCTCGCAATTTGACACTGTTTCTTGCGGAAAAGAAATTACGTGATATATTCTGAGTCCCCCCCCCCCCTCTTCCCACACGTGAGATTGGGTGAGGGCACGACCCCCTCTCCCCTCCCTAAAAGTCTCACGTAATTAATGAACGGCCCCTTAGTCCTTTCTCTTTCATGGAGTTTCAAGATTCTGAATATCTTCTTCCGACCCCTGTTTAAACAAAAACTCTCCCCAGGCTAGGTTCACAACTTGTGGGTCGTGAGTTGGTGACCACGGGACCCAGCTGAGTTTGGCATTGCTTACACTTACTTGTGCCAGGCTCCTTTCTGTTATCTTCCTGTCGGCCTTCATTGGTCAACTCTTGTTCTCTTACGACCCCGACGGAATTGGGGTGTCCGAGGCCTAAGGAGTCTTTCAATTTCCTGTCTTAATTGTCCCTTGTCTTATCCTTCCTGATTCCCTCTTTGTTCGAGGTGTCACACATCTTGTTTTCTTTTCATGTTATCTCCTACCTTCTGCACAAGGCCCTAAAGGTGGCAGAGTGTGTGACTGTGTGTAGCTCCACCACTTACGGTGCACCCTGGATAGTGCTACATCCTCAAGGACTAACAGCTGGTGGGCCCGGGAGTTGGCGACCCCGAGAGATTCCTGAGCTGGGTCCATTTTTTCCTTCTTCCACTATCTTTGGGGCGGACCATCTCCTCTCTCCCTTACATATCTGCCTTTCAAGGCTCTACCTCTTTCCCAAGTCTCTCAGTCCTCATTCTTCGAAGGTTGGGGGCATTTCTTTTTCTTTATATCTTTATTTTATTTTCTCCTTTTATTTTACCTTTCTTCATTTAGTTTGAAAGTTAGTTGTAAGTAGTTATAGCAGCAGTAGGTTTATTTCATTAATATTTTTCGCTACCTCATAAGTTTATACCATTAGGGGCCAAAAAATAGATGTTAGGCCCCTTAAAAAAACAATTATCGCTATCATCATAAACAAAAACTTCACCATTTAATGTACGGTATACACAGCAAAAACTTTAGGAATAATTTTAAACCTTTTTTTTAATGCACAATCACTATGCCACGTGAAATTCATTTACCTGTCCACTGTTCTTAAATGAATCCTCTGGAGTTCTTCTGCCTTTTTTAATTGATAGAACACTCCGCAAGGTTACCTAGGAATATTCAAAATCTTAGTTCCTACGACATTAATTGTTTGTGTTTGATTTTGATGATTCGTAAGAGGTCTTGATTGATCCAGCAAGCAGCATAAATATCGGAATTCATGAAAATATAAATAAAACCTGAGCTTCTATGCCCAAGATTGCGAGTTCAAACCCGGCCGAAGTCGTCGGATTTTTAAGAGCGTTAAAATCCCTCAGTATGCCTTCCTTCGGAGGGGAAGTAAAGCCGGCGGGCCCATGCCATAGATTTATGGCATGTAATAGAACTTTCCATTAACTACTGTTTTACCCTTGTTGTGGAGGTAGAAAAGTGTATTACTAAGAGCTGTGAAATTAATGTAAATGCTTCCCTGGAATAAGGGATAGCTTTGAACAAGTATTGTGTACAATGTAGTAAGGTGTGGTAGGTAGGTGTCGAGGGTGGTGTGTGATCAGGGGAATTCTGACGGGTGTGATGGATTGTCGGGTGAGCGTTGGAAGGCGTAGTGGGTGAAAGGATAAAGATCTACGAACGAGGGCTCACAAGCAAGGGCTGCTCCCTAGGGGTGAAGGTACTTGTCTTGCAACTAAAGTAGGAGCGAGCGAAGCTATAACTTGGCTGCTGACGCTGCGTTACGAGCAAGGCGCTTTAGAAGACAAGGTCGATTGGCGTGAGTGAACTAATAGTGCTGACCCAGTACTTTGTTCTACAAGTAAAGTGTAAGTGGGGAAGTGGGCCGTGAAGTAGGAGGTGAGGACACAATAACAACAATCGGGCTTCTATGATAAAAGTGTATTACTAAGAGCTGTGAAATTAATGTAAATGCTTCCCTGGAATAAGGGATAGCTTTGAACAAGTATTGTGTACAATGTAGTAAGGTGTGGTAAAGTGGAAGGATGACAAACAATTAGGGAAATCCTGAGAAGTACACACTCACCTGCGGTACGGAGCCGTCACTTGGCGGTCGGGCAGCGATTCTGGAGGAGACAGACATCCCCCTCCTAGCGGGATGTCTTTTTATGTGTTTCCGTACTGCTGAGTGTTGCAGGATTGGCAAACTACCGTTCTGGTAAACATTTCCTGTGTATTTGTTTATGTGTGAGGCAAGCGCTTGGCTAATAGCTGTGGCTAGCTCTGCCAGCTTGGTGTGGAAAGAAGTGTGTTGCTGTTGTTGCTTACAGCTTTAGGGATGGTTTCCGGTGTGAAATGGTGTAGAGTGTTGGACAGATGGCGTAGATAGCAGGGGTGTGTTTAGGGATGATTATAGATGTATAGATGTAGTATTATTCGTAGACTAGTTGTAGATAGATGTCTGGAGTGTTAGTAGCCATATGGATATCTCTCTTGTGTGAAGTTAAATTTGTAGGTTAGATTTGATTAATGCTCTATTAGTTTCAAATTTCCCAGCCAGGTGCCGGTCGCGGTGGCATCTAGAAGCCAAGTTCGTGGCTAGGTGTCGTTGACGGTAGCATTTGGTAGCAAAAGTAGTAACTACTGCTGTCCTTACCTGAATCACAGATGACACACACTAATACAGCCATCACAATTAACACCGGTTATCAGACAGATTCTACACACACCCATGGTACACGGGGCTACATGACCGCGTTGTCGCAGCCCCTAAACTGGGGAGCCAATCAACCAACCTATAAATAAAACAAGAGAGGAATAAAGCCATACACAGTTAACAGTCAGGCAGCCACAATCCACATTTCAAGAAAGAAAAACAAAATAAGTAAATAAAAATACAGTGTAACCAAGAGGATTCGTTTACTTTTCTGTCTTCTGTTTTCAGCTCACAAGTAAGTCAAAATCAAAATGTCGGACCTGTTCACATATTCAACTTATGCAACATTTACGATACACACAATAGGCCGAAGTGATAAGTAATATTAATAAATGTTTTCAGACTCCTTTGCAGAGTTATAATTATATTATTATTACATTTATTATGGCGCTAATTGCACTGGCGGACTAACACAGGAATGCGTTTGCTACCAACCGTATACTCATGCCACGAGGACGTTGCTTTACAGTGTGTAAATGAAGTCGTAGAATACTGGTCTTTTGGAAAGTTGGCAACGTAGTTGTCAAATAAGTGCTAAATTATATTAAACGAAGTATAGCAGTGGACCCTTAATTCGAGTAGAGGGGCAAGTGGAATCCTAGAATTTTGCATGCTTAATGGGACTAAGGTTGGACTTACTGCGCTATAGCTGTAGTATCTGGCAATCTGTGTCAAATACCTCAATATACTGTATCGCACCCTTCAATAAAGCATTGTTTTCTCAAGATTCATCTACGGGGTCGTGTTCAGTCCTGACTGCTTTTCACAGCAAAGTTCGCAAAAACAATATGCTCTAATGAATAGAAAGGTCCATACCAGAGGCTATACTAGAAATAAAATGAATAACAAGTAGAATAAAAGATATTTAATGACTGTAAATTATGTGCATAATAATAATAATAATAATAATAATAATAATAATAATAATAATAAACAGAAGTCCCCCCTGACTTTCACTCCCAAGAAATAAATATTTGACTGAGCGGTAAGCACTCGCTCCACACAACAAAACAATGTGAATACAGCTTCACACAAAATGATTAATCATAACATAAAATTGAGCGGTAGGAACTCGCTCCTCACAACATATGGATGCAAGTCCATTTTTTCTGGTCAAGAAGTTATATAATGCACGGTGTACTGCTTCTTAATAAGAAAATGAGTACTGATGCGAGTCCGTTTACAACTGAAACAGTCATCTTGTTCACGGAGTTGCATCTTTTAAATCACACTACGGCTATGGGACCCACCCTTAATTAACACACTATAATTACTACTGACACATGCAAGATCTAATAATAATAAAAACATGAAGAACCTCCATGATATTCTAGCCGGTGCTAAAGCACACCAAACATAAAGAGCGTGCCGAAAATAGGCTAAAAAGCTCGCATCACAAAATGGGAACACAGCCTCGCACATACTAATGCCACACGGGGTCATTGAACGCGTAAAATAAACACACAAGAAGTCAAACAACAACAACAACAACAAAATACAAGCCTAACGGCGGCTGAAAATTAAATTTACATTTTTATAAACGCCAGACAAACAGATGTATCGGGAGCTACCTTACAACTATGGACAACACCCATTTAATCAATCAAATACTCTTTATAACCGATCAGGTTTTTTGTGAATTTTAAACAACGTCTTAAATTGAAATACAGGACCCTGGCCTGTTACTAATGACAAACAGTTGTTATCTGATTTGAGCGCACCCCTCCTGTATGAGCCATCACTGCCTCGACTCTCTCTCTCTCAGTCCTTCAAGCTCGGTGCTAATTATATGAGACCACACTGATCCCGTTATCCATCTGGAAACGCAGTCATATCTCACTCATCCACTTGGATGGCAAGAAAACACAAATATATACCACGAGTTCAGCCTCGCGAGGTTATGAACTGGGCCGATATGCAGCAAGCCGGAATAATCTCAATGATATATCCCCGCGAACACATCTTAAAATCACAACACACCATAAAACTTGGACAGACTCACTCATAAGCATACCAACTGGGTCGGCTCAAAACAGATCAACCTATATTGCGTCCATAGACACATTAAACAAAATAAACAACAAAAACTTGGGTGCAAAGTGCCATCCCATACAGATCTGCTAGAAAAGCAACTATCAAAATAATCCTGATCCGTCATAAAATTCTGCTCACAAATAATCTTTACCCTCCAAATTCTATTTTTAATCTCAAATTAATTCAGTTCCATTTTTGTTATAAGGCATACTTCCGAATTTAAAATGCTTGACCGCGATTTACGCAAGCGAATGCGAGCACGAGCTGCGCGTCGCCCCGTATAGTTGAACCAAACAAAATCACAATATTTACAAATTACAAATTACTAAGAATCTACATTACCAAACAAGCAAAACAAATATCTACAAAAATACGTCCCATAAAACCATAGCTGATTTAATAAATAAATTCATTTGTACTCATTCTTATAGAACAGCGTCAGGGAAACATCCGCAGCCATCACTCCTTTAAAATGCTTAGCTCGTCATCGACATCTTCTGGCAAATGTCCTGCTGGTTCCAAGATCCGCCCTCGTTCCTAGACGTCATCTCGTGCTGAATTAAAATAATGTTTGTCAGATACACACACGATATATTTCCTATTAAATTCACCGATCAAGTACTAAATTCCTTGACAGTCTATTGGTGAATTATTTCGATGAACTGGTCCTATCTGGTAGTACTGGGACTACAAATAAATCACTGAAGTTACACTTATAACTTGACGAAAATGTTCCATGTTCACATACATGAAAAATATGAAGTTGTGCCTCGTGTCCTCAGACACCTGAATAAAGACCTTACGTCCTCAAATGCTCAAATAAAAGTCAATACGTCCTCAGACGCTCAAATAAAAGTCACTACGTCCTCTGACGCTCAAATAGAAGTCATCTCTCAAAGCTTCCTGGACCATATATAAATGAAACTGGCTAGAGTAGGCGTGGAAGGGGGTTTATGGAAAAATATTCCATAATAATTATCAGACTAGCATGCGATCGGTATCATTGAGTTCGTAGCAATGTGGAGGTTACGATTATGCTGTGGCTAGCTCGAATCGATCGTGGAATTAATCCGTAGATAACTCCCGCGTTAATTTACCAGGATGCGTTACAACGCAGAGTTGCCGCTTAAACAGGGCGTCTTGATATTATTGGTTCAGACTCTTGTAGATCTTTGCGCGCTCTTACTTGTCTTCCTGCCACATGGAGTGGTTAACATGAAGATTGACCAATTACATCGCAGCATTCAATCTTCTTCTTGGCGCCAACTCTTATAGTAACAAGCCATATTGTGCGTACCCAAGCCATCTTCGCGCTAAAAGTTGCACCTGTCCTATGAGTCATGAATTTTATGCTACTTTCTAAAATACCACAGGAGCTTAAACCATTGTGTTCTCTCGGCCACTGATTTCTCAATATTTCCCAACTCCGTCTGGCTCTCATATCTGCTGTCTGTAGAAATGTATCAAAGGATGATGAATAATTATTAGAATCCTTTATACAGCCTGTGGATAAAGGGTTCAGTATGTAGTACTCTGCTGGGTACATTTCGGAACGTTCAGAGTTGGTTGCCTAAATTCTAATTTTTGTTTGTAACAAGTTGATGATTAATTCTTATTAAGCCTATTAAAAGTATTTTATCACTGCCGAATAATTCACAAATAATTTAGAAAAAAATTACATAATCCTAATATTTCAGGTGGACTTTGAAACTAGGCATTCTATTCTGACCGATGTTTGGGTGCCAGATTACAACTTCAAGTTTCCAGGTAGCGGCAAGAGTAACTTAAAATTTCAACTGCATTGGTTAAATAGATGGTAGTGGTTAACCTATTCTCAAATCGATGATGGTGCTTATTGCAGACACTGTGTACTCTTTTCTTCTCATGGAGCTGGAGTAGGGCATCAGCCCTTGGGAAAACTTGTTAAAACCAAGTTCAACATGTAGAAAGATGCTGTTGAAGAGTTCAATAGGCATGAAAAAGCTGAATACCACAAGAATCGTGTACTTCGGGCGAGCCAGTTCAAACTTATCACGAACAAGAAGCAAGACCCAATCGACTTACAAATTGACAAGAGCCTGAAAATGGAAATGGAAGAAAACAGGAAAAAGATTATTCCTACCATTGAAACTGTAATTTTGTGTGGCCGTCAAGGTTTACCTCTTAGAGGGCATCAAGACCACAGGCCCATTGTGTTGAATGATGAAGAACCTACTGAAAATGATGGGAATTTTAGGGCTCTTCTTCGTTTTCGAGTAAGAAGTGGAGACGAGGATTTAAAATCTCATGTTCATACAAGCAGCCGCAATGCTATGTACATAAGCCCACAAACTCAAAATGAAATCATTAATGTATGTAATGACTTTATTGCTGAAAACATTGCGCGCAGAGTGAACAGATCACAATGTTTCACGATACTGGCTGATGAGACTACTGACATTTCTGGAATGGGACAAATGTCACTTTGTATTCGATACGTTAACCCTGACAATCAGACAATCAGGGAGGACTTCCTTCAGTTTGTACCAGTTATTAACGCCACCGGAAGAGGGTTGGCTGCCAAAATAATTGATACACTTCAGGAGATTGGAATCAACTTGAATATGATGGAGCCTACGCTATGAGTGGGCAGTTTAACGGTGTCCAAGCAATAATAAGGGAGACCTACCCATTGGCTTTGTACATACATTGCAGTTCCCATGTTCTTAATCTTGCTATTACCCATGCATGCTCAACCCAAGGAATCGGAAACTGTTTGGACACTGTGGGCAATATTTGTTCATTTTTCCGATATCCCAAAAGGTTAAATGCATTAAAAGGGGCGATATGCCACTGTTCCTGAAACTGCTAAAACGAGGCTTAAAGCATTGTGTCCAACAAGGTGGTGGAGCGCCATGACTCAATTGCTGTAATTTTGGAACTGTTTGATGCCGTCGTCGAAAGTCTTGAAACTATACCGTAGCACAGTGGAGTAACAAAGAGGCCTCTACTAATGCTCAACAGTTGTTGTGTGCTATGCAGAACTAAGAGTTCCTTGTGTCCTGATGTGTTCTAAATAAAGTATTTAGTATAAGTGCTCCTCTTAGCAGATTTTTTCAAGGCGAAGGGTTAGACATTGCGAAAGCATTTTCATATGCTGATGCAGTGGAAGACAGGATTATGAAGATGAGAGAAAACGCAGAAGAGGAGTTCACAAAAATATTTATGCAAGCAGGCATTAGAGCTTCTCAATTGGATGTAACAATTGCCATTCCCCGTATACCAAAGCACAAAAGACAGAGGTGCAATGTAGAAACTCATAGTAGTCCAGAGCAGTAATTTCAAATATCCATATTCATACCTTTCGTAGACAATTTCATTACAGAACTGAGAGAACGTTTCATTTCTCATAAACTGACTTTGCAGTCTTTCATGTGACTTCTGCCTGAAAGTGACAAGAAAACACCTACCATCGAAGATGAAGAGGCAAGGAAAGTCTTAACAGAAATGTATTCTGGGGATCTTCAATGCTGTGTGGTTCGGCTTGCTGTCATCTGTAAACAAGAGACCCAATGGTACTTTAGATGCACTTCTTTTATGTGAGGGAGATAAACTCCCTGCAATCCACTGCTTGCTGAAAGTGTTTGCCACTCTTCCTGTCACCACTGCAGCCAGTGAGAGGTCATTTTCATCATTAAGACGCCTGAAAACCTACCTCAGAAATACCACAAGTGAAACTCGACTCAATGGTTTGGCTCTATTGAATATTCATAGGGACATGGAAGTAAAGCCAAGTGATCTGCTGGATCAATTTTCTAAGAATCCTAGAAAATTAGAGTTCAGATTGTAACTGTAACAAACTATTCGCATGTTCATATTGTCCTTCTTTACTTAGATGCATTTTTTCTAGTTTACCGCAACTTGCCCTCTGTCGTCATTGTGCTACCATATGACTATCTCTGATTGACTGCCCGTGCCAATGCCCCGAAGAGGATCTTTAACGTGCCAGTAAATCTACTGGCACGGCTCCCTCGCATTTGCTCACACTCAAATGCTAGCTGGCTATGCCAGGATTCGATCCTGCAACCTTGGGAACAGAAGGCGAGAATGTTACCGCTAAGCCACACAGGCTGTGTTAAAGACAGGCCACGGAGTGGAAGGAAGAAAACACGAGAAGAAACATGTGAATGATCTGTGCTTCGATTGAACAATCTGCTATGAAGTCGACGCGTAAACGTGCTTCGGAACTCGGTATACCACGGACAACCATGCGAGATTACAGGAAAAAAGACCTTAAGCTCAAACATTTTCGATCGACGTTCGTAATCGAATTATAGGATAGAGACCGGAATGCCCGTATTTTAGCATGCCGTTCTTTGTTTACTAAATTTCCAAATGCAGTGGCCAAAGTTATGTTTCCCAGATGAATGTGCTATTTATTCTAGCTCACGTGCTAAACATGTTGTTGCGTGGTCCAAAGCGAATCCTCATTTTAGACTGGAGTTGGAAAGGAACCCACCTCACGTAATGATATGGGCAGCGATTACATCACATGTGCTTGCACCGTACTTTTTGAAGGGACGATGGGAATGGAGCAAATTATTTACACATGTTACAAATATGGTTAATACCTCAGCTTGAGGAAAGGAGCCTCACACAACACATCTGCTCACTACGCTCTTGCAGTACACGAGTTCATAATGAGCACTTTCCAGGGCGGTGGCATGGTTCACCCACAACACCAGCTCCCTAAAGATGTTCGCCAAGAAGTCCTGACCTCCCCACACCTCACAACTAGTTATGGGGAACCATTAACAGGCATGTATCTGCACGTCGTTATGCTACAAACGAAGAACTGCGCAATGTTGTTGAGGATGCATTTCGCACCAGAACACCGGACATGCTCAGAAGTATGTCAAGAAGAACATGGAGGCATATGGAACTGTGTTCACAGCATGATGGGGAACATACAGATATATCGGACACTCAATACGTAAGTGACATATCATAAATAACATTTGATACTAAAAATTTACAGGGGGACGTGAATTTCCCGCCGTCCCTGTACCTTACATGAATATCCACTTGTGTTAGTGTCCTTATTTTGATAATCTACATGCGCGCACCACGCATTATTTTGTAACTATAATCCCCCCATTGGTCGATCTTAGCTGTGCTACTGGAAAGAACACACTCTGGTAATCGCTGTCAGCGCCGGGATTCGAACCTACGATATCCGGATCTACTGCAGCTGACCTTGCGACCGGGATGCACATTTAACAAGCGCAGCTACACAGTGGGACTAATTGCTTGTAGAATTTGGCTTGAGTAAGTATAACCCCCCCCCCATTGGTCGATCCTGGCTACGCTATTGTCGTGTACTCTAACAGCTGCTGTGCTCGCTGCACGTGCAGTTCGTATATTAGATAATGACGTGTTGCGTGTGTAATATGTTTTACATTTTGATATTCCAAGATAAGAAATATAAAACTCTGAGGTTTTTTTTTCTTAGTGTATGGCGTTTAGTGCCGGGAGTGTCCGAGGACATGTTCGGCTCGCCAGTTTTGTAGCTGCTTCGAGGTGGACACCCAATGGGTGAGCTACACGTACCGTCGCGTGCGGAGTGTTGTCTGGGAGGAAAGTGTGAGTGTAACGACGAGGAGTTGGAAGGTAGCGGCTGTAGCCTATAGTTAGGGACCAACCCCGGTATTTGCCTGGAAGGAAGATGGGAAACCACAGAAGACCATCTTCAAGGTTGCCGGTGGGGGGATTAGAACCTCCTCGCCTCCCGGATGTGAGCGACTGCCAGCAGTCATGCCGTAACGACCACGGCTAACTCACCCGGTAAAAATATGAGTATTGAAACATTACTGAAATACCCTCAAAGAGAACAGTATGGACGATGTGTTCATGGAGGCATACACATTATTCTCTTTAAATGTTTTCGCGTACATTGGTGCGTCACCATCCGATTCACTCCTGAACCGCCACTGCCAAGCCCCCAACGCTCACCCCTCCACCCCTGGATCAAGTCCTAGTTACGCCACTGTATCCGGGCATTCATTACTGCTCACCACAGGCATCTGCAGCTGCAATGGTGTGAGACACATTGGATCTGGGGGATGATGACTCCTGCTACCACCATGTTTTGTAACACCATGAAGCACTTCTACTAAAGTACTGCACTATGCTCCACACAGGGCTGGATTTACCAATAGGCCCCATAGGCCCCGGCCTAGGGGCGCACCATGCTGAGGGGCGCAAAATTAATCCGCATTTTGTTTTGTCAGAACATTTCTGTAAAATGTTATAGACTACAATACACGTCTACATCTACATGCTCTCCACGAATCAAAGTCCTCGTATAGGTGACGCTGGACGGGCGAATCCTACGCTTGGCTGTCAGTGTCTCTTTGTGTCTGTTTTATGATTTATTAGGAGAAAATTTAAGTCTTGAATATTAATATCGGTTTAATTTGGATAATTAATTATGCATAGTTGCAGGTTGTATATGTGCAGTATATCTGAATGTAAGTGTATAATGAGTCTTAAATGGTTTAAACTTATTTTATGTTCGACGATGTCGAAATGTAGACATTACATGTCAGAAAACTGTATCATAATAAGGCTCATTATAACACTATTTTTCATTATGAAACAGTTTCTCCCACCAATCAGAGCTCAAGAAACAGTTGTGTGGCCAATCAGGTAAAGATACCTTCGCGCATGCGCTCAAAATCCGCTGTAAATAATAGGTGTTCTGTGTTGGCAAGCAAAGTGAATGGTCTCTGCGTTCGGAGTGCCTTGGCCCAGGCATGCGCTCTGTTCAGTCAGCAAAGCCGCGCAGCGCGCCTCTTCACTAACTGAATCCCACAGATATTTATGAATATTTATGTTAATACATACAATAAAGTTATAATTATCGTCGAACATAAACAGTCGTATGCAACTCGCCTATAATGGTAATTAAGACACTCGTGTGGAAATTATAAAACTCGCATACGCTCGTTTTATAAAAATACTCGTGTCTTAATTATAGCCATTATAGGCTCGTTGCATAATGTACTATTAATATCTAGTTGGCTTATTTATTTATAGTTTATATATACAAATTTAGAAAGAGTTGATTCTCTCATTACTTTAATTTATTCAATTGATTTTACTTCACGATACATTAGAATAAAATAAAAATTACCTTCACAGAGACCTTTCTGAGGTCTAAATTCCCCCTCCTACTCGATGGTATGAAGAGGGGGCGGCAAAAACCCACGGGCATAGGAGCGCATAACATGTAAATCCGGCCATGGCTCCACATTACTGGCAGGGCACTTAGAGTTATGGTGTGGTGAGCCATCGGATTCCATTTACACTCGTGCTCAGTCCACACTGCTAGTGTGCTGAACAGCCACTGTTGGGGCCTGGAGTCATCCCCTATCATTAGGGCCATCTAGGGCCATGTAAGTTCTAACAGGACAATGTCAGTCCACATGTGGCACACATTGTCCGATGGTTCCTGGGTGACCACCATGTAACATGGCTTCCTTGGACTGCACCCTCATCGTATCTCTTGCCTATCGAAAACACGTGGTCTATGATTGGCCTATCATAGGGCACCTAGATGAATTTTGTGCATGCATCGATGCAACCTCAATGGCTCTTCCTCTTGATATCACCTCGTGTAGCAGCAGTTATTGCCACTAATGGAGGGGCCACAGAGAACTGTTCTGCATGCCATACTGAACTGCAATAATAATCGTGCAAACTGTGTACGATTGGTGCCATATTCAATAAATCTGCTTGTGATGGCTCATGTCCTTCAAGTTGCAATTTTAATTGTCAGTGGTATATTTATAATCTACCAGAATATATGTTTTATTTGAGAAATACAACTTTGCCCTTTTTCTTGGTAATGTTGATGGTGCAGGTGCATGTCACTTGCTTGCCTTCAGACTTAAGACTCTTAGTAGCTAATAGAGTAGAGTCAGCTATTCAAAAGTCACAGTGTGTAAGTAAGTTGCCTCTTAAAAAGTACACTGTATTATATTTGAATCTGGCTGTCCCCTATAGTAGTCTCACACATAGTTTCATTTCCTTGTATACGTCTGTGGAAACCTTGACAGCCAAGAAACCGAAGTCCAATATACAGGATGGTCGGGAAGTGGGCGTACCCCATATTTGTTTGTTTGACGGTGGAGGATGTTGGCAACATTGATTCTACTCATTTGTTTTCTGTTTCAGTTTGGTAATCTTGGTGACCGTTAAGTTGGAGTTATAATCAAACATGTGTGATCAAAGTTCATATAGCACTGAACAAAGATTGGTTGTTGCAGTTTGGCTTCACGAAAGACATCGCACCGGTGACGCCATTGAAAGCGTAAAAGCGAAATTTGCAGACCGCTTTGGTAATGATCCACCAAGAAAAGCAACAATTCTGGGGTGGGTAAAACGTGCAGTTGCTACGAGCAGTGTGAAAGATCTTCATCGAGGCGGTTGACCGATAAAACGGAGTGAAACGAGCCGTGAAGTGGAAGCATCAGTGCAGCAATCTCCTTTAAAATCAACACTTAAAAGGTCTGCGGAGTTTGGCATTCCTCGGACCACCATGATGACTCACATGAAAGAAGATTTGAAATTGAAGGTTTATCGTCCAATGCATGTGAATGAACTGAGTGACGCTGACATGGATATGCGGAAAGTGGCATGCAGAACTCTTCTTAATGCGTTCCGTTCCCAACGAGACCGTTGTGCAGTCCTCTTCACAAACGAGTGTGCTATCTACCGGAGTATGCATTCTCGGAACGTCGTCATGTGGTGTAAGGAAAACCCCAGTTTTACGAAGAGCTGGAGAGAAACCCAACACATGGTGTGGGCTGATTTGGGTGCAACACACATTTTTGGGCCTTTCTTCTTCGAAGACAATGTTAATGGACATTCTTACCAGGAGATGCTTAATGAGTGGTTGGTGTCACAACTGCGAGAAAATGGTATTGAAGACACTGTTATCTTACAATAAGATGGTGCACCAGCGCACTTCACGATTCACATGTGCAATTACCTGATTCAGACCTTTCCTGACCGGTGGATTGGAAGTGGTTCTGCACCTTTACCAGCTACCTAACTTGCCACGGTGGGTGAGTGGTCAACGTGTCGGTCTACTAACCCCAAGCTAGCAGGTTCGCTCCTGGCCGTGGTAAGTGATTTTTGAAAGGCGGCAAAAATTGCGACATCCTGTTATACGATGTTGGCGTGTCAAAGAACCCATTTGAATTCAGTAGGCCGTGTTCATAATGGCAAAATTAATCTCGGGAGTTTCCGCCAACACAAAGTTCCTAATTTCTCTACTATAGAATGCGCTATAGTGTTCAAGGAGCTTAGATATATAACCTCCTTGACTTTCATAGTGCTTCAAGGAGCAACGAAATTCGACATGCAAGCTACCCTTTGGGTGTCAAATAACAAAGCTTGCACCCGGCTCCCGAGGCCATACGTTATATATCATACCAGCTCCCTTTGCCTGGCCTCCAAGAAGTCCCGATCTGACGACATAAGACAATGCTCTCTGGGGTTTCATAAAGCAACAAGTAAGAAACACTCGATATCACACAACGCAGGAATTACGAGCAGCTGTGGAACACACCTTCACCCTCGTGACTCCGCAGTATCTCAGCAAAACATCTGCGAGAACATGGCGCAGAATTCAGCTGTGTTACGACAAGTATGGTGCTCATACCAATGTTTATGGCTCTTAAGACTTCAAGGTAACTGTGAATTACAAACATTCAACCATAACTAACGTAATGTTGAAAATAGGAGGGTGGGGGTGGGGGGGTACACCAACTTCCGGTCCACCCTGTACGTCACATTCAGTGATCACAGACAACTTGCTTGCAATCAGTCATACTCCACATTATTTTCACCCAAGTTTGATTACAGGGCAATATGACTTATCTCTAACTTGTGTAGAGATGCTGCAATAACAACAGTGTATGTAGCATAAGCTATAAATTGGATATTGAATGCTGTCTAACACCAGGTGAAGTGCAATATAGAGCAGTGTTTCCCAAACTTTTGTGTGTGTGTACCACTTTAAGAAATGAGAATCTCTCGCGTACCACCTAATGGTTGGGAGATATAGTAACTATAAACCCACCATCACCACTACGTAACAGACCAAAAGAAGGATTGTAAATTGTGTTTGTTAGAGTTAGACTGTTGGAGTTAAAGTTCAAATAATAAAAAGTGTGTCCAATTGTTTTATTATTTATTACAGTAAGTATTCAATTCAAACATTCAGAAATGACACTGTGCAAATAATATTAACGAAAGAACTCTTAATAATTAAACATAAAAACCAAAGTTCAACTAACAACTTCAATGTAAAGGGTGAGCTTGTAAATTAGAAGCCAACTTAGGAATGTCTGGTTTAAGATTGCTGAGTCTCAAACGAAGATCGTTTTCCGCTGTAAGGAGCCTATTCCGGTATTTATTCTTGAGATAAACAAGTGAAGAAAATGCAGTCTCACACAAGTACGAAGTAGTAAAAGGCAGTAAAATTCTATACGCCTCTCAAACCAAAGGTTCACACGAGTCATTTTTGAAAAAGTTTGCCTTAGTTCTGAATCACAATTCAATTCATAAAACTGCTCCTTGTCTTTGGCCTTAAAGTCCTCCGGCAACATATCAATGTTTTTATATTTTAACATTTTATATTGTTATATTTTTCGTAACGTATCTAATATTTTTTTGTAACATGACCGCGTACCACCAGTGGTACGCGTACCACAGTTTGGGAAACGCTGATATAGAACATTGATTTAAAGAATAGTGTTACAAGTATTACGGTAACTCCCCAGCACTATAAATGTATTTCTTTCAAACAAATCTAAGATATTCATTTCATAGGTGTGCGATATTTAAGAAAACTTGAGAAAAGATGAAACATTTGGGACACAGCAAGCTGTGGTTTTGTACAAAGTTATCCACCCTCCGCTTCTCTTCTTCATTCAGTAAAGTACTGCAGATTAGATTGCTTAAAAACATGAGAATGTATTGTTTTAACATGTAACAAGTCAATTCATGCATCGCATGAATTAAAAGCCGTCCCCTGTAACTCTTGTCTTCCCCACCAGTCTCTCTCCTCGAGCTCCTGGCAATTAGCGCTGACGGCTACGATGGACTAAGTGTTCGCAGGCTTCAGAAAAGTTGATTTTATATGAAGGTTGTGATGACTGAAAATAACATTTGTAAGATGTGCAACATGGAAGTCTATGTTTCTTCAAAGTTCCTTTACCCCTGCTTCAGTTTATGTGACAACTAGCTAAGGCAAAACCAACCTTTACCAAATAGTTTTCTACGATGCAGTACCCTAGTAGCTATAGTTCTCTCATTTTCCTTATTAACGACCGGCTCACTTTTGGAACCTTGCTGGGTGGCCATGTTTACATTCCATGTCTGCGTGGAGCCAGGGCTTTCCGAGCTCGAAGCACAGCATTGTCAACTCTCCACTGTAGCCACAGAGAGCGATCAAAGAGACTGGACAGAGAGAACAGTGTGTAACTAAGCAACACTGGAGACCTACAGCTAGGACCAGACTCTGGACTCCACTTGGACAAATAGAGCAAACATGCTATTGGTCAAGATCCATTATTATTATTATTTATTTACCATAAATTGTGCTTACAATTTATGGACAGCAGATAGAGAAAGGGCAAGCCCCACACACACAGCAGCGTCTCCAGCTTCGTTCATTTCTGTTCATTAAATCTATACAAATCTGATATGTTACATATATACAATTTACAACTTTACATTATAAACGCATAATCTACTGTACAGGACGTCTATATCATACAATTCTTAAATAGAAGTGAAAATACACGCACGCGCGCACATACACACACACACACACACGCACACGCACATATACACGCTCACGCATGCACACACATAAACATACACACACGCACACACTCCCACTCACACACAAAGTTACATTATATATTGTTACGGCTGTGAGTTTGTTTCGTAGCCTCGCCGCGTGAGTCACAGCTGCCCCGGGCTATGCTCTGCCTCTGTGTATTACCTGCGCCTTACGCAACGGGCTGCGAGGACAAAGGGATGGTCCAGAATATTCGTGGCCCAGCCAGTGATGGAAATCTCGAGAAGCCGCGAATCCCGGACGATTCTAGAAGCATTCATTGAGTCACCAGTCTGCTATATAAGAGCGACCTGGCCAGCGAGGTGGACTGTGTTTTTGAGCTAGTGAGTGCTTTTGAGAGAGTGCGACAACAGTTGGTGACGTGACTTGCGAAACCCTAGTGAAGCTGATTCTCTTGACAGCGAAGGAGTGTGAAGCCTACGGAGGGACTGTATTTGAAGAGTGTGTGTTTTCCAGTGCGACAGAGGTCATTGTGGTGAATTGTGAAACAGTGTGTAGTACGGGGACAGGCTGAGTGCAGTTATTTCCAGCCAGCGAACGGGGCCACCTCATTAGGAGAGATTAACTTCTGTTGCTCATTGACAAGTGAAAGGGAAGTGTTCCCTACAAGAGGAAACTAGAGTGAGATACTAATTGCTTGTATTTGCTAATGTGTGGTGTATCTTTCTGGCCCGCAATAAAGCTAATACGTTTCTTTAAAGGAACAATTTGTGTTGTGCTTGTACCCACCGTAATCCAGTTAACGGAAGTGCCACTAAGGAGTGGCACGTAACAACTGGTGTTAGAAGCCGGATTACGAACTCAAGCACAAGCACAACACCTGAAGGTCCTGGTTTCAAAACCCCAGCAGGTCATTTTACCACAGTTCTCTAATTTTCCTGTGAGTGCATGCCCTTTACAAGACAAACATCTAAAATGGAAGCGCAATTGGCAGCATTGCTAGAAAAGTTAAGTGGCATGGAAACCAAGATGGAAGACGGCCAGAAGAATTTAACCAAGGACCTAACTGCCAAACTAGAAGACGGCCAGAAGAAGATGGAAGACGGCCAGAAGAATCTAGCCGAAGGCTTAACTGCCAAACTAGAAGACGGTCAAAATAAGCTAGCGGAGGACCTGAAGAAGGTAGAGGACGGCCAGAAGAAGATGGAAGACGGTCAGAATAAGTTAGCACAGGACCTAAAGAAATTAGAACTGGGTCTGCAAGAGGAAGTCACGGCAGTGGAAAAGTAGTTCGACGCCTTACAAGTGGAAGTTGCGGAGCTACGCCGACGCCCGCTGATGGGGGTGGAGGAGAAATTCAACGCCTTACAAAAGGAAGTTGCCGAGCTGAGCCAACGCCCGCTGGCGGGGATGGAAGCGAGATTCAACGCTCTACAAGAGGAAGTTGCCGAACTGCGCCAGCGCCCGCTGACGGGGTTGGAAGAGAAATTCAACGCCTTACAAAAGGAAATTGCTGAGCTGAACCAACGCCCGCCGACGGGGATGGAAGCGAGATTCAACGCTCTTCAAGAGAAAGTTGCCGAGCTGCACCGACGCCCGCCAACAGGTACACCGGGAATATCAGGAACGGGACAGAACAGAGTGACGCCCCCAACCTTCGACGGAAAGGTCCCGTGGAGCACCTACTTACGTCAGTTCGAGGCAGCGTGTTCCATAAACAACTGGAACAGCACGGAAAAGGCTACAGCTCTCATTGTAGCGTTGAGAGGGGACGCCCTTAACGTCCTACAGCCCATCCCGACTGGATCCCAGGACTATGCTTCACTAATCGCCCATATGGAGTCCCGATATGGAGATAGCCATCTCCAGCAGGCCTACCAGATGCAGCACCGGACCCGGGTACAAAAGAACGCGGAAACCCTGCAGGAGTTCGAGATGGACATCGCACGCCTCGTAAGGCTCGCCTATCCAACAGCGCCGGCCGACTTTTTGGAGCAGATTCCGACGCAAACCTTCATTGACGGACTACAGGACTCAGATACTCAACTGGCACTGCGACTTGCGCGCAATAAGACACTTGCAGATGCGCTGAGCCACGCACTTGAGTTCGAGACGGCAGAGCAGGTATCTAGAATGCACGCACGGGTGCGTCAAGTGGACGTCGACGAACCAGCCAAAGCCAACGAGACCAAGCCCCTGGCCGATGAACTGATGGAGGCGCTAGGCCGGTTCTTCAAGAGTCGCAGCACCACCAACAACGACGTAGCCGGAAGACACCCGGAGAGGTGGCCCGGAAGAGGGCTACCGACCTACTGGACATGACGTAAGAAGGGCCACCTGAACAATGACTGCGGTGTTCGCCGCCGCCAAGGGTATCCGTCGGGACAGTCAGTCATAGGGAAACCGCGCGGCCCAGGAAAACGAGTACCAGCCAGCCTTGGGGAGCAAAGGTCGATTTGTGACAGTCGTCAAGCCCCGGCAGCCCAAGTTCGTGTGACGAAGTTACGGAGGGATGATAGCAGCCTGATGGTCGACGGAGCCGTCAACGGAGTGAGCTGGCCCATGCTGATCGACACGGGGCGTCGAGGTCCATCGTCAATCCCACCGTGACCCCGAAGTGGAGAGTGCAACCCACACAAAGGAACCTCCAGCTAATAACCGCGACCGGAGAGACCGCACCGGTACATGGCGAAGCATCACTGGAGTTCGTCATTGGTCGACGGGCGGTGAAGCATCCAGTGCTCGTGGCTGATGTATCAAACGAAGTGATCAGAGGACTGGACTTCCTGGACCAGAACAACATCATCTTGGACCTGAGTACCAACACTCTGCATTTCGGAGGTGAAGAACTTGCTTTGCAACCAGCACACGAGGCCATCACCGCACGACGAGTAAGGCTGAGAGAGGACGTCTTCGTTCCCGCCAGGATGGAGGTCAGCACTACCGTAATTGTCGACGGAACTGCTGAGGGAGTGGCGGCTGTCATAGAACCAAAATATGAGGACATCCAGGCAAAAGGATTGCTAATTGCCATGACCCTCATCAACACGACGTCTCGGCCGTACGTCCACCTGTCCAACCTGAACGACTACGACATTACGGTTCACCGGGACACCAACCTAGGAGTCTGCGAGCCCGTTACCTGGATTGCCCGCATCACAGATACGACGGACGGACACCTGCAGACGGACAACCGAAGAAGACGCGCACTGCCAGAAGAACTACAGAAGCTGTACCAATGATCCCAGGGCCATTTAGACGAGGAACAATCACGCCAACTTCGGGACCTGCCACACGAATTCCAGGATATCTTCTCCGTGGGGAGCAAAGACTTCGGCAGGACAAGCTTGGTCCAGCACAGAATCGACGTTGGAGGCAGTGCACCGATTAGAGCCCCATTCCGACGTGTGCTGCTCGCCAAGCAAGCTGAAGTCGACCGGATGGTGGAAGAAATGAAGGAGCAGGGGGTGATCGAGCCATCACATAGTCCTTGGAGCTCTCCGGTCGTGCTAGTGAAGAAGAAGGACGGCTCCATCAGGTTCTGCGTGGACTACAGGCGGGTGAAAGACGACACGAAGAAGGACAGCTACCCTCTACCCCGGATCGACGACACGCTGGACACCATATCAGGATCAAGATGGTTCTCCTCCTTGGATTTGAAGAGTGGCTATTGGCAGGTGGAGGTTCACCCTAAGGACCGCGGGAAAACGGCGTTCTCTGTGGGCAGCGGACTCTGGCAGTTCACCGTCATGCCGTTCGGGTTGTGCAACGCCCCTGCGACCTTCGATAGGCTAATGGAGTCCATTCTGAGGGGACTACACTGGAAGACCTGCCTGGTCTACCTAGACGACGTCATCGTTCTGGGGAGAAGCTTCGAGGAGTACTACAGCAACCTGAAGGAGATCTTGATGAAGCTACGGGCTGCCCAGCTGAAGTTGAGCCCCATGAAGTGTCAGCTCTTCCGGAAGCAGGTCCAGTACCTTGGGCATATAGTCTCCGAGGAAGGGGTGCGCACCGATCCAGAGAAGACCGCAGCTGTGAGGGAGTGGCCAGTCCCGAAGGACAAGTCCCAACTACGAACCTTCCTGGGACTCTGCACCTATTACCGTCGCTTCGTGAGAGGATTTGCCGACATCGCCAAACCACTGCATCGACTGACTGAGAAGGACCAACTCTTCACGTGGACAGCAAAATGCCACAGTGCCTTCGAACAACTCAAGCAGGCTCTGTGCTCCGCACCTATTCTGGCCTACTCCAGACCTGGAACAAGGTTCATCGTCGATACCGATGCCAGCGACTTTGGTATAGGGGGAATCCTGTCGCAAGTAGTGGACGACGAAGAGAGAGTAGTGGCCTACTTCAGCAAAGCCTTGTCAAAGCCATAAAGGAACTACTGCGTCACCAGGAAGGAGCTGCTCGCCATCGTGAAGACCATTGAACACTTCCACAAGTACCTGGGCGGGCAAGAATTTCTCATCAGGACCGACTATGCATCTCTGCGGGGGCTCCTGAAGTTCAAGCAGGCCGAGGGTTAACTCGCGCGGTGGTTAGAGAGGCTTCAACAGTACAACTTTGAGATCCAGCACAGGAAAGGCAACTGCATTCTAACGCCGACGCCCTGTCACGAAGACCGTGCCCCGAAGACTGCACCTTCTGTGCCCGAAGGGAGGAGAACACCGGGATACAGTGCCGAAGGGCTACCGTGGAACTTCAAGGGAGCTGGAGCCGCGAATCTTTCACGCGGGCGCAAGCGGAAGATGATGACCTGGGACTGATAACCGAATGGAAGAAGGCCTGTGTTCCCAGACCCAGGTGGGACATTGTGAGTGACTGCAGCCCAACGTTTAAGTCCTACTGGGCGCAGTGGGTCTCGCTGGTTGTAAGGGATGGCCTCGTCTGCCGTACCTGGGAGAGCACCGATGGGAAGAAATCTCGGGAACAAGTCGTCGTTCCAAAGGCTATGACGGACGAAGTCCTGAAGGAAGTCCATGGAGGATCATCTGGGGGACACCTAGGGATAATGAAGACTCTGGAGAAGATGAGAGAGCGGTTCTACTGGATCGGATATCAAACAGACGTGGAGAACCACTGCGCGAGGTGCCACGTTTGCGCAGCCAGCAAGGGCCCAGGACGAAGACGACGGGGACCACTGAAGACCTACAACGTGGGCGCCCCATGTAGAGAGTGGCCATCGATGTTGCTGGGCCATTCCCGTTGAGCGAGGCAGGGAACCTCTACATATTGGTCGTCAGCGACTACTTCACCAAATGGCCAGAGGCGTATACGCTCCCTAACCAAGAAGCCGCGACGATCGCAGAGACCCTGGTTAAGGAATTCGTCAGCCGGTACGGAGTGCCCCTGGAGCTGCACTCCGACCAATGGAGGAACTTCGAGTCGCAGGTGTTCCAGAACCTATGCCAGCTGCTGGGAATCCGGAAGACAAGGACGACGCCGCTACACCCTCAGTCCGACGAGATGGTAGAGCGATTCAATCGCACCATCGAGAACCATCTCCGAATAGTCGTCAGCGAGCACCAGAGGGATTGGGACAAACATCTTCCACTATTTCTCCTGGCCTACCGCGCCGCCGTGCATGAAGCCACCGGGTGCACACCAGCCCGGGCCATGTTTGGGAGGGAATTCCGTCTACCTTTCGATCTTGCCTTCGGCCGACCTGTGAATGATCCGGATCGAGACCGACCGAATGAAGACCCGATACGACCAGCAGACGGATGCCGGCGGATTCCACGAGGTCGACCAGGTCTGGCTCTTCAACCCATTACGGAAGAAAGGTCTGTCACCCAAACTGCAGAAGTCCTGGGAGGGCCCGTACCGAGTCGTGAAACGGATCAACGATGTCGTCTACAGGATCCAGCGGAGCCCGAGGGCGAAGATGAAGATCGTGCATCGAGATCGCCTGGCAGCCTACGGAGGGACACAGACGGGCCAATGATTGATCGGGACGCTCAGCCTTTTAGGAAGGGGGTGGTGTTACGGCTGTGAGTTAGTTTAGTCGCCTCGCCTCGTGAGTCACAGCTGCCCCGGGCTATGCTCTGCCTCTGTGTATTACCTGCGCCTTACGCAACGGGCTGCGAGGACAAAGGGATGGTCCAGAATATTCGTGACCCAGCCAGTGATGGAAATCTCAAGAAGTCGCGAATCCGGGACGATTCTAGAAGCATTCATTGAGTCACCAGCCTCCTATATAAGAGCGATCTGGCCAGCGAGGAGGACTGTGTTTTTGAGCTAGTGAGTGCTTTTGAGCGAGTGCGACAACAGTTGGTGACGTGATTTGCGAAACCCTAGTGAAGCTGATTCTCTTGACAGCGAAGGAGTGTGAATCCTACGGAGGGACTATATTTGAAGAGTGTGTGTTTTCCAGTGCGACAGAGGTCATTGTGGTGAATTGTGAAACAGTGTGTAGTACGGTGACAGGCTGAGTGCAGTAATTTCCAGCCAGCGCACGGGGCCACCTCATTAGGAGGGATTAACTTCTGTGGCTTATTGACAAGTGAAAGGGAAGTGTTCCCTACAAGAGGAAACTAGAGTGAGATACTAATTGCTTGTATTCGCTATTGTGTGGTGTATCTTTCTGGCCCGCAATAAAGCTAATACGTTTCTTTAAAGGAACAATTTGTGTTGTGCTTCTACCCACCGTAATCCAGTTAACGGAAGTGCTACTAGGGGGTGGCACGTAACAATATGAATTCAATTTACTTGTAGTTTTAGTCCCTTTAGAGCCTTCACTTTGCGGAAAAATTGTTGTGGAGGAAGGTCATTCCAGTGTCGAGCAGAGCGATTGTAGAACCCAGATTGATAATCTGTTATCCTAGCAAATGGAGGAATTAGCTTGATGGATTTTGTTCCTCTTACCTCGCATCTTATTTCCTTGTGTTTCTTCCCTACCAAAACCACCTTCATTTTTGAAATGCTGATTTTCATATCATATTCTCCACATTCCTTTTCAAGTTCTAACATGTTAACTTGTAAGCTTTTGAGAGTCTGTTATTACAATCAGGTCATCAGTATGAGCCAGACTGCTCACCTGGTCTCCACGTAATTGAATCCCTTCCAACCAGTTTATGTTCTTTAGCTAATGGATCATATATACAGTAACGATGAAAGATTACTGCCTTGCCTCACTTCCATAACAACATTAAACCAAGAACTCATCCTACCATCAACTCTCACTGCAGCCTGATTATCAACATAAATAGTTATGATTGCCTGTAGCAGTCTACCCTCTATGTCTATATCAAAACCTCTCAGGATGCTCAGCATCTCCTCACTGGGTACTCTATCATAAGCTTTCTCTAGATCCGCAAAACACAAACACAACACTGTCTATTCCTCTCGTAGCATTTCTCAATAACTTGGTGCATACTAAAAACTTGATCTTGACATCCTCATTGTGGTGGAAAACCACATTGGTTTTCATCTATCTTACTGTCAGCCATCTTACTCCTTTCTTCAATTCCTGAGTAGGCCTACACTCTGCTCAAGACACTTATCAAAGAAATACGTACCTCTATAATTGTAGCATTATTTCTTATTACTACTCTTTGGCCTGTTCGCCATCTCTTGATGAATACAGTACATTTGCATTTGTCAGTTGGCACAGGCTAGAGTAAAAGGTGGCTTTTCACCGATGTCTCAGTCTCACTCATGGCTGTGATTATATGGAAGCTACTGAGGTATGGGTGGTGCTTAGTAATGGCATTCAGGGCACAGTCAGTGCCTGTGAATGCTGTGAAAGGTTCTACTCATAGGGTTAGGACTACTGTTCTGACTCAGTGAGGAAAGCAATGGCAAACTACCTCACTCCTCTTCTTGCCTAGAACGCCTCAATATAGCGCTGCCTTGGGTTTTTGTGGGTATCTGCTCACATAACGTAACGGCGGTGCTTTTGAGGATCCAACCAGCCTTCGGGCTGACTACCTAACAGACAGACTCTTTTCCAGTCAGAGGGTACCTTTCCTAAATCCCATGCCAATTTCATTATCGCATGTAACCATTTCATCCCTGCGTTCTGACTCTACGTCAACATTTCTGGCTGACTTTCATCTATCCCTGCCGCTTTGTGGCATTGTAGTTCATTCATAATCCTCTCTACTTCCTCAACCGTCATCCTATTCCTGTCCTCATTCTCCCCCTGCAAATCTCAAAATCTGCCACATTGTCAGATAAGTCTCAATTACCATTTAGCAAGTTTTCCATGCATTCCTGCCATCTTCCCAGTGCTTCCTTGGTATCTACAATAAGTTTCCCTGAATTGTCCATAACACTCCTCATTTCTCATTTTCGTTCCATTTCTAAGATTCTTTATAACACTCCTGCCACTTGACCTAATGTTTCTAATTTATCTCCAAATTACTCCCATGATTTTGTTTTGGACTCTACTATTATTTGTTTGGTTCTGTTTCTTTCCACTACTCTGTCTGCTGGATTCCTTGTTTGGAGCCATTTTTGGTGAGCCTTATTTTTACTTTTACATACAGACTTCATTGTGTCATTCCACCAGGATGTGTGCGTTTTCCTGTATTTTCACACTGTTGTGCCAAGGCATGCCTTAGCTACCGGTACTTCTAGTACTGCATTCCTGTATCCTGACCACTCTGTTTCGATGTCTTGCAATTCTTTACCACCTACTCCTTTGCATTCCTCAACAATCATTTCCATGTATTTCTGCCTAAGTTCCTTGTCCTGGAGATTTTCAACCCTAATCTGTCTGCAAACAGAGCTGCACTGCAGCCTTAGGTCGAACTTCACTCAATTCACAACAGATGAGTTGTTGTCTGTTTCATTTAAACCTTTCAGCTCCGAATTACGAAACCGTGCATAAGAAAATCACCACGTTAATTTTTGGAACTAAGTAGGATGTCTAAGATAGAAAATTAGTGTCATCAATTTTTTGACCATCTATTTTACAAAATATAGGGTGATGCCAAATGGCATCATTGGTACCAGAAGGGTAACTGTTATATTGGAAATCATGTGTCTGCATGTTAGCAAATATTTTATTTTAGCAACTGATTGTATGATTATAGCAGAGTTTTTCCTTCCTGAAATTCAACATAAATTCACTAACTTCAGAAAATAAAATAAAATCAACATAAATTCACTAACTTCAGAAAATAAAAAAATAAGTTCACTAGAATACAAATTTTAACAATATTTCAGCCAAATCATTTTTCCTTACTTCAATGCTAGGTAACTAAGGCAGTCTATTCCAACAGTACACGTTCCAATACTCACTTTACATGGTAACGCTCAAAACAATTGTTATTCTTATTCATACACAGAGCTACATGACATTTTTTGCATTGTACCCGCGAGTAACACTTTATGCAGAGTTTGCACCTTTGTTTGTTATCTACATGCTGAGGCCAGTGGGCCACTTGATCAAACCGAGCATCAGTAACTGGATGAGGAGTCGGTTGTTTTCTTCTTGCAGGAGAGTTGATTTCATCTGAGGGCCGACCTCTCTTCCTGACTGTTGATACTTTCCCTGCATCCATCAGGCCTAAAGCAACTTGAGATTTGAATTGTACTAGGGGCATGAACTTGAAATCCATTTGCTGGCGTAAACCTCGCCTGTACAATAACCAGGCATTTACAATGCAGACATCTATAAGATAAAACACAATCCTCAAATAGTAACGTTTTCCTTTTATATCTACCCTGTAGAGTGCCACCAACATGTCTAGAAGACCCAATCCACCCATCCCTTGATTGTAAACCTTTATCATCACAGGCCTCTCAACTTCCATGTGGCTTTTGGTTCCAACGGACAACGTCTAACTTTACTAATTGGTTGTACACCAACAAAAGAGGAAATTGCATTGACACACTTGTTGTCAAGCCAACGAACCACTGTAATGTTGTTTGTAGTGTCTGTTCTGTAATCAAAGCTTCCCCTCCCGTCTTTCTTCAACTGTTTCTCTTCTTTAATCTGACATCCAGGTACTCGGTTTATTCGGACAGTACCTGCCATCCAAATACCCTTTTCCTTTAGAGCAACTGCGAGAGCATGAGAATCAAACCAGTTGTCTACGTAAATTTTGTAATTCTTATTCTCAGGTATTACTTCGGCTAAGCGCAACACAATATCCCCACTGATACCTAACTTGGTCTTCTCCTTTACTGTTTCCTTGCCAACATAGATTTTGAAGTCATACATCATGCCACTTGACCCTGCAAGGCCAAAATCTTTAATTCCCCATTTGTGAGGTTTTGCTCTGAATGTACTGTTTCATTCCACTCCTTCCCTTGAATGGTATCAAAAATTCATCCACACTGAGATGTTCTTCGAGCTGTCTTCCTCATTGCGCTTTTCAAAATGTCTACAAACGGCCGAACTTTGAAGAGTTTATGGTGTTCAGGATGTTCACGTGGTAATGCCTTGGAGTTATCATTGATATGGAAATATGTTCTTAGATTGTAGAACCGATTTCTTGTCATTACATCGGCTATACGAGGATATCGTGTCTCTTCAGCCCAGTACATTTTGTATGAGGGCATTCGAACGATTCCAGATAAGACATGAATACCTAAAAATTGTTCTATTTCTGCCTCTGATGTATTCTCAGATTTTCCAGGCTTTTGGTAGGAGTAAAGATTTGTTTGATAGAGATTCTCGATCATAGCATCAGTACAAAACCTCTTGAAGAACTGAAGAGGTGTATCATCACAACCTAAATCCTGCATACGATCTTATTCAAAGGTAGTGTCAAATTCTTCAATATCTTTGTGTCTCCATTTGATAGTGTTATTACTTTGATTTCCTGTCCTAATCTTGTTTGACACTTGTTCGCCTTCGATCCCCTCCTCCTCTTCACTATCATATTCTTCTTCCAGTATTCTTTCTCTTTCATGTAGCCTACTTCAATATCCATAGAACACTGGACTTCTGAAGCTTTCTGATGAATCGAATCCACGAACGAAATTCTTTCTTGCAGAGGAGCATCGTATTCATCATCCGACTCGTCAGTCAGTTCTGCCTCAGATACATCACCTGATACTAATAAAATAATTTGATCTTCAGATAATTTCGATCTTTTGGTTGCCATCTAGAAGAAAAAGAGAGAAAAATGTAGCCTATAACAGCAGTTCTAAGAATTTCCTGCTAAGGATTTAACATAACAAATAATCTACAGAGATGCAATAGAATATTCAACACTACAGGAGAGCTAAAACATTTTGGGACGAATTACTTACCTGGGTCCCAATGATTCCAAATGGAGTCGTGACTTTCAGGTGGGATGTTCAAGAAACCAATTTACAGAAATCGTCCGTAATCAACACTTAACAGTAATCAACAGAACGTTATCTGTTACAAGAAACAACCTTTTCGCTCAACAATACACAGTATTCCAGTATAATTCAAATTATTTCACCAGCTGTCACCAGGCACTCAGAACATACACTGCAGCAGTAACTCCTATTGTTTCCAGTAGGATGCAGCACTATGTAAAGTCAAGGAGGCTAAAGTAAATCGGCAGTAGGGAGCTGACAAATTTGTATTACACCATTCATAACGATTTAGTGAAATGCCACTATGTCTAAAATAATACCAAAAACAGATGATGCCATTTGGCATCACTGGGGCCGAAAGGGTTAAAATAAAGACTCTGAATATCCTACAATCACTAATTAATTTTCTAAATTGAAATTCAGTGATGATATAGTCTACTTCTGACCTTCCATAACCTTGCTTCATATTAATTGCATCCCATCGAATACCAGTTCGATTGCCGTTTTGTTTCCAAGGAGTCTCTGATGTGTCAGATGGGAGTGGGGCTCCTTCACTCCCATAGTTTCAAGGTTTGCTCAAAATATTGTTAGCGGGTTTAGAAAGTCTAAGTGAAGCAGGTTGCTAGCCTTTCTTACACAAGGCCCTACGAGTTTCGCTTCTAACAAATGTGTTGGGTAGTCCTAGCTGCCTAAGCACAATGAGGGCCTCGACTCAGAATATGTTCAAATAACAGGTATCCTGACTGCCGGGACCACTAACCATGGTTCACGAACTAGGCACGATTTCACCATGAACAATCTTTTAAAATATGCTTTTGTTTTTTACAAATATTCTAGTCTAAGGTATGTTCGCCGAATCCAGTTAGTGCGCGTAAATACTTGCACGTGGTCACTTGACTGCCTGGACAGGAAAACACGCCCAGTTCACGTCATCGGCTCTGCCGGACAGGGGTAGCCAAGAAACTCTGAGATCATTAGTCATGCCGTAGCCCTAAAAAAGGCAAGACTTGCTGCACTTGGTGCTGTGCTGCACTGTATACTGTTGCCTGTCATAAGCAGTTAAGAACTTATTAATGAATTAAATAAATACATAAACGAACAATAAATAAACCGCGCTGTAGCATGTAACCGACAAGTCAGCCCGCTTCACATGTAGGCTATACACAGCACTGAAGTTGGCTTACGTTCAACAGGCACTCCTAGCGGGCAGCCCTGCAATCACGTGTACAACTGTGTTTACTTCCACTATCTCGACTCGGCGAACAGACTTTAGGACTGGTTCAATCCTTATTCTGGTTCTTCTTCAGCAAACTACACCATATTCTATATATCACTTCTGCATATTAAAATGTTTAAAATCACTTTCGTTTAAGATTCTTAAGATCATCGATATTCCTCTTGCTTTATTGATCGGAGTGTCTGTAAATAACTGTGATGACTTCACATAGTCCCATTTTATGTTGAAACGTTATTTAAAGATTGGAGGGCTTGGTGAAAGAACTACATAGTTCCACGTTTGGGCCATAATGAGTTACACATTGATCCTGATGAGAGGAAGATTCCTCGTTTGTTTGGTGTAAGAACCAAATTGTTACACAGAAAAACACTGATAGTCAGTCTGAAAGACTAGACTTTATATAATTTTAAATGATACAAATGCTACAAATGCTGCGTGAACTCAAAGTCCGTTAGGAAAAAACAGCAAGTGCAAACCAAGGGCAAAGGAGGTAGCTGGGTGGATGACGTCACGCTCACCGGAGCGCGCGGGGAAAGGAAGAAGCTCAAGCAGTACTATGACGTCACACACCTCAGTGCATTCTCGGTACATTTCGTCCCGTCACCGTAACGTAACGCCAGACCCCAGCGAAGTCGACATAATCATTTAAAATGATAAAACCATGCAGCTGGAGAGTGAAAGGATCTGCATGTGTCATATATTTGGTGGAAGAAAATGAAGAAGAAGGTAGCTCCAGGAATTTAGGGTAGTTCAGATTACTTGGAATGAATTTTTAAATTTTCAGGATACTTCAGAACCATGTTCAAAATGAATATCGTTAACAAGCACAAAGACAAGCTTACCGGTGCCATCTCTCAATGAAGACTCCTTTTATCTTTTCTTTTAGAACATAGTTCATTTTGTAATATCTTGGGTGGTCAAACACTAGAGATTCTGGCAATATGTATATAAATTTAAACGGAAACTTAAATATTTGATGTGTTTTATGAAAGAGTCAGGTAGTTCTAACAATTATACAATATTCCTGTACATGGAATTTTTGTGTAGTATATTTCTAATTTCATTCACTTCAGTTCTATCAACATTTCAAATACAGTATAAGAGAAATAAAACCAAAGCTAAATTTTCTATTTAGTTTCTTTCATTATCTCAAAGTGAAGTAGAAAGGAACTGCCTGGTTCTTTCGCCAAGACCTTCAATTTTTATTTCAACGATGTTTAAAAAAAAAAAAAATACAAGTGCGGTGAGTTGCCAGAAATAGGCTACTTTAGTTTTTATATTTTTATAAACTGTATATGAATTAGGCCCTATATGTTGGTAATCTGATGTGTTTGGGTTTAAACTGAGTTTGTTTTGTAAATCTGTTTTATCCCTTACTGGTTTATAAATATTTCACCTACATTTTAGACAATCCAATATGGCAAACATGTGAAACAAACTGCAAACTATTGTAGAAACCGAAATGAAGTTTTGTATGATGACAGAGGGTTATTACGTACCGGTAAGTATCGTACACATATGTGACTTTCAAAGCCCTGGTAAACACAAATCCAACACAGCGGCCAAGCAAATTTCAAATATATAAAATGCCTTTTCTGAAGATGCTCTTATAATCAGAGCGCAGTGAGACATAGCACAGCAAATTCTTACTTAAAGTTTAAAATATACTGGCTTCAAATGTTGTTAAATTGTTTTCAAAATTCACGATGGCGGCAATACGAACTTAATTGTTTTTTTTTTGTTTGTTTCTCATATCCTATTCAAGCAAACGAAATGAAAGTTTGTATAATGAACCATCATAATAATCTTTGTCTACCGGTGTTTAACTCTATTACTTATATTGAAACCTATCAAACATGGTGGCCATATCAAATATTTCACCAGTAGGCCTACTCAATATCTCCGAAACTATTTCAGCAATCAAACAGAAATTTTGTTTGGTGATATAGGACTTAGCTAAGTACATTTATACGACTTTGAAAAGCTTGATAAGGAATCAAAAAACAGCATGGTGGCCATATAAATTTCAAAACTTTAAAATGACTTTTCTGATGTTCTAACCATTCGAGCTCAGTGAAACTGGACACATCGAATTTCAACTCTTCAAAAATTCAATGGTGGCAGTGTGACATTTAAAAAAATGTTTTTACTTCTAATGTCCTATTTAGGCGATCGATGTGAAGCTCCATACATTAAACCACCATAATAATCTTACTCTACTGCTCGACTGAATTCTTAAGTCTACTTTCCATAAATGATAGAAGTCGTGTATATGATTTTCCTTAAATGAACTCCTCTGACTCGTTCCAGAAAGATGTCATCTCTATGTGAACAGTCATCATAACAGATACAGGACGTTGTATATTCTTGTTCGTAATCTTTTATTCCGTGGTGGGGGTGATTGTGCTAAAGGGGTGACATGGAGGTATTCTGCCCCAATTTTCTAGTGTAGATAGCCTATCGTAAATTTTCGACTATACTGTACACTCTACTTTTTGAAAAGGAAAGATATCTTACTGCTATTCTATTAAACCGGTCTTTGGAAGAGTTGATAAACCAGTACCATAAACTTAATATTCCAGTAGGACCTACAATATTTTTTATTGTTTTAATTTTTTATTTTTTTATTGTCTTGGCTTCGGAGAAGTAGTCGGTAGCATGCTGAACTGTTATGACCAAGATCGCGGTTTCAAACCCGGCCAAAGTCGTCGGATTTATGAGAGCGTTAAAATCCTTCAGTATGCCTTTCTTCGGAGGGGAACGAAAGCCAGCGGGCCCATGCCATAGATTTATGGTATGTAAAAGAACCTACCACTATAATTAGTAGTGTGTAGCCAAATTTGTAGGTTATTAGGTTAGAAACGCTCTATCAACTTCCAACGTTCGCCACTAGGTGTCAGAGACAGTGACATCTCTGGTAGACAAAGTTGGAACTACTTGAAGTTGAACTTGATGGGGGAGCCTACGGGCGTTCAATTGAATTACCCTGCTTTGGCCATTGGCTGCAATTCAAATATAATATATTGTGTGACTTTGTGCACATGTATTCCAGTACTGGAGGCTTGTTGATTTTTTTGTCATGTGGCCTCCTGAGAGGCCGAGTGCAGGCCGTTCTAGTCGACGCCCGTGGGCGACCTGCGCGTCGGGATGAGAGATGGAATGGATGAAGATGAATGAAGCTGGGCAAGAATGTGGAAGAAAGCGGCCATGGCCTGTCGGAAGTTACCGTCCCAGCATTTGCCCGGTGTTGAAAATGGGAAACCACGGAAAACCATTTCAAGGACGGCCGACGGTGGGTCTCGAACCCACGCGTCTACCGAGTCAGCAGAGAGCTTTGTCCCATTGTCTAGCACTGCGCTTTAGCCAGCGTAGCCATTACTGTCGGTGGCTTGTTGATGTGAGTTATCTTGAGCAACTAAGAAAGTTTTGGCTTAAGCCAGTAGTACCAACTGTAGTATGAACATGTTGTCATCTTAAAATATTATGATTATTGATTACGTTGATGACCGAAATGTTTGGATATTGAGTTTGAAATTGCTGTCTTATACTTAACACAATGATGGTCATGTACCAAGAGCCATTTGGCCCATCTCTTAGTGAATATATTTAATCGACGGAGAATGTTGATATGGAAAAGACCAGTAGAATAGGCTACTGTATATGAAAATAAACTTGTTTTATTTGAAGAAAAAAAATACGGATTTTCCAATCCCTCAAGTTGATCCTATTCCATGCCTTCCCATGACGTTTGACCACTAAGTGTACAGTATATATACAATTCGCTACGATTTATATTTCTCCCCAAAGCGTCATAGAAAAATTTACTTGACGAGTATGTTATGCTGTTTACTCACATAAGGTTGGGGCGTGACCAGGTTACTGTAATGTATGGAAGAGAACAACTTTGTCATATAGCGGATTTTGCAGGCGCTGAGACGATATAACGTTTCATTCAGGTTTGAGGGTTGGAGTGGGGTACACTCAGCCTCATGAGGCAAGACTGATTCCCACTTCAGTCATTTTACAAGTGACTTTTCATGGTTTCCCACTTCTACTCCAGGTAAATACCAGGTTGATTCCAAACTTATAGCCACGGCCACATCCTTCTCAATTCCAGCTTAATCACAAAATGCTACTACCGGCACCACAATAACTCTAGTTATCATACAAATGCGTAAAATATCCAAGCCCTAAATGAAGCAAGGACAACAGCAATTGTATGTCTCTAGAAGGAGATTAGTTGAGTGGCTTTTAAATCAACCTCTTTAGTGATTATCTCTATTGATTTATGGGAGTTTGTATCTAATCCTTGATCGCCGACATATCGCGGGAGATATCGTTCATTTGTATCTAAACGATAAAATACAACATCATTAAGAATAGAATAATTGCACGTCAGTAAGATTACACGACAGTCATAAAAAATAAATACCCCCTGCGCAGGGCTCTATTTGCTGTTAATGCCTGTAGCATAGGCCTACAGTAGAGGTTTTGAGGTGAAATGTCGTGACCAGTGGGTGGGATTCCACGTAAAGAGGAGGTCTCGTGGATGATGGTCGTGAGATTAACAGTCACGTAAAACTACAAGCTTCCTTCCTTCCATCTTCAAGTCCTTCCTTCCTTCCTTCCTCCCTCCCTTCCTTCTTTCCTTCCTCCCTTTCTGCCTTCCTTCCTGCCTGCCTTCCTTCCTCCCTCCCTTCCTTCTTTCCTTCCTCCCTTTCTGCCTTCCTTCCTCCTTCCCTTCCTTCCTTCCTCCCTCCCTCCCTTCCTTCTTTCCTTCCTCCCTTTCTGTCTTCCTTCCTTCCTTCCTTCCTCCCTCCCTTCCTTCCTTCCTCCCTCCCTTCCTTCTTTCCTTCCTCCCTTTCTGCCTTCCTTCCTGCCTGCCTTCCTTCCTTCCATCCTTCCTTTTTCCATCCTTCCTTCCTTCCTCCCTCCCTTCCTTCTTTCCTCCCCCCACCCCCATCCTTCTTCCCTTCCTTCCTTCTTTTCTCACTCCCTTCCTTCCTTCCTCCCTTCCTTCCTCCATCCCTTCCTTCTTTTCCCCCTCTCTTCCTTCTTTCCTTCCTTCCTGCCTTCCTTCCATCCTCTCTTCCTTCCTTCCATCCTTCCTTCCGTCCTTCCTTCCATCCTCTCTTGCTTCCTTCCATCCTCTCTTCCTTCCTTCCGTCCTTCCGTCCATCCATCCTCCCATCCTTCCTTGTCTCCTGCATAAAGAAATAATTAAAAATTCAGCTCTTTCAGTTCAAGTTTTACCAGTTCAAGATTTTAGAAATCATTTCACTATTATTATTATTGTTATTGTATACGTACATAACATTTGGGCACTGAATCCCAATGCAACATGAAATGTAGAAATCATATACCTAATTAAAGTTTAATCCAAAAATTAAATTACATAAGCAATGTTTCATAATTATAAGTTAGCCTAAATTTACTAAATTCAATATTCAACGTATTGACCGACTGAAAAGCACCAAACGTTTGTTCATTTAGGCAACACTGAAAAAATGGCTTCAAACCCCACAAAATTCAATATTGTTTTGAGAAGCCATATCACCGTTCATTCACTCCTCCATTCATTCATTCATTCATTCATTCATTCATTCATTCATTCATTCATTCATTCATTCATTCAACTGTCCATTAATTTACTCGCATTACCCTACTCTTGAATACCGGTTATATTTACATTTTTCGAGGGACTCTAAAACTACTCCAAGAAGACCATTTCAGTCAACAAATTGCTCTATTTGTTCGTATTATTTCTTTGTTTCCTACTGTTAATTTTGAATACGTGGTCTGTTCTGCCGTAAAGGTTAGGTTTCTCTAGTCTTAACGTGTGTTCCTTCCGGGCTGGTTCCCAAGGTAATTGGGCTCCTGTCTATGTGTTGACCGACATATATACTATTTCAGACCACAGAAACACAGGCTATCAGACAAAATCAAAACACAACCAAGTACAGAACATGGGGCTGATATCCAAAATGTTGCTGTTGATTCATTTAAGAGACTTGTAACATCGTGGTCATGTAACCCCGTGTACTTGGGTGTGTGTGGAATCTATATAATAAACTGTGTTGGAATAGTAGTGTATGTATTTGTCATTTAGGTTAAGGTTGGAAATGAGGCGGCCGTGGCATAAAGTTAGGAATCATCCTGGCATTTGCCTGGAATAGAAATGGCAAACCACAGAAAATCACTTCCAGGATGGCTGAGGTGGGAATCGAAGCCGCCTCTTCTCAGTTTTGTCACCCCTCAGATCTGAATAGAATTTCTTGGCAGAGCCGGGAATTGAACCCTGACCTCTGAAGCAAGAGGCAAAAATGATAGCGACTACACCACGAGGTGGTCAATAAAGAGGTATCGTACTCTTTGAGTGCCACGCAGAGATGTGCACTAGAATGAAATTTTATATTTCCCGGAGCAGAAGTGGAATTAAATTCAGCCAGTCAATTCGATACTATTTCGGCGTGGAATTAAGCCTGGAGTGAAACATATAATTTCGTTCCGACAAGGAATGACAATCTGATTGAAATATCAATTTCTATTCCTCTCATAATGCAACTATTAATGAAATAATTAATTCTGTTCCGATGGGAATAAAATTAAATCCATAGAATTTAATGTTATTCTTATCGGAATGAAACTCAGAATGAAATATTTAATTCTACTTCGGCCAGAATGAAATTAAATCCATAAAATTTAATTTTATTCTTCTCGAAGTGAAACTCTAAACGAACATTTAATTTTATTCCGGCCGGAGTGAAATTAAATCCATGCAATTTAATTTGAACGAAAATTTAATTCTATTCCGACCGGAAGGAAATTATATCCATAAAATTTACTGTAATTCAATTCCTCTGCAAATGAAATTCTGAACGAACATTTAATTCTATTCGGACATGAATGAAATTAAATCCATAGAATCATACCGGGTGAATCAGCTGCCCCTATAATATTGTTTTATGCAGCCCAATTAGCGTTGTTATCAGGAAGGTTGATATTTCTCTGCTTTCATCCCGTATGGTAGTAATGCTCTGCAAGCATATATTGCAAACGATACTGAACCTTATTATCTTTCCTAGGATGTGGCTACAGACTATTGCGAAATAGTTGTTTACCGAGTGGAGCCAGCCAGCCGTGTCGAATATAATAGCATGGCCTCGATCGCCGCTCTATTCGGAGGGTGAGAGGGAACCCCCGACTGGATGGAAAGTTCCATTCCTGATGATTAAGGCCCTGTTAATCAATGTCATGTCATGTAAAATTAAGGTGCCCGGGAGAAATTAGTAGTGCGAAAGAAGATTTGGAGCTTGGATCATGAATTTAGTGACCTTTTGTTTTATTAAACTCGGCCTTCATTACGAGATATGTTTGAGAAAATAGCCCAAATCAATACGCTGGTGACTGAGAGAATCTGGTAGGCGGATATCACGTGGTTGGGGCTTCCCCTGACATAAGAAATAGCCCAAATAATGCGTTGGTGATAGCGAGAATATGGTAGGAGGATACCACGTGGTTGGGGCTTCCCTTGACATAAGAAATAGCCCAAATAATGCGTTGGTGATAGCGAGAATCTGGTAGGAGGATACCACGTGGTTGGGGCTTCCCTCGACATAAGAAATAGCCCAAATAATGCGTTGGTGATAGCGAGAATCTGGTAGGAGGACACCACGTGGTTGGGGCTTCCCTTGACATAAGAAATAGCCCAAATAATGCGTTGGTGATAGCGAGAATCTGGTAGGAGGATACCACGTGGTTGGGGCTTCCCTTGACATAAGAAATAGCCCAAATAATGCGTTGGTGATAGCGAGAATCTGGTAGGAGGATACCACGTGGTTGGGGCTTCCCTTGACATAAGAAATAGCCCAAATAATGCGTTGGTGATAGCGAGAATCTGGTAGGAGGATACCACGTGGTTGGGGCTTCCCTTGACATAAGAAATAGCCCAAATAATGCGTTGGTGATAGCGAGAATCTGGTAGGAGGATACCACGTGGTTGGGGCTTCCCCTGACATGAGAAATAGCCCAAATAACGCGTTGGTGATAGCGATTAATTGGATGACCGAATTTAGATTCGAATTACATGGCTTGTCACTGTGCTTGGGATTTCTGTGAGTTGTGTAAGAGGAGCTCTCGGTGCGTAAATGTTTTGTTGTGACAAGTGGAAGCTTAACAGATATAAGACCGCCCCGCCACACAAGGAAGTAAGCTCCATTATGGAGTTTGAAGCCATTTTTCAGTGTTGCCTTAGTAAGCAAAAGTTTGGTGCTTTTCAGTCGGTCAACACGATTGTACCCAAATGAGATGGGTTGTTCCCTAATCCTGAAAAAGATTACATGAGATTATGTATTTAGTTATTTATTTATTTATTTTTGACATGTCTTTTTTTGACATTTACAATTCTAGGCAAGTGACTCGTTGGGATAATCAGGCGTCAATTTCTAATGGGATGCGTCATGGAAGATTAGAAAAAGAAAAAGAAGATTTTTTTTTATCAGCATGAGTGTAAATAAAGTATGACAAGGGTGTCTCCCGGATTCAAAGCCTATCTTAAAGAATGTTATCTCTGATTTTACGGCGTTGACGCCATTTGACTTGTACAATTTTGTAAACATACAAATGATTGTGTATGTTTAAGATTGAATATGTTGGAGAGTGTGTATGCAGCTAATGACTGATGAAGGCTGATAACAGCCGAAGCATGTATCATGTTTGAGTGGTACCGTAGATAAAAGGAATTTGTATTGTAAAGTGGACATTATCTTATATATCTTGAACTCAAGACGGAAATAAAAGTAGAACATGGCCAAGGTCATGGACATACATAATGTTTTGCTACCCAGAAGTCATGGATTTGCGATCAGCTGGTTTCCTAATATTGTCATTTTGGTTGTTGCAGACCAGCTGACCAATCATGTATAGTTGTCATTGAATGACGTGACAATCATGTTACCACATGATTTGTTTTATTATGGACCCAACTTCACACTTGGTGATTGTTTTTATATTCACTTATATTCTCATTATTTGAGATGGGTGCCCGCATAGAATCAGCTACAAACTCTGGTAAGCCGAACATGACCTCGGACACTCCCGGCATTAAATGCCATACGCTAAAAAAATGAAAAGTTGAGATTTGCCGTATGTTTTATTGTAGTCGATGTAAATTAGTATTATTATTATTATCATCATTATTATTGTGTGATTTTAGTATTATTATAATTATTATTATTATTTTGAATTCTTATTATTATTATTATTATCATTAATATTGGATCTTCATTTTGGTCTTTCTATTTAAATTTCGCTTCATTTGTTTGTATTTGTTTGGTTAAAATGTATTTTTGAGTTATTGGTATTGTGCCCTGATGAGATGTGGCAGCAGGGCTGGAGTGAAGGAATGTTTGAACTTGGCGCGCGGAGTCGAAATCAAGGCCGCTGCTCACTGCTTGCCCGGTATATTATTTTGAACTTAGCGCGTGGCCAGGAAGCATGCAGGAATCGCATTTGAATAATACACTGTTTCACCACATGTAAGGAGGTTTACAGCGTAAATGAACAAGAGTAAATAAATGCTATTGGTTTTACGTCCCTTTTAGCTACACTGGCTTTTAGAGACGACGGGGTGCCGGAATTTTGCCCCGAAGGGGATCTTTAACGTGCCAGTTAATCTACTGACACGACTCCCTCGCATTTGCGCACCCTCAAATGCCAGCTGACTGCGCCAGGATGCGAACCTGCAACCTTGGGCCCAGCAAGCGAGAACGTTACCGCTGAGCCACGCAGCCTGCCATGAACAAGATACAGGCTTAAGTTCATGTCTTGAATATTTGAAGAACATTGACAACTTCAGAGAATTACTCTGTAATTTCTTGTATGAAGGCCAATGGAATGCGTAGAATTGCATTACGTAAAATCGCGACGGTAGTCCATTCTCGACTTGTGGGGCCTATATAAACTGAGACGTGGACAGAGCAGGCATGGTTATGTTGTGTTACATGAAGTCATGTGTATATGTGTGTTGTGTATTATCTCCCATAGTCTCGTGGCTAGAGGAGGTACGCGCCGGTACGACGTTATTATACTCGACAGTGTTGCCGTGTTGCTAAAAGTGCCGCTGAGTGATTGCGCGCTACATTAACGTTTGGAACTTAGTCCAAAATTGTTTCATGAAATGTGAAATGTGAAATACAACGGAAGTGAAAGGTACGTTGATATTGACTGAGCTAGTACAGAGAGGATAGTTTATCTGTCTCGGAGACCCTCGCTAGCCCGCTCGCCCGCGGCGCGAGCCTGTCTCCCGCCAGGCACTTTGCCGTTATGCGGCGCCCGCCCGGCACTGAGTCATTGGGTATAGGAATTTGTACTTAAATTTGTACTTCAATGTGATCCTTGACCAATTTTTTGACGAACTGACTTACGGAGAGCGATTGTCGAATAACTTTCAACAAGATTCTTCCACTGCTCACACTGCCGAAGCATCCATGACAGAATTGCGTCGCATTTTCGGTACGAAGATTGTAAGTCGGAACGTGTGGCCCCCGCGAAGCCCAGACTTATCACCATGTGACTTTTATTTGTGGGGGACGCTTAAAAATAGAGTGTATGCGAGAAACCCTCACACTGTAAATTAGCTTAAAGACTATATTACAGCTGAAATACAGTCAATCGGTGCTGAGGAACTTCAGAGAGTAAATGCCAGTTTCATAAAAAGGTTCCAGCGATGTGTAGCAGTGCATGGCGAACATTTTCAGCACCAGCTGTGAACTAGGTAAGTACAAATTCCTATACTCAATAACTCAGTGCCGGGCGGGCGCCGCATAACGGCAAAGTGCGTGGCGGGAGACAGGCTCGCGCCGCGGGCGAGCGGGCTAGCGAAGGTCTCCGACACAGATAAACTATCCTCTCTGTATTTGTGACATTAGGAGATAGACTTCTTAAACTGGCTGACATATTATGATAGTTGTGGGCCTTGCTCAGAATATTGTGCACACTAGAACTGACTGTAATAGTGTGGACTTCGAAGAAAGAATTCATGCTTTACGACTTGAAATAAATCAGGCATATTTTCAACATATCTGAATGCAATGTTCAAAATCAACTGAATATCAGTGAACGTGACAATTACAATTGGGACATTTACCAGTAATCATAGTGGACCCAGCAAGAAGGTTAAAGTCAGTTATTCAACTTAGAACACATTTCAATGCCAAGTGCATGTGACATAACATGGACAATTACGGGACCTGTGAATGGGAACATGACGTCTCCGACCAACTGTAGGAAGACCAAGATGGTGCAGGCGGACGAGGCCGGACCAGCATAATGGACAAATGGAAGCGATGCCATCCCTGGCGCACCGCTGTGACCATGGAGCCAGCGTTAAGCGAATGCTGGGACATGAACTTTCTTCCTGGAAGGGTACAGTCTGTCCCCTACTAAAATCTAAATGGCAGGAGCAATTTCAATGAAACTTGGTATAATAAGGACTTACTGCTACCACGACCAGGCCTTTCAAATTTGAATAAGATTCACCAATTCAACATGGCAGCCGTGCGAAACATTTCACCGGTGTTCAATATCTTCGAAAGTATTAGACTACTGCTATCAACGTAAAATTGTGTATGCTGGTACAGGGTAGTATGAGAATTTCACGTATGTAACTGCCAGAAATATGGGAATTTTAATTGTTCGATCACAATCAAACTTGGCATGGCAAATCATTATGCAAGGCTCAATACTGACATCTAATTTAATTCAATTGTTATCATAAATTCAAGTTGGCGGATTTGTAAAATTTTAAAATTAAGTTTTCATTACTTGTGTTCTAATCAAGTGGTTGAAGTGAAAGTTTGTATAAGTAAAATAAACTTAAAAGAACTTGAAATGTAAAAAAAAAAAAAAAAAAAAGTCAAAATACAAACAAAAAACAAACAACATTAGTAAAAAAATCTGAAAGTCAAAAAGAAAACAAACAATCAAAAATAGTCAAAATACAAAAAGAAAACAATCACAATTAGTCAAAATTAGCGAAAACCAGCTCAATTTTTTTTAATAGTCAAAATCCGATGCGAAGCGCTACCGATAACAACGTTGCAATTATCGCTACCGTGCTAGGGTTAATAAGATTTATGTTCACGCTTCATTGCTCTGACGGTATCGTGGGAAAGCCTCACATGGGCTCACCAGTATTATTTATGTTGATTGTCTGAAATGACTCGACCTTTGGATATGGAATTTTGAGTTTGAAATTGTTGCTCTATACTTTATCACAATGTCGATCATGTACCAAATGCTATTTAGTCCAACGCTTGGAAAAACCATTTAACAGGTAGGAAAGATTTTAAATGGGAAAGACCAGTTAAATACATGAAAATTGGCCATATACAGTCGAACCTCTATTACTCGTAGTAATTATTATTTCCAGAACAAACGACCTATAATGTCCACGTATTTTTTCTCTCTAAAACGAATTTCTAAAAATTGAATATTTGGATATCTCAAAGTTTAATTATATCCCTGTGACTTAAACTTGTTCTTTATCAGGGGTACCGTATTCACGTAGGCAATTTTGACAGTGCAACTTAATTTCATACATCACTGAATGTGGTTGAGAACTTTCTGGCGGAAGCTCGTGCACAGAAAATGAAATATTTCAAGTCGTGTAATGATAGATAAAGGCCCTCAACATTTCGTATTGTTAAATTTAACTAACTTAGATAGTGTAATAAAGCTGCCATCATCACGAACATCCATTTTTAGCCAATTTTCATTTATGAAAAAAAAAGGCTTATGAGATCACATTTTGTACGTGTGTCCTTAAAAATCTAAATGGTCGAAGCAATCTCAATGAAACTCGGAAAGGTCATAGTACGATTTTGTCCAAACTCAACCATGCCCTTCAAATTGTATTACGTCTCACCAATCTAACATGGCGGCTGTGCGAAATATTTCACCGTCATTCTATATCTCCGAAACTATCACTCATATCACTGTGAAGTTTTGTACGGTGATAAAGGGCACTGCTATAAATTAACCTATGTGACTTTCAAAAACCTGTTAAGTACAAAACGTACATGGCGGCAAACAGAATTTGAAACATTTAAATACATTTTTCTCGCGATTTAACTATCCGAACGCAGTGAAGCATGATACAGCAAATGTTTATACACACTGTAATGCACTGACATCTAAGTTAGTTCAATTGTTTGTATATCCTCAGGATGGCGGCTGTACATTTTTTTCTTGTGTCCTAATCATTCGATCGAAGTCATCGTATGAATAGGCTTATGAGATCACATTTTGTACGTGTGTCCTTAAAAATCTAAATGGTCGAAGCAATCTCAATAATCGTCATCTAATAGTACATAACTCTATGGCCTACATACATAAAAATCCAACATGTCGATCATCCGAAATATTTAGATGGTTCTCAATATCTATTAATCTATAACAGCGTCCGGCTCCGTGGCTAAATGGTTAGCGCGCTAGGCTTTGATCCGAAGTGCCCCGGGTTCGATTCCCGGCCGAGCCATCAGGGATTTTAATCTCCTGGGGTTAGTTCCCGTGGTTCGGGGACTGGGTGTATGTGACGTCTTCATTCTCACTTCACCCTCATTGCGACGCGCAGGTCGCCCACGGGCGTCAACCAGAAAGACCTGATTTCGGCCTCTCCGGAGGCCACACGTCATTATTACTATTATTATTATTATTATAATCTACAGTATGACAGCAATCAAACTGAAATTTTGTATGTTAAAAAAGGCTATGAACATAAGTACAGCTATGGGACTTTCAATAACCTGGTGAGCACAAATCCAACATGGTGGCGACGCGAAATTTAAATATTTATATAGACGTTTTTTCGCGATTTAACCATCCGAGTGCAGTGGAACTTGGTACGGTAAATGCTTATACAAATTTTAATCCACTGACATCTAATTTATTTCAATTGTTTTCATAACCACATGATGGCGGCTGTGCGAAATTTTAATATCTCTTTTTTATTTCTTGTGTCCTAATCATGCGATTGAAGTTTGAATAATACACCTGCGCAATAATCTACATGTAATAGTGCATAACTCTATGGCCTACATATATAAAAATCCAACATGGCGGCCATCCGAAATATTTAGACCGTTCTCAATATCTTCGAATCTATTACAGCAATCAAACTGAAATTTTGTATGTTGATAGAGGCAATTAACATAAGTAGGATATATGAAAATTGGAACTACTTGTTTCTCTCTAAATCGAATTTCTAAAAATTTAATATTTCGATATCTCGAAGTTTAAATTATATCTCTGTGACTTAAACTTGTTCTTTATCAGGGGCATTCACGTAGGCTATTTTAACAGTGCAAATTGTTTCATACATCACTGAATGTGGTTGAATACTTTGTGGTGGAAGCTAGTGCACAGAAAATGAAGCATTTCAAGTCCTGAAATGGTAGATACAGACCGTCTACATTTCGTATGGTTAAATCATATATATTATTTCAGTAGTACAGATCCCTCCTGCGATGCTCACAAGCGACCGATCGTGAAAAACGAGCATTCAAATGAAAGAGAATATACATTACCAGTGACGCATTGCATTCTAATTTCACAAATATCTATAATTTATTTAAAAAAATGACTTTTAAGAAACTTTACGAAGTGTGCGATTTGCAGATGCTATTGCTGCAGGAAGATACGCTCCATAATTGCTGTCCACTTCACATTTTGGCCGCTGTGACGCCTGTTTAAAGTCATTTTAACATTCTGAGGTCTTTCCTTTATCATTTTGCATGGATTTTAGAGACAGTAATTTAAAGGAATGAGTAGGCTACCGGTACTCAAATCGTATAATTTCATAAATATCAAATAACCGGTGAGTGTTACAGCTAAGTGTCATTCAATGGACTCAGTACACAAATTACCCTAGCAGTGACGAATTCCATTCTAATTTCATAAATATCAATTTTTGTAAGAAGTGTGCGATTTGCAAATACTGTTGCTGTAGGAAAAAACGCGACATCATTGCCGTTCAGTTCGCAGTTTGGCCGTAGGTAAGCCTGAAACGTAAATAGTGTTATATAATCATTTGGTTCAAATAAAAACATAACAACCTTTCTCCTTAAGTCTCTTATTATAAACCAATTGGGAAAGTGTGGCTTAAGAACATGCGAGATTTCTCGCACGGGTCCGCTAGTATAACTAACTTAGATAGGCCCAGTGTAATAAAGCTGTTGGCATTACGAACATCCTTTTTTTTATTTACTAGTGGGCCCGTGCGAGCTTTCGCAACGTGAATGTAGGTTTATGGGGTTGTAGGGATGAATGTGGGAGAACGAAGTTTTAAATATTAAAGAAATGTAGCCCTATTTATTGTTGTTAAACGGCGTACGTACATGAGAAGAACACAAAGAATTATTTAGAACAGTGTTTTCTACTTGTCACAGCACCTCTTTGTTGACAATATTCGATGTTACAACGAATTAACCGGTTATTGTTTGCTCGGGAGTTTCTTCTAAAGCAATTTTTACATTTGCAAAGGATTGAACCCTAGATAAAATCTTGGCGAGACCACATCGGAGCCATCTGCTGAGAGACTCCTCAGCTAACAGTACGCCGTGCTCCCGCCAGATGTCTGCCGCCGCCGCGCTTCCCTGAGCTCTAGCGGCAGGCCGCCAAGTTATGGTGCTCCCATTGTAAATGTACATTTTTGAGGTATTTATTTAATTGTGAGGCATTTAAAGAGGAAGTGAGTGCGTTTCGGGCACACATGGGGTTATGCGAAACCTGTAGGTACCCCATATGTGTAGGTTGGTGTTAACAGGACCTTATTTTTGGTACAAACCCGGAATGGGACCTTAGCAGAATAATATAGCGAGGATAGGGAGGATTACATACACTTAGGAAACTATATGTTGTAAATCTACAAACAGTATTTTGCGGCCAGTGTATCACACATCATATATCAGGCAAGATGTATCTCCATAACTCCAATTTTCGATAAGTCGATTGTATTTTGACATCCCCTAACGATTCGAGATATCAAGGTTCGGCTGTAGTTTGTCATGTAATTACTTGTTGTATAAAAATCTAGCAATACTTCTAGGCTTTTGCCGTGTCTTTTGCGCGTTTCGCCTAGGAGCTCCACAGTAGATTCTTCAGCAGGCTCGTGCACAGCCACTTGGGTCGTGGAACTGACGAACTGAACCTAATGCAGCTCAGCCATCAATGACAGACTTGCACTTTGTTGTAAGGCCTTTCGGCCCAATGGCCTGTAGAGCTTTATTTGCAACGAATTCAACCTGGTAGCATTGCTTAGGGTGTTGGGTGATTATCTGGTGAGCTTAATTGGCCAGAGTGTAGCCTGGTACACAAGGCACAAAGAGAAACAGAAGAAGAGAAAGAACTCGTTAAGTGCCTAGGCAGGCGGGTAGCAAGGTTACTTATGAAGTATGAAGTAAGGAAAGAGAAAGTTATTCAATTAGAAGCCGGGGTCGCTTATGGTGGGCCCCATTGACTTGGTAGTCATCGTTTATGAGGTGATTGGGGTTGGTAATGGCTTTGGTATATAACTTAATTGCCTGTTTTCTGATGCGGGACGAATAGTTTCTAGGTTGTACTCCGTGGGGAGTTGGACATTACGCTCGTACCAGTGGGCACATGTGAGCGATTGCAGTACAGTGCTTTATTTTGCATGACTTGCAAGTTCTTGATTGAGGAAGGGGAGGCGTATCCTCAAACGGAACTGGAATATTCCATTACTGGTCGTATAATTGTACAGTAGGCAAGTAGTTTTTATAATTTTAAATGAGTATGTCGACTTCGCTGGGGTCTGGCGTTACGTTACGGTGACGGGACGAAATGTACCGATAATGCACTGAGGTGTGTGACGTCATAGTACTGCTTGAGCTTCCTCCTTTCCCCGCGCGCTCCGGTGAGCGTGACGTCATCCAGACAGCTACCTCCTATGAACTTGGTTTGCAGTTGCTTTTTTATTTTTTTTTATTTTTGCTAACGGACTTAGAGTTCACGCAGCATTTGTGGCATTTAAAATGATATAAAGTCTAGTCTTTCAGACTGACTATCAGTGTTTATTAAATATATTGTGTGTGCTGTCGGATCTCAATATGGGCAATATTTATTGAGGCACACATTGACTTTGCAAAATATGGTGGTAATCCATTATTTAGCATGGCATTTACATTCAGTTAAACATGGAACCTATAACCAAACACTTGTTGGCAAGTTACTCCACATACAGTATATCTATACTGGTGTCCCCTAGAAGTGCATTACGTAATTAGTTTTCTCCATACATAGATTCTGAAATACCGAGTCTCTGGTTCAAAAATCTAGAGTGCATTACTAGACAGTTGGCAACAGTGATGATTCTGACAAATATGCACAATTATAATCTATTTCTATATTTGTATATTGCACTGAAAACTTTCAGGCGGTAATGCACACTCACTGAGCCGAAGTTTGCGTTAGGCACATCTCTGTGAAATACACTGTACTTATTGCTCTCAACATCCTGTCTCGTTTTGCCTGTAGTGCCTCAGTATTTAAACGTAATGATAACCTCCTAGCTACTGCAGATTGTTGTGTTGTGCTCACCAGAGTGAAATGGGTCTCGGAGCTATGGAGTCCCGGTCTCTGAATACAATGAAATGCATTGTCCGAATTTTATGCTTCTTGTAAGGTTCAGCTACGATGTACACATGTGATTACCTAGAGTATTTAGTCGAGATTATACATATTTTAACTGCTTTATTTATGTCCCATAGTAGGCTACTGGTAAAATTCTGAATGCAAGTTATATTTTTTACCAATAATTTTAGGACTGTACTTCCTACCTCGTAGGCTGGCTGCGTGGCTCAGCGGTAACGTGCTGTCTCCAAGGTTGCAGGATCAAGTCCTGGCGCAGCCAGTTGGCATTTGAGGGTGCGCAAATGTGAGGGGGCCATGTCAGTAGATTTACTAACATGTGAAAGTTCCCCTTCGGGGCAAAATTCCGGCACCCCGGCGTCTGTAAAAGCCGCAATTATTAAGAGGGACGTAAAACCAATAAGATTATTATTATTATTATTATTATTATTAATATTATTATTCCTCTCTCGTGTTTCGTACAGTACATTAATTATTGTCCCAGAATTTTCTAGACGAGTTTCATGAAATCTACTTTGAAGTATTTTGTACCAGATGAGGCTCGTTCCCAACATTTAACTCCAGACCAATTCTTCTACCATTCATTTAATTCGTTGTGTAATTGTTGTTGCTTCATTGAGGGGCTTGGACATCGTGGTCATTTCAGAATCGTGTAACTTACTTGGGTGTATGTGCATGAAGACTTTTTTTTGTTATTGTGGCGTCTGTAGTAGTGTGTGTGTTTATAATTGAGGTGAGAATTAGGAATGAAGCGGGCGTGGCCTTACGTTAAGAACAATCTCGGCATTTGCCTGGAGTATAATTGGGAAACCACGAAAAAACACTCCTAGGATGGCTGAAGTGGGAATTGAACCCATCTCTTCTCAGTTTTGCCTCACGAGGCTAAGTGTACTCCGTTGCAGCCCTCAGACCAGAATTAAATTTCTTGTCGGGGCCGGGAATTGGACCCAGACCTGCAGGGTGGCAGCCAAGAGTGTTAGCCACTACTTAACAAAATGATCTCATTACTTTTTATGGAAGTTTTCATTCCCTAGATCCTGCTTCGTTCATTTCATTCTTAGAACGCAATATTCCTCAGAAGGCATTCCGAATTTAATTTCGTTCCATGTTCCATTTTCCATGTTTTAATTTTATTCCACATTTAATTTCATTCAGAGTTGAGGATCTAATGTCACTCAGACTCCACATGTAATTTCATACCGCCCTGAAGATTTAATTTCACTCCACATTTAATTTATTTCCGTCCTCAGAATTTAATTTCGTTCCTCATTTAATTTTATTCCTACCTGAGGATAAAGTTCCATTCCACATTTAATTTCATTCCGAGTTCAAGATTTACTTTAATTCCAGATTTAATGCACTCGGAGTTTCATTCTATGCATTTCGTTCATTTTTATCCTGAACAGTGTTTTATTCTTCACATTTCACTCCTCACATTTTATTCCTCAATTTCACTCTGAATATGGGGGACGTAGTGGCGCAGTGGTTATTCGCCTCTCACCAAGGTGGAACGGGTTCGAATCCCGGTCTATACATGTGAGATTTTCGAAGTGAAATGCCATGTCCTGCTGTTCGGATTCCACGTAAAATAGAGGTCCCGTGGTCATGATCACATGATTAACGGTCTCTTAAAACTACAAGCTTCCATCTTTCATTTCACTCTGAACATAATTCCACTCCGAGTTTCATGATAAAGTTTAATTTCAGATTTAATTAACTCCGAATTCCATTTCTTTTAATTCACGAAATGGTTTCGTTTAAACCTTTCACTATTTGCATTTCATTCCCCACACGTCATTCCATATTTAATTCCACTTCGAGTTGTTGTTGTTGTTGTTGTTTGAGTCTTCAGTCTTTTGAATGGTTTGATGCAGCCCTCCATGCCTCCCTGTCCTGAGCTAATTGAGTATATTTCACTAAACCATTTGCTCTTTAATGCAGTTCTAGGGATCACGTTTAATTCCGTTCCTTTTAATACTGTTCTAATTATCATAGTTTTTTTTTAATTCCTCTTCACATATCATTTCATTCAAGAATTTTGTGTATTGAAACCATTTAATTTCGTTCCTTTTTATTTTCATTTCATCCCTGGCACCACGTGCTATTAGGGTGTCCTTACCGCTGAGCGCCAAGCTCAGTGTCCGTTTTTTTTTTTTTGCAAGCTTTTGTTTGTCCACTCACAGTTCAGCCGTTTTTGCAGGTAGAAACTTGATTTTATCGTATTTTTTACATGATTGCCTATACGATTAAAGCCTTACTTAGTTCAGTTATGACCATTAATAAACATTTGGCCGCCAGAACGGAAAAATATTACTTAAAATAATACAAAATGTAAGCATTAAAATGTAGGCCGTGTAGAACAAAAAATAATTTATGCATTGTGTACATATTCATTAAATAGTACAACTTATTATGAAACTATATTGAAGATTTCATTGGTTTTAACCTTAAATAAATCCGGAGAAAAAGTAATTCATTTGCATACCTAAATGGCCCAATCTTACAATACAAGTCAAATATGTTTCTTTGGCTTATATTTCAATATTTACTAAATACTTGCATGCTAACAGTACAAACTTCTCTTACATAACAATTTTATGACATTTACAGTACTACTACAAATAATAATAATATTAGTGATAATGTTAATGATGATAATAAAAATAGATTAATAATAATCTGTCTGTTAGGTAGTCAGCCCGAAGGCTGGTTGGATCCTCAAAAAGCACCGCCGTTAGGTTATGTGGGTAGATGCCCACAAAAACCCGAGGCAGCGCTATATTGAGGCGTACTAGGCAAGAAGAGGAGTGAGGTAGTTTGCCATTGCTTTCCTCACTGAGTCAGTATAGCAGTACTAACCCTATGAGTAGAACCTTTCACAGCATCTACAGGCACTGACTGTGCCCTGAATGTCATTACTAAGCACCACCCATACCTCAGTAGCTTCCATATAATCACAGCCATGAGTGAGACTGAGACATCGGTGAAAAGCCACATTTTACTCTAGCCTGTGCCAACAGACAAATGCAAATGTACTGCATTCATCAAGACATGGCTAACAGGAATAATAATAGTCATAATAATAATACAATTTTTTTGCAGCGAATGGCCGTACAGAAAGTAGGATCATGTTAAAATTTACGATATTTACAGAATGTTCAGTCTTTTGCATAGTGGGACAGAGATAATGTTCTTAGTGTGCACTCAAGCAGCTGGTAAGGTGGGCAGTGTAGACCGCAGATTACACAGACAGTTCCTGGATGGTTCATGAAAGCCTTTCTTATTACAAATGGGATGATGACACCCACGTATTGCGCCTCTCGTGTTCGCTTCTTGCCATTCTTTGTTGATCATGGCCGGGGTTTGATAAAAATCCAGGATTATTTCTGCTGTTTTCAGTTGTTGTTCCTCTAGGAATCTTGTGGAGGCTGTGGTTAATACCAGGTTGTGCGTGGTCATTAGATCTTCAATTAAGGATCTAGTACCTGTTAGCTGGTACGCAAGTCGGATTGGCGCGAATTTGGATATGCAGAGAGCTCTTTTTACGTATCTGGCCTTGGCTCTGCCTAATAATAATAATAATAAAAGTTCCGAAAATGAGTACAAATAGGCCTATATTTTCCAAGGCCTCAAAGACACGTATGTTTTGTCAAGCACAACGGATGCTTTCTTGCATAGTTTACAAATATAGACAAAATAAAAGATAGAGAGCAAGGGGAGACAGAGTGGAGCACGTGCACAGCGAGACTGTTAGTGTTAATCAGGCGCCAAGAAAAGCGCGGCAATGAACATGCCTGCTAATTGGACTCATATATCGTACTGAATCGATGGCCTTGAAAATGACAGAGGCTGTTTATTGCAAGAATATTAAGACCTTAATTAATTATGTTGATAAATTGTGAAAGGAAATGACTATTATTTTTAATAATGAAACCAAACGGGCTACCAAAGGACGTTGGCGCTTAGAGGGTTAAGACAAATGGAGGAGAAGAGATGTCTCTGGAGAGTGCTAATGAAATGTGGAAATTTGAAGCCATTCTATTTTCAGTGTTGCCTATACAAATTGTCATTGCTGCTTTTCAGTCGGTCAACACGATTGTGCCCAATGAATTGGGCGGGTACAAAATTACAAATATGTAAACACACTCCTGGAAAAAATTACATGTATTAGTTTGTTAGTTGCCCATTCAAGTTTGATAACAAACTAATACATGTATTTTTTTCCAGGAGTGTGTTTCCATATTTATAATTTGGTACCCGCCCAATTCATTGGGCACAATCGTGTTGACCGACTGAAAAGCAGCAAAGACAGAGTGCTTATGAAACAAAGAGATAGGTTGGTAGGGCACATTTTAAAGTACCTAGCAATAGCAGACTTAATTGCACAAGGAAGGGTGGAAGACAAGAACTGTAGGGGTTGGCTAAGGTTAGAATATGGCAATCAGATTATCTGGGATGAAGGGTGCGGTAGCTGTGTAGAGATTAAACGATTAGCTTAGGATAGGGAGGCACGGAGTGCTGCATAAAACCAGTCTAAAGACTGAAAACTCAAACAACAACAACAACAACAATATGTATATTAAATCCTTCGTGAATGAATGTGTCCCTATTGACGATGACACAAAATTTCACAGTAATTAAGCATAGTAATACTTTCCATAATATGATCTGTCCCCACGAGATGGTTTGTTTCTACATGCGTTTCGTATTATAGGGATCAAAACATGATCCTCTGTATTTATGAAAATGAAAATCCACAGCCTGCTTCCAGTCTCCGACCGGGTCAGGAATGGAATGAATGAAGCCCCCCATCTAGCGGCGAGGATATTAACTGTGCCGGCTGCCGAAGCCTGACGCACTCCTCTGGGGCAATGATTAAATGAATGACAGATGAAATGAAATGATAGTGGAGAGTGTTGCTGGAATGAAATTATGACAGGGAAAACCGGAGTACCCGGAGAAAAACCTGTCTGCCTCCGTTTTGTCCAGCACAGATCTCACATGGAGTGACCGGGATTTGAACCACGGAACCAGCGGTGAGAGGCTGGCGTGCTGCCGCCTAAGCCACGGAGGCTTCCTCTGTATTTATAACATTATGAAATAAATCATAGGCTACAACGTTTTTCAGAAAGGACAATTACATTCCGGTACTTCCTTGTGGTAACAAACAAACTGTTTCCTTGTGTACTGCACTTGGTGACCTTACTCCTCACTGCACTTACAGTGATGCCCCGAGTGGTACTGGTATCCAGTGGGATTGTGTCACTACTGCTCTACATCTCTGTGTCGGTGTTGGCGAATTGCGCCAGGTAATCTTCCGAGTTGATCTTTCTTATCTTGACATTCCATCGCAAGGTCCTTTCACGCCACTTGCCCCAGGCCAAGTTCTGGTTCTTCCGCTGAAATCATCCTACCTTCTGTCCTCCACTACTACCATTGTGAAAACCCGAAACCGAAGATATTCTAATTTGTTCTTGCAGAATTATCGACTGGCTCTTGGATTTCCTATAAACACTCCGCCATGCTGAGCTGTACAAAAATACATTGGGTTCTGGCACAAAACAATGAAACATGTGTGTTTATTATTATTATTATTTAATTATGACATATCGTATTCTTTGGATAAAACTACATGGGTATTTGTGAGGTTTGAAGCCATTTTTCAGTGTTGCCTAAGTAAACAAAAGTTTGGTGCTTTTCAGTCGGTCAACACGAATGTACCCAAATAGAGCTGGGTTATGCCCTGATCCTGAAATAAATTACATAAGATTAATAAATACACTAGGATGACCAGTTTCGATCGTCAAGCGATCATCATCAGATCCATTACACTTAGGCTATAACATCTATGTTTGAGAATACAGGTGAAAATATATACAATATGTACAGTTATTTAGTTGCAGTGTTAGTCGACTACAACTGATGTCTATGGAAACACGCAACTGCTTCAAGTTCCAGTTAAAGGGACAACTCGATAAGTATAAGCTTGCATTATTTCAGTATAACCATAGTTGATTTTGTAAAACCATATAATCACCCCTAACAGACAAATTCCGGATTTTCATCACTATTTTAGAAGTTTACCTAACATTAGATATACCACATTTAACATACACCGACTGTTGCATTACCAACACTGCAACTAAATAATTGTACATATTGTATATATTTTCACCTGTATTCTCAAACATAGATGTTATAGCCTAATTGTAATGGATCTGATGATGATCGCTTGACGATCGAAGGAAAGCTAAGGAAGGAAGCTTGTAGTTTAACGTGACCGTTAATCTTGAGATCATGAGCCACGGGACCTCCTTTTTACGTGGAATCCGAACCACAGGACATGGCATTTCACTTCGAAAATCTCACATGCATTGACCGGGAATCGAACCCGGACTGCCTTGGTGAGAGGCATACAGCTAGACCGCTGACTTGACGATCGAAACTGGTCATCCTAGTGTATTTATTAATCTTATGTAATTTATTTCAGGATCAGGGCATAACCCAGCTCTATTTGGGTACATTCGTGTTGACCGACTGAAAAGCACCAAACTTTTGTTTTGTACATGGGTATTACCATAACCTGAACGCTAGGTCATAATAGGTTATGTGACTTTAGTAACTGACACCCTTGGGACGGTCAAACTGAGAAACACTTCCCCTCCAACAGTCTCTATGACGAAAGTTTGGAACATGTGAACAGTTTGGTATGTGTTGGCTGCAGAGAAAGGGAAGAGAGGGGGAAATTGCTAATGAGCTATCACGGGCGCAATCGGACTATCAATTATCGAAGGGGCAGATTACATGGACGTCAAAAGCCTGTCCGATTTTATCAATTAACTGGCGCAATTGGACTGCACCCCTCTGTGTTAGACAAGTGAATCTCTAGTACTATACTGGTATTAACCTCAAGACCTGAGTGGTCTCTTTCTTGTTCTTTTCTGTGAAGAGCCTAGCGCGACAGGAAATAGTTCCCACTTGAACTGCTTGTTGTTGGACTACAAGATTATGCAGCACGTGTTGCTATGTTTCCATAAGATGGCTAGATTACTTTTCAGAATTCCCTTTTGGTGTGATGAACACCATGGGGGTGCGTACGTGGCTTAGGCGGCAGCACGCCCGCCTCTCACCGCTGGGTCCGTGGTTCAAATCCCGGTCACACCATGTGCGATTTGTGCTGAACAAAGCGGGGGCAGACAGAATTTTCTCCGGGTACTCCGATTTTCCCTGTCAAAACTTTCATTCCAGCAACACTCTCCACTATCATTTCATTTCATCTCTCATTCATTACATCATTGCCCCTGAGGAGTGCGGCAGGTTTCGGCAGCCGGCACAGTTCATATCCTCGCCGCTAGATGGGAGAGGCTTCATTCATTCCATCCCTGAACCGGTTGGACGACTGAAACAGGCTGTGGAATTAATTATAACACCATAGGGAAGGTGGAAGGTTGATTAAGGAAGGGCAAGTAGCATAGTTGGGAAGAACATAACGGATTAATCTGGATGCAATGAGAGAGGAGAATTTACAGGATTAGATTTATTTGAACAATAGACACAATTATTGAGAGTTTGATATGCAAAAGTTATAAGTTAGATGGAATATTCATTGATGAATAGATTAACAATTAATACATTTAAAGCTAAATGGAATATTGAGCATGACTAGTATGCAGTTAGTTTGGAGTATAAGAGGTGCAATGACACCAATAAAAATATTGTACTTCAATAATAGGCACCAGATGGGCTGCAAATTATATAAAGTGCCGAAGTACTAATATTAAGAGGCTTATAATTTTTTTGCATGAATTACATACCCTAATGATAAACTCTACACTTGGGGGGGGGGGGGGGGGGTCTGGCAAATTCAGAAGCCTTTGAGTAAGAAGAAGTTACATATTAAAATTGCAAGCAAATTATTTTTAAGTTCAAGTGCTAAGTGACTCGCCACCCTAAAAGGGTGCAATAAATTAGTTCTGTATCTTGAAAGTCAGTTCACTATTGATTTTCTAATTGTCCTATTCACTACTGCAACTGCAGGGACGAGGAAACAGTATAACTTAACTTTTTAATGTGTGGGCGTTGGCGATCCGATGGTTTGACGTACCACGGGGCTGTTGAACTTAGAATGGAAGGATGAGCCAGCTCATATAAGAGTTGTAGATTAGCTGGCACAGGTTGAGGATATTACCACATGTAGAATTTCATATTCGACGAGTAGATGTAGCCGGAGACCATGGATCCCTCCTTGGGTCAGTTGTCCAGAGAAGAATTTTCCGGCCTTCGTGCAATTCCTTGATCAGCTGTGGATGGAGGGTCGGCCGTGGCCGCATTGAGCAATGGAGGTGGCAGTGGCCGCGTGGTTCGTTACAGAGTGACGTTCCCATTGGTGTTGCCGTACGGACTCCTCTGGTGAATGGTCTTAAGCTGGTAGCCAAGAAAGGACAGAATCCAAGCAAATCGAAACCTGTTACAGTAAAACCTGCCTAAACCGGTCCCTCTATAAACCGGAAACTTGAAAAATTGAATGCAAAATTCGGAACGGAGGTTTTTCCTACGTAAAATGGGACTGTAAACCAGAAAACTGCCTAACGTGAAAACGGAAAGAAATTCCGGAACTGTAGGCGTAAATAACCTGACTAAGACGGATTATCTTATCCATAATACAAAGCTATGTAATAATCCTTGAGCGCGACTGTTCTTGTACCAAAATCCTAGGAAACATAGAGCTAATTTTTCCTCAAGGATGCAGCAGGTATGCTACATTTCACAACATCTGTACCATTACTGCTCGAGTCCTGCTCTATGAACTTGCGGGGTGAGGAGAAAGAGCAGGGATGGGTCTGGCGTGAAGAGAAGGATCTGCCAACAGCCCACCGTGATATATGGTATTCCTTTCTATTCTAATACTGCTAACATTCGGCCGTTGCTCAAACCACTGTGGTGTTCGTAATGACTGAGTGAGTCACCGACCAATGTATTTGGTTCTGTACTATATGCACGGACCGAGAAACCTCATCACTCGTCAACACCACTACTCACAGTCCACGATGCACATTCCTCTCCGGTTCAGGCAGCTTAGAGTCGTGCAGTACTTCCTCCATACCTAGGCTTGCCATATTTTTGGTGAGTGAAACCGGGACACATTAATATGGGATGGTCTTACAGGGGTCTTCCCCAGGGATTTTTTTAAATTAGAAGCAAATTTGGTGAGTTTTAAGCCTTTTTTTAAAGCCTCGCAAGTGACGGGAGGGGGAATCTGGCGCCCTAAATTGTTAGTTATACACACCTTTTTAAAATAAAAAAGAATATTAGCTACATAAAAATATATAATTTTTATTTTGATAATTTTTTCTGGTCTACCATCTAGAAAGAAGTGTTAATAAAATACAATTTAAAAACTTCATATTTTTTCTAATTGAACTATTACTAAATCTTATTATTTTTTGAAAAACTACAACTTATTGTCTAACTACAAAAACAAGTAGGCTACAAAAAACTCTTAACGCTGAGCGCGATAGTCTACGATGTTGATTGTTGAAAAGTAACCCATTCATAAAAGATTCTTAAACACAAAAAATCATTACTTTTTACTTCTTACGGCCGTTTTTCGGGATATTGATAAAACCGGGCGGGACACCGGGACAAGAGCAAAATACCGGGACTGTCCCGGTCAAACCGGGACGTATGGCAAGCCTATCCATACCTCTTGTAATACACACAGTTTCATTCTGACAAATGAGAGTAGAAGTACGAGTAGAAGAACACAGTGAAATGGCGTAAGGAGGGCGTGGTGGTACAGCGGTCAAGCTGTTGGCCTCTCACCACGGCAGACCGGGTTCGATTCCCGGTCAATGCATGTGAGATTTTCAAGGTGAAATGCAATGTCCTGTGGTTCGGATTCTACGTAAAAAGGAGGTCCCGTGGCTTATGATCTCGCGATTAACTATCACGTAAAACTACATTCTTCCTTCCTTGAAATGGAGTAATCTTTAAAGGTGTTCTTTTTGCTGTGCACTGCAGTTATTTACGTACTGTAATTCAGTGACAATGACTTCTAAACATAAGACACTTACAATGGAGGAGAAAATTAAAGTTATTGAAGAACACGAGAAAAACAAACGTCCGGCTAAAGAATTAATTGTGTTGTTTATAGTGGGAAATAAAATCAAATTATTTCATAGTTATCCTATGCGATAATACAGTACTTCTTTGTAGCGTATTTTGTCTTATTAAAACTCAACCCTTTCTAAAAAGGAAACCTGTGAAATCGGAAAAATAAATCAGGATCAATTGCGTTGTCCCGCCACAGCTTTGTTGGCGGCTGTCGAGCAGCGCTCTTCCTCGAGCAGCTCCCTGGTTGATCCTGCCAGTAGTCATATGCTTGCCTCAAAGATTAAGCCATGCATGTCTCAGTGCAAGCCAAATTAAGGTGAAACCGCGAATGGCTCATTAAATCAGTTATGGTTCCTTAGATCGTACCACATTACTTGGATACCTGTGGTAATTCTTGAGCTAATACAGGGTCTTTCATATAAAATAAGAGCGCCAAGCGACGGCTTTGTTAGCCACGGCTGCGGTCGCCTTGGCCGAGCTTTTGGCGCGCCAAGGCCCCCTGCTTTAAGCGTGTGTACAATCCTATATGATGCAGCGGCCTTGCTAGCGTGTGTACAATGCTGAAATCTTACTTTAGTTAGATAGTTATTGCTGATGAAACCGAAACCCCTACTTGTGCTAATTTTGTGACTGATTTATTCGGAGACCGTTCAAGATTCTCGCCAATGTCATCTAGCTCATCCTCGGTTAAAACTGTTCGTGTGCGGGCATGTTTTTTATTGAGCACCGAGCCAGTAGTGTCAAACTTATTTGCAATTACGTGAATCTGTGCTAGTGAAGGTGGCACTTCATCAGGAAATTGCTGAACAAATGCATCACGTAGGCTACCCGCCGAGCCGACTCGTACTTAAAATAAGTTTTACATAAAAAATACGATGTTACAATGATAACTGTCTCACCATGTTAGCACTTGAGGTTTAGACTGGCGACAGAGCAACTGCACGCCTATTGCAAGGTCAAGTTTTGTAATGTCAATCTGTTATTTTTATACAGTCCATCGGAACTTGAAAATAAAAAAATAAAAACAACGAACAGCCATCGTATGTACTATGCACGCGCTTTCAATACTATAGGGGTTTCGGTTTCATCAACAATAACTAACTAACTAACTAACTAAAGTAAGATTTCAGCATTGTACACACGCTAGCAAGGCCGCTGCATCATATAGGATTGCACACACGATTAAAGCAGGGGGCCTTGGCGCGCCAAAAGCTCGGCCAAGGTGACCGCAGCTGCGGTTAACAAAGCCGCCGCTTGGCGCTCTTATTTTATATGAAAGACCCTGTACATGCAAACAGAGTCCCGACCAGAAGTGGAAGGGACGCTTTTATTAGATCAAAACCAATCGGTCGGCTCGTCCGGTCCGTTTGCCTTGGTGAATCTGAATAACTTTGGGCTGATCGCATGGTCCTGGAACTGGCGACGCATCTTTCAAATGTCTGCCTTATCAACTGTCGATGGTAGGTTCTGCGCCTACCATGGTTGTAACGGGTAACGGGGAATCAGGGTTCGATTCCGGAGAGGGTGCCTGAGAAACGGCTACCACATCCAAGGAAGGCAGCAGGCGCGCAAATTACCCACTCCCGGCACGGGGAGGTAGTGACGAAAAATAACGATACGGGACTCATCCGAGGCCCCGTAATCGGAATGAGTACACTTTAAATCTAGATCAATAGAGTTCCACATGACAGGCGCTCCACGCAGCGATTGGTAAGTGAGCAAGGTAGTCAATCACGAACACTCACATGACAGAGCGATGAGCGAGGCATCCATCTTGTACCGCTCAGTTTGAATATACGAGACGCCGGGGGTAAGAGCTCTGAAACAGTCTTAGCGCGTGCTAATACTAACAGAGGGAGAACCTGCATATGATGTGCCCTTCCAGTCCGGGGACTAAAAGGCCACATGAGAACTATCGTGACGTGGACTATTCATTTCAACCCTATCATACGTCCAATTAATGAGACTGCAGTATTTTTCATACTTAATAAAGGCTTTCTACAGACATTACTTGCCATGGACCAGGAAAATATTTGAGAGGGTGTCGAAAGATCTGGTGACAACAACTCGGGAGTTGTTACTCCGTGTACGAAATAATAATAATGTTATTGGTTTTACGTCCCTTTTAACTACACTGGCTTTTAGAGACGCCGGGGTGCCGGAATTTTGCCCCGAAGGGGATCTTTAACGTGCCAGTAAATCTACTGACACGGCTCCCTCGCATTTGCACACCCTCAAATGCCAGGTGACTGCGCCAGGTTTTGAACCTGCAACCTTGGGCTCAGCAAGCGAGAACGTTACCCCTGAGCCACGCAGCCAGACTCCGTGTACGAAAGAAGAGAGCTACAGGGACGAGGGAATCACGGGGATATAGCCTCGGGCTATTCAGGAATCCCACCCGCCCGAGCGGGGGAAGAAACCAGAGAGAGAACGCTGTGAGCCACAGGTGAGGAGGAGATATGATTATCACCCCTCGTAACGTCAGAGTCGATTATCTCGTAATTCCAACTTCCCAGGAAATTAGAGAAAGGAATAAAATTTATAAAATAAATTATAACAGCAGAAACTGGCAAAAGTGGTGGTAATAAAAATAAATAACGTATTATAAAGTCTATTTGTCACGACTCAGATCCCACCGCCTGCCGAACGAATCACCGAGAGACCGCGGATTCACATGACCGCGGGGAATTACCCTTCCCACCAGGTACTATGACCAATCATTTTTTATAATTAATTAATCCCACGATCGAATTTGAAATTGGAACACATATTCGAACTATCCGATTTGTCAGCTCCAATCTGAATGCAGTCTTACACCTGGGAGTGAGAAATTAAAGAAAATCGTAAAAAATGAACGACCGCCAGTACGCAGGCCACCTTGAGGAAATAAATACCTTCGCCATGAAGGCGGAGACTTGGTAATCTATTATTAACCAGAGTAGGAGGTCACATTCTTCCATGTTCAGTCCCGCGCTAATAGTGCGTGAATTCTATGTTACAGTGTTTATAGTATTCTAGTAGCCGAAGGATGAGGCTGTTCTCCTCAGTTCCGCCCGAAGAGTGCGCGAATTTAATACACAGTTTTTTCAAAGCTAGTCAGAGGCTGCTACCCCGCCAGCTCGCCAGTCGAATTCAGTTGCGAATTTTATAAATAGTTCCTAGTCGCAAGTTATAGAAGGAAGCTTTGCCCTCCAGCGCTAAGGAGTGCGTGATATAATAAACTTTTCAAGTCAGCCGGGGCTGGAAACCAAGTTGGGTTGTTTCCCCGAGTATATTTAAAAAGTACATTGAGATTCTTTTGCTGGAGCGGGACCAGCGGCCAGCTAAGGCACGCGCAAGCTTTCCGCCAGCCAAACGAAGTCGGGCCGCAGATAGGATCATTAACCTCAACCTAACGATGCGAGCTAACCAGGGTCACTAAACTTTCATCAACGAGGGTCAGCACACAGATAAGAAGGTAACATAAACAGCTTCCTGCAAGATTTAATTAAAGAAGCACAGATGTTTTTTACAATTTTATTTCTTGGGAATCTGGATGACTTTACGTCACCAGTTAAAGGTTAGAACTTACCTTTTCACAGAAGCTGGTGAAGATGTTCTCCTCCAGCTGAAAGACAGTAACTTTGGAAGTGGCTACTCCGGGTCCCCCTGCGTGTTTACTGTGATTAATCGAAGCACGGACCTAAGCCCGTTTGATGTTTAATTGTGGGGTAATTTAAAATACAAAGTGTACAGATCAATTACCCGTACTCTAGTGGAGCTGGAGAACAATATAAGGTAGGCAATTACAACGTGTAAACGGTAATTTATTTACACGATACAACGCCTGTCTGTCAGCTGAAGGAGAACATTTTCAGCATCTTCTGTGAAAAGGTAAGTTCTTTAATCATGATTTTCTGGCGAATTTATCATTAATTAATATAGAGAAGTGTGGTATGAGGATAAATAAAAAGAAATCCAAAGTAATGGCATGCACTAGGGATGGCGACCAAATTGTCAATTTGCTAATGGATGGTGAAAAACTAGCCCAAGTAAAGGATTTCAAATATCTGGGGGGCTTGATCACATCAAATGGAAAGTGTACGAGAGAAGTAAATGCTCGAATCGCACAGGAAAAAGAAGCCTTCTCAGAAAAGAAGTCGTTATTAACATCCAAGACTGTTAACTTAGAGGTGCGAAAACACTTCATGAAAAGTTTTGTCTGGAGTATTGCAAGTTATGGCTCTGAAACATGGACTCTGCGACAAGCAGACGTATCAAAACTTAGGGCATTCGAGATGTGGTGCTGGCGACGACTATTAAAGATACCTTGGACTGATAAAGTCACGAATGAGAATTAATATTATTATTATTTATTTACCATAAATCATACAAGAAGTATTGAAGGCCTAGTGAAAAAGGGCAAGCCCCACATACATATTTCATGCTTCACAGGCACAGCTTACATCTACATTTGTTTAACAATATTTACATGTTTTACAAAGATATTTTCAGTATTTACATATTTAGAATATTGGCATAGTATATTTGTCCTGTTCACTCACTCTCTCACGCACGCACTTTCATAACCTCAATCACTCGATACATTCATTCATTCCATTCAGATACTCATTCATTCAGCGAGACAATCAATCACTCATACATATGTTTATTTATACGATGTTCTCAAAGGAGCAAAGGAGACACGTACCTTGGTTGAATCCTTAAACAGAAGAAGGAATAGTTTTGTTGGCCATTTGATTCGTCATTCTGACTGGTGCACCACACTCTTCGAAGGGAAGCTAGAAGGAAAGAGGTGTCGAGGAAGACCAAGGACTCAATTTATAGACAGCATTAAAGGCAAGCACACTTATTGCCATTTGAAACTACAGGCCAGAGAAAGAAGACGTATTGGAAGACATGCATGTTACCCACCAACCTAGCGGTTGAGGAGAAGAAGATGAATACAGACTTCCCTGTTGCGGTTTCTACCTGCGCGCAATCTGCGCACCGAGTTCGGTTGGCTGGTGGAAGGCGTACGCGCGCCAGGTAGCTGGCCGCTTGCCGCGCTCCAGCAAAAGAATCACCCTGTATCAGAGTATACAGTACATTTGCGAATGCGCGAGCATCAGTTGAGCACGTGATATACATTGAATTTAAAAGGCTGAATTAGTAAGTGCACGCCGAGTTGTAATAGACAGTGACATAGTGTCAAGTCAGCAACTGCTGAAATATAATTTACTACCGATATTTCTGCTGTCAGGTCAGGTCAGCCAGTGAACAATGAGTACATTATGCAACGAGCCTATAATGGCAATAATTAAGACACGCATACTCTCGTTTTATAATTTCCATACGAGTGTCTTAATTACCATTATACTGTAGGCGAGTTGCATACGAGTGTTTATGTTCTACAATAATTATTATAACTTTTTTATGTTCGAACATAAATATTCATAAATATCTGTCGAGATTTCGCCAGTTTTATGTACTGAACAGAGTGCATGGGACGCACAGAATGCCTTGTATTTGACCATGGCCTCCTCGATTGCCCCACTATACACTAGGCTAGGCAGTGAAATTTAAATTAGAAGGCCTTGGAACTCAGCGCAGATGCGTTGCTATCCTCATCTGATTGGTCAAACAACTGTTTCTTGAGCTCCGATTGGTGGGAGAAACTGTTTCATAATGAAAAATAGTGTTATAATGACCATCATTATGATACAGTTTTCTGACATATAATAGTCAGGGTCGAACATAAAAATAATAATGTTATTGGTTTTACGTCCCCTTTAACTACTGCGGCTTTTAGAGACGACGGGGAGCTGGAATTTTCCCCCGAAGGGGATCTTTAACGTGCCAGTAAATCTACAGGCACGGCTCCCTCGCATTTGTACACCCTCAAATGCCAACTGGCTGCACAAGGATTTGATCCTGCAACCTTGGGCCAGTTAACAGTATTGCAAGTTGTGTATTAGCAAGTCATTAGCGCTAGGTTGCATATGTGCGTTTCTGAGAGGTGCCATAAACTGTAATGTACAGGACTGATTGCATACTGCCAGTTACAAATAATATTTGTAGCCGGACAGTACCTGGTAGTGCTAGGTGGAAAGACATGGTCTAATATCTGAACACTGTAGAGGGCTGATTACCCAAGTGCCCTAATTCGACAATTTAGGTAGGACTGTGCCAGTACCTGCAACATTATACCATAAACATTGACTGTATGTATTTTTTTGAGTTTAACGAAGTGAAGCGTGATTACAAGATTCACAAATTAATTAACATATGTGAGTGAAGTGTAGGCGACGATTATTACGCCAGTGCCGCGAGGCAATAACACCCTAGAGCAGGGGTTCCCAACCGGTGGTACGCGTACCATTGAAGGTACGCGGGAACTTTTCAGGTGGTACGCATGGGTGATACGATTGTTCACAGATACAGGAGGAGAATGTACACACATCAAAAAAAGTTTTGCATCACCTCGGTTCCCAGATCTCCGGCATATAGACGTTGACTGTGTATATTGTATCCAAGATACAGTCCCTTTGACTGTTCATAGATGTCACTAAAACTGCTCAAAGATGTAAACAACCATGCATGAGCAAGGCCTATTAGACGGAGGGGGTACGACAGCCGATCAGTTCCAGTCATTCCACCAGGACGAAGGTACGCTGCTCATGTTGTCTGTAGTTCTACCATGCCTAGAAGGTCAATACCGCAGTTCGATCGCGTCCGCATTGTTACTTTGTGTCAAGAAGGGCTCTCAACAAGGGAAGTTTCCAGGCGTCTCAGAGTGAACCAAAGCGATGTTGTTCGGACATGGAGGAGGTACAGAGATACAGGAACTGTCGATGACAGGCCTCGCTCAGGCCACCCAAGGGCTACTACTGTAGTGGATGACCGCTACTTACGGATTGCCGCTCGGAGGAACCCTGACAGCAATGCCACCATGTTGAATAATGCGTTTCGTTCAGCCACAGGACGTCGTGTTTCAACTCAAACTGTGCGCAATAGGCTGCATGATGCGCAACTTCACTCCCGACGTCCATGGCGAGGTCCAGCTTTGCAACCCCGACACCATGCAGCGCGGTACAGATGGGCCAAACAACATGCTGAATGGACCCCACGGAATTGGCATCACGTTCTCTTCACCGATGAGTGTCGCATATGCCTTCAACCAGACAATCGTCGGAGATGTGTTTGGAGGCACCCTGGTCAGGCTGAACGTCTTAGACACACTGTCCAGCGAGTGCAGCAAGGTGGTGGTTCCCTGATGTTTTGGGGTGGCATTATGTGGGGCCGACGTACGCCACTGGTGGTCATGGAAGGCTCCGAAACGGCTTTACGATACCTGAATGACATCCTCCGACCCATAGTGCAACCATATCGGCAGAATATTGGAGAGGCATTTGTCTTCATGGACGACAATTCTCGACCTCATCGTGCACATCTTGTGAATGCGTTCCTTCAAGATAACGACATCGCTCGACTACAGTGGCCAGCATGTTCGCCAGACATGAACCCTATCGAACATGCCTGGGATATGTTGAAAAGGGCTGTTTATGGACGTCTTGACCCACCAACCACTCTGAGAGATTTACGCCGAATTGTCGTTGAGGAGTGGGACAATTTGGACCAACAGTGTCTTGATGAACTTGTGGATAGTATGCCACGGCGAATACAGGCATGCATCAATGCAAGAGGACGTGCTACTGGGTATTAGAGGTAGTGGTGTGTACTGCAATCTGGACCACAAATGCTGAAAGTCTAGCTGTATGATGGTACAACATGCAATGTGTGGGTCTCATGAGCAATAAAACGAGCTGAAATGTTGTTTGTGTTGATCTCTATTCCCTTTGTATTTAACGGTTCCGGAACTCTTGGAACCGAGGTGATGCAAAACTTTTTTTGATGTGTGTATCTGCATTTCCTACTCAATCATCATTTTTTGAAGAAAATGAAATATCTCCAATGCCAGATTTGGTTGCTTATATCATTGATCACTTGGAAGCCCTTAAAGAAAGTTTTAATAAATATTTTTCCGAAGATTATTCCAAATTTTACAGGATCAGAAACCCTTTTTCGGGAACCTCACCAAATGAGTTGAAATTAAAAGAAAGTTTTATCGATCTAACAGAAGATAGTTCAATGAAAGACAGTTTTAAAGAGACATCTTTAATTTACTTCGTGATTGGATGTAAAACCGAGTACCCAATGATATTTTGGCAGGCTCTGCTATTTTTGATGCGCGCTGTCTGCGTGGCTCAGCGGTAACGTTCTCGCTTGCTGGGCCCAAAGTTGCAGGTTCGTATCCTGGAGCAGTCAGCTGGCATTTGAGGGTGCGCAAATGCGAGGGAGCCGTGTCAGTAGATTTACTGGCACGTTAAAAATCCCCTTCGGGGCAAAATTCCGGCACCCCAGCGTCTCTAAAAGCCGCAGTAGTTCAAAGGGACGTTAAACCAATAACATTATTATTATTATTATTATTATTATTATTATTTTTGATGCCATTTGTTACAAGTTACTTGTGTGAGAGTGGATTTTCCGAACTTTTGTACTGTGCCCGTTAGCCCGAAGACCATTGCCCACATATGCGAAAATCTCGAAAACAGTTGAGCACAAGACTCGGAAAACTCAGGGAAACGGGGTATGGGCAAAGGTGCTAACTGAATTCGAGATCCCCACCTGAATATAAGTAGGATGAAAAATAACACAAAAAATACATAAAACCTTTCCACATTTATTAAAATATTAAAAGAGAAAATACTAAACACTACTGCCTAGCATCTCCAGGGTAGCTAAAATTTATAGTCTCTTACCCCGAGATCCTACAAAACTATGTAAATGAATGTTATTTAGGATAAGAAAGTCCTATTCACATTTATTATTTATCACATTAGGTTGTCAAAATTGAGTAGAACAAAATTTACCCTCAGTAAATGATGCATAAAGATGGTCAAGTGGCTTGTTGCTTGAGTTATGACACGGTTGTTGAATGAGATTTTGAAGGTTGGTGAGAAACGAATTGTAACGAAAATGGTCAAATGGCTTGAGTTGTGACATAGTTATTGGTATTTGTATAAAAGGAATGATATAATGAGTATTAATATAGTTATAGTAGTTGACTTTAATAAAATAATCTTGTGTATAAATTTTACTCTCAATTTGATTCAGAATTTGTTATCACATATTAGCTAACCTTGACATGATTATAGAAAATTAAGCTCATACAGACTATAAGACTCTTTACAACTCATATGGGAACCTAATTCGAAATCTAATTTTGGAACCAGGCGATTTGTACCTTGCGCTCCGGCTCCTTCAACAAGTATTTTCTCATAAATACTACAATAATTCCATTTTCCTGACCTGTGCGGTAATACAACACAAAACACTCAAATCATCCATGCTTGAGGCCAATTAATATCCATATTACTGAACCATGTCTTCGACATGTTCATATTTAACCTGGTGGCCTATAGCTGCCTTTACCAATGTGGGACTTACGCCTGCAATCCACTGGCTTTGTCTGGGCGATCTCTCCTACCTTTACACATTCATTGCAAAATGAGAAATACGTTCACATGAACGCCCATATAACTCCATTCAATTTATGAGGTAATTAAGATTTTATAAATTCATGACTGAAAATCAACTTAAGGTTCTTCTACTTATTATTATCATAGGCTGGTATGATATTGATCCTATTATTTAATCAATTTAATTAATTTAATTTCCTCTCATTATTCCATGACCAAAATATATCAAAACTCCACTCAAATCTTCTCTCATTTCATTATGACCAAAATAAGGCAAAAGTTCACTCAAATATTATTGCATTTTATCATGACCCAAAATACGTCAAAAGCGCACTTCAATATGTTTACATTTCAATATTTCCACTGTTTAGGGCATCTATCCACAAAATATTATTTGAAAAATCATTCAAAATTTGTACCATATATTATTATTATTATTATTATTATTATTATTATTATTATTATTATTATTATTATTATTATTATTATTATTATTATAAACCATATTGATTATTATCATTATTAACTGGGAAAGAATCACGAGTCACATTCAACCTTGCAATGCACAAGTTGCACTCGGCAGAAAAATCTAGAATATCTATCGGATATCAACAACTACAGTACATAGAAAAGAAAGATCTGGACTTCTCAAATCACTGGCCAATAGCACGTGGAAAAATACGACAGCTGAAACTAAATAATTACGCCAGTAAGCATGACCTTAACTAAACATGACGGGTTGGGAAATACACATGACTCTACTAAAGACTATACTACGAATAAAAGATCAGGTCTTACTTCATTCTGATATGATGGTCTTGGACCGGCCTCTTGTATGACGGTGAAAATCCACGTTCCTGTGCCATTCCATGAGGTGTGGCTCCACTACCCTAGATCGAATGGCAGCGGTCTCCACTGGTGTCCCACCATGTGGTTCCTGTTCTCCGGGAATGGGCCTTCGGTCATCTTCTTCCTCTCTTCCCTCTTCTTTTCTTCCTTCTTCTTCCCATCCTTCTTCTTCTCTTCCTTCTTCTTTCCATCTAACCCATCGCTAGTATTTATAGTAAAGCCATCATAACTTCCGACTTGACGTTTCAGTGTTACCCTGGAGTTATCCAGTGATCAGAAGGAAAATCACTTTAACTAGCCAATCAAAGGCAGTCATTCAAATCAATATATCATGACAAATCGAGTTTCATTCGAGATGTCGCGATTTAGCGAACAAAACTCTAGCCAAGTACTCAAACGTCAAGTCGGAAGTTATGATGGCTTTACTATAGTGCATGTTCCTTCTCATGTTCTCGAGAAAATCCGCAATGTTCATTCGATAATCAAATTGTTCCGCACTCATGTTAAAGCTCGCAGTTAACTGGCTCACTTTATTTCCCTTTCATACACTGGATAACATTATCGTAGGCCAATCAGATATCACCATAAGTGTCCACAGTAACAAAACAGTACTATTTACTGCAGGGGTCGAAACCTCATTTCACGGTGCTTCTTCCTTCGTAAAAATACTTCGAACATTATGTGCACGTCTCTTATTATAAGCTCTTTCTCAAATATGACCGTTTGCAAACTGTATTCATCAAGGCATTAGATCCGTCCAATGGTCATCAGTCCACTGCACTTTGATAACAATAGTAACTTCACTTGTGAAACACTTCGAATTTATGCGAAAGCCTATGACTATAATCTCATCCTCAAGAATTATTGTTGTCAAACTGTCACATTCACGAGTCATCAGTCCACTGCACATCAATAGTAATGTAATGTTTATACTTGGGCGTACTATTCACCAGAAAATACTACTGCTAAGTTTGATCTATGTTGGGCGCCAAGCCGGATACACTGTGTTCCAAGCTAAATTTATATACTTAATATCGACCTCTAGCGTGAGTAGAACATATGAGAAACTCTTAATGACTAGGCCGTGGGATGATTGGATCATCAACCCAGACAACATTTGATTGTGGAGAAGGATGTGGTATTACAACTATTACTACCTACGGGAATCAAAGAATCTACTTTGGAAAAATTGAATTTAATATACTTAGAAAACATTATAGCATCTTGAATAAAATTAACACTATTAACGGAGCATACTACTTTAACCATTGCCACGAACAAAATTACTTAATACGCCGGTCGGGAGAATAACGTGAATTTAACTTATTTCCAAATTTATGCTTAAAGAATTTATATTGGCCCTATCGAAAAACAGAGAGTGTGTGTCGTAGATTACATGTGCGTACCAACGGAAACATTGTCTCCCACGTGCTTGAAGTCTCATTGCGTCTGATGTTCTTCATTGGAGTTGACGGCGTCAGGTTCTTCTTCGTAGATTATAAGTTATCGTTACTGCTTGTGGTGGAGTATAATCCATGAACCACAACACGCCGCCTGCCTTAGCACTGCAAGACGCGTGGAACCCATGATCTGATGTGATCAGCGGAGTTAGCGTGAATAAATTGTCCCACTTGGCACTTGCGAACAAAGTATGTGCTTACCGCACCAAGCCTAAAGTCTCAATGAAAAAGTCCTCTCTTCAACCAGCGCGTTCACTATATGGCCTTCCAGCTTCTCACACCAGAGTCTAGCTTCCCACCGCGGCCTCGCTGCTTCGACCAATCCGCGTGCGTCACGTTTCTCGCCATGCCCGACCTACGTTGCTTCTTCTTCCTTGATTGGCTGGTCACCTCACGTGGCTCTACGCGCCATGAGGTTCCTTCCCCAGGACAAGAAGCATCCCTGTACATTTCCGTTTTACCGGGCAAGACGTAAATCATACCTCGTTTTCTTGGTTTGAAGTGTTCCCTCGGATTTCGTAATTCTATTGTACTCCAATCTATTCTTGTATTGAAATACCCAGTGAGTCACACACCACTCTCTCTTAGCCCTAATGAATAAAATCCCGTCTTTACGTATGAAATGATTTGCCGTGCAATTTATATATTGGAATCATCCAATATAGATACAGATTTCTACTAGTAGAAATCCTATCTGTAATCTTCCAAATTTAAAAGCTCCACAAAAAAATGACGTAATAAATATTAATAATAATAATAATAATAATAATAATAATAATAATAATAATAATGTGAAATATAAAATTGAATAAACTGAAATAATTTAACTTGGCCGGATTATTGCCGCGTTTAACAAATGTGATATAGTCCAACTAACTTGTGTTAGTGGCATAAAACCCCCTAGAAAAACATGTTACATTCGCCTCGAATGATCATGTGCTTTACCATGCATATGGCACAGCACATGATGATTCCAGACATGTTAGAAAAAAAACCTCCAAAACACAACTTACATAAAATGAAATGACCCTTTACACATATGAACACATATCAACGCTCAATCATGCGCTTTGCGCTAATGTTCGTCTCGTTATGACGTGTTCTTATTTTGTCACTTCATAATGTTTGTCATTCTCACGAATGTTCATTCTGCCACTCCCCCTCTTATCATTCTATGTGGGAAAAATTACATATATAAGTGTGTTCCCTCTGTATCCACAATTCACTACACACGCATTTATGGTGTTCAGTAGAAAACCACTGCGGAACTCTTCTAGAAATATTAGGTGCTCCACACCTACCGTATACCAATATCATGGTACACGATCTCACACGATCACACACGATCCCACACGATCACACACTCGCGGTAGAGCAAAGTGATCTACTTCCCACCTTCTCTGTGAAATTTTTAATTAAAAGGAAAGACATGACTGAAAAAAACAGTAAGTACCCATTACTTATAACAAGAGATATTCCTGTGCCGTATGTGCCCTATCTTACTAAGTACATGTAAACTAAAACCCACCTTACTCTAGATCACAATTTCTCATATTCGTCGCTCAGCCAGTAGTTCACAACCCAGACCAGTCCACCTATCGAACCTGACCTAGTTGCCACAACTTTCTATCTGTTACTTATATACAACATCTCATGAGGTCTTGTACCTCGTACACAAACTACCTTAATTATATCCAACCCTGATCTTACATAGCTAGGTCGTAAGCAGGAGTCACGTGTGCTGATGTGTATGAGCTTCATGGAGGACTGTCTCGCCTTCTGATGGCCCATCTTTTATCTCGTGGACGCCTTAAGCTAACAAGCCCTATACAAGCGCTCCCCCATCTCTTGGAGATAAATGGGAATCCATCAGCGCTGCCAAAATGGCCTTGGTGCATCGAGACAATTTAGTGCTCAACAGCATCCTCCACTCCCTTCATCTTTCCCTGTGCCTTACAAACTCTCATTTACTTACATACTACCCCCCTGTGTGACTTCTGATACGCCTGCCTTGAAGACCAGATCTTCCACGCACCAAATACCACGCTTACTCATTTGATAGACTGCTCGCCAGCTAAGCACACTTATTTTATGACACATATTTCTTAAGACTATGAATATTATACGTTCCGTATAACCTTTTTCCCTGACCGTCCTCCAGCACATATGCTGTTTTGCCAATACGTTTAGACACTACAAATGTTTCTGCGTCACCTGCTTCCAACCTTGCAAGTGGCTCCCTTAAATGAACGTCATCACGTTGCTCTACCTACCTATTTCTCAGTTTCTGTAACGATGCCCTGTTGCTACTGTCCACACATGCTAACCCTACTTTCCTATGGTGTCACACCTCTACTTGACACTATATGACCTAAAAATGACGCTTCTGTCTGACAGAATGACGACTTGGACAGTTTCAGAGTGAACCCAGCCTGATCTAACTTTTGAAATACACTGTCTAAATGACGTAGATGCTCCTCAAAACTGCGTGAACTGATTACCATATCATCGATGTAAATAGTTACAAACTCTCCCGTGTCATCTCCTAATGCGATGTTTAAAGCCCTAATTAAAGCTGCTGAGCTACTTTTTAACCTATAAGGTACCCTGCAAAACTGATATAGGTTATATTTATGACTAAAAGCTGTAAATGGCCGATCTTCATACATAAGTGGCACTTGCCAGAAACTGGAACTTAAATCTACACATGTGAAATACTTTTTACCCTCAAATGTCTGCATCAACTCTTCAATGGACATGGACTTCAGCTGATCTGAACTGATTCTACTGTTAACTAAACGAGCGTCTAAACAAATTCGGACTGTAGCATCAGCCTTCGGTACTGTAATTAAAGGATTAACATATTGACTGTTTGAGTACTCTATAATGCCATCTTCAAGCATCTGGTTAATTTGTGCCTCCACTGCACCCTGATAAGCGAAAGGTATAGGATATCTATGTCCTGTAAATACAGATCTATGAATAACGTTCAATGAATGTGTATAGCAATTGGCCATGCCAATGCGATCCTCAAAAACTCTCCTATTATACAATAACACATCATAGAGCAGAACACACTGGTCTCCCTCTACGTGCCCCTGAAATGCAGCATCACGTAACGAGTCCTCTAGACTACCGTTCGTAATCAAACTGCCCACAAAAATTTGAGTATCCCGCTCTTCGGCTGGTGATATCTCACTTAAAGAACAAATCACTCCTACAACACTACTCCCCTGAACATTGTCGTTGAACGCTACCTCTACTTCAGAATTATTCCATTTAAATTTCAAACTACCTACTTCATAACATAAGTTACCAGACACTCAACTTAGCCAATCTGAACCCAAAATAACACTGAAAACTAAGTTTGGAATTACAAGACAAATCTGCTTTTCGATATGATTATTAATTTTAATGTCCACTAAAACTTGCTTAGAAATAACTTTAGACCTCTTCCCTACAGCTGTGATAACAGAAGTGCTTTTAATTGGCATCTCCTCAAAATTTACACCAGTTCCTTTCATTTTATCGTAATATATACTACTTATGCAACTCTTCATACAACCACTATCAATTAAAACATCGGTGTGCGCCTCGGACACGTTAAGTTTAATAATGGGGCTTTTACTAGCCACCTCCTGAATAATACGTTCATCATTTAATTCATGCAACAATTCATTTCTTACATTTAGGTCATAGTGTTCCTGTATAATTGTATGGACAGGGCATGCTACAGACTGAGATTCTGACCTTACTTCGCAGCCTGGTTCGCGTTTAAAGAACCGCTACAGCTGGCTGTAGTACTACTAACTACTGCACTGGTCTGGTTGTTCTGAGCTGTGTTGTCATTGTTTGGCTGTATATTACTACCACTAGGCTGTCCTCTTCCTTGACCCCTATTCTGGTTGTAATTATTGTCATTATAATTTCTCCCTTGATTTCCCCTGAAATCATTGTTTCTCCCTTGATTTCCCCTGAAATCATTGTTCCTCCCTTGATTTCCCCTGAAATCATAGTTCCTACCTTGGTACTGATTACCATAGCCATTTCCTCTGTTCTGATTTTGCTGATTATTATTATTATTATTTCTATTTTGAGCGTTGGCCCCTTCGCCACCGTTCCCTTGAACTTCCTGATGCCTGGCTTCATTAGGCCTATTATTATTATTACCCTGGTTCCTATTGAAATTGTCCTCATAACCCCCTCTCCGTAGTGCATCAGATGTGCTTAACAAATTTTCTACTTGTGATATTGTCTTTACATTCTGGATACAAGCAGCCTCCTTGATCCTATAGGGGAAGTGCCTAAGAGCAACCTCACCACATCACTTTCCTCCTTCAACCCATCCAGATATTTACACACTAATACCTGCCCTAAAATGTATTCGGTCATGGTGGAGCTTCCTTTAGGGTTATATTTACCACACACTACTCCCTCACGATGCTGCGACTGAATAACCTCATTCCAGAACTTTTCACAGAATTTCATTTTAAAATCATTAATATCAGTAAACTTGTCTCTATAGACAGCAAACCAATTCCTAGTCTCCCCTACAAACGCTTGCTCTAAAATTTCAACTACCTGGCACCACTCAATACTACCATCTTCCAACCTCTCCCCGAATTTATTTTCTATAGTATTCATGAACTCCATTGGGCACCCCTGTCGATTGCTGAACTTACCCAGTTCTACCTCCCTGTGTGTGCTATTCACAAAAACTGGCCTATTCTATTTTCTTGCCTGATCCTAACTTTTAATTTTAATTCTAATTCTGCGATTTTCTCCTCAGCCTTCCTCTCAATACTGTTTACTGTTAATTTAATGTTTCCTTCTGATTCTTCTACTTTATCATATAGCTTTGCTTGTTTCTCCTCAATCTTGCTAATGCTCTCTCTATTACTCTCTCTTAAATCATTTACTTCTGCAACTATTTGCGAGTGGACTTTCTCAATTCTACCCCCCAGCTGTTCCTTAACCTCTTTAGTTGTTACCTGAATCTTGTCAATCCCCCCCAATTTCTTTTTAACCTGCAGTGTTTCTAATTTAACTAATTCCTTTAAATTTTCACCCTGTGTGCTGATTCTACTTTCCAACTCCTCCTGTACTTTTCCTAATTTCTTGTCTACATCTGCAATGATCTCTTTAACCTTCTCTTCCATTACTCCTCTGATTTCTCCTCTAATCTGCTCCATTTTCACACTAATTTCCTTGTTGTTCTTATCTAATTTTGCATTATTCTGTTCTAATTTTTTATTTAAAGCTTCTGTGTATGTATGTATGTATGTCTACCCCTTATTATTCCCGTTTTCCAACGGGGTCGGGGATGAGATGCGATGGAAGTCTTTGTGGCGGATGATTTTTACGGCCGGATGCCCTTCCTGCCACCAACCTCATGAGAGGAGTTAATGAGAGATGAAATGAATGATGGTGAATGAAACTGGGCAAGGATGTGGAAGGAAGCGGCCATGGCCTGTCATAAGGCACCGTCCCAGCATTTGCCTGGAGTTGAAAATGGGAAACCACGGAAAACCATTTCAAGGACAGCCGACGGTGGGGCTCGAACCCACGCGTCTACCGAGTCAGCAGAGAGCTTGGCCCCATGGCCTAACGCAGCGCTTTAGCGAGCGCAGCCACTACTGTCGGTTATTATTATTATTATTCACTACAATTGAAGAGTCTAGCAGAAGAGCCAGACAGTACAAATTAGCAAATTTTCCAATGGACTCTAAAAAAAAAAAAAAAAAAAAATGTTGAAAAAGTAAGAGTTATCCACGTACAGTACAATAACTAGAAGCAATAGTAACATACATAGGCTACAAAGTGAAAGTAATATTGTTTGTGTTAGTTGGCTCCTCTCAGTTTACCCTAATCCTTACAGCCCCAGTAAACTAGGTAACTATGGAGGGTGCAATAACCAGTCCTATTTACTTAGGTTAACCATGTAACACACTTAATTATATACTCATCAAAAAAAAGTTTTGCATCACCTGTGTACAGTGAACCCCATAAACACATTCCTCCTGGACGTACGTTGACAAGATGCGCAAAACTTGGTCCTTTGAACTGTCAGAAACTGTAAACAAACCTGCCTATAGCCCCATCGGAAGCATACTCATTTCGTTGAATGTAGGTGAGGCAGTAACATTCGTACGTTCATCCAATACATAGTGTAGGAACAGTATAGGGCGTTTGTAGACATTGTATGGACTTTCTCCAATGGCAAGAAGACGAATATCAACGTCCGATCGCACACGGATTGTTGCTTTATGTCAATAAGGACTTGCATCAAGAGAAGTTGCAAGTCGTGAGCCAGAGTGAAGTGGTAAGGACCTGGAATCGTTTTCAAACTACAGGTAGTATTCATGACTTGCCCCATACTGGTCGCCCTACAGCAACAACTCTGGCAGCCGACCAGTATCTGCGACTGCTCGCCCGCAGGAACCCTGAACAGACTGCCGTCAAGATAAACAACGACTTTGTGAGGGAAAGAGAAAGGGAAGCTTCTGTACTTTCTTTATTTTCCCTACTGTTTTGTTCTAATTTTGCATTATTCTGTTCTAATTTTTTATTTAAGGCTTCTGTACTTTCTTTATTTTCCCTACTGTTTTGTTCTAATTTTGCATTATACTGTTCTAATTTTTTATTTAAAGCTTCTGTACTTTCTTTATTTTCCCTACTGTTTTGTTCTAATTTTGCATTATTCTGTTCTAATTTTTTATTTAAAGCTTCTGTACTTTCCTTATTTTCCCTACTGTTTTGTTCTAATTTTGCATTATTCTGTTCTAATTTTTCATTTAAGGCATCACTACCTTCGTTCTGAAACGTGAACTCGAGAAGTAAAGTTTTTAATTCTGGTTGGCCGCCTACACTCCCTGTTTCAGTATCGGGATTTACCTCCGCTACCCCGGTACTACCATCACTCGACATACTGCTCGTATAATCACTCTCCAGTTGATGACCACTACGTAACCTCATCTGTCTTTCTTTCCCATCCCCCATAATGATATACACTGATAAAGACAAATAACCCCCAAAATACCGGCACAGAAATATGTCTCCTTCTCCTTCCTCAAATGTTCCTGGGTTTTCGGCCCAACGTTTTCGGCGACAAATGTAATGTTTTTTGCCCAAAGTTGGTAGCGACAAATGTAATGTTTTTTATTTGGGCGGACTGTTCACCAGAAAATACTACTGCTAAGTTTGATCTATGTTGGACGCCAAGCCGGATACACTGTGTTCCAAGCTAAATTTATATACTTAATATCGACCCCTAGCGTGAGTAGAACATATGAGAAACTCTTAATGACTAGGCCGTGGGATGATTGGATCATCAACCCAGACAACATTTGATTGTGGAGAAGGATGTGGTATTACAACTATTGCTACCTACGGGAATCAAAGAATCTACTTTGGAAAAATTGAATTTAATATACTTAGAAAACATTATAGCATCTTGAATAAAATTAACACTATTAACGGAGCATACTACTTTAACCATTGCCACGAACAAAATTACTTAATACGCCGGTCGGGAGAATAACGTGAATTTAACTTATTTCCAAATTTATGCTTAGAGAATTTATATTGGCCCTATCGAAAAACAGAGAGTGTGTGTCGTAGATTACATGTGCTCACCAACGGAAACATTGTCTCCCACGTGCTTGAAGTCTCGTTGCGTCTGATGTTCTTCATTGGAGTTGACGGCGTCAGGTTCTTCTTCGTAGATTATAAGTTATCGTTACTGCTTGTGGTGGAGTATAATCCATGAACCACAACACGTCGCCTGCCTTAGCACTGCAAGACGCGTGGAACCCATGATCTGATGTGATCAGCGGAGTTAGCGTGAATAAATTGTCCCACTTGGCACTTGCGAACAAAGTATGTGCTTACCGCACCAAGCCTAAAGTCTCAATGAAAAAGTCCTCTCTTCAACCAGCGCGTTCACTATATGGCCTTCCAGCTTCTCACACCAGAGTCTAGCTTCCCACCGCGGCTTCGCTGCTTCGACCAATCCACGTGCGTCACGTTTCTCGCCATGCCCGACCTACGTTGCTTCTTCTTCCTTGATTGGCTGGTCACCTCACGTGGCTCTACGCGCCATGAGGTTCCTTCCCCAGGACAAGAAGCGTCCCTGTACATTTCCGTTTTACCGGGCAAGACGTAAATCATACCTCGTTTTCTTGGTTTGAAGTGTTCCCTCGGATTTCGTAATTCTATTGTACTCCAATATATTCTTGTATTGAAATACCCAGTGAGTCACACACCACTCTCTCTTAGCCCTAATGAATAGAATCCCGTCTTTACGTATGAAATGATTTGCCGTGCAATTTATATATTGGAATCATCCAATATAGATACGGATTTCTACTAGTAGAAATCCTATCTGTAATCTTCCAAATTTAAAAGCTCCACAAAAAAATGACGTAATGAACCCTTTAGTATTGCAGTGTTTATATGCAAGAATCTTGATCAAGGGGTCGCACTCAGTTCATAGTGTGATGTTTACGTTCGCCAAGCAACATGCTCTACTGAGGTAAGGGTCATAGGATTAAAACTATAATTAAGAAAGGAAGTGACAAGACGTAAACAATAACATAATTTAATGACTATTAGTGCAAATAAAATGAATATAGACAACAACAAATAAAATTCCTCCCTGAATCTTCCCATGACAGTAATATTTATCAAAAATTTGAGGAGTCAGACGGATCTCCCCCTTATAAAAAAAATTGTGGATCCAAGCTCCACTAACTTGCATTGGATTTTATGTATGCGTAATGACTAACTACGAGGAATGAGTACTAGGATGACTGTTCGTTTACATCGGGTAACAGCCACGACGCTTACGAACAATCATCTCGTAAATCAACGTTTACGGATATGGGACACAACACTAATAAAACGCTTAAAAATTAATGCTGACACACAATCTAAAAACTATTATTTACAGGAATCTCCCTCGAGACCCTCCTTCGATGCAATGACGCATCTGACAAATGAGCTGCCAACCCGGCCAATTGCTCAATACATAAACAAGGAAAAGACAGCATCGCACGTGACTACACGGGTCACTAATACAGAACATAAACATGGAATGTAACCAACAACTACAAAGCCTCACCGGCTGAGATTACTTTATATGAACAAAAATGCATGTTAAGCTAACGCTTCGGAGATTATAGTGATTCGTAGGCAACTCCCATTTATTTAAACAATTTTTACCTTTGATCGGTTCTTATTCTTATTTCAAGTAAATACGGAGCCAACAAGCACTCCGCTAATGACCTTGATGCAATCTTTTCAGCCCGCCTTGTGAAACAACTTCCCCCTTCCTCACGCTGTCATCGTCCAGCCCCAGTGTGTAAAAATAACATGACCAACTGACCGTTATCTCGTAGAATCAACAGCAACAAATCTCAACCACATAAACATATGGTAAGACCTTAATCGATATAGCCACATATGTCCTCGCAAGGTAACCATATGGACTTGGCACCAAGCTGACAGAAATCAGTCTACGCTGAAATTCCCGCTTGTAATGACCAATAAAATACACACACACACACACTGCTGGGAATGACATAACATTTTTTACACAGGTCGGCTGAATCAGATCCTCACAAACTATTTAAAAAAACCTACGAGAGAGCTGACTGCTCCTCGCCACAACACATTGCTCCAACGGCAATAAACTCACTGAATCTGATCAATAATAAACATTACAAGATTAATTTACCCTCCAATCTACTGCATGATTATACTAATTCAGTCCTACTTCTGAAACACAACATATCTCCGAGAGACGCTTCTTAATCGCACTACGTAAACACATGCGAACACGGTCGTTCACATAGCTACGTTAATTAAACAAACAAGAACTTACGACTGATAAAATATGTGCGAGCTGTTTCCATGCAAAAGGTGTGTCAGACCAAAACTAAATACACTACGTTAATCAACACAAGCAAGATATTTACAAACAAAATATGTCCCATATACCATAAGTTAATTTGTCAGATAATAAGAATATTATTCATGTACTCATCCTCTGCCAGTCACCGTCAACGAACATCTGCAGCCATCTCCCTACTTAATGCCGCTTAGCTCGTCTCAAACATCTCGATGGAGTGTTGACAGTTCCAAACTTCTTCCAGGATATGCGATGTCATCTCTCGTGCTGATGCAAAAAGTTATAGGTTAATTCACACTGGATATCTGTTTACTAAATTCGCCGTTTTAGGTACTTAATTCCCCAGAACAGTCTGTTGGCGAATTGTCGATGATACTGTCCTTACAAAAATAGTACAGTGACTATCTATCCCACTGAATTTAACACATTTGTATTAATAGAAATCTGTGTCCTCATGACACGCAAAGTACAAGTGCCTACGTCCTTAGACGCGCAAAATGTAATGGTAACCTGTGTCTTCCGACACACACAAGTAATAGGTTACGTCCTCCGACGCACAAAAGTATAATAGCCTACGTCCTCAGACGTACGAAAGTAATAGCAATGTCTTGGCTCTTCATGCCACTTATAAATGAACTGGCCCTAGGTATCGATAGAGGGGGAAATTATATAAAAATTTCAAAATAATAGTTGTACAGGAATGAAACAAATATCACTGAACTCGTAAAATTGCGCAGGTCAAGAATATGCCCATTAATCCTAGAATCGATCGTAGAGATGTTGTCTAGCCGATCTCCCGCGTTAATGCTAGCTTTCGCGTGCCCAAGCTAGACTTGGCGCGTTCGTAAGCATTCATCTCTCATTGGTTCCACTTTTTCAATAACTTGGCGGTTTTTATCAGACCTCGGCCTCGTAGGAGTGTCCAGTAGTATCATCAGCCACTCACGTTACTGCATTATATTTTTTTTAGGCGCGAATATTACAATGATCATACCATAAGCGTGTCTCACCATGCGTCCCTTCTATTTTGAGGTAGCCACCACCTGTCCTTCTGAAACATAGCTAGGGTCTTTCTTTTCACAATGCTAAAGTATTTAGCCTTTTGTCACCTGCTGCAGGTATGTTCCCACTGTCTCCAACAAATGCTTGAAGTTTCCTCATCTTCGCCTGGCTATTTCATGACGCTGGTGGTAATATTAATTAATTGAAGAAATAAAACATCGAATCATTTATCCATCAGAGGATAAAGGGTTCACAACTCCTCCACTCACAAAATTTCGAACTTATGGTTAAAGTCGATAATTTTTAAAAGACTTCCGTAGGCCAATTTGTTTTATTTCAGAATCACCCCTTTTCTATTACTTGGTCTAGCCGCTCCTGTCTTGAATGGCATGTACTCGTTTTATTTCCTGCTTGGACCTCACTCTTTCAGCTGATTGCGTGACGCGCTGATGCCTTAGGCAACACTCTGCCCGTCTCGTTAAATGTTTGTCAACACCCTCTCCACTTCCTTCTTCACGTGCCGTACTCAACTGCGCCCCGTCCACTTGGTTGATATTGGACGTCCATATATTCAAACTGCATCATTATTTCGGCGCTCCCATGGCTCACTTCTTCGATACTTTTTTTAAGTTGGCTGCATTGTAGACCGACATTGTTCCTGTGCTTAACTCTTTCACTCTGTATGCATTATTTTCTAGGTTTCTTACAATAGAATAGGGTCCTATGAACTTTTCACAGAATTTGCTGAAGATCTTCTTCTCTGGATCCGATGTAGCGGGTCGTTTCACCAAAACGAGCTGGTTGATTTCTAGATCACGGTACAATCTCTTATTTCTCAATCGCGGTAATCTGCGATCTGCTTGTTTTCTCATGTAGGCTCTCGTTCTCTCTATTCGCAGGTCAGGTGCTATCATGGGATCTTGTGGGCAGTTAATGATGCTTTTCTACGTTCTCACTGGATACTCGTTTTTGTGTAAGACCATAGGGATCTGTCCTGTTGACTCGTGCCTGGTAGAATTCATGCATGTCTCTACATCCTTAATTTTATCCACCCACTTATGATGTTCTTTGGGAATGAAGATTCTCAAGTATGATGTTACACATTTTATTGCTCTCTCACTTGGATTAGCTTGGGCATGTCGGATACTGCTTAAAACGTGTTTTATACCCATGTCCTCCATACCTTTCTTGAATTCGGCGCTTGTAAAATAGCTGCCATGGTCTGACAATATAAATTCTGAATTCTGGTTTTCCAAGGATTGGAATCACTCTATTTCGAATACGACTGAGTACACATCAATGCACACTAGCAAGTGACGGCAACCTCGTCTACCTTTCGGGATTGGGCCGAAACAGTCTAGGGCCAGTAGCTCGCAGGGTTTCTGAGGTAGCAATGGTCTAGGATACTGCCTCATTAAATAGTTATTGGGCTTTGTCCTCTGACAAGGATCACAAGTCGTAATGACGTCACATATAGTTGTTCTCATACGTGGCCATGTAAATGTCTCTCCTATCGTCGCTTCGCACTTGTCTACTCCGACGTGTCCGTAACTTTCGTGAGTATGCCATGTCAATCCTCGCTGTAAAGATGCAGGTACTAGTATGCGTAACTTGGTGTGGTCATTGTCTACCCATTTGTGCAGCAAATTGTTGACATAAACATATCTTCCTTCTTTGGCTTTCGCTTCTCGAAATGCAGGTGTTCCTGTAGGTAGTTGCTTTCTGAAGTATTGAATTAATAGCATCATCCATGGTTCCGCTTCCTGTTCTCGCTGTATCTCACGTAACTCCTCCAAGAATTCCCGGTCCTTCGGTGTTAACTCCAAGTGTTGTACCATCGCTGTTTCTTCATCATCAGGCTCTGGGTTCCTGCTGAGTGCATCCGGAATCAAGTTCATCTTCCCTGGGCAATGTTCAATCTCAATGCTAAACTGCTGAATATACCGGGTGATTCACCTAAAACTTGCACTGTAAATATTTCTGAAATGGAAGGTGATATTGATATGCGGTTTTAACCTAATGAAATTGTAACCAAGGGCTCGTATATGTAGCTGATACACTGATTTTTATAATTTTTAGAAAGTGGTTTTATTTACAACAATTACAATTTTTTAAATGGAACAATACTCATTGACATTAAAAAAATAAAAGTAGAACACATTAGAATTCTAATGGTGTCTTTTGCACGATTCTAGTGCAAGTAGTTTACGAGATATTGTTATTTGTACACAATGGGACAATGCCTAGGACAAACTAAAGAAAAACAAATGTGAATGAAGTAATTCTGTGGTTTCTGACAAGTACAGTGTACCCTCAAAGCTTGTGTTCAAAATGACGACCACCAGCCTCAATACAAGCTTCCAGTCTGCTATGTAAAGATTGCTGCACACGTTCTAGCATTTCAGAGGAAATTTCAGCGCAGGCAGCAGTAATACGCCGTTTCATATCATCTGGTGTAGTTGGTATGTCCTTGTAGACAGTGTCTTTTAGCTTCCCCCATAGAAAAAGTCTAAAGGAGTCAAATCTGGTGAACGGGCCGGCCAAAGTACAGGTCCCCTTCGTCCAATCCAACGATTTGGAAACAATCCGTGAAGATAATCTGTAGTAATTCGAGCACTATGGGCCGGACAGCCATCATGTTGATACCACAGGTTCCTCCTAGTCTGAAGCGGAACGCCTTCTAACATCTGTGGAAGATGGTCTGTTAGGAGGTTGAGGTACTTGCACGAATTCAGTGTTCCTTCTACGAAAAAGGGACCTATGATGTGATGGTTCACTATTCCACACCAGACGTTTACACTCCATGGACGCTGTCGTTCTACTTGACGCAGCCAACGGGGATTTTCAACAGACCAATAGTGCATGTTTCTAAGATTGACTTGGCCATGATTAGAAAATGTTGCTTCATCAGTAAACAAGGTACATGACGAATCTGGAGTATCACGTCTTAATGCCCATGTACAAAAGTTAACACGATTCTCAAAATCATTACCATGCAGCACTTGATGGAGAGAGATGTGATACGGATGGAACTTATGACGATGGAGAATGCGTAGTACACTTGCCTGACTCATGCCGCTTCCATGTGCAATTGCACGGGAACTAATTTGTGGATCTACTGCAACAGCAGCCAGAACCTTAATTTCTCCCTCTTCTCCAGTCACTTGTTTGTCTCTGTTACGTTTTCTAGGCGTTATACTACCACTTTCACGTAATTGATTGAAAAGGTTCACAAATAATTGCCGAGATGGTTGACTTCTAATGGGATATGTTTCCGCGTACACGGTACAAGAACGAACGGCATTCTTCCTACATTCGCCATAAACCATGAGCATGTCGGCTTTTTCTGCAATGGCAAATCTCATCCTGCAAGCACGTCCTACTACTTGAAGTATCACACAATAACTGACTGGAAAGTCGCAGTGCACTCAGTGTACACAAACCACAACCTCAACAAACATAACAACATCGTAACCTCGCCACTAAGCACTTGGTTGTTAGTGCGTACAATTTTCGAATAACAATCAATATCTCGTAAACTACTTGCACTAGAATCGTGCACAAAACACCATTGGTATTCTAATTTGTTCTACTTTTATTTTATTAATGTCAATGGGTATTGTTCCATTTAAAAAATTGTAATTGTTGTAAATAAAACCACTTTCAAAAAATTATAAAGATCAGTGTATCAGCTACAAATACGAGCCCTTGGTTACAATTTCATTAGGTTAAAACCGCATATCAATATCACCTTCCATTTCAGAAATATTTACAGTGCAAGTTTTAGGTGAATCACCCTGTATATAGACCAACGTGTCACACGTTCGCTTGCCATCGACGTCTTAAACAAGAATGTTAGTGCCTTGTGAACAGTCCTGACAACAATGGGGTAGCCATAAATTATTCGTTTCCATTGTTGAAGCGCATGAAGGATGGCCAAGAGCTATAGTTCCGTTACAGTATAATTGCGCTCGTGCTTACGCAATTTTCGGCTGACATATGCCAAATATGTTTTATGTTGCAGGTTAGCTGGATCTTCTTGGTAGAGCATGGCACCTATACCAATTAGTGAAGCATCCGCTTGGATTATAAATTTGTGCTTGAAATCTGGATATCCTAACTTAATGCAGTTTTCCAGGAGCTGTTTTGTTGCTTGGAACGCCTTCTCACATTCCGCATTCCACAACCATTTATTATTCTTTTTTAGCATTTCCTGCATTGGAGCTACAGTCTCCGTGTAACCTGGACAGTTTTCTTTAAAGAATCCCGTTACGCCTAAGAAAGCCCGAATGTGCTTGACTCTCGTTGGTGTAGGGAAATCCTTTATCGCTTCGATCTTAGCTGGGTTTGGCTTCACTCCCTCCTTGTCAATGATGTGACCCAAATATAAGATCTCGCTCTTGAAGAAATGCGATTTCTTCAGGATTACTTTGAAATTTGATGCATTAAGGTTGCCTAATACTTTATCTAAATTTTCCATGTGAATTTCAATGTTGTCGGATGCCAGCAGAATGTCATCAATATAGCGTACCGTCATCTCCTTAACTTCCTCGGTTAGATTCCGGTCCAGGGCTCGGATTAAATCACAGCCCGCTGTTTTGACTCCGAAGGGCATTCGGACGAAGCAGAACGTTTGGTTATCGAATAAGAAGCCAGTTAGAAGCTGTGACTTCTCATCCAATTCAATATGGTGGAACGAACTCGTCAGGTCTACTGATGAATAAATGCTCTTGTTCTTAAAGCCTTTTAGTACGTCTCTGATAATTGGTGCTCTGTCATACTCAGGAAAAATGAGTCTCATGTTGAGATTTCTGGCATCTAAACAAAGTTTAATAGATCCATTTGGTTTTGTGACTGCCAAAATCGCATTTAGATAAGGTGTGGGTGTCTTCCTTATCACTCCAGCTTGTAACATCTCATCTATAATGACCTTGACTTGACCACGATATTTTTCCGGAATTGGGTACAATCTGCTTTTGAAAGGTGACCAATCCTCGACTTGCATTGAATATTTGAAATTTAATATTTTCCCAGGTACTGTATCAAATACTGCTTTGTGCTTCCTTAAAATCTCCTCCAATTGTTTCCTATGTTCACCCCCTAGTTGAATGTCATTGAGCCGCTCGTGTAGTAACTCTTCAAATTGTGCATCCCTGTCATCTCCTTCTGTTAATAAATACCTTATCTCCTGGGATTCACTCTCCTCATCTAGTTCCTCAACAGCTCCTTCTATGATGTTACCTTCTGCCTTTCGTATCTCATCTTCCGTCCCTTCCGATATTGCTTCCAATGCCCAAGAATTTACATCTCTTCCGGTAGTGATTTCATCCATATGCAATCCCACATTCTTCAGTTGATCATACTCTCTAAAACTGACTGTATTCTTGTGCAAATCTATCACTGCTTGATAGTCACAAATGAAATTTGCACCAAGAATTATATTGAAATTCATCTTTGCCATGATAATGAATGTTTGCCCAAAAGTGTGTTCCAATATGTTCAGCTCTAAGTATGCCTGACGTTTACAAGTGACGGTGCGTTCAGGAATAACACCCCTCACTTTGAGTTGTGGTACGGGAATCACAGGAATATTCTGACTCCGTCCCAACTCTCGAACCAAGGCCTCCGATACCAGACTGATCTGCGACCCCGTATCCAATAAACATCTTATATTAATTCCACCAATCCTCGCGTAAATAATGGGTAACTGCCTAATTTCACCGTTCCGTGGTTTCACCGTCTCCTTCAGGCAATCTTTTGGCAAAGCAATCCATTCTTGTATGTTCGCTACTATCCATCCCTCTACAACTTCCGACTGTTGTGTTTGTAGACTGTCTCCTTTATCCAAATTTAGATTTTTTTTTTAGCTCCGTTGCGACTCCCATCATCATTTTGTCGCCCACGCCCCTGACTTTCCTCTTGTCTCAGTAGACTTCCAGCTTCCTCAGTATGTGTGTCTGGATTCTTCATGTTCCCAATGGCTTTCTCCCATCGTCCTTGCTCTCCACCTTGACTAGCGTGTAATTCCTCTAGGTAATTTTGTGATTGAGCGTGCCTATCATCCCAGTCATTTCGATAATTACGTGCCTCTCCTTGATTTTGATCTCCCCTTCCTTTCCATCTTTGATTCCCATTGTAATCACCGTATCTTCCATAAGGCCTCTCATTTCTTCGATTTTCACGCCATTGTTGTTACCCTCTCTGTTGATATCTATTGTTGCCTTGATATGACCTATTGTTGTAATTATTCTCGTTAAGCTGGTACGGTCTGTTTTCTACCTCTTCCTGATTCCGCCTAGGTGTGGATGTGCTTGTTTTTGTACCCTGCGTTTTCGTGTTTGCCTGTTTTGGTTTTATGACCTCTGTCGTATTGACTAATTCCAGTTGTCTTCCTCCTCTATAATGATTATGAGATGTAGTCTCATCTATCTGGCTTAATATCTTTTCTGCATGTAAGGCCGTACTAACGTTCGCTGCGACTAGTACTTGTTGCACGTTGACTGGTAATTGCCGCGCTATAGTCATCACCAGATCCGCTTCATTTAAAGGGTAATCAAGGTCGAGAAATTTTAACATTTGCATGTTAAAGAAATCTGAGTATTTCGTTTGCTGGGTAGTTTGGTATTTCCTAGAGTAAAGCTCCATCCTTAGACTCTGTTGTAATGCCGGCGACCAGTACTTGCGCAGAAACGCGATTTTGAAATCTGTCATAGTTCCAAATAGAGCAAACTGAGGATGACGTTATCATAATGGGTGATTCTATGATACGATGGAGTGCGAATATCTCGAGGAAATCAGGTGCGAAAGTGCGGTGTTATCCGGGGATTAAAATTGACCAGCTTGCCCAACAAGTGGAAGAAGCAAATGTAGAGGACTGTGACAAAGTTAAAGTGTTTTTGCTCCATGTTGGGACGAACGATTTGAAGAAGAGAGCTACAACTGATTACATCATGGGGGAGCTCTACGAACTAGGCAGAAAAGCTAAAAGCAAGTTTAGAAATGCAAAAATTATAATGAGTGGCATTGTTCGGCGGGGAGATGTTCCGTTAAGGCGAGTTAAGACTGTAAATGACCGCATGGACTGGGTATGTGCACAACTGGGATTAGTGTACGTAGAAGCTGACTGCTGGATTGGTGGCCGTGACTTCGCCCGAGACGGGCTGCATCTAAATCGACGGGGCGCTTACAACCTAGGGAGCCTACATGACAGGGTCATCGGTTCGTGCCGGCTTTTGTGAGGAGGAGCAGGTCCAGAGGTTGCCAGCCGATGGGAACAGAAGGAGCTACTTCAAGATATTTGCTCCGGAGGTAAGACTCTAAGATTACTGCAGGTTAATTGTCAGAGTTTAGGAAATAAATTAATTGAATTTTGGAATCTTGTAGAGACGTATTCTCCGGACATTGTCATTGCAACTGAATCTTGGTTATATGAGGACATAAATAGTAGCGAAATAATTCAAGGGACCTACGAAATGTACAGAAGGGATCGGGGGAAACGAGGTGGTGGGCTATTTATTTGTGTGCGCAAAAATATAGCTAGTTTCTTAAAGTGGGCTGATATGGATCATGAAATGTTATGTGTACAAATTTCAGATAAAGGAAATAAATTCCCTCTTCAGGTGATAGGGGCGTATAGAGCACCGAAAGATAACTTTTCTCTCCTCGAAACACTGTATGATAAAACTTGTACGGGTAATGCTATGAAAAAGAGCATAATAATTGCAGGAGATTTAAACCTCCCCAAAGTAGACTGGTCTGGTGAGTCAACTAGCTGTGGTCAAGCTCAGAGCGCTGCAAATAAATTCTTAAGGGAGGGGGGATTTTCCCAAGTAGTTGACTTCCCAACTAGAGACAATAATACCTTAGATGTTTATCTCGTAAGGCCTGTAGAGCTGTATATTAACTGTCTGAAAGTACCAGGAATTAGTGACCATTCTGGGGTTGAATTAAATATTAGATATGGTGACGTTACAAAATTAGACTCTGATGTAGCAAAAAAGATCATATTCCAGTATCGCAGGGCGGATCAGGGCAAGTTTCAGGGGTATTTGAATGAGCTATTTGTAGGATGGGCATCGGAAGGAAATCACATTAATATCCTGTGGACTAACTTTTTGAAAATTTTAAATAGCGCTGTTGATAAATTTGTCCCATTTAAATTGCTGAAACAAAACCCAGACCCTGAGTATTACACACGAGAAATTAGGAGACTAAAAAGGAAAATTAGGAAATTATGCAATAAAAGACATGATAGTGACAAGTATATGTTGAAATTTAAGTCCTTATCAAGAGAGCTCGTCTTAAAAAAGAGGGCTGCTCATGACAGTTATATGCAAGGTTTACTTGGTTCGGGAGGGGGTGGGTGGAAAATTTTTTACAGTTATGTTAGGAGAAGAAAGGGAAATTCAAATAATTTGTCGATGATAATGTCCGGTGACGGTAAATTAATTACTGAGAAACAGGCCATTGCTAATGAATTAAATGTCTTTTACGGTAGTGTGTTCAATAAATCCAATAGCTGTGTGTTGGACCTTAACGACGAATCAGGGGCCCCTCTGTTCCAAATAAACCAGTCAGCAATTGTAAAGCTAATACAAAAACTGCGTTTCAATGTATCAAAGGGTCCTGATAATATTGTTAGTGAAGTACTTAAATTAGGAGGTAGGGCCGTGGCACGATACTTGGAGGTGATATTTAATGTGTCCATAAACAATGCGCAAATCCCAGATGACTGGAAAAGAGCTACGGTAGTCCCAATATTTAAGGGAGGGAGCAGACTTGAATTGGGCAACTACAGGCCGGTTAGCCTTACGTCCATCGTTTGTAAGCAGATGGAGCATCTCATTTGCGACTACTTGAGGGAACAGTGGGAAACATTATCATGGTTTAATGAAAGGCAGCATGGATTTCGGAAAGGTTACTCATGCGAGAGTCAGATGCTATCACTTTTTCAAGACATTAGCGAATCGTTAGACCATGGAGTTTCAGTCGACGCCGTGGTTATAGATTTTGCGAAGGCATTTGATGTCGTGCCGCATGACATGCTACTCCATAAATTAGCTTCGACGAAGATTGATAGAAGAGTAATTTTATGGATCCAAGAATTTTTGACGGGTCGTTCCCAGAAAGTGAAAGTCGAAGGCATATTCTCGGATGAAATTACCGTAACATCGGGTATCCCTCAGGGCAGCGTAATCGGAACTTTGTTGTTTTTGGCGTTTATAAATGACTTACCAAATGGAATTCGCAGTGACTGTCGATTGTTTGCGGATGATTGTGTAATATATCGAAAGATACTTGACTCACAAGACAATGCAGTGCTGCAAGAGGACCTGAACCTGGTCTATAAGTGGGCGATTGTAAATAAAATGAAAATAAACACAAGAAAATGTAGTCTCTTAAAAATAGGGAAAGTGCGAAGGCAGGATTTTCAATATAACATTGGCTCGGAAATACTTGTAGAAGAAGATTCTTGCAAATATTTGGGCGTTAACGTAAGGAATGATATGAAATGGAGTAGTCATGTAGGATGTGTAGTTTCAAAAGCTTACAAATCCCTGCCCTTTGTAATGAGGGTATTAAAAGGAAGTAGTACCTCTGCTAAAGAATTAGGCTATTTGTCACTTGTAAGACCTATTCTGGAATATGCCTCGGCGGTTTGGGATCCATATCAAGTAGGGCTCATCAATGAGTTGGAAATGGTACAAAGAAAGGCCGCTAGATTTGTGCTCAGTGACTTTAATCCCAGGAGCAGTGTGAGCCGTATGTTAAAGAAACTTGGGTGGGAATCACTGGAGGCTAGGAGGATGAAATCTAGACTCTGCGCTATGTACAACACGTATACAAATCAACCAGCATGGGGTGAGCTTAGCAAACGATTGGGAAAGCCCACTTACATGGGTAGGAGCGATCATCCTTTCAAAGTTAAGGGCCGACCACAGCGAACAAATTATGGTAAATATTCTTTTGTAAACCGTGCCATTGATAACTGGAACTCTCTACCTGCCGCAGTCTTAGAGCCTTTTCCCAAACATATAGGTGTGTTTAAGAAAAGACTGACTATTTGTGTAAATACTCCAGTTTAATTGTTGTTTAATTGTTATTGAATTGTTATGTATAATTATGTATTGTTATGTATAATTATGTATTTGTTATGTATATCCAATTTGCCACCGGGGGACACACCCCCCATTGCAAATAAATGAATGAATGAATGAATGAATGAAAATGTATATTTGAAGCTTAAAAACCATGTAAGGACATTTCCTGATAAAAATCTTTCCATCATCCTTAACCTACGTGCTTCAGGTACCCCAGTGTCATTGTAATGATCTTCAATTTCTTTAATAAAGGCTTTAGGTGTCACCCCTTAATTTTCCGTGTACTTCTGCGGTTTATAATCGTTCGAGCGAATTACTTGGATAAGCTGTGTGGGCTGATGACCGTCCTGTGGCGTGGAACTCCTTTCAATATTCTTGCGAAACCCCTCCGTGTTTGTCGTTAATGGGCTCTCTGTTTGAGTCTGACTTCCTGCTGTGCTAGTACCCTCCGGGCTATTTGAGTCGTCCTGCTTATTTTCCATTGTTCCCGTTTTAAATATCGAGGATTGTTCTATTGACCTCAGTTCAGCTTTAATGATCCTGTCTGTTTGTTCTTTAAGTTTACTCTTAATTTCTTGCTCTAATGCTTGAATACGAGTATGATTTTCGCCTACTGTCTTAAGGATGGTTGATCTTTCCTCTCTAGAATCGATATTCATTTTTCGCCAATCTTTTCTTATTTGCTCCTTAATTGTGCTTACTTTTTCCTCAATCTGGCTTTTAGTGTCATCCTGATTGCTTTCTATCTAGCTCAGCCTTTCGTCGATGGTATTCTTTAATTGATCCTGATCCGCTTCTAGGCTTTTCCATTGCTCCGCTGATTTTATTTCGAGACGATCCATATCTTTAATTATGCCGGATATATTTTCATCTACCGCTGATAATTGTTGCTGAATGACCTTGCCGCTTTTTTCCATTTCCTTAAATCGTCCTTCCAACTTATCCTGAGCTATCTTGACCTCGCTCGTACTCATAGTGCATGCTAGTTCAATTTGCTCTAATTTACCTAACACCGTTTCATCCAGAATGCTAAGTTTTTGATCAAATATAGTTTCCATTTTCTTAATCTGATCTAATTGTGTTTCATTGTTTTTACTAACATCTAGGGCCAGCAATACTGTTGATTAGTGTGATCCTTCATCTCTGCGGTTAAAGAAGCTAATTGGTTCGTGTTTTTAACATTCTGCGCCCCTAACTGCGAATTTATAGTGTCATTGATTTCATTTTTTAGTAATCTAGCTTGTTCCGCCTGATACTCATTTTGTTCAATCCTACTGTTATTTAATTGTGTCCGCAATGATTCACTTTGTTCAGATAGTTTTGTGTTTAGTGATTCGCTCTGTTCTGATAGCTTAGTGTTTAATGATTCACTTTGTTCGGATAGTTTAGATTTTAGTGATTCACTCTGCTCAGATAGTTTAGATTTTAGTGATTCACTCTGCTCAGACAATTTGTTTATAGCTTCACTTTGTTCTAACATACTACTATTTATTTGTTCAGATAATTTCGCGTTTAATGATTCGCTCTGTTCTGCCAATTTAGTGTCCAACAATTTCTGTGTTCTCCTAGCAGCACTCTCAATGATTTCTTGAATCTGTTCTACTGTTGCCATGTTATACACTTTATATGAGACATTAGGGAAATGGCATAAAGCAGTGTCCCCTGACACACACATATAATCCCAATGCACATTTCAGCATTTGTAGCATTTAAAATGATACAAAGACTGACTGTCACTTTTTTCAACCCCTTTGGTCAATGGTTTGTGCTATCTAAAATCATTACGCAGATAAGTTTATGGCCCTTGTCCGAAGAATAGTGCTGTGCCCCTAGATTCTTCACATACTAAGAAAGTTATAGTGATATTTCGCTTTTTCGAAAATGGAATGATTTTATTTTATGCATAAATTTGGAAGTGATTGGTGCAAAATGACAGTAGTTATCGTGCTCACAGGGAAGTGATAGGCAGGCATATTATAACCGGGTGAATCAGATGCCCCTAATTATATTATTTTATGCAGCCCAACTAACGCGTGTTCTCAGGAAGGTGGTGATAGACTACTGAACACTATTATTTTTTCCATCGATGTGACTACCGACTAAATCGAAAGAAAAATAATAGCGTTCAGTATCGTTTGCATGATATGCTTGCAGAGCATTACTACCATACGGGATGCAAGCAGAGAAATATCGATCTTCCTGGTAACAACGCAAGTTGGAATGCATAAAACAATATTACTGTATTAGGGGCAGTTGATTCATCGGGGATATATAAACTTTGAGGGCTCGAAGTGGGGACCAAGTTTAGCATAGGAACTTGTGTCCGGAAACGTACCGTCTTCCCGATACCCGTGGTGTATTCTTTGGAATACACGGTAAGACAGAGTTAGCCTTCGCTGCTCTTTGCTTAACTTATTTCTTCCCTTTTTTCTCAAACACCAACAGTGATTTCTTATATTTTCTTTATGTGCGCACCTTGTTCACTCTGTTTAAAAGTTTGTTGTAGATATAACTTCCATGATCAACCTAGCGGCATCTAGCAGCTAACTGCTGAAGTTCCTCAACATCTCTATGCTCAAGAGGACTTCCTTCCCAATCCAGCCACAAGATGTCGCCGCTATCTTCAGCTAACATCTCCATGCTCAAGAGGACTTCTACAAAATACCCTTCCACCAGGCTTCGCTATTGACGCCTACTATCAACTCCTTGAAACCGACAGTAGTGGCTACGCTGGCTAAAGCACAGCATTAGGTCATGGGGCCAAGTCCTCTGCCGACTCGGTAGACGCGTGGGTTCGAGCCCCACCGTCGGCCGTCCTTGAAATGGTTTTCCGTGGTTTCCCATTTTCAACACCAAGCAAATGCTGGGACGGTACCTTCTGATAGGCCACGGCCGCTTCCTTCCATATCCTTGCCCAATTTCATTCATCTTCATCCGTTCCATCTCTCATCCCGACGCGCAGGTCGCCCACGGGCGTCGACTAGAAAGATCTGCACTCGGCCTCTCAGGAGGCCACACGACAAAAAAAAACTCCTTGAAGATTACTTTTAGTTTTATTTCTAAAGTTGGTATTTCATATGTATGTTCCTTTGTTTTCCCCCACCCCCTTCCCTCCATGGTACCTCTGTGCTTCGTTGTGCGGTCCCCACTTGTGTGTTAGTCTTCATAGCTCACAGTCGAAGCCTTACTAAGGATCGTCTCCTGTTCATGTGAGACATGTTTTAAATATCTACGCCATTATGTGGATTTAAGCTAACGTTCGCCTGGATCGCCTACTCTTCAGAAATGAGCTAAGTACTAATCTCAAAAGTTTTTACATGGTTTTAATGGTTTTTAAATAACATTTTATAGACAGTGGGCGGTATTGCTACCAACAACATAATAACCGCCTTCGGGGGACTTTTCTGGTCATGCTCCATCCATCTAAGCTGACTTTCCAACTTGGAAAATTAGTGCTTCCTGCACAAATTAATTGGGAATGATTTCTCACACCGTGGGAGATTTATTAAATTACTGTCTATAAAATCTTAGCTCTTTTCCTCCGCGGGATGTTCTGCCTAATTCTACTGTTATCACAACTCTAGAACTTTCTACATCAATTTATCTTTCTACACGTAAAACCGTCAAGTACTTTCCACCTAAATATGGAAACGCTTGTTCCTCACTGCGGAATTTATGTTGAAAATACTTCTAATCAGCATATAATTTGTCTTCCTTCGTTGGAAATTGTCCGCTGCATTCAACTACCATCTATAAACGTCACAGCGCAATAAACTTTCTCAAACTAAAATTCAAATAGTGATCTCCATAATTGCAATAACGTTTCGTCTGATAAACTTTCCGTGTTGCAATAGTGAACTTTTCAACGGACTACAGTGCATAACAGTGCCCATTGAACAACCATCCGTCTCGCGTTCGAACGAAAGCAATAAATACGTCCATAAACATTCTCCTAAAGTTCCTATTTCCTTTTCCTAAACACCTAACTAACTTTATCTAATTAAGCTGATGTACCTAGCTGTTTAAACTACAACTTATGTCAATTTCTAAGAGGCCTCGCTTGTTATCAAGTGCCCTCCCAACTTTTCTTCACATATAATGAATTAACTTCTGTTTATCTGTGGCAAGTCCACTTTATAATTCTTTCCCTCTTTTATCAGGGAATTCAATTATTTCTACTCACAAGTGAGTTTTCTAATTTTCCTTTTTCCAGGTTTCACGAAAGGGTAACTGGCCCCATTTTTCTCGTGATCCCAGCTTCAATACAAGAAGTTATAAAAACTTCTTCTTAATTCTCTCTTTTCTTGTTATAATTTCAAATTTAACATTTGTTCATACTTTAAGATTTCCACATAGGAATTCTCAATCGTACCTGATTTATTGTTAAACTTTAAATTTGATAATCTCAGCACTATTTTAAAATCTTATGCTGATTTGGTGATTACAAGAGGTTCCAAACCAAATTTTGTTAATTGCCTAGTGCAAACTTCAACAATTTTAGAGGTCTGAGACCTCAAAGTTTTAAAAATCAAATTGTACGTTTTATATTTGTTAAAGTTATCATATTTCTACGCATTGTTAAACAAATCAAACTATAACCTTTTGCTTCATCATTTTCTATAAAATAACGATTGGGCAGGATCCTACTTCCACTAACTCTCTACCCAAAAGCTCATGCTTGCTTTAAGAAAATCGAGCGTCACATTAAAAAAGGTTCCACTATTTGTTGCATTTGAACAAAAACTCTCCACAAAACCTTTTTCAAAGTCGCTCTTAGCTTTTATAGCTAATTCTAACTAGCCAGTAAGGCAAGTATAGCTAGCTGCACCAGCTTCCTGCTTGTTGAGACTTTCTCTATAACTTATGGTTGGTTTTCCAAATTTAAGTTTTTCTTCTTGTTTAAACTTTTAGTCGGCACTTTGCAGGGTCGAAGCTTAGCCTTTCTTGAATGCAACCATTGGTGTTCTTACCAAAATTTAAAACCAAAAGTTTTCAAAAACAATCAAATTGTTCCCAAAAGCACTATAACTGCTTCATCGCTACCCTTCTTGGAAGCATTCGGTCACTCCTTGGAAATTCTACAATTCCAAGAACTAAAAACATCACGGCGAATTTAAATTATTTGCGCCTTTCAAAACCGTCGATTAAACCTGACTCCTTTGAAAGGATATACAATAAATCTGTCATTCTTTGTCTTGCCAGACTACCACCCTTCCCCATATTACCCAATTTTAGGCTGGGAAGGGAAAGCACAAACGCCGCTTGCTTGCAAATAGCTCAAGCTCCAGCCGCATTTTCCGTTAGCTACGGCCAGGTCCATACCCACTTTAGGTGTTTCACGGGCTTTGCAGTGACACTCATCACTAACTCAATGAAACTCATTTTGTTTGCTTAGTGTTGGACTCTCGTCCTATTTACCCACACTTGTTCTTCATTCCGAAACCCACTTCCCTTTCCTTTTCTCTTCATCTTCCCTTGGGGGTTGGGTTAATTCCTAGCAAAAACCTACCCAACCCGCAAAGAACCACCACAGCACACGTTCACAGGTCCCACATTTTCGGCGCTCGATCTGACTCCAGCTGGGCCGATAACCTAGATGTTAGGCCCCTTAAAACAACAATTATCATCATTATTATGACTTCAGCTGCCTGGTCTGAGTCCAATTATAGGTGGGGGTCGATGGGACGACCACTGACGTCAACACAGACACGGTACCTCCATACCATGTTCTGGTACACACGATCAGCAATCTCTGGTCCTCCAACGTCCACCGCAGCCATAACCCGCGCTAGTAGGTCATCCTCGGATTCCGTAGGGGTCTCGTAAATCAAGGTTTACATGTGACCCCAGAGATAGTAGTCTATTGGTTTCAAGTCGGTTGAACGTGCAGGCCAAGTAATCGGGCCACCAGAACCACCATCAATGTTGCCCAGATCTGTAGTGCAGATGATCTCGTACCGCAAGTGAAAACATGTGGTGCGCCATCGTGCCGAAACCACATGTTTTGACGCACTTACAGTGGCACATCGTCTGAGAACTCGTGCAGTACGCCTTCAAGGAATACCAAATACCTGGCACCCGTGAGATTTCGTGGAAGAAGGTATGGCATGCTAACAAACCTGTAAGAGATATGGGACATCAGGTGATCGTTCAACGAGGTACGTAGTGTTGTCACTGGCACCGAAAATGCGGGAGATTTGAACGTGTGCTGAACTCGCTGTATTGGGAATTTAGAAACACCGAGTATAGTGTATACGTATATATATGGTGCGTTCAAAAAGTAACGAGCCGGAGGCTGTAATGCGCTAACCGGTGACGACATCGGCTAATCGTGGCGTGTGTAACGAGGTGTGATTCCGACCAGAGCGTGGAAGGTCACAGCCTGTCGCTAGAGGGCACGCGTGCACGTCACGTGACGATACAAAGCAAGCAGCAGCATGCATTATCGTCCAACACTGCCAGTCACATTGCAAACAGTGTCATGGAGGCGTCAAATGAAGAGCAAAGAGGTGTTGTTCGGTTTCTGACAGCGAAAGGAGTAGGGGGAACGGACATTCATCGCCGAATGTTACAAGTGTATGGCAAACACTGCATGTCCCTTGGAAGGGACAAGGCGTGGCACAAGCGCTTCAGGAAAGGACGGGTGTCGTTAGCCGGTGATGCCCGGTCTGGGGCACCCCCCTGGTTCATGCACTCATTACCCAGACCGCCGTGTGACAGTGAACGCCATAGCCGCCGTGGTCGGATTGAGCGTCGGAAGTGTGCACACCCTCATGAAGGAACGACTGCACTTGTGGAAAGTGTGTGCCCAATGAGTGCTCCACAGTCTTCAACCACACCAGGAAGCATGTCGAATGGCCTACTGTCTTGGTCTTAGTTGGACGATTGATGCATGCTGCTGCTCGCTTTGTATCGTCACGTGACGTGCACGCGTGCCCTCTAGCGACGGGCTGTGATCCTCCACGCTCTGGTCGGAACCACACCTCGTTACACATGCCTCGATTAGCTGATGTCGTCACCGGTTTGCGTATTACAGTGTCCGACTCGTTACTTTTTGAACGCATCTTATATATTATATATAATATTTTGAACTGACGGTGGCTTTGGGTTCTGGGGGATGTGAAACGCGAAGATATGTCTAAATTTTCCGTCAGTCGCAACATGGTAACCAGTGCCATAGGTAGCTTTCTATTTTTTTATTTTTTATTTATTTATTAGCGTGTGGCTTTTAGTGCCGGGAGTGTCCGAGGACATGTTCGGCTCGCCAGAGTTTTGTAGCTGCTTCTATACGGACACCTATTGGGTCGCATGTGGAGTGTTGTCTGGGCGGAGGAAAGTGTTAATGTAAGGACAAGGAATTGGAAGGTAGCGGCTGTGGCCTATAGTTAGGGACCACCCCGGCATTTGTCTGGAAGGAAGATGGGAAACCACAGAAAACCATCTTCAAGGTTGCCGGTGGGGGGATTCGAACCTCCTCGCCTCCCGGATGTGAGCGACGGCCTGCAGCCACGCCGTAACGACCTCGGCTAACTCACCCAGTAGCTTTCTATATTTTTTTTTGTCGTGTGGCCTCCTGAGAGGCCGAGAGCAGGTCTTTCTAGTCGACGCCCGTGGGCGACCTGCGCGTCGGGATGAGAGATGGAATGGATGAAGATGAATGAATTTGGGCAAGGATGTGGAAGGAAGTGGCCGTGGTCTATCAGAAGGTACCGTCCCAGCATTTGCCTGGTGTTGAAAATGGGAAACCACGGAAAACCATTTCAAGGACGGCCGAGGGTGGGGCTCGTACTCACGCGTCTACCGAGTCAGCAGAGAGCTTGGCCTCATGACCTAACGCTGCGTTTTAGCCAGCGTAGCCACTGCTGTCGGTAGCTTTCTAATGAAATCTACCTAATAATACCCCAGTACAATGATATTATCATTATGGTGATTCCCAGTGATTCTGAATATTAAACGTCTATTTAAATGTAGTAAATCAATAAAATGTAAAAATTTGACACTATATACAATAATTTATGTCGATAGTTAGAAGTTAATGTGGTGACACTTATTGAGTATATCCCTGACTTTGAGTACGGCTCTTGTTAATTTAAATTAGTCTTGTGCAGATACTTGCAGGTTGTGTTGTTGGTTGTGAATATTATTTTAACGCCTTGTTTATTGAATAAATTGGTGATTTTGCAAATATTCGTGTTCACGTAATTAAACCGCTCGTATTTGTTCTCATTATTTCCGGCTTTTGAGTTGTTTTATTTTTATGTCTGACTATAATAGTTATATTTTGCTGGGTGAAAAATTATTTTCTTTAGTTATTTACAAGGCCGGACGTTTGTTATAGACGAGTGAAAATCTTAATGGAAGCCTGGAGGTAAATTACTACAGTACCTGTGTTGTTATCAGCTGCCCCAAGCGGTCCGATGATTGACAAAGCTGTTTCACACTACTGCTGAAGTACAGTCATTGGCAAATATAATGACGTTCTGTTCGTAACTACGTAACGTGTACTTCCGCGTCACTTAATACTTCGACGTGGACTGTACTGTCTGCTCAAGTCTGGAATTCCATTACATCAGATCGGTGGTGACAAGTGTGAAGCGATAGGGTGAGAGAGTGTGTGTAGGCTCACCCGCAGGCTTCAAGTTCAAGGGCAAACGTCTAAAACAAACGTACGGCCGTACTTGATTATTATTATATTGTTACGGGCGTGAGTTTGTGTCATCACTCGCCGCATGAGTCACAACTGCCCCAGGGCTGGGCTGTGGCCTGCCTCCTGTATTGCGTGTGCCTTATGCAACAAGGCTACTAGGACAAAGGGGTAGTCCAGAATATTCGTGACTGGACCAGCGATGGAAACCTCGAGAAGCCGTGAACCCTGGATGGATCTAGAAGCATTTATTGAGTCACCGGCCTGCTATATAAGTGCGACCTGTCTAGCAGTTGTGGTTGTTGTGTTTTACGAGCTAGTGCGAGCGATTATCTTGTGCGACAGAAGTGTGGTGACGAAGTGCTGTGCGAGTTACGAAATCCAGTGACATTGTTTCTCTAGCTTGTGGACAGCGAAATAGCCTGCAGCAAGTGATCGTAAGTAATTGTGGTCGGTGAACATAAAGGAGAGGAGCAGGTAGTTTCTGTCAAGGCCACCGTACTCATTAGGACGGATTAACTTCTGTGATCTGTTGACAAGTGGAAGGGCCAAGAGCGCTCAAGGAAGAGACTTGAGGAAACTGGAGTAAGGCTCCTAATTGCTTGTATTTGCTGATTAGTGTAATTTTCTGGCCACAATAAAGTTAATTATTTCTTTAAGCAGTAATTGGTGTTGTGCTTTGTACCCCCACCGTAATCCAGTTAACAAAAGTGCCACTAGGGGGTGGCACGTAACAACTGGTGTCAGAAGCCGGATTACGAACTCAAGCACAACACCTGAAGGTCCTGGTTTCAAAACCCGAGCAGGTCATTTTCTCTAATTTTCCTGTGAGTGCATGCCCTTTACAAGGCAAACAACTAAAATGGAGGCGCAATTGGCAGCATTGCTAGAAAAGTTAAATGGCATAGAAGACGGCCAGAAGAAGATGGAAGACAGCCAGAAAAGTTTAGCCGAGGACCCAACTTCCAAATTAGAAGAAGGTCAGAATAAGCTAGCAGAGGACCTGAAGGACGGCCAGAATAAGTTAGCAGAGGACCTAACCGCCAAATTTCTGGATGGCCAGAAAAATCTGGAAGAGTGTCTGCTGACGAAATTAGAGGAGAGCCAAAGGAAATTAGAACAGGGCCTACGTGAGGAAGTCGCAGCAGTGGAAAAGAAGTTCGACGCCTTACAAGTGGAAGTTGACGAGCTGCGTCAACGCCCGCTGATGGGGGTGGAGGAGAAGTTCAACGCCTTGCAAGTGGAAGTTGCCGAGCTGTGCCAACGACCGCTGATGGGGGTGGAGGAGAAATTCAACGCCTTACAAGTGGAAGTTGCCGAGCTGCGCCAAAGCCCACTGACGGGGGTGGAAGAGAAATTCAACGCTCTACGAGAGGAAGTTGCCGAGCTGCGCCAACGCCCGCCCACCGTTACACCAGGAATATCAGGAACGGGACATAGCAGAGTGACGCCCCCAACCTTCGACGGAAAGGTGCCGTGGAGCACCTACTTACGTCAGTTCGAGGCGGCCTGTTCCATAAATAACTGGAACAACACTGAAAGGCTACAGCTCTCATTGTAGCGCTGAGAGGTGACGCCCTTAACGTCCTTCAGGCCATCCCGACTGGATCCCAGGACTACGCTTCACTGATCGCCCATATGGAGTCCCGATATGGAGATAGCCATCTTCAGCAGGCCTACCAGATGCAGCTCCGGACCCGGGTACAAAAGAACGCGGAAACCCTGCAGGAGTTCGAGATGGACATCGCACGCCTCGTAAGGCTCGCCTACCCAACAGCGCCGGCCGACTTTCTGGAGCAGATAGCGACGCAGACTTTTCACCGACGGGCTACGGGACTCGGACACTCAACAGGCGCTGCGACTCGCGCGCAATAATACCCTGACAGATGCGCTGAGCCACGCACTTGAGTTCGAGACGGCAAAACAGGCATCCAGAATACACGCGCGGGTGCGTCAAGTGGACGTCGACGAACCAGTAAAAACCAACGAGACCAAGCCCCTGGCCGACGAATTAATGGAGGCGCTAAGCCGTTTCTTCGATAGTCGCGGCACCACCAGCACCGACACAGCCGGAAGGCAACCGGAGAGGCGGCCTGGAAGAGGACTACCGACCTGCTGGACCTGCGGTATGAAAGGCCACCTGAGCAAGGACTGCGGTGATCGCCGCCGCCGAGGGTATCCGACGGGAAATCAGTCGTCTGAAAACCGCGCAACTCAGGGAAACGAGTATTAGCCAACCTTGGGGGGCAAAGGTTGGCTTGTGACAGTCGTCAAGCCCCGGCAGACCAGGTTCGTGTGACGAAGTTACGTAGGGACAATAGCAGCCTGATGGTCGACGGAGTCGTCAATGGAGAGAGCTGGCCCATGCTAATCGACACGGGAGCATCGAGGACCATCGTCAGTCCCACCGTGATCCCGAAGTGGAGAGTGCAACCCACACAAAGGAACCTCCAGCTAATAACCGCGACCGGAGAGACCGCACCGGTACATGGCGAAGCATCACTGGAGTTCGACATTGGTCGACGGGCGATAAAGCATCCAGTGCTTGTGGCTGACGTATCAAATGAAGTGATCATCGGACTGGACTTCCTGGACCAGAACAACATCATCTTGGATCTGAGTACCAACACTCTGCACTTCGGAGGTAAGGAACTTGCTTTGCAACCTGCGCACTAGTCCATCACCGCACGACGAGTAAGGCTGAGAGAAGACGTCATCGTTCCCGCCAGGACGGAGGTCAGTGCTGCCGTAATTGTCGACGGAACTGCTGAGGGAGTGGCGGCTGTCATCGAGCCAAAATATGAGGACATCCAGACAAAAGGATTGCTAGTTGCCAAGACTCTCATCAACACGACGTCTCGGCCGTACGTACGCCTGTCCAACCTGAACGACTACGACATTACGGTTCACCGGGACACCAACCTAGGAGTCTGCGAGCCCGTTACCTGGATTGCCCGCATCCCAGATACGACAGACGGACACCTGCAGACGGACAACCGAAGAAGACGCACACTGCCAGAAGAACTACAGAAGCTGTACCAAGGATCCCAGGACCATTTAGACGAGGAACAATCACGCCAACTTCAGGACCTGCTACGCGAATTCCAGGACGTCTTCTCCGTGGGGAGCAAAGACTTCGGCAGGACAAGCTTGGTTCAGCACAGAATCGACGTTGGGGACAGCGCACCGATTAGGGCCCCATTCCGACGTGTCCCGCTCGCCGAGCAAGCCGAAGTCGACCGGATGGTAGAAGAGATGAAGGAGCAAGGGGTGATCGAGCCATCACATAGTCCTTGGAGTTCTCCGGTCGTGCTTGTGAAGAAGAAGGACGGTTCCACCAGGTTCTGCGTGGATTACAGGCGGGTGAATGACGTCACGAAGAAGGACAGCTACCCTCTACCCCGGATCGACGACACCCTGGACACCATATCAGGGTCGAGATGGTTCTCCACCTTGGATTTGAAGAGTGGCTACTGGCAGGTGGAGGTCCACCCTAAGGACCGCGAGAAAACTGCGTTCTCTGTGGGCAGCGGGCTCTGGCAGTTCACCGTCATGCCATTCGGTCTGTGCAACGCCCCTGCGACCTTCGAAAGGCTAATGGAGTCCATTCTGAGGGGACTACACTGGAAGACCTGCCTGGTCTACCTAGACGACGTCATCGTTCTGGGGAGAAGCTTCGAGGAGCACTACAGCAACCTGAAGGAGATCTTGTTGAAGCTACGGGCTGCCCAGCTGAAGTTGAGCCCCAAGAAGTGTCAGCTCTTCCAGAAGCGGGTCCAGTACCTTGGGCATATCGTCTCCGAGGAAGGGGTGCGCACCGACCCAGAGAAGACCGCAGCTGTGATGGAGTGGCCAGTTCCGAAGGACAAGTCCCAACTACGGAGCTTCCTGGGACTCTGCACTTATTACCGTCGCTTCGTGAAAGGATTCGCCGACATCGCCAAACCTTTACATCGACTGACTGAGAAGGACCAACTCTTCACGTGGACAGCAGAATGCCACAGTGCCTTCGAACAACTCAAGCAGGCTCTGTGCACCGCGCCTATTCTGGCCTACCCCAGACCTGGAACAAGGTTCATCGTCGATACCGATGCCAGCGACTTTGGCATAGGGGGAATCCTGTCGCAAGTAGTGAACGGCGAGGAGAGAGTAGTGGCCTACTTCAGCAAGGCCTTGTCAAAGCCAGAAAGGAACTACTGCGTCACCGGGAAGGAGCTGCTCGCCATCGTGAAGACCATTGAACACTTCCACAAGTATCTGTACGGGCAAGAATTTCTCATCAGGACCGACCATGCATCCCTACGGTGGCTCCTGAACTTCAAGCAGCCCGAGGGTCAACTCGCGCGGTGGTTAGAGAGGCTTCAACAGTACAACTTTGAGATTCAGCACAGGAAAGGCCAACTGCATTCTAACGCCGACGCCCTGTCACGAAGACCGTGCCCCGAAGACTGCACCTTCTGTGCCCGAAGGGAGGAGAACACCGGGATACAGTGCCGAAGGACTACCGTGGAACTTCAAGGGAGCTGGAGCCGCGAAACTTTCACGCGGGCGCAAGCAGAAGATGATGACCTTGGGACTGATAGCCGAATGGAAGAGGGCCTGTGTCCCCAGACCCGGGTGGAACATTGTGAGTGACTGCAGCCCAAAGCTTAAGTCCTACTGGACGCAGTGGGACTCGCTGATTGTAAGGGATGGCCTCATCTGCCGTACCTGGGAGAGCACCGACGGGAAGACATCTCGGGAACAAGTCGTCGTTCCAAAGGCTATGACGGAGGAAGTCCTGAAGGAAGTTCATGGAGGATCATCTGGTGGGCACCTAGGGATAAAGAAGACCCTGGAGAAGCTGAGAGAGGGGTTCTACTGGATCGGATGCCGAACAGACGTGGAGAACCACTGCGCGAGGTGCCACGATTGCGCAGCCAGCAAGGGCCCAGGACGAAGACGACGGGGTCCACTGAAGACCTACAACGTGGGCGGTCCCATGGAGAGAGTGGCCATCGATGTTGCTGGGACATTCCCGTTAAGCGAGGCAGGGAACCGCTACATATTAGTCGTCAGCGACTACTTTACCAAATGGCCGGAGGCGTATGCGCTCCCTAACCAAGAAGCCGCGACGATTGCAGAGACCCTGGTGAAGGAATTCGTCAGCCGGTACGGAGTACCCCTGGAGCTGCACTCCGACCAAGGGAGGAACTTCGAGTCGCAGGTGTTCCAGAACCTATGCCAGCTGCTGGGAATCCGGAAGACAAGGACAACGCCACTACACCCTCAGTCCGACGGGATGGTAGAGCGATTCAATCGCACCATCGAGAACCATCTCCGAATAGTCGTCAGCGAGCACCAGAGGGATTGGGGCAAACATCTTCCACTATTTCTCCTGGCCTACCGCGCCGCCGTGCACGAAGCCACCGGGTGCACACCAGCCCGGGCCATGTTTGGGAGGGAGCTCCGCCTACCTGTCGATCTTGCCTTCGGCCGACCTGGGAATGATCCGATCCCGGTAAGCCAGTATTGTCAAGAACTGGTCGACCAACTGGAGGACGTGCACGCGTTCGCGAGGAGGAAACTGCGGATCGAGACCGACCGAATGAAGACCCGATACGACCAGCAGACGGATGCCGGCGGATTCCACGAGGACGACCTGGTCTGGCTCTTCAACCCATTACGGAAGAAAGGCCTGTCACCCAAACTGCAGAAGACCTGGGAGGGCCCGTACCGAGTCGTGAAACGGATCAACGATGTCGTCTACAGGATCCAGCGGAGCCCGAGGGCAAAGATGAAGATCGTGCACCGAGATCGCCTGGCAGCCTACGGAGGGACACAGACGGACCTATGATTGATCGGGACGATCAGCCTTTTTAGGAAGGGGGTGGTGTTACGGCTGTGAGTTTGTGTCATCACTCGTTGCATGAGTCACAACTGCCCCAGGGCTGGGCTGTGGCCTGCCTCCTGTATTGCGTGTGCCTTATGCAACAAGGCTACTAGGACAAAGGGGTAGTCCAGAATATTCGTGACTGGACCAGCGATGGAAACCTCGAGAAGCCGTGAACCCTGGATGGATCTAGAAGCATTTATTGAGTCACCGGCCTGCTATATAAGTGCGACCTGTCTAGCAGTTGTGGTTGTTGTGTTTTACGAGCTAGTGCGAGCGATTATCTTGTGCGACAGAAGTGTGGTGACGAAGTGCTGTGCGAGTTACGAAATCCAGTGACATTGTTTCTCCAGCTTGTGGACAGCGAAATAGCCTGCAGCAAGTGATCGTAAGTAATTGTGGTCGGTGAATATAAAGGAGAGGAGCAGGTAGTTTCTGTCAAGGCCACCGTACTCATTAGGACGGATTAACTTCTGTGATCTGTTGACAAGTGGAATGGCCAAGAGCGCTCAAGGAAGAGACTTGAGGAAACTGGAGTAAGGCTCCTAATTGCTTGTATTTGCTGATTAGTGTAATTTTCTGGCCACAATAAAGTTAATTATTTCTTTAAGCAGTAATTGGTGTTGTGCTTTGTACCCCCACCGTAATCCAGTTAACAAAAGTGCCACTAGGGGGTGGCACGTAACAATATCCTTAGGCCTATTGCAGTTACCTTTTGACATTGATATATTGTATTTAATTCCCTGTGAACCATCGAATTGACGCCCGCTAGCTCGTGCGAGCTAGGATGGTTCGAGTGATTGTCAATATTGCATGCGATGTTTGTGTAGGGTTGTGGAAGATTGAATCTGAGGGTTTGTTATCTTCAATAGTTATGTCGAGATAATTTATTTCCCGATCGTTTTCGCGTTCCTTAGTAAGTTTTATGGTGTGGTGTAGGCTATTGGTAGTGCCCTGCGCGGATAATCAAAAAGTTTTCCGCATCCGCCCCGCATCCGCACGGCTGTTATCCGCATCCACCCCTCATCCGCACGGCTGTTATCCGCATCCGCCCCTCATCCACACGACTGTTATCCGCATTTTCACCTCATCCGCACGACTGTTATTCGCATCCGCCCCGCATCTGCACGACTTTCATCAGCATCCGCACGTTTGTTATCCAAATCTGCTGGCATTAACATAATATTTTCAAGTAGATGAAATATTAAAGCAACACATTTAGTTTTGAGGAGAAAGTCTTTTCCTTAGGCTACGTATGTCAAGTTCCATGTTTAAAATGAATGTTCTACAACCAGAATTGCAACCCTTTTCAGTTCAGAGTGTTAATTGTGTTTAATGACATAATTTGAATGAGATTAGCGTAAATCATCATCTTACATTTGTCATGAAAAAAATATAAAATATAATATGTCATAAACATCCGGGTCTTAGTAATGTCCAAACATTATCCGCAGCTTATCCGCTATCCACAGAGCCATGCAAACTATATCCGCATGGTGAAAAATTTTGCGGATATCCGCGGGTTTATCCGCGGATATCCGCATCCGCGCAGGGCTTTAGCTATTGGTAGCTTCGAGTATGGTTTCTGCGTTTAATTCCATATCGTAGACACATATTACATCATCTACATATCTTTTCCAATGTACTATTACATTTGACGATATATTTTCTAAGAACTCTTTTTCCAATGTGTTTATGAAAATGACGGGTAGTCTATTAGTCCACTTAACAGCGTTTTTCTGTTTAAAGAGGTTAAGTCATTGAAACAAAAAGTAAAAGAACAGGACGTAGTTATAACAAAAGCAGACAAGGGCAATACCACAGTTATCCTGAATAAAACAGAATACATCGACAAAAAAGTAGAATTTATGAAGAATAACAGAATCAAGTAACTAAGAAAAGACCCAACCAACAAATTCCAAAGTCAAACTCCAATTGCATTAAACGAAGCAGAATACATTTTCACCAGAGCCGTAAAACCCAAACTAATAAACATGAACCCCAAATTAACATCTTTAAAAGCACTATTAAAAATACATAAAAAGGAATGCCCAATAAGACCAATTGTTAACTGCAGGAACGAGCTAAACTACAAAATCAGTAAGGAACTACTGAAAATATTACAACACCGCATATGAACCAGCAACAAAAATAACCCAGTTAAGAACACATTAGTAACTGCATTAAACAAGTTACAAATAAAGCCTAGCTTGAGGCTAGTCTCGTTCGACATAAACCACTTGCATAGTCTACTAATATACGGTACCAATAAATGAACCTATCAATTTAGTAGAAAGGAATTTAAAGACAAACAACTCGATAAAAGAAACGTAAGAGAGAACGAAATTACTGAGAGTCATTCTGAACCAAAACGTGTTTTATTTCAGAGGTTCTAATCCAGGCACTGACAGTGGCTATACTGATTGTTGTTTTTTCCCTGTTTTTTCCACACTCCCTCCAGGTAAATGCCGGAATAGTATCGCATTTCAAGTCCTGACCCGTGTAATTAAAACTACACACACATTTACAGTGACCACAGTAACACAGGTTATCAGGCAAATCTTACGCACTCTCAAGTACACATGGTTGAATGAGCACGATGTGGCAAGTCTCTAAATTGATGACCATCAACTATAAAAACAAAGTTATTGGTTTTATGTCCCATTTAACTACTGGGGCTTTTTGAGACGCCTGGGGTGCCAGAATTTTGCCACGAAGGGGATCTTTAACGTGCCAGGAATCTACTGACACGGCTCCCTCACATTTGCGCACCCTCAAATGCCAATTGGCTGCGCCGGGATTGGATCCTGCGACCTTGGCAACAGCAGGCGAGAACGTTACCGCTGAGCCACGCAGCCAGTCTATCAACAAACTCTTCCTCTAGAGGTGCATAAAGATTGTTTCTCTGCACGGTCATTCTTCGGGTGACGTCAGCGCCAAGATATGAATCATGGATCTCTGCACTGGCAGCTCCCCATCGCACGTGTGTGTTTTGGCTGCTAGCTAGTTACCATACGATAAGCATAATCGCGGCGTGAGTGAAAGTGCATGTGACCTTAGAGTAGAGCTGCCGATATCGTTCAGAAACCACGTGCATATAGTAGACACACCCTGCTTGTCATTATCACATTATATCGCGTCACAAGCCTCCTTCCTGGATAACAGAGTCAAGGTCATCAGTAGAGTCGAGCAAACATCTCTCCAGTTCCTATCGGTCTCGTAGGTGAGGATGCAGAGCGGAAATGACACTCTCGACAAGGTGGCATCGAGAATGCTCATTATCAATATTCTCGTTTGGCCAGCAAGGCCTGGTCATAAGGTACTGTGGAGTGTTGGGTAAGGATACAACCAGTGCTGGATTACCCATTAGGCCCGACTAGGCCCAGGCCTAGGGCCCCCAATTATCTGGGGCCCCCAAAAATTGATTCCTATTGATTTGTTAATATGTTAATATATGTTAATATTCTTCTAGATTAAACAATGCCACGGACTTATCCGAGTGGATCACAAAAAAAGGAAGATTGCAGAGGATAAAAAAATAAAAAAATCTGCAGATATAGCAAAAGTACCACAACTGACATCATTTTTCAAAGGATCCGCATCACCAGCTCAGTCATCTGGTGAACAAAACGAATCAACAGAGAATGCTTGTGAAAATGTAAGAATAAGTAATCAATTATTAATTTCTCTATGTTTTACTAAATTTAACGCATTCAATTTTGAGATAAACTTATATCAAAAATTTTAATGCGTTTTTTTTTTGTCGTATAGCCTCCTGAGAGGCCGAGTGCAGGTCTTTCTAGTCGACGCCCGTGGGCGACCTGCGCGTCGGGATGAGGGATGGAATGGATGAAGATGAATGAAACTGGGCAAGGATGTGGAAGGAAGCGGCCGTGGCCTGTCAGAAGGTACCGTCCCAGCATTTGCCTGGTGTTGAAAATGGGAAACCACGGAAAACCATTTCAAGGACAGCCGACGGTGGGGCTCGAACCCACGCGTCTACCGAGTCAGCAGAGAGCTTGGCCCCTTGACCTAACGCTGCGCTTTAGCCCGCGTAGCCACTACTGTTGGTTTTAATGCGATGAAAATTGTAGACATTGTAGAAGATTTCATTGACCGAAAAAACAGAAAATTTTTTTGATTACATTTTACAGAAGTAAAAAATAGTATGAGTTGTTAAATTGTTCATCAAATCATCTGAAATGTTTTCAAATAATGATGATCGTTTCATTTGGAATGTATGATTATATGATTTAATAAAAAGTGTATTATTCATCTTGAGAAAAAAAACTCTTATATACACTTTATTAAATGTACAGGTGCTAAAAATGCAAATTCTTTGAAAAAAATAAAGGGGCCCCAAAAATCTGAGGGACTTAGGCCTCATTTTACCTTAATCCGGCACTGGATACAGCACACATTACATGGAAACCGTTAATTCTCTTGATTTAATCTGCTCACATTGAACTCAAGATGACAGCAATTTACAGGGCGCCAAGGAATGTTCTCCGCAGTGCTTACTTGCTGCTGCGAGAGATAACATCAGCAGTTACGTTGGCAGCACGGCTGCCGCTTGTATCAAAACAAGCAAACAAACAAACTATAAACGTTGTAGGCCTACTCACGGCAGCCATTCATAACAGTTGTTGGAAGTGTTGGAAGACAGACTTCAACACGTTTACACATATTGTCAAAGTTTTGAGCTAATATGCGTGTTGATTTTCTTGGAGTAAGCAGCATTATATCGGAGATTTCATCAAGTTTTTCGTCTGTCAAAAGCGTAGGCCGGGCTGTTCACGGTACATCGTGAACTGAGCCGGTCACACGAAATTTACTTATCAAATCCTGAATGGTATCCCGGTTCGGACACTTTGAATTAGGAAACTGCACCTGAAATTTTAGTTTCACATTTTCTATAAACCGATCGCCTTCGCGAAAAACGTATTTCACCAAAAACGCTCTCTCTTCAGTAGTTAACAATACCACCTGTATACTTATGCACTCTTCCAATAATCTATCTGAACGCTCGCTTACTGTAATACACACTGACGATTTCGACACCCCACAACCCACACGTGTGGCCTTCACTGTACCGCTGTCATGTCAAGGACACCGTGTTGCCAACTAAACTGCTGATGCTACCCCTGGCAGCAGCACGTAGTCGCTGCGGGGAACATTCCCTGGCATTCTGTATAATCTATCCACAAGCCTGTCAGTACTATTTATGTTGTACAGTTCTCGCCACGGTTTTTGGCGGGTGAGTCCCGATTCCGCACAACTGAAAACTCACGTATCAATTGCACATGCGTGAGGCTCGCAGACTGTCCTCTGTACGACTGCGCAATCGGAACTCACCGGCCAAAAACCGTGGCGAGAACTGTAATACATTGCTATTACACTTGTCATTTATGTTGCGTATTGACCCTTTTAAACTTGTATTGTTTGAGTCTTCAGTCTTTCGACAGGTTTGATGCAGCCCTCCATGTCTCCCTGCCATATTTTAAACTTACACATATTTTTTTATGTTTCAACTTATCAATAGCCAACTCCGTACAGGCCATGGAGGCCTTGGGAGTAGTGGAAGGTAGAGGCTTCCACTTTTTGTGACATCGGCACTAGATGGGATGGAGTTGTCAGCTCCACGCCCGGCCGTCTTTGCTCCCAGGAATTGCCCTGGTACTCATTTCTGGTGTAGGCTGAGTGATAGTGGTAGTTTTGTTTCTAAAATCCACTATCAGGGTGGGGATCGAACCCACTACCTTTCAATTAGAAGCTCAGCGCCTCTACCGACTGCGCCACGCAGCTCCCTTCAACTTATCAATACTCTTTTTTATTATGTGTGTCTGCCTCATTGCTAAGTGGCTAATATTCTTACCTGTCACCACGGAGGCCCAGGTTCAATTCCCGGCTCTGTCAAGAAATTTAATTCTGTTCTGAGGGCTAGAACAGGCTAAACTGAGCCTTGTGAGGCAAAACTGGGAAGAGACGGGTTCGATTGCAACCTCACCCAACCTGGAAGTAGTTTTCCACGTTTTCCCACTTCTACTCCAGGAAAATGCCGGGCTAGTTCCTAGGGCAAGACCGTCGCCACCTCCTTTCCAATACTCATCTGAATTACAAATTCACACACTAATACAGCCATCACAATAACACAGATTATCAGACAAACTCCGCATACACAAACACCCAAGTACTCGAGGCCACATGACCACGATGTCGCAAAGCCCCAAAATCAATCAAGAGTATATTAAAGAATATAAAAAGCTTAAGATCAAAATTAGTATTTTTTCATGGAAATGAGGGAATAAACAGAGACAATTTTGATCTCACACGCATAATCCATCTTTTAACAAAAACGAACTAGCACGTGGCAACACTGACAGAGACGAAGGTAATCACGTTGCTAATGTTGGTCACCCTTCTGTTCGATAGCACTCCAACATCAAGCTAATTTTACGGATATTTCATTGTTGGTTTGCGACATCATGGTCATGAAGCCCCGTGTACTTGGGTGTGTATTCAATCTGTCTAATAACCTGTGCCATTGTGCTCGCTGTACTAGTGTGTGTATTTGTAATTGGTACTAGGATTGGGGCAGGAGGTGTCAATGGCTTTAATTTAGGTAGACTACTATCCTGCCATTTGCCTGGAGAAGAAGTGAGAAACCATGGAAACAACTTATTGAATGGCTGAGGTAGGAATCGAACCAACTTTCCTCTTCTTTTAGCTCACAAGGCTAGGTGAAGTCCGTTCCAGCCCTTAGATTAGATTCAAATTTGTTGTCACAGTCGGGAATCGAATCTGGGCCTCCACGATGACAGCCAAGAGTGCTAGCCACTACGTCACGAGGCGGACTACCCATATTTCAGGGGAGTGTATTTTAAATGCTTTCCAGTCGGTCAACACGATTACACCCAGATTGTGTGTATGTCTACACCTTATTATTCCCGTTTCTGACGGGGTCGGGGATGAGATGCAATAAAATTCTATGTAGCGGATGGTCATTACGGCCGGATGCCGTCCCTGACGCACACCTCATAAGAGGAGTTAATGAGAGATAAAATGAATGAAACTGAGCAAGGATGTTGAAGGAAGCGGCCGTGGCCTATTAAAAGGTACCGTCCCAATATTTGCCTGGAGTTGAAAATGGGAAACCACGGAGAGCCATTTCAAGGATGACTGACGGTGGGGTTCGAACCCATGTCTACCGAGGTGGCAGATAGCTTGGCCCCGTGGCCTAGCACATCGCTTTAGTGAGCGTAGCTACCGCTGTATTGTACCCAGATAGTAATAGGTGTTATTCCCTAAACCTAATAACAATGAATATGCTTGGATGACCAGTTCCGTTCGTCAAGCGATCATCATTGGATATTTATACTCAGGAGGAGATTTTTCGTTAATAGTTGAGATCATCCTCAGCCATTAACATACATCATCACAGGTTTTACCGGGTGAGTTAGCCGTGGTCGTTACGGCATGGCTGTTGGCAGTCGCTCACATCCGGGAGGCGAAGAGGTTTGAATCCCCCCGCCGGCAACCTTGATGATGGTCTTCTGTGGTTTCCCATCTTCCTTCCAGGCAAATGCCGGAGTTGGTCCCTAACTATAGGCCACAGCCGCTACCTTCCAACTCCTCGTCCTTACATTCAAACTTTCCTCCCCAGACAACACTCCACACGCGACGGTACTGCCTAAAAGCAGCTACAAACTGGCGAGCCGAAAATGTCCTCGGACACTCTCGGCACTAAAAACCATACGCTTAAAAAAAAACACAAGTTATGACATTGCCGGCTCAAGACACAAACTAATTAAACCAAGCAAGTTTTTAAGGAACAACAACGGACTAGACGTACCGTTAGTAATACAGTACAGTCCACAGAATATCAAGCAGATAGTGCCACAATTCACAAACGAGCTCGTAGCAACCAGTCTGAGGCGAGTAGTGTGCGATGATGGACGCCGGATGACTATAATTAATTTTGACAGGATTGCACCTGCGATTTCTAAACAAGATACCCAATTTAGAATGGAAGTAGACAGCAAGACACACCACCAATAATACTGTGATAAAGACGACAAGAGAGCAAGAAAGACTCGGTGACTGGAAGCGTGCACTGCCACTGACTGACAGGCACGAGTATTGCAGCGTGCTGCTCTCCACTGGTCACGGAGTGCACGTGCGCCTACTTGCCTTCACTCTTGCAACTACTGTAATTTTGGGGCATGTGGCGTTGCATGCAACAACGTGCGCCTGCCGTGCGCATGAGTCGTAGTGTAAACCAGTGTTTCCCAAACTTTTTTGTGTGTGTACCACTTTAACCCTTAGATACACGCTAAGCGGCACTCAGTGCCGCTTTCTTGCAAAATTTTGTTTGACGTGGTAAACACTTACGAGTTCTGTGAGATCGCCCGCTATATCCTTTGTTCGACATGTGCTGCTGGGGAGGGGCTCGGTTCGGAGCTTGTCTGGTTCCCAATCAGTCTGAGACAGGTTGTCAAAGTGCGAGGTGCGCGAATGCGGCATTCCGTACCGCTAGCTTGTAACAACTGGCTGGAATCGGCGTTGTGAAATAATGTAAGTATTTAACTTATTTTACCTTTGTTGTTTCTTTCTATGCTTCTATCATTGTTATCTATGTCAGCACATAGTCTGCACGCTTGCCTTCTGTTTATAGGTCTTGACTTGGCTGTCAACAACAGGAGATTGAAAGGTTGCTCCAAGTACTTGATAGCAAGAAAGGTCACTGGATGAAGAGGATCTATTTGATTTTTAAGTCCTAGTGCAGAGTTATTTTGTGTATTTAGGCACTGTATATTATTTCGTACTGTAAATTAGCAGAAAGTGTCCTTTTCCAAGCCAAGAATCTAAGTGTATAGCCTACATGATATTGACAAACCGTTTTTCTTTTACTCTAGTGTTGAGCTTGTTGAGCATCAGGTACAATATCTTGTAATATGAGCCTGAAAAAAGGGCAATCTCAATCCAATAATTCTCAATATCTCTTTTGTGTGTGAAAATTATTATTTTTTCTTCGTTGTCCAATAAATGTTAATAAGATTTTTTAATTACATTAAGTATGAATAGTAAATATGTCCTTATCCTATCCCTCCCAATAATATATTTCATTAATAAGAATTTCATACATACTGATAAGATAATTCAATATATTCTCAAAGGTTATGTATAATTCTCCGTACAAATCAATTTTAGCCGTTTAGCAAGTCACTACATTACGAAAAAGAATTAATAAATATATTGCGGCATAGAATGCCGCTAGCGTGTACGAATGTTAGTGAAAGAGATGCGTGTAGCTAAGGGTTAAGAGATGAGAATCTCTCGCGTACCACCTAATGGTTGGGAGATATAGTAACTATAAACCCACCATCACCACTACGTAACAGACCAAAGGATGGATTGTAAATTGTGTTTGTTAGAGTTAAAGTTCAAATAATAAAAAGTGTGTCCAGTTGTTTTATTATTTATTACAATAAATATTCAATTCAAACATTCAGAAATGACACTGTGCATTTAATATTTGAAATATATATAATTTTTATATTTTAAAATTTTATATTTTGTATTTTTAAATTTTATTTTTATATATTTTTCGTAACATCACGCGTACCACTGCAACAGTACGAGCGTACCACCAGTGGTACGCGTACCACAGTTTGGGAAACGCTGGTGTAAACGACCCACATTAGGAAGAACCCGTACAATTTGTCTTCCATCACTACAGGATTGGTGATTTATAGTACAGTGCTTGCAGAAAGTTTAGGGACAGGTCTAAATTTCGTTTGGTGCACATTTGTCCCTATTTCAGTCATTGTTTTACATAATGTTGTTAGACATCTATATGAAGGGTTTTCATTTAAATTTCGCTGCTCTAGCTGTAATACTTTTGGAGATGGAATGTTTTATCTTTTTAAACAGGGCTAAAACCCCTGTTTTTCTTACTAAAATGTTTTTTTTTTCTTCTGAAAACCTGCTAGTCCTACAACTATGAAATTTTACTGTAGTTTTACTACAACATCATCATCTTCATTTCCCCTTTTCCAGCTGACACTGGGTGGGGGAAAATATGGTTCCTCTCCACTTTACTCTGTCGTTCCACCATTCCTCCTCCGACACAGTGTTCCAATCCAGGTTCCGTTTTCTAATACTATTCTCCACCGGGTCCATCCAACGCATTCTTGGTCTTCCTCGTCCTCTCTTCCCAGTCATCCGTCGTTCCAGTGTTCGTCTTGGTACTCTAACTTCATTCATCCGTTTGACATGTCCAAACCATCTCAATCTGTTTTGCTCCAGTTTGTCATTTAGTTTATGTACTCCCAGTTCTTTCCATATATATTCATTTCTCACTCTGTCCCTCCTCGTTTTCTGGACCACACTTCTCAGGAATCTCATCTCAGCTGCTTGTACTCTGCTCTCATCCCCCTTAGTCATTGTCCATATGTCATTATAGTAACATAATATGCTTTGTACATAACTTCTTTAGCCTTAATTGGTATATCCTTGTTCCATACTAGTCCCCGTACCTGTTGGTAGAAAGCACTCCCGAGTTGTATTCTTCTGCTAATTTACAAATCTAGTCTACAACATATCAATCATAAAAATAACAAGAAGTTCCGTGACGAACTAAAGAGCCTACTTTTCTTAAAATTTAAGATTCATGCCAATGATTAATCTATATGGATCTATCTAGAATAATTACGAAATTAAGTTGGTAGTATCGAAATTTCTAATTGGTTCGAAATACTGTATACATGGCATAACGTAGCCTAATAGAGAACTACAGTTGGCAGCCCTGGTGACTGAATATATTCTTAGCTCCATCTCTTAAGGTACAGCATACAAAATTTGGTTGAAGTCCAATGGATAGCATGGACGTTACATGCAGTTAAACATTGGATCTAACAGCGCGCGTAAAATCATGTTGGCAACAATGACATACATGTATTGGTCAGAAATAATCTGAAATAATATGATCTATTGTTGTGTCAATTTTGAATGAAATCCATTAATTAGTATAGAAGTTACATGCATTTTAAAATTGGACTTATCAGCAGGCTTAGAATCATGTTGGCAGCACTGGCGTAGGCCTATATTAGTTATTCCAGATTAATCTAGAATGCCAGGTACTATACGTGTGCAATGTTTAGAGCTATTGGCTTGCATACTTTCTGATATATTGATATTTGGGTAACAAAAATAGAGACAGAATTTATTAACAGTTGGCAGCCCTGGTTGCTCTTAAGAATACGCATAGTCATATCTGTTATGATACACATAGCACACACGAAATTTGGTTGAAATCCAAATGATAGTATAGAAGTTACATGTATTTAAATTTGGACCTCTCAGCAGGCTTAGAATCATGTTGGTAGCACTGACGTATATAAGTTACTCCAAATTAATATGGAATATCAGGTACTATACGTGTGCATAGTTTAAAGCTGTCGGCTTGCATACTTTCTGATATATGGGTATTTGGATTTTTTAAAAATGAGAGCATTTATTAACAGTTGGCAGCCCTGAGGGCTCTTAAGAATATGCTCAGTCATATCTGTTTATGTACACATAGCACATACGAAATTTGGTTGAAATCCAATTGATAGTGTAGAAGTTATATGCATTTAAAATTTGGACATATCAGCAGGCATAGAATCATTTTGGCAACACTGCCATGTATAGCCTCCTGGAAATTAAACTGCAATATTATTATCTATACGTGTGCCAATTTTGAAATAGCTCCCATTCATACCTTCCAAGATATCCAACATGGAGCTCAAATTTCAATGGCGATTTTTCAGCAGTGGTAGCACTGACATCATTTTCAAATATCGCCGCGAGATATTCAGGTATAGATCTTTACTCCTACCAAATCTTGTTTCGATTGCTCCAGCCGTTTATGAGTTGATAGGGGGGGGGGGGACACACATACACACAGCCAGCCAGACAGACAGACAGATAGACAGAAGGAGAGACAGACAGTCAGACAGAAGGACAGACAGACAGACAGACAGACACACACACATTTGCCCGATCTCATAAGTCTACTTTTTCCTCATTTTTGCAAAATGTGAAAAGTAGGCTAAAAATACAGCCTGGGAAAAAAATTACAACTCATTTGGTCACCTGTCAAACAAGCTTACTTCCACGGCAATTTTGGCGGCAAAATTGGTCAATTTCGTTCCACGATAACTTCCGATTGACAGCACTTCGAGCTATTCTGACTGCACAGTTATTTTCTCCATGCCTTGTTTGTGACGGATCCGCTGTGGGGACTTTCTCGAAGTGGTGCCAATCGGAAATTATCGCGGAACGAAATTGACCGATTTTGTCGCCAAAATTACCGGGGAAGTAAGTTTGTTTGACAGGCGACCAACTGAGTAGTAATTTTTTCCCCAGGTTGTATTTTTATTTTTATGATTAATATGTTGTAGTAAAACTGCAGTAAAAATTTCAAAGCTGTAGGACTAGCAGTTTTTTGAGAAAAAAACATTTGAGTAGGAAAATCAGTTTTTTTCCTGATTAAAAAAGGTAAAACATTCCATCTCCAAAAGTATTAGGGCTAGATCAGCGATTTTTTTAATGAAACCCCCTGTTATAGATGTCTAATAACATCATATAAAACAATGACTGAAATGCTGTTACTTTAGGGACAAATGTACATCAAACGAAATTTAGACCTGTCCCTTAACTTTCTGCAAGCACTGTCTGAGAAGAGTCCCGAAAAACGGTTTCGTCATTTTTTTTCCCAGGGACCCTTTATTGCCAAACTGTTATACACCATGGCATCATGAACTATACACCTTGCAATATTTTTAGCCTACTTTTCACATTTTGGAAAAATGAGGAAAAAGTAGACTTACGAGATCGATCCGGGAAAATGTGTGTCTGTCTGTCTGTCTGGCTGGCTGTGTGTGTGTGTGTGTGTGTGTGTGTGTCCCCCCTATCAACTCCTAAACGGCTGCAGCAATCAAAACCAAATTTAGTATGAGTAAAGATGTGCACCGGAATATCTCACGTCCATATTTGAAACTGATGTCAGTGCTACCAACTGCTGAAAAAACGCACTAGAAATTTGAGCTCTATGTTGGATATCTCGTAAGGTATGCATGGGAGCTATTCCAAAATTGGTACACATGCAGATAATACTATTTCAGTTTAATTTACAGGAGGCCAACAATGACAGTGTTGCCAAAATAATTTTAAGCCTTCTGATAGGTCCAATGTTTAAATGCATATAACTTCTACACTATCAATTGGATTTCAACCAAATTTTGTATGTAATATCTGTACATAAACAGATATGATTGAGTGTATTCTTAAGAGCCACCAGGGCTGCCAACTGTTAATAATTGCTCTCTCTATTTTTTTTATCCAAATACCAATATATCAGAATGTATGCAAGCCAACAGCTTTAAACTATGCACACGTATATTCCGACATTTTAGATTAATTTTGAGTAACTTATATACGTCAGTTCTACCAACATGATTATAAGCCTGCTGATAGTACCAATTTTTAAATACATGTAACTTCTATACTATCAGTTGGATTACAACCAAATTTCGTATGTGCTATGTGTACCATAACAGAATGACTGTAAGTATTGTTAAGAGCAATCAGGGCTGCCAACTGTTAATAAATGCTGTCTATATTTTGTTTACCCTAATATCAATATATCAGAAAGTATGCAAGCCAACAGCTCTATACTTTGCACACGTATAGCACCTGACATTCTAGATTAATTTGGAGTAATTAATACAAGGCAGTGCTGCCAACATGATTCTATGCCTGCTGATATGTCCAATTTTAAAATACATATAACTTCTATACTAACAAATGGATTTCATCCAAAATTGGCACAACAAGATATAATAATATTTCAGATTATTTCTGACCAGCACACGCATGGTATTGTTGGCAACATGCTTTTACGCGTGCTGATAGATCCAGTGTCTTAACTGCATGTAACGTCCATTGGACTTCAACCTAATTTTCTATTCTGTACCTTAAGAGATGGAACTAAGAATATATTCAGTCACCAGGGCTGCCAACTGTAGTGCTCTATTAGGCTGCATTATACCAGGTATATTTTGAAATAATTTGATATTTCGAACTAATTTGATATTTCGATATTAACAACTTAATTTTGTCATTATTCTAGATAGGTTCATATACTGTAGAATAATCATTGGCATGAAAAGTAGGCTGTATAGTTCTTCACGGAACTTCTTGTTATAATTTGTATTAATGCAGCCAATGGCCATGTACTTTTCTTTTCAGGACGGGTCAGGGAAGGGATATTGGAAGGAAATCGGCCGTGGACCTTTTGAAAGGAACCGTCTCGGCATTTGCCTGGTGGTGAAAGTGGGAAACCACGAAAACCATTTTCAGGACGGCCGAGGTGGGAGTCGAACCCACGCTCTCCCGATACCAGCAAGGCACGAGGTAGCGCGTTAGTGCTCTCGGCCACCGCGGCCGGTCTTTGCAATATTTTTCAACATAGTCACCACTGACATTGAGCCACTTGTCGTAGCGTGCAATCAGTCTGGTAAGACTCGGTGCTCTGCGATGCAAGGAATTGTCGCACAGCCTGCTCCACCTCAGCATTGGTGTGAAAGTGACGTCCCGATCTTCATCCTCCACTCCACACTCTGCCGCCCTTTACTGAACGTGCAGCACCAGCGACCGACCATTTGACGAGACATGACCGCTTCACCATACACGGCTTTAGGCGTTCATGGATGACTGACACACTAGTCCTACGTGCCCATTCATACCGGATAACAGCAGTCAGTGGCGGCTGCTAATAAAGTTCCAGTGTTGCACAACGACCAGATTAATACAAGTAAAACAATTAATACCGTAATAATATTTTTTTTTAAAGCTGTACGTTTCTCTTTATATGTATCGGAATGCATAATTCTGTTCGCTAATAATTCAGGAAATCTTTAGTAAGTTACTGTGAACTGTCTGAGAAAGCGAAGAGTCTAGGATCACTCGTTCGTTTGGTCGTTGCCAGGCCCAAGCACCGACCAGATCTCATTAGTGAAGGGTATGTCAGAGATGCTAGATCGAGTAAGTCCTATCCCAACAGTTAACTCGGCTGGTCGTTACCCGCTGATTGCAACAAGGGAGCCGAGGCGCATACGGAGACATCCGTCAACTGCCGGCAGACGCGGATCTAGAGTTTGGCTTTGGGGGGGGTGGGGGGGGGGGTCAGAGAATCGAAATTGTTAAGAAAAATTATATCACTAAAAACGCAATCACAAAATAACCACACGTAGGCCTACAAAACCAGACCAATTTTTTTTTGCAAGCTACATGGATAGAAATTTGATGCGTTTAGCGCACCAAAAATATTCGTACTAATTGCAACGGCGTGTTTTGCGACTTTTACATCAAGCTTCGAGAAAAGTATCAAGGTACGTTACAGTTTCGGCAAGTCGAGTTGGTACCGACAGCTTAGATTGCCAACCAAGCTTGCAGTTTGGACGTCGGCAAATATTTTTGGTGTGAAAAGCCCCAAATTCCTATCCGTGCATTGTTGCACATTCATCGTGACACCACTATAAACATCGATTCGGTAATCACAACGTTTGCTAAACAAAATAGACGAGTTGATTTTCTTATATAAATAATCGTTTTTATATAACAGGTATGAAGTTATAAATATGTACTGTGCCCAATTCTAGGAATGGGTATTCCAAGATTCAGACACCTAGGTATCAAGGGAAAGGCTACAGCCGCTTTTGAAAGTTGAGATATTTGAATATCGCGCTCCTTTCCTTCTAGATTGAAATGGAAACTTTATGCAGCCAAGAAGATGTTAGGTGACGTGGCAAATAGTAGCAGAGGTCGAGACTATTTGGTGATTAAATACTTAGCCATGGAGTAGAGACCTTGATACTTGGATCAGATTACTGGCACGGCCAAATGAAAGAGGATGCACTTAGTCTCAAGTGAATCAGACCAGAGACACCGGAGATATGAGGATTTACAGATTTCAGCGTGATCCAGCGCGAAGTCGACCGTTTTGTATAAAAGCCGCTCGGCCCAAGCATAAGGAGCTCACTTCAAACCAAGCTCTTGTAGGACAAGGTGCTGCTGCTACGTCGAGCCAAGGCACATGGTTGCCGAATCTACGCAGAAGATATCTTTGAATTGTGATAGTCACAAAAGTGCTACGAAACGTGGGGAACGTAGTAAGTTTCCGGTAGAGGGAATCACTAAGGTGATTGTTATTTTCTACGGACATTGGTGAAACACTTTGTTTCTATATGGACATATGCTAGACTTTGTCTAGATATTATTCTGTCACAGTCCAGTAAAAATAATTCAATACTTGGATATTTTAATCCAACTTGTCAGTTTCACAAATTGTAACTAAATAACCACTCAGATCTTTCAGTATATTGAAGGCCAGTCTATCACGGTGTTGTTCATTAGCCGACAAAGGGAAACTATATGTTGCTTCGCGCATGATAGATGGTGTGAAGCCATGCCCAGGGAACGATCTTCAGAACAGCCGTTGATTGTTTTAGACTATCAGTGTTTTCCTGTACTGAAAAGATTACCGTGAGTTATGTTCCAGCTGACGCTTTTGAGAAGAGATCATTTGGATCTGACCCCATTTAAGCGAACTGCTATGGATTTAATTGAAGTCAATATTAAAATGGATCAGCAGTTACTTCAAACTTCAAGAAATATTTCCACTCTGTCGTGCTAGACAGATTGTGGGTATATAATGGCGGCCGATACAAGGATTAGACGTGCGTGTCCAATAGGGCATGTATCTGGATAAATCTGGTACAGACCAGGTTCACTACGCTTCAAGACCAACGAGAAATGTAAGCCACATTTGACTTTTATATTATGCCTAGCTAATTGGAACAAACTCATTTTCTGCAGATGACCAACACATTTATTTTTCTTCGTATTTAAATCTTGCATTGATTTACGCAAGACACATTAGGGTTATTCTGAGTATTTTCAGCACTCAGAACAGTTTAGGATCGATGACCGAGCATACCGAGCATTTATTTGAATGTTCATTTTGTTTGAGAATCACGGTAATCAGCCGATATAACTGTAGAAGTTAATATTTATTTTTGTTGAGGAATGGATATTTTGTCCATATTCGAAGAGTCGAACATGTGTTTTTTCACATAAGGAAATAATAATTAAACATATTTAAGGAAATAATAACAATAATAATCCAATAATAATAATAATAATTTTCATAATTTTTCTAAATAATTATTGGATCTTACATTTTCTAATAATCACATTCGTTGAGAGAGAGCTTAAGGATTAGTTTAGTCATTCCTAGCTTGGAACAGGTGATTTTCCGAAAGCTAGTGGATAGCGCAAGCCCGTATTCCACCAACATTATAGTTCTGGTTGAACAGTTAATATTTGCATTGGGCAAAGTATATTTTTCAGATAACACGGAAAGGCATGAAACAGGAAGCCAATGATATTTGTATCAATTAGGATTTTTTTGTGTTTATATAAAATCATGACGTAGGCACACATTCGAAAGTGAAATGGAGAATATCACAAGTGTGGTAACTTCACGGTTTGAACTGAATGGTAAAATAAAATAAACTTGTAAGTTTATAGATCTTCCAGTTTTGATAACAAGCAGAGGCTTGATTTATTGTATAAATTTTGGGAAGAAAATTTATGTGTGTGGAGTAGTTGAAATGCCATTCCCAGGTGCGCATGTTTAAGTCGCAGGAATGAGGAGTTTTTTTTTTAGCATCAATCAAATAGCAGGTTCGATGGCTCAGGTTTATAGGAGGAGTATTGGAACCACACATTTCGTCGAATGAATGACCAAACCATCAGTAATTATTCCAAACTTGTTTACGTATTCCATTAATACTTTGGATTTGCTAGAACCCGGTTTTGTCATGATAAAATTTTATTCTTCTTCAGAGGAAGACCTTTGCCGTTGTTGTTGGGATATTGTGTTCTTACACAAATAATTGAATGGGCCACTGCCAATTTAAAAAAAAAATCTGTATCCACGAATTACTTAAAGGATGTTTTCAATCCTATTGTCATGAACTAAATGAATTTATTATAAAGCTACAATTCTTATTTCCGCATTCTGTTCAAGAATTGCAAGTTGTGAAAGTTACTAAAATAGCAACAGATATAAATATTTTTCTTAATAATAATTCCAAGTGGAAAATAGAATAGTTGAATGGTTCAACAATTTTTTATGATCAAGCTGATGATTCAGAAAACATATTTCTTTGGAATTTGAAGTTCATAATCGAGTCACTTCTCGAAATGTTTAATTTTGGAAGAATAATAAATTTTGTTGTGCTTCACACAGTTCTTCGATGCTCAAGGGTCAAATACTTTTCAGATGTTGTTATTAATATGTGTACATAATTAGTGTTGGGTCAAAGATAATATTTTTGACAATATTTTTGAAACTGGAAAAATAAGTGGAAGTTAAAAAAAATCTATAAACAATTATAAACAGTGAGAATTTCTACGAGTGTTAATATCATGTTAGAAATTCAACCAGTGAACTACAATATTTCCAGTAAAGACAATTAAATTTGAACTGGATTTCATCGTAAATAATTGATATAATTTTGGAACACAGTCTACAGGACTGATAATCAGACTTGTGTCTCCAAGGACAATTATTGTTCAATGTGTTGGAAAATTTCTGTACATTGTGTAAATAGTAGTGTGTGCCGTCGCACTGGAATGGTGTTACCTTGAGCATCATTTTGCAGTCAATTTTAAAATTTAGAATAAAATGAGATAATTTTACATGTTGTGTTATGCCCAGGTGAATCTCCTTCTATCCTTATTGTTGCATTGAGCCAAAAATCAGTAAAGCATTTTTATTTTATTTTGATGTCGTTTTTTTTTTGCGATTAGCTTTAACCCATCTGGCGCCCCGAGATATTTTGACTCTCGTGCTGACTGATTCTTGGTAAAATGCATATGTGGTCGTGCGGACTCCGGTCTAAACGGGCACAGTACAGTTGTAACAGAACATAATAATTGCAATAAAGATATTTTCAGTATTGAATAAAATGAAAAAAAAAACCTGTTTTTCAGTTAAAATTCATTAAGTTTTATTTGTCTGGTTATTGTGTTTTCGTTTTTTACGTTTTCAAAAAAAAATTGGTCTCCGTTCGGGGGGGTCATGCCCCCGTGATCCCTCCCCCTTGAATCCGCGCCTGACTGCCGATACTAGGCTATGTGTTTCTCGCCCTCGTCTTCGTCCTCCCCCTTGTTTTGTTCTCGTGAAGGTTTTCATGTAGACTAACTTATAATCCATTTAATTTGATGGCAATGTGATGTTCTCTGAAATGCGGCATTCGTGATGAATGAGGTACATCCATTTTACCACGCATTTGGGTACAGTTTTCTCTGATATCAAGCAGTCTTTTACCCTACCCCCCCCCCCCTTAATGAAAATAGTGCAACACCCAGAACAATTATCTACCAGCCACCTCTGGATAACAGTACGCACTTCCTTTGACGACCAAGTAGTCAGTACACATCTGTCTGCCATCTGGCACGCCAATCTGCTGCTCCTTTCTCTTCGCCGGCGCTCTGCGCATGCATTATTCCCCCTCCACTGACGCTCCTTCCGTCGTTGAACTAGCCACGGGTGTGGATTCTTATGGCGAATGTCTGTGTCACCTGGTGTGTAGCATCCGCTCGTGCAATACAATGAGGAAACTTACTTTAGGGACTTCCCTCGTTATTTTCATGTCGATGGGTTGCATTCTCAGTTTGCAAATCACTATGCTTACAGACAATAACACTGACAGTTATGAGTTTTTTTAACGACCGTTTGAATAACAAATGCTGTTTTTCAACTGTTACTACCCTACCAGGGAATTGTTACCGCTAGCTGTGGAGTGCAGCTGTAGTGTATACATTACGTCATCTCGTCTCGTTATGGCTGCAGCGAGCGGTTCCGGGGCAAGAGGGGAACGCATGTACAGGCATACAATGAGAACACACCACACAGCTTACGACCCAGCATGAATCATGCACACAAATGAAACTCGATGAGGTTTCGCTGGCGACAACTGCACGTCTATCACAGGCGTGTGGCTGGGCGGAGCGCATTAGTTCCGATTTCCGCCACTGGTAACAATTCGCTAGTAGGGTAGTAGGTCTTGTTGTGTACATGATGTACAGGCCATCAAGATATTAAATAGGGAGTTCAAATATCTGACGTGACTAGGACACAACCTGGGACCTTTGGACCTTCCAGCCCGATGCTCTTTGAAATTTCACACTCGCTATCTATTACGCACAAATTACGTCCGAAGGTTCCAGGTTCGTGTCCTGGTCGCGTCAGACATTTTAGTTCTACATCTCATATGCACCTGAATGCCTCGTGGGATCAGGTCGGTACTTAATCGGATAAGAACCAACACTGGCCAATGTGCCGATTTTCTGCACAAGTGGAAGGGAGTACCTACTGAGGGTTGTGGTTGTGGCGCTGAAAAACAGGCTGTTCGCCATATAGCTCAGCAGTGTCTTCTGAGAGCTTTTCCTGGCGATCCAACAGAGTTCCTGGTGATGATGGGGAGATCTATAGACTACATTCGTGGCTTGGCTATTAGGCTAGTTTGTAAGCCAACGGTAATTATAATTTGTAATTAGTGATGCAGCCATATGCTAAATGAAAATGAAAATAAACAGCCTGCTTCCAGTCTCCGACCGGGTCAGGAATGGAATGAATGAAGCCCCCATCTAGCGGCGAGGATATGGACTGTGCCGGCTGCCGAGGCCTGACGCACTTCTCTGGGGCAATGATTAAATGAATGACAGATGAAATGAAATGATAGTGGAGAGTGTTGCTGGAATGAAATGTTGACAGGGAAAACCGGAGTGCCCGGAGAAAAACATGTCTGCCTCCGTTTTTTCCAGCACAGATCTCACATGGAGTGACCGGGATTTGAACCACGGACCCATGGGTGAGAGGCCGGCGTGCTGCCGTCTAAGCCACGGAGGCTTACTCCATACGCTAAATAAATAAATAAAATTAATAAATATTATTATTATTATTTGTCGTTGTTGATGGCCTGTTTGCCATCTCTTGATGAATGCAGTACATTTGCATTATTTGTCTGTTGGCACAGGCTAGATTAAAATGTGGCTCTTCACCGATGTCTCAGTCTCATTCATGACTGTGATTATAAATGGAAGCGTCTTGAGGAATGGGTGGTGCTTAGTAATGACATTCAGGGCACAGTCAGTGCCTGTGGATGCTGTGAAAGGTTCTACTCATGGGGTTAGTACTGCTATACTGACTCAATGAGGAAAGCAGTGGTAAACTACCTCACTCCTCTTCTTGCCTAGTACACCGCAATATAGCGCTGCCTTGTGTTTTTGTGGGTATCTACACACATAACCTAACGACGGTGCTTTTTGAGGATCCAACCAGCCTTCGGGCTGACTACCTAACAGACAGCAGTCGTTGTTGATATTGTTGCTAGTTCCTTTTTGGGGGCTTAGGACATCTTGAATATCAGCCCCGTGTAATTAAGTGTGTTGAATTTGTCCGATAACCTGTGTTTCTGTGGTGACTGTAGTAGTGTGTGTAGCTGTTGTTATTAGGGCCAATAATAGGGTCAGGGGCACAGGACATGATATTAGGTGCCATACTAGCATTTGCCTGGAGGGAGAGTCAAATAATCCGGAAATATCATATTCATGATGGCCTCGGTCAGTATCGGAATCCGTTCCCCATCGCAGACCTAGTGCGCGATATAACTCGTATAGTTATGCAGCGCGGTGGACGTCTATTTTTCGGCTAGCTGCCATGGGGCTTCAAAGAGTGTGTGATTTCATGATATGCCTGAAGGGAGTGTGGTAAAACAAGGGAAGAAATCGCACTCAGGGTGGCAGTGTCAAGCCTTGAATCTTCAGACCTGCAACTCCCTAGTGCACTTGTGGCGTGTATCTCATCGCGGTTGGTTGCACTGCTGGGCTGGATCATTCAAATGTCAACTGACTGTGCCTGGATTCGACACCACAACCTTGTGCACAGTAGCCTATAAGCCGAGAACTTTCACATCGCTCATCCTTGAATACAGCTCACGCTATTTCCCTCATCGAGCTTTCCCTTCTACATGCTATAAGATGTATCTTATTAGTTAATTAATTCCGATTTCTTGCGCTTCTGGCAGGGATATACAGGGTGTCTGAAACCTTTTGGATCAAATTGATACAGGTGCTGTAGGGTCATTAACGGAGTCTATTGAGATAAAGAACCAATGGGCGGTAATGCACATTTATTGTGTTGTGGACTTGCACAAACTACACCTCATACCAACAATGTAACTAATAGGGTAAAGTCAAGTTACTCCGTGATATCAAGTAACACCGTGATAAAGCGTATTTCCTCTATCACTACGTAGGTTCAATTCCGAAAGTTCTAAGTTTTTACCAACAGATGGCAGTAGAAACCAGGAACCCAGGAAGCTCTTGCGTTCTATCTTTGACCAACTCGATGAGGTTTTAAAAATATATTAACAGAGAGTTGCCATTTCAACAAGTGATCCACATCCCGTGAAATCTGTGGTGAAGATTTTAATTTCTTATAAACAGCTGTTTCATTGTATAAGTTTCATTTTAACACCAGTCAGAGGTAAGATGCAGACCATTCGCATACAAAACTTACATGCATGTAGTGTTACGCATGCAAGGTGTGTGAGCTTAGCAATAAGTACGTTTTTCTTAGGTTGGACGCTGAAATGGCGCCAAAACGGAATAAAGAGGCTCTCTCCTACACAGCTGAAACACGTAAAGAAGCATTGAGGTCAATGGAGGAAGAAAGGTTGTCAGTATACAAGGCCAGTAGACTTTTGATAACCCGTGGAGTACACTAAATGATTATTGCACAAAATATTCAGCCGATCCAGGAAGTGCAACCCTTGCAAAAATTGGAAAGCCACTCGTTGTGTCACCTGAATTTGAAGTGACGATAGTGTGTCAAGATAGACACAATAGATCGATCTTGGCCTACTTCCAGACCCCAGAACAATGACGATGATGGTTGTGGTGCGTGAGGTGGCTCCCCTGGCGGATTACCCCAAGAGGAAGAATGGAGCCGAATGGATTGATTATCCGTTTTGTAATGTCTGGTACCTATAATGTCTATTTTATGTGTGCTAGGTGTGAGGAATCTGATAGTGACTACGAAGACTTAAAATATGTTTAATGGAATAGTTTTAATAGAATGTTTTTTTCTATTAAAAATGTTTCAATATGGGCAATATGGGATAATAGAAACTTATAGTCTACATACGATTTGAACACTTTCATTACATTAAACATTAGTTTTCACGATTAAAAAGTACACTGAATGGTGAACACCATGGTATCACGGAGTAACTTGAACACTATCACGGAGTAACTTGATTATCACGGTGTTACTTACTTCTACTACCAGATTTTGTTACTTTATACCTTGAAATAACTGATGAATATTTGTGAGATATATGCCAGAAATGTTCCGTAGGGTATTCCTCTTTAATATGAAATGAATCGAGATAACTGAAATCTAAAATTTCAGAAATAGTAACAAAAAGAGCTTAGTATCACGGAGTTACTTAACTTTACCCATAATTGTTCAAAGTGACAACCACCAGTCTCAATGCATGTATTTCAACGGCGCATTCAGTTTTGCCACACCCTCTCAAAGATCCCTGGAGTCTGCTGTACAAGGAGACATGGAGCTTGAACCCTAGCAAGCAGGTCTTCATTCGTTCCCACTGGCGTTTCATACACCAACAACTTGACGTAACCCCATAGGAAAAAGGACAGAGGTGTGAAATCCGGCGATCGCGCTGGCCATGGGAGAGGCCCTCCTCTTCCAATCCAACGATGAGGGCACGTATTGTTCTTGTGCTTGCGGACATTAACATTGAAGTGGGCTGGTACACCGTCGTGTTGAAACCACGGGCAAGTTGTATATAATAACACGAAACGCATACACTGATTACACATCTGTCTATACAACTATTAAATAGTTATGATGATAATTACAGTTATAAAGGGGCCTAACATCGAGGTTATCGGACATCATGGTTTCGGTGATAACAAAAAAGTATTCAAATGAAAAACTAGAAATAATACTAACTACTGCCCTACAACTAATTAACGTACTAGAAGAGAAAAGGGCCGCTTCGTTGCGTAGTGGCTAGCATGCTTGGCTATGGCCCCAGAGGTCCAGGTTCGATTCCCGTCTCTGCAAAGAAATTTAATTCTGGCCGGAGGGCTGGAACGGGATACACTCTGCCTCATGAGGCAAAACTGAGAAGAGGCATTTCGATTTCTACCTAAGCCATTCTGGAAGTGGTTTTCCATAGTTTCTCCACTTCTCCTCTCGGTGAATGCCGGGATGATTCCTAACATTCCATAAATTATCAGGTAAGTAATCTGTAATATACAATAGTCTACCTAAATTGCAGATGGCCTCGATATTTCACTCCTTAAGGGGAGACGTAGGCAGTTTTACAGTGCAAAATTCATGTAGGCTAAGTGTAACTCGTACAATTTTTGTCATATCTCACTGAAATTTAGTACACATACTAACAATCTCTTACGGCATCTTTTATTAGTGTTTGAGGATATCTGTGTAAATTATAAGGGAGTTATCGTCATTTACGTTTGTTTGTACACTGTTGTTTTTCCGTACACTTTTCTTCTACATTTGGGTATGGAGTGTCAATATTCGTGCATAGAACTAATCTGTGTTAGTTACAAATCATGTATATGCTGCGAAATTTTGGACAAGGATTTCACTGTTTTTCTGTAAAATTTTGAACTTAAAGAAATTTTTTCAAGAAAAAAAAGGACATTTTCAAGCACAACATTTTTGTTAAGCATCGTATTAAAATTCCGTTCCATCAAAACCTTCACACTAGTTAGGAGTACAAATATCTAAAATTTTGTTAATATCCATTCGGTAGATTTTGAAAAAAATGTACCTTAAGTCCTAAAAATGTTTAACACAGAAATTTCAAAGTAAAGTTTTCATAAAGGATTCTTACTCATTTGCAGCCCAACAGATTATAATTTTTAAATGTCATTTCTAGATCGAATTTTGAAACAAATTTTTGGGATTATGTTATCCAAATCAAGCAATATATATTTTTTTTTTTTTGTAAAATTTGAATGTTTTCTGCCTACATCTCCCCTTAAAACAGTAATCCACCACCACCAATACAACACAAGTTGCGTACTAGAATATAAAACTTTCAGTATCGGCTAAGTATGACGCATCTTTCTGTAACAAGGTCACAGGAGGTCATTTTAAAGAACATCAAATGCACGACTTCTATAATTTATGAAAGGCAAGCAAGAAAATTCAAGCCCAGAAGATAAGGATTATTTTGGATGTTCATTATACGAACATTCACTTCGGTAGCTTGAATAGGCTACGAGAAAAAGCTGTGTGTTTTGAAATTTACCCTACCACCAATTTGTATTTCTAAAAAAAGAATGAAGCCATTAGATGCAATTATGTTTAATTATCTGTAAATAAATATTCCCTCTGCCAAGATTCACTGCGCTCGGATGATTAGATCGCCAGATAAGTCACTTTCAACATTTGAAATTCGCGTGACTGTTGTATTTGACTGGTTTAAATTAGGTGGTGATCCATTTGAGGGGCTTAGACATCATGGTCATTTAGCCCCGTGTACTTGAGTGTGTGCGTGATTTGCCTGGTAACTTGTGTTATTGTGATGGCAGTGTTAGGGTCTGTATTTGTAATTCAGGTGAGAATTGGGAAAGAGGTGGCTATGGCCTTAGGTTAGGAACCACCTCGGCATTTGCCTGGATTAGAAGTGGAAAACCACGGAAAACCACATCCAGGATGGCTGAGGTGGGACTCGAACCTACCTCTTTTCAGTTCTGCCTCACGAGGCTGAGTGTTCTTCCAGTTTTCAGACCAGCCGGAATCGAACTCGGACATCCGCGGTGATAGCCAAGAACGCCAGCCGCTACACCGGGATGTGGGCAAAGCCTCGAGTTGTGTACCTGGAAATTATTATTATTATGGTGGTTCACTATACAAGCTTTGAATACCCCTTATTTTTCCCCTTAACGGCGTGGGGGATGAGATGCGATGAATGTCTATGGGGCAGGTGGATTTTATGGTTGGATACCCTTCATCACGTTAACCTATTGAGGGGAGTTTATGAGAGATTAAATGAGTGAAGATGAATGAAACTGGGTTAGGAAATGGAAGGAACCAACCGTGGCTTATTGGAAGGTAGGCTACTGCCCCAGCATTTGCCTGGAGTTGAAAAATGGGAAACCACGGAAAACCATTTCAAGAATGGCCGACTGTGGGGTTTGAACCCACTTCTACCAAGTACAGGTGAAGTATTACGCTCGGTCACCATATTGGACTTGCGACAATCATAGAAATTTGAAACACACGATGGAGGTCTGACAGGATAGTAGTAAGTTTCTTTGAAATCGCTCTAGCCTATCAGATTTTATTGGGGACACACACATACATACAAAAGGGCAAAAGATGATCTCAGGGTCTAGGGCCTGCTCTATCATATATTTCATATGACGAAAATAGGTTAACGAATGTTTCAAACTGTTTTCAGGGAGCGAGGTGGCCTTCGTCCTGGACGGTCGGGGTTCGAATCCCAGTAAGAGTGGGTAGGAATTTCCACCTTAAAAATCGCGGGGTGTCAAGAAGGGTATCTGACCTTGAATCCATTGTCGCAAAGGATTCGAGCTAGGTTGGCTCCGGTGATCCTAATTAATTGGGATAACCCCAGAAGATTTTATTTCAAACTTCTTTACTCCATGTCATTGGTGATTTCCTAAGGGTTGTGGAGATGGCTGAAGGGGACACAAGAGCACTCCTTAGCAGCCGCTAGTCACGCCTATGAACCTGACGAAGGTCACACATAAGCGACAATACAAGGAATTGGCCGAGAGAGAGGCCAGTTCCCATACCATGGGGTAAGCTCTCCGTGATACGGTAGTCGTATAAACATACAGAGACAATAACAGAGCGTCAATTTAGATAAGCTGAAGCAAGATAAGTACCGACACCTGCTATAAATGTGCAAGCTCAGAGCTCTAGGTGACAACCTTGCGATCATAAACTGTAAGGCCTTCCTTATTTTTAATGTAGGATCCGCACCAATAGAAGCAATTTTTAGCCTATTTCCATCTTATGAAATCATGGCATAGTAACTTATTATTTAGAGTGTAATATATTGGCGTCTAATTGAATAAAATGTTTTGAAGGAATCAAGATGGTGGCTGTGTGAGTTTTTACCATATGAAATACAGGGTTATGAGATCATTTCTTTTGTCCGTGTGTATGTTCCTAACAATCTGAGATTGACTGGGGACAATGAACAATGGAGCTTGGTATGAACTTACTTCTATTCCGACAAACCCCGACTGTGCCTTTCAAATTTCATTGTGTCACCAATCCAATATGGCGGCCACGCTAAATATTTTACTGGTTCTCGATATATCCAAAATGATTGCAGCAATCAACCAAAAACGTTGTATTATAATAGAAGATGGTATAGTAAATTCACCTACATGACCTTCAAACCTACGAAAAATACAAAACCAACATAGCGGTTAGTTGAAATTCAAATACTTAAATGGAGTTTTCTGATGACTTAGTCCTCCTTGCAAAACAAAACTTGGCAGAGTAAATTGTTATTTAGAGCTCAATATATTGGCGTCTAATGTGAATAAAACATTTTGAAAAAATCAAGATGGCGGATGTGCAAATCTTTAGCCTACCTTTCACATTTGGCAAAAATGATGATTAGGTAATGTTTTCATGCATGTGGGAAATGAGTGGGTTTGTGTCTCTGTCCTTCAGAGTATGTATGAGTGTGTGTACCCTATCATCTTCTAATCTGCTGCAGTTATCAAAACCAAATTTGGTATGATTGAAGATCACCTAAACCAAGACATCTCAACGCAATATATGTAAATGACGTCATTGTTGCCAACTGCTGAAGAATAAGCAATTGAAATAAGAAACCAATGTTGGATATCTCTGAAAGTATTCATGAAAACGCCTTTAAGATTACCACGCATGAAAATCATAATTTGGTATATTTATGTTGTAAATTAGAGTAAAATTCTCTCTCTATTTTTGAGCTCCTGTCTCAATACCTGTTACTGTGATGTAACAGTGTGTGTTTTTGTAATTCAGGTGAGGATTAAAAAGGAGGTTGCCGTTGTCTTCAGTTAGAAACTATCCCGGTATTTGCTTCGAGTTTGCTTCGAGTAGAAGTGGGAAACCACGGAAAACATATTCCAAGTTTTGCCTCGGGAGGCGCAGTGTACCCCGTTCCAGCTCTCAGACCAGAATTAAAATTTCTTGGCAGAGCCGGGATTCAATAGGTATATTAAAAAGTATTCAAGCAAACGTTTCTAAACTGTACACAAGCATAGACTATACATTTGCAGATTCATATTATGCAGCCCATATAAGAAGACAGTCTATTTGTAAGTCTTCAGTTAGCCAACAATAATTTGCCCAATGACTTGGCGGGGTACAATGAATATAATATGTAAATAACACTCCAGGAAAAAAATACATGTATTAGTTTATGATCACTATTATAATAGGGCAAAGAATGGATTGAAAATCTTTACAAAAGACAGTGTTAAAAACATAATTCCACGCGTTCTGAAAGGTTGAACATTTTAATGTATGTAACTTCCATACTAACAAATGGTTGTATGTGCAATGTACGCTTGATATATAAGGTGCGTTCAAAAAGTAACGAGCCGGAGGCTGGAATGCGCAAACCGGTGACGACATGGGCTAATCGTGGCGTGTGTAACGGGGTGTGGTTCCGACCAGAGCGTGGAAGGTCACAGCCCGTCGCTAGAGGGCACGTGTGCACGTCACGTGACGATACAAAGCGAGCAGCAGCATGCATCAATCGTCCAATGCTGCCAGTCGCATTGCAAATAGTGACACGGAGGCGTCAAACGAAGCTCAAAGAAGGGTTGTTCGGTTTCTGACAGCGGAAGGAGTAGGGGGAACGGACATTCATCGCCGAATGTCAAAAGTGTACGGTGAACACTGCATGTCCCTAGCAAGGGTCAAGGCGTGGCACAAGCGCTTCAGGGAAGGACGGGTGTCCTTAGCCAATGATGCCCGGTCTGGGGCACCCCCTGCATTACCGATGACAATTTCCAGCTGGTTGAAGCACTCATTACCCAGGACCGCCGAGTGACAGTGAACGCCATAGCCGCCGTGGTCGCTCCACGACAATGCACGACCTCATACGGTCAGCACAGTCACGGCACTCCTGGAGAAATTCAAATAGGAGGTTCTCGGCAACCCTCCATACAGTCCAGACCTCTCTCCCTGTGATTACGCCATATTTGGTCCCCTTAAAAGGGCTCTGCGGGGCCAACGATTCACCTCGGACGCCGACGTCCAGCTATACGTGCGGAACTGGTTCACATCGCAGCCCAGGGAATTTTATGAGACAGCCATTCACCGCCTCGTGCCACAGTGGGACAAGTGCCTCAAGAGCCAGGGCCAATACTTCTAACATACAGGTACTGGTTTCTGTAATTATGCCTCCGGCTCGTTACTTTTTGAACGCATCTTATATAAGTGTGTTTTTATTATCATCAACCATTAGTGCAACCAACTGTGTATTTATGATCTCAAGAGACTTTGAACCTTAGATTCAACATCTCAGAATAGGCGTATGACACTAACCTCAAACGTAGCACATTGTAAGTCCAAGATGTTTAAGACATATTTAGAGTAAATCTCGTCAAAGCTAGCGCTGGCCTGCCTACATCATTCTATGAGCACCTGTGGGTTCAATGTTCAACTGCATGTAACTACCATACTACTTCATGGATTTATACCTAATTTTGCACATGCAATGTATCTCTTAAAAGACATAAATATGCCTATTTGCAGAGTTCTCAGGGCTACCAGCTGCCTAGAAACATTCTGCGAACATTTAAGCCTTAGATTCAATATCGTAGAATCGGTCAATATAAACAAGTTGAAACTCGGCACACTATTATGTATTGATATTGCAGTATACACACGGCATATATACAGTATACATCAGTGTTACCCAAATAATTCTACGTACGTTTATGTTAAACTGCATTTGACTTCCAGAACATTTAATGGATTTCTACAAAATTTTGTATGTACTGTACAGTGATGTAATTTTGCTCATTTCCAGAGGGAATAGTCCTACCTACTACATAATAGGGCCCGGATGTTGATGACATGTCATCTTTTTACTGAGCTGTCTGAAACAATGCTGAAGTGCATAGAAACTCCAGACGGCCCACCCCGTCTTTAAATATGTATTTTTTTTTGCATTTTTTGCTATTTTTCAATTTAAGAGTATTTTTTAAGTTTGGTATAATTTTTTTGGTCTTATTTTAGAGAAATCGGCCTTTTGAGGTCATTCTTTTTGCCAATTAAGTCATGTCACAGCTTTATATGAGGGAGTTACGTCTCTCAGAATTAAGAACTTAGTAGCTGATACAAAATAATTTGAAATATTGAAATATTGATTCCATTTCCGTAATCAACCGGGTGGAAACTAGTCTTAGGAACAATCGTGGTGAAATTGCTGCGGGTATTGCATCAAAACTGAAAAAAATGCCGGACAAAAACACCGGGTATAAAACATTATGCAAAATCTCAGACATTCTTTCTGGTGAAAACTACTGCACGGGTGGGATTGAGGAGGATTTAGCAGCAAACGACCTTCCTCACTTCAAGTACACTCCGATCACATCAGTTGATGTTGAACGCAGCTTTTCGAGATATAAAAACTTGTTGGCTGATAATCGCAGATCATTTACATTTGACAACATCAGAATGACATGCGTAGTGCAGTGCAACTCTGACTAAAGTGAACATAAACTTTTGTTAAGTGCTTGAAATCTATTTTGATTGACTTTTCAGTTTGAGGAAGGTGCCATTTTTGAAATATTGGCGAGTTTATTATTATAAGATCATTTTCTCCATTTTATACTGCATTTTTCGAATTTTTGAAATATTGGTGATTTTATTATTATAAGCTCATTTTCTCCATTTTATAGTGCATTTTTCAAATTTTTAGGACATTAATTACAGTCATTTTTGAAAATTTTAAGTGCATTTTTTAAACTTTTTTACGACATCAACATCCGGGCCCTAATAATAACACTCCCTGGGGATTTGTGACGCAGATTTTCAATATTTCAGAATCCATGCAAGAAAACCGTTTCTAGCACACAGTAGTGCTACAATTAGGCCTCAATATTCCAGGTATATTTTGAGTAAAACATAAATGCCAGTGTTATGAACTTAATTTTGTAGATACTGTATTTTTCTAAATAGGTCTAAATAGATGAATCATTGGTTTGTATCTGAAACATTAAGAATAGTTCGTCACAGAACTACTTGTTTTCTTTACTAAATTAGCTACAGAAAAAAACAAAGGTTGACATAATCTTCACAGTACAATATTATTTGCGTATTGTACCCGATACCTAGTTTAGGCTATCGGCTACGCCAGCAGACATTAAGCTGTAGTTGAGGTTTTGGAAAGAGTTAGGAAAAGATAGCGCACCGATCGCGTCAAGAAGAATGTCAAGATGACGTAGGAGGTCTAGTATCAAGGAGGCATTGAAATCTGTAAGAAGATGGAATTATGGATAGAGATGTGAAGCTTTATTGAGATATTTATGGAATTATAATAATTAAACATCTTAGAAGAGGATATATAACATGCATTATATGTGGAAATAATTTTATGGAAGTAAGTTATTTTATAACGGAATAGCCGAGATGATACGGGTTCGAGACTATGATCGTGACGTGAGAGCACTGTGGTGGGGGACTATACCACGTGTCCGCCCCAAGCAGATAAGGGAGTGAAGACAGTGTCAGCACATCCAGTAGAGCTCAGTCAGACGAGCAGGTAGGAGCAAGCTCTATAGCGCAGCGAGACGCACAGTGAAGGTCACGTAACATACAGAAACTGTCACGGAAAAGTGTAGGCGACAGTGCCTGCATCGCCGAGCAGCGAAGGCCGAGCGGGTCGTTGATCCAGGCGGGCTGGCCGAGGAAGCGATTACAGACGGCCGGGATATGTCAGAACCGCACTGCAAGCAGTTGAAGACTTTATTACGAGCTTCATTTCAACACAGTTTGAACATTGCTTTTATATGAATAATTTTATAACTATGCTGTTCTATAACACATTCAAAGCGACTTTAACTATTTCAATTATACGGAATGTTGTTAGCATAGGCACCGATGAACATTAGATCGTGCATTAATAAGATTTATATCTTATGCAGTTTTCATGAATTACCTAATACAGATAACTACAGGGTGTTTCGTAATCTTGAACACTCTCAAGTAAAATTTTATTTTTACGGAAGTGGAACATAGCAATCATTTGAGATTGAACTTACAATACTCAAACTGAACATTTAACGGAACAGTGGCGTATCTTAGAAGAGGAGTAGGGGGTCCGCTGTTTCCATGAACTTTTTCGAGAAGGAGTTGGACAATATCCGCTATGGGTAATCCGATGTTCAACATGTCCGAGTAGACGCAAATAGAGACAAGATGGCACCGCAGAGCGATGGATTCGATTCCTGACGAAAGGAGTCCACCAGCTGATTCACTTGGGATTTCGAATGCAATCGTCATTTCATGGATGAAATGATATTCACGCCGATCTTACGAGAAATTCTTTATGTAGGGAAAATCGACGATCTTGGAAATTTTATTACAGCTGATTATGAAAGGTACTGTAAGAGTTATGTCTACCTAATACGATTATTTTCATGAATACTGGGCACACATGTATATTTTTCTAATAGGAGTGATTTGATTATTAAGACATGGTTTGAATGTATATACTTCGAATTTGCTAGAATATGGAGTGACCATATGATATGGCAGGCATCATTATACGAAATTCTCACCATTGTTTGGCTTTATTAAGCAGAAGTTTGGTCTTTTAGACATTTTTCCAGCTAGGATATTTTTCATAAATAGTTTTTTTGTGTAACGAGTATTTCGAACTCGTGATCTGCAATTGATTATCAAAAATTACTTCGTCAGTTCATTGCATACTAGCGAGTGTGTATTATTCATCAGTAGGGATTTTTTCCATTGGATTGTTTGGAGATGTTAAGAAGTTATTCACTTTAGTGAATGAACATCGCTTTTATATGACAACTAGAAACTTGTTGATTCCTATCTGGTACATTCACTCATACAGTCTACGAGGTGGGGTCTTTCGTATTTATACGATTGTATGGTGGCTACTCATCTTACCCATCGCTCAGGGAACTATCATCCAAGTCGACGGGGCGAGGTCTTTCGTATTTATACGACTGTACGGTGGTTACTCATCTTACTCGCCATTGAGGGACTCATTTTTATCATCCGAGTGTACACGAGATGTAAGTGAATCTAACAAGGAACTACTAGTCACATATCAGTCGAAATTTTGTTAAATAAAGTAACGATAAATGTCAACAGGATTGCATTTAGTAATTCTTGTTTGCCAATCCAATATTTTGTTGCTATACTCTTTTGAGAGTAATTTCAGTTTAACAGCTATTTTACAGCTGATACTTTTGATGATTTTTATAATTGTGTTTGATACCTTTGAGAAGGATTTAAAGTAATTGAATCTTGTAAGATTAATCATTAATGGTCAGAATTATTTTAAGGCAGATCAGTATTGCAGATTTTGATATGAGAGATTATAGCACATTGGTGTTTTTCTGCGATGTGAATTATGATATTTGTAAGAGAATTTATGCTATTTGAAAGCAGATCATGAATTACTGAAGTAATATTTTTCCAATTGTTTAAGAAGTTGTCTAGATGTGATCAGAGTAATTACAGTTATTGGAGATTGTGTGCGTTGATAATTTGAAGCCAGTTATATATTTTTTGTAGATCATGCAACATGGTTAAGTGGAGTTTATGATAGGCATTTTGTGGAAGTTGCCAAGTGATAGTAGCAATGTTGCTAATGTATTTTGAGGCGGACGTGAGGTCGTCGTACCCAGTCTAGCGTTATTGTTAAGATTCATGCTGTATGTGCTGAATATTTATGGAGTTTTGTGGAATAATTCTTGTATTCAAACGTGATATTTGAAGTATTGAAGAAATGTAATGTCGTTGTGGATAGTTAGATCCAACGTGATGTCGTGGAGACAATAATATTTTTTGGCATGATAATTAAATACGAGATATAACTTGGAAGTGATAAAACTGTAAGACAACGTTCTATAAACCTTATTAAACAATTTGTTAGGAAATTAAACAAATAAACGAAGTTGATAATACAAGATTTTCTGAAAAGAATAATTAATGAAATAATAATCTGAGATTTAAGCATATTAACGATCTGACCTAATGAAATAAAAATCGGAATGACTAGATGAAATAATGAAAAACTAAATAACCAGATGATTGAAATTTAAATAAGTTGATAAATTAAATTTTGGAATAAATCAATGAATTAAATAAATGGATGAATTAAAGATTGAATAATTAAACTGATTGAAATGAATTAATAGACGATTGTAATGATGATGAATAACTAAACTAGAAGGTGATAATTAGTTAAAGAAGCTGATGATTAATGAATTTACATGGAATTAAATAAATTTAATTGAGAGATAATTTGAAAGAATTACAACTTGAATTGAGAATTTAAATGATGTATTGGTGATGAATTAACGATTCTGACAGGAACATGTAGAATTTTGAAGTGAGAATTAATGTGAGAAATGTTTAATTTTGAAAATGACGATAATGATGACCAACGAGAATTTGAATTTTCTGTAATTCACAGATAAGTGATTGATTGTTAATGACGATGTAAATAGTGTAAATTAATTATTCAATGTTTAGGAGCATTTGATTAACATGTTCAACATTCAAATTATGCCATGCAAACCATAAATTTACGTGATATTTGATATGTGTGATTATTATATGTGTATGTTTAGACAGATTAAAATCTTTTTTAAATCCACATTGATGTTAAATTAAAGAGAAATTAGGTCTCAGGTTTCACAAATGTCAGTGACGAAAGACATAGTGCTACAGTGATCCTGAGAACCCAAGAGAACTTTATAAAATTTTCTTGTTATGTGGATAAAAATAATTTTGGATTAGAAAAGAGATGGTTCGATTTTTGGACAATGACAATTTAACTTTGGCATTCGACCATACTCATAGGTAGGAATTATATTTAAAATGTCTGTCTGACTATCAAAGTAAAATAAATTTGTTTTTATCTTAGTTGTGATCTGATGATGGTGTGATGTTCCTTTTTCTTTCCTTGTCTTGAGTAAGGCTTATCCGGAAAGGAAGTGGTTTGCTAGGAATTCAGTTGATGGCGCCCATTTATATTTGAATTATTTCTATTAAACTTAAGCCCGTAACGACCCTAGAGATACTTTGTCTCGTGATACCCACTGCTTTTTCGATAACTCAGCTGAATTTCCGACACATTCCTTATTTGACTAGAGGTTCATTTAACTCCGCTCTGTCCCGGAACTCCAGGAATGCGATGCTATAGCAGATGGGTCATCGCATCCCCAGGACGAACGGGTACAGAGAGAGAGGGAGAGTTGGCTTTATCCAACTAGTGGGGCTTTTCGATTTTGTTTAATCTATGGAATCACATCAGATTTAGATTACTGAGAGATGGATCTCAAGTTCATTTAAGTGTGTTACAAAATTCATTAAACTTAGTCAGACAATGTACTTGTGTGCCCAATCCAGTGTTCATGTTAATCGTATTAGTATAATATCATGTTAGTTATAAGACATTTTTCCTATACCCAAGTGAATGCAGGAATTGAGACATTGTGATGTGTTGTTGTCTAACGTCTCTATATATAAACTTATATTGAAAATATAATTATGTTGCCGGAAGATTTAGCGAAGGTGTTAGGAGAGTTACAGACGGGTATGTCTGGTATTGCAGAAACTATTTCTAAGATGGAAACGGAAGTTAAAGAACAAATTAATAATTCAGAAGCTAGATTAGAAGCTAAATGTAAAGAGAATGTACAAGCATTACAGGCTAATAGCGAAGGCAGTCTGAACGACAGTTTAAAGTCATTAGAGACTAGGCTACAGACCAGTAACGAAGATAATTTAAAGTCATTAGAGACTAGGCTACAGACCAGTAACGAAGATAATTTAAAATCATTAGAGACTAGACTACAGTCAAATAGTAAAGATGAGTTGAAGTCATTGGAAACTAGATTAAAGACTAGTACTGAAAGTCATTTAAAAGCTAGTGAAGCTAACTTGAAAGATAATTTTAAGTCATTGGAAGAGAAATTACAGTCTCGTAGTGAAGAAACTAACACTGAATTAGAAAACAAGTTAACTAGATTAGAGAATAGCTTAACTTTAAAGAATAATGAGATGCTGAAGACTTTACAATTAGACATAATTGCAGTAAACATGAAAGGAGAGGAAAATGTTCAAATATTAAGAAAAAATATTATTGAATTAGAAAGTAGAGGAGAAGAAAATATTTTTACATTAAGAACAGACGTTATGTCCATACAGAAAGACATTAAATCAGATGTATCGAAGTTGAGATTCGACATCGATGGTTTAGTGGCAGATGTAGGCAAAATTCAAGAGTGGTCTACCGAAGTATCTTTCGAGACTAAGATTAAAGGTCTAGAAACGAATCTAGGTAACGAGATTAAAGATTTAAAGACAGTAATTGGGACCATTAAAGAGGAAGTCTTAGGGGAGGTCAATTCTAATTTAAAATCATTAGAAAATCAATTGCAGAAAGATATTAGGAAGATAGACGACGATATAGAGCAAAAGGTTAATGAAAACTTAGCTTTGTTCAAAAATAGAGTCGGTGCAATCGTGGAAGAACGGTATAGTGAGGTCGATGCCGAAGCAAAAGAGAAACGTGAAGGGTTAGATGAAAAATTAATCGCAGGTATGGCAAACTTAGAAGCGAGGTTTACGGAAAGCAAGGAAGCGATGAAGATAGATTCAACTCTATTTAGAACAGATGTTGATCTGTTAAAAGAACAAGTCGCGTCAGTAAAGAACACGTGCGAAGGAAAAATTGATAAGTTAAGAAACGACTTAGACGAGAGTAACAAAACGCAGGATGTTACATCGTTAGATGAATTGAGGAATCAGGTCAAGAAATTAGCAGAAGACAGGATGACTAAACTAGAATCCATGTTTAACAGTTTCACCAGTCAGAATATCACATCAGGGGAAACATTGATAAATCAAACAGCGATAGACCGCAGTATGACGAATCAAGAAGCGAGCATGGGAGAAGACCGTCAAATGCAACCGAATGTGACATTCGAAAGGGCCAGTTCAACCCCTCAGGATAATCCAAGTTCGAATAGGAGTACGTTGGGTCCAAGCGAACGATACTCAGGTCCAGTCACCATTATTAGGAACCTGGACGACAAGCCGAGAAAGTTTTCGGGAAATACAGGAGTCACACCAGTCGAATTTCTGCGAGATATTCGAGACTATATGGCGGAACACAGGGTAGCCAAAGAAAGAGAGCTAAGGATAGTCGAACGCGCCTTAGATGGATCTGCACTTACGTGGTTTAGAGCGTTCAGAAGCAATTTTGCGAACATGGAGCAATTTGCCATGGCTTTCTTGAGGAGATTCTGGAGTGCCGAGGATCAACTTAACGTAAGAGCGGAGATGTACTCAAAACGCTATTCTACGTCACATCCGACGCATTATGCCAACTATTTCACGTCACAGCTGGCTAAATTACAGTTCCTTATTCCTCAATTGCCAGAAGAAGAGCTTTTGCAAGCTATAGCGAGACAGTTACCGATTGAGGTACAGCGATCACTGATAGCGTCGGGAGCCAATACACTGGAACATTACGACGACATTTTGCGGCGATTGGACTATACAAGCGCACAGGTTACGCCTAGAAGTAACAGAAACGACAACAGAAACACGCAAGAAGTGAATGCGGTAGTCGTAGACAATGCAGCTCAAACGGACAGAAGGGATTCCTGGGAAAAACGACGGAACGAAGGGAATCGAGGAAACATCCGTAACGCTCGAGGAAATGATCGATATAGAGGACCATATGAGAGGCCATACGATCAAGAAGCGAGAGATAGCCGATATAGGAATTACAACCAGAATTCCAGATATCAGGACAGGAATCGATATAACAATAGATATCGGGGCAGGAATAACTGGAACCAAGGTCAACAGTATAATAGGAACGACAGGCAGGATGGCCGAAGAGACGATCCTAACGATAGACAGGATAATCGTGGACATGAGAGGTCGAGGCAAGAAGATAGACAGCCTAGTGCACCACTCGAGGAGACAATGAGAGATGTCAATCGAGCAAGCACGAGTGAAGAAAGAAGAAATAAACGTCAGAATAACACGGAATCAAGATGCTAATCATTGGAAGTCATCATTATTGAGAGTCAGAAAGAACCATCATGCTGAGTAAGGGAATTGTAGAGCTATCGTGTACATGTATTATATATAGAATGCCTGAGAGTGTATTTTTTTTTCTCAATCCTGATAAAAAAGGAGATGTACGGGAGAGATGTACCCGATACCTAGTTTAGGCTATCGGCTACGCCAGCAGACATTAAGCTGTAGTTGAGGTTTTGGAAAGAGTTAGGAAAAGATAGCGCACCGATCGCGTCAAGAAGAATGTCAAGATGACGTAGGAGGTCTAGTATCAAGGAGGCATTGAAATCTGTAAGAAGATGGAATTATGGATAGAGATGTGAAGCTTTATTGAGATATTTATGGAATTATAATAATTAAACATCTTAGAAGAGGATATATAACATGCATTATATGTGGAAATAATTTTATGGAAGTAAGTTATTTTATAACGGAATAGCCGAGATGATACGGGTTCGAGACTATGATCGTGACGTGAGAGCACTGTGGTGGGGGACTATACCACGTGTCCGCCCCAAGCAGATAAGGGAGTGAAGACAGTGTCAGCACATCCAGTAGAGCTCAGTCAGACGAGCAGGTAGGAGCAAGCTCTATAGCGCAGCGAGACGCACAGTGAAGGTCACGTAACATACAGAAACTGTCACGGAAAAGTGTAGGCGACAGTGCCTGCATCGCCGAGCAGCGAAGGCCGAGCGGGTCGTTGATCCAGGCGGGCTGGCCGAGGAAGCGATTACAGACGGCCGGGATATGTCAGAACCGCACTGCAAGCAGTTGAAGACTTTATTACGAGCTTCATTTCAACACAGTTTGAACATTGCTTTTATATGAATAATTTTATAACTATGCTGTTCTATAACACATTCAAAGCGACTTTAACTATTTCAATTATACGGAATGTTGTTAGCATAGGCACCGATGAACATTAGATCGTGCATTAATAAGATTTATATCTTATGCAGTTTTCATGAATTACCTAATACAGATAACTACAGGGTGTTTCGTAATCTTGAACACTCTCAAGTAAAATTTTATTTTTACGGAAGTGGAACATAGCAATCATTTGAGATTGAACTTACAATACTCAAACTGAACATTTAACGGAACAGTGGCGTATCTTAGAAGAGGAGTAGGGGGTCCGCTGTTTCCATGAACTTTTTCGAGAAGGAGTTGGACAATATCCGCTATGGGTAATCCGATGTTCAACATGTCCGAGTAGACGCAAATAGAGACAAGATGGCACCGCAGAGCGATGGATTCGATTCCTGACGAAAGGAGTCCACCAGCTGATTCACTTGGGATTTCGAATGCAATCGTCATTTCATGGATGAAATGATATTCACGCCGATCTTACGAGAAATTCTTTATGTAGGGAAAATCGACGATCTTGGAAATTTTATTACAGCTGATTATGAAAGGTACTGTAAGAGTTATGTCTACCTAATACGATTATTTTCATGAATACTGGGCACACATGTATATTTTTCTAATAGGAGTGATTTGATTATTAAGACATGGTTTGAATTTATATACTTCGAATTTGCTAGAATATGGAGTGACCATATGATATGGCAGGCATCATTATACGAAATTCTCACCATTGTTTGGCTTTATTAAGCAGAAGTTTGGTCTTTTAGACATTTTTCCAGCTAGGATATTTTTCATAAATAGTTTTTTTGTGTAACGAGTATTTCGAACTCGTGATCTGCAATTGATTATCAAAAATTACTTCGTCAGTTCATTGCATACTAGCGAGTGTGTATTATTCATCAGTAGGGATTTTTTCCATTGGATTGTTTGGAGATGTTAAGAAGTTATTCACTTTAGTGAATGAACATCGCTTTTATATGACAACTAGAAACTTGTTGATTCCTATCTGGTACATTCACTCATACAGTCTACGAGGTGGGGCCTTTCGTATTTATACGATTGTATGGTGGCTACTCATCTTACCCATCGCTCAGGGAACTATCATCCAAGTCGACGGGGCGAGGTCTTTCGTATTTATACGACTGTACGGTGGTTACTCATCTTACTCGCCATTGAGGGACTCATTTTTATCATCCGAGTGTACACGAGATGTAAGTGAATCTAACAAGGAACTACTAGTCACATATCAGTCGAAATTTTGTTAAATAAAGTAACGATAAATGTCAACAGGATTGCATTTAGTAATTCTTGTTTGCCAATCCAATATTTTGTTGCTATACTCTTTTGAGAGTAATTTCAGTTTAACAGCTATTTTACAGCTGATACTTTTGATGATTTTTATAATTGTGTTTGATACCTTTGAGAAGGATTTAAAGTAATTGAATCTTGTAAGATTAATCATTAATGGTCAGAATTATTTTAAGTCAGATCAGTATTGCAGATTTTGATATGAGAGATTATAGCACATTGGTGTTTTTCTGCGATGTGAATTATGATATTTGTAAGAGAATTTATGCTATTTGAAAGCAGATCATGAATTACTGAAGTAATATTTTTCCAATTGTTTAAGAAGTTGTCTAGATGTGATCAGAGTAATTACAGTTATTGGAGATTGTGTGCGTTGATAATTTGAAGCCAGTTATATATTTTTTGTAGATCATGCAACATGGTTAAGTGGAGTTTATGATAGGCATTTTGTGGAAGTTGCCAAGTGATAGTAGCAATGTTGCTAATGTATTTTGAGGCGGACGTGAGGTCGTCGTACCCAGTCTAGCGTTATTGTTAAGATTCATGCTGTATGTGCTGAATATTTATGGAGTTTTGTGGAATAATTCTTGTATTCAAACGTGATATTTGAAGTATTGAAGAAATGTAATGTCGTTGTGGATAGTTAGATCCAACGTGATGTCGTGGAGACAATAATATTTTTTGGCATGATAATTAAATACGAGATATAACTTGGAAGTGATAAAACTGTAAGACAACGTTCTATAAACCTTATTAAACAATTTGTTAGGAAATTAAACAAATAAACGAAGTTGATAATACAAGATTTTCTGAAAAGAATAATTAATGAAATAATAATCTGAGATTTAAGCATATTAACGATCTGACCTAATGAAATAAAAATCGGAATGACTAGATGAAATAATGAAAAACTAAATAACCAGATGATTGAAATTTAAATAAGTTGATAAATTAAATTTTGGAATAAATCAATGAATTAAATAAATGGATGAATTAAAGATTGAATAATTAAACTGATTGAAATGAATTAATAGACGATTGTAATGATGATGAATAACTAAACTAGAAGGTGATAATTAGTTAAAGAAGCTGATGATTAATGAATTTACATGGAATTAAATAAATTTAATTGAGAGATAATTTGAAAGAATTACAACTTGAATTGAGAATTTAAATGATGTAATGGTGATGAATTAACGATTCTGACAGGAACATGTAGAATTTTGAAGTGAGAATTAATGTGAGAAATGTTTAATTTTGAAAATGACGATAATGATGACCAACGAGAATTTGAATTTTCTGTAATTCACAGATAAGTGATTGATTGTTAATGACGATGTAAATAGTGTAAATTAATTATTCAATGTTTAGGAGCATTTGATTAACATGTTCAACATTCAAATTATGCCATGCAAACCATACATTTACGTGATATTTGATATGTGTGATTATTATATGTGTATGTTTAGACAGATTAAAATCTTTTTTAAATCCACATTGATGTTAAATTAAAGAGAAATTAGGTCTCAGGTTTCACAAATGTCAGTGACGAAAGACATAGTGCTACAGTGATCCTGAGAACCCAAGAGAACTTTATAAAATTTTCTTGTTATGTGGATAAAAATAATTTTGGATTAGAAAAGAGATGGTTCGATTTTTGGACAATGACAATTTAACTTTGGCATTCGACCATACTCTTAGGTAGGAATTATATTTAAAATGTCTGTCTGACTATCAAAGTAAAATAAATTTGTTTTTATCTTAGTTGTGATCTGATGATGGTGTGATGTTCCTTTTTCTTTCCTTGTCTTGAGTAAGGCTTATCCGGAAAGGAAGTGGTTTGCTAGGAATTCAGTTGATGGCGCCCATTTATATTTGAATTATTTCTATTAAACTTAAGCCCGTAACGACCCTAGAGATACTTTGTCTCGTGATACCCACTGCTTTTTCGATAACTCAGCTGAATTTCCGACACATTCCTTATTTGACTAGAGGTTCATTTAACTCCGCTCTGTCCCGGAACTCCAGGAATGCGATGCTATAGCAGATGGGTCATCGCATCCCCAGGACGAACGGGTACAGTATTCAGTTTGTGGAATTTTATATCCACGAGCAACTTTTGAGCAAACTTGTTCATTGTTTGATTTTATGGGAGTTGTTAGGTGTTTATGTTGCAATTGTTCAGTAATTTTGTGGGTTGTCAATACGGTATGTTGCACTGTACTTCCGAACATATTTTTACTATTATTATTATCATTATTATTATTATTATTGATTTGTATTGTATTGAAGTGTAGCCTAATACGGTTTAGAAATGGATATACAAGCAATATGTAAATAAAATACGTTATAGCCTAAATAACGCCACACAATAAGAGAAGAGAAAGTATTAATGATAATTAAGCCTTCTGTGCTCTCCTGCGCTTGTTAGACAGGTGCATAGAGATATTTGAGAAACTTCATCAATGTTAACGATAATTGGACTCGGTGTTCATGATGGCCGACTGAGAAACGATCCTTGTAATTATATTTCGTATTTATTTATTTGTTTAGTGTATTACTAATTACTACATTACTAATTACAAATTACAATTACAGGTAGCTTTAAATTACAAACTAATATTCAGGTCACGAATGCATTCTATAGATCTCTCCGTCATCACCAGCAACTCTGTTGGAATCGGCAGGAAATGCTCTCAGAGGACACTCCTGAGCTATATGGCGAACGGTCTTCTTTTCGGCGCCACAATCACAACCCGGAGAAGGTACTCTCTTGCACTTGTGCAGAGAGTTGTTCCGTTGTGGCATAAGTCTGCCATGTACAGTAAAAATATATTTTGTAGATTCTAATAAAGCATCACTGAAGAAAATGGTATGTACGAATCAATTGTGCCACGAGATAGTGAAATTGGAAGTTGCAAATGAAATGAGTGTGGTCTCAGCGCAGGTGCCACCAGTGGCCAGCTTTGACATCACTGCTCTGGATGGTCGAGGAACATATATTACAAAACAATGAAATGAGCACGATTGTCTCGCAAGACGTGGCGATACTTGTTTTGCACGTGCACACCCGATACTGACAAACTATCATACCGCACACCCACGAGTAGTACAGTGCAATCGCGCCAACTTTAGGCAAGTAATATTCTATTGCTAGTTAGAAGCCATATGTTTCCAGTGTTGCCAAGTTAATGTATGTGTGCCCTCTATAGGGTTGGGGATGAGGTAAGATGAGTTTTCTATGTGGCAGATGCTAATTTTACGATTGGATGCCGTTTCTGACACCAACATCATGTGAGGACTTAATAAGAGATGAGGTGAAACGTAGTCAATGATGTTGCTTATTTTAGGGGCTGCAACATCGCGGTCACATAGCCCCGTGAACTTTTACGTGTGTGTGTATATAATTTGTGTGATAACTTGTGTTATTGTTATGGCTGTAATCGTGTGTGTATCTAAATTGGGGATAGGATTGGGAAGGTGGCGGCCGTGGCCTTAAGCTGGGAAACATCCCAGCATTTGCCTTGAGCATAAGTGGGGAACCATGGAAAACCACTTCCAGGATGGCTGAGGTCGGAATCCAACACTCCTTTTCTCAGTTTTGCCTCACGAGGCCGAGTGAACACCGTTCCAGCCCTGACACCAGAATTAAAATTTCTTGGCGGAGCCGGGAATTGATCCCGGACTTCCGGGGCGACAGCCAAGAACGTTAGCCGCTACACCATGAGGTGAGATGAAACTGAGCAATGACTAGGAAGGGAGAGGCCGTGGCCTATTGGAAGGTACAGTCCCGGCATTTTCCTGCAGTTGGAAACGGAAAACCATGGGAAAACATTTCAAGGACGGCCGACTGTGGGAATCGAGCCCTATGATTTTGCGCCCTAACGATTACCTTTTACTATATTTTATGTTGCTTTTCAGTCGGTCAACACCTAAATTGAAGCCGAACTATATTGGCAAGATAATCTGTCTATGTATTGTAACCGTCTGGATAGGCTTACCAAATTCTCTAATTGTCCCTGTCGGTATTCTCGGGCGTGTTCGGTCGTTAAATGGATCACGTATTTGAGGAGATGCTTCTGGCTATACCATGCGTATAAACACATACTGAACACCATTTAATGCTGTAAAAGATTTCATAAATACACATAAAACACTCGGATATCAAATATCAATGGATGTATGATAAGATAAAGCAAAAATGAATGTGTATATCATGAATGCAACCACCAATCGTCTATTCATCATAATCATCATAATAAAATATTACACTCTTGATAACAAAAAATATCACTAATTCAATAGCTTTAATTATAGATCTCCCAAATTTATGGTGTTATTTGATGTTACTTGATTTACTTTATTTTCGCTATTTGGTGTTCTTTATTCATTAAAGAAGTGTAGGCCTACATATCATTTGATAGCGTAATTTCTGGAGGTAACATACACGATCGTAGGCTTCTGAATCAATTAATCGGCGTCCATTTGAGAAATTGCATAAGTCGGAGAATTCCTTATCAGCTTGCTGGCGTCTCTACTTGGCGGAATGATACGACCCGGGAAGGTTAATCCGTAGTTACTTATTTCTCAAGTTACTTATTCAGTTATTTATTTATTTATTTAATAGGTACAGAAGTCCAAGTGAATTAGTAACTTAGGGTGGGGGAACTGCCTTTTACAAATACGGCTTAACAACGTATTTTGTCATTATGTCAACGTATTATACGAATATTTAACAAGTAGTTCCGTGAAGAACTATACAGCCTATTGGTCTTCTCTATTAAAACTTCTCCCGGCTATGACAAGGATCGCCATGTTGGATTGTTCTGTATGTAGGCCATAGAGTTATGAACCATTAGATTAAGATGATTGCGTTGGTTCATTACTAAAACGTTCACTTCGATCGCATGATTAGGACACACAAAATTAAAACATAATTTTAAAATTTCGCACAGCCACCATCTTGAGGTAATGAAAAAAATTGAATTAAATTAGATGCCAGCGCATTGAAATGTGAATATACATTTCCTGTACCAAGTTTCACTGCGCTCAGGTGGTTGAATCGCGCGAAAAAAAAAACAACTTCGCTTGGCCGCCATGTTCGATTTGTACTTGGGTTCTTGAAAGTCACATAGGTGAATTTCTAGTAGTTCCCTTTATTACTGTAAAATATTCAGGGTGATACCTGTTACCGTTGCGGATATGTAGAATGCCTGTGACATAATTCGCGTGGCCACGATGTTGAATTGGTGAAACGTATCAAAATTTGAAAGGCACGGTCGAGGTTGGACGAGGTATTAGTAGGCTATGTACTTACCGAGTTTCATTGAAATCGCTTCGGCCATTAATTTTTTAATTGGGGGACACACACACACGGACAAAAGGTGATCTCATAAGGCTATTTTCTTTTCATAAATGAAAATTGATTAAAAACAAGTAGTTCCATGAAGAACTATACAGCCTATTTTCATATATCCTACTTATATTAATTGCCTCTATCAACATACAACATTTCAGTTTGATTGCTGTAATAGATTCGTAGATATTGCGAACCGACTAAATATTTCGGATGGTCGCCATGTTGGATTTTATATATGTAGGTCCTAGAGTTATGCACTGTTACATGAAGACTATTGTGTACGTGTAGCATTCAAACTTCAATCGCATGATTAGGTCACAAGAAGTAGCAAGGAGATTTTAAAATTTCGCACAGCTGCCATCTTGTGCTTATGGAAACAATTGAAATAAATTAGATGCCAGTGGATTAACATTCGTATAAGGATTTACTGTACCAAGTTTCACTGCACTCGGAAGGTTAAATTGCGAGAAACGTCCATGTGAATATTTATACTTCGGGTCGCCGCCATATTGGATTTGTGATCACCAGGTTATTTAAAGTGCTATATGTGAACTTAAATTCATAGCCCCTATGAACATAAAAAAATTCAGTTTCATTGCTAAAATAGATTCGCAGAAATTCAGATCCAACTAATATTTTTCGGATGGTCGCCATGTTGGATTGTTAAATGTATAGGCTATAGAGGAAAATTATTGCGTACGTTCATTATTCGAACTTTCACTTCGATCGCATGATTACGACACAAGAAATAAAAACTTAATTTTAAAATTCGCACAGCCGCCATCTTGAGGTTATGTAAACAATTTAACTAAATTAGACACCAGTGCATTACAATGTGTATAAACATTTCCTGCACCAGATTCCATTGCGTTTGGAACATGAAATCAAGAGAAAGGTCAATTTAAAAATTTTCAAATTCAGTTAGCCGCCATGTTCGTTTTGTAGTGCACCCTTCAATAAAGCATGGTTTTCTCAAGATTCATCTACGGGGTCGTGTTCAGTCCTGACTGCGTTACGCAGCAAAGTTCGCTTAAAACAACATGCTCTAATGAATAGAAAGGTTCATGACAAAGGCTATACTAGAAATAAAATGAATAACAATTAGAATAAAAGATATTTAATGACTGAAAATTATGTGCATAATAATAATAAAAAATAAAAGAAATCCTCCCTGACTTTCACCCCCTAAATGAATAAATATAACACTGAGCGGTAGGAACTCGCTCGTCACAACATATGGATACAAGTCCATTTATCCTGGTCAAGAAGTTATATAATGTGTGGTGTACTGCTCGTTAATAAGAAACTGAGTACTGATGCGAGTCCGTTTACAACTGAAACAGTCATGTTACTCACGGAGTTGCATCTTTTAAATCACACTACGGCTATGGGACCCACCGTTAATTAATACACTATAATTACTACTGACACATGCAAGATTTAATACAACAAAAAGATGAAGAATCTCCCTGAGATTCTACCTGGTGCCAGAGCACATAAATGAACAAAAAGAGCATGCCAGAAATAGGCCAAAACGCTCTCATCATAACTTGGGAACATAGCCTCGCGCACCCCAATTTGACACGGGTCATTGAACGCGTAAAATAAACACACAAAAATTGAACCAACAACAACAAAATACAAGCCTAACGGCTGAAAAATTATGTTTACATTTATATAAAACGCCAGACAAACAGGAGTTTCGAAAGCCACCTTACAACTATGGACAGCACCCTTTTAATCAATCAAATACTCATTATAACCGATCAGGTTTTGTGAATTTAAACAACGTCTTAAATTGAAGAACAGGATCCAGGCCTGTTACTAATTACAAGTCGCGTTATCTGATTTGAGCGCGCCCTTCTTGTATGAGTCATCGCTGTCTCAATTATCTCTCTCAGTCGCTCAAGCCAGGTGCAGTTTCCCTCTGGGAACGCCAACTATCTCACTCATCCCCTTGGATGGCAAGAAAACACAAATATATACCACAAGTCCAGCCTCGCGAGGTCATGAACTGGGCTAATGTGGAGCAAGTCAGAATAATCACCATGATATATTCTCGCTAGCACATCATAAAAATCACACAACGCACCAAAAGCTTGGACTGACTCTCATACTCTTACCACCGGGTCGGCTCAAAACAGATCAACAATATTGCGTCCAATGACACATTTAAAAAAAAATACACAACAAAAAATCGGGTGCAAAGTGCCATCCCGTTCAGCTCTGCTGAAAAAGCAACTATCAAAATAATCCTGATCCGTCATAAAATTCTACTCACAAATAATCTTTACCCTCCAAATTCTATTTTTTATCTCAAATTTAATTCAGTTCCATTTTTGTTATAAGGCATACCTCCGAATAATAATGCTTGACCACGTTATACGCAAGCGAACGCGAGCCCGAGCTCCGCGTCGTCCCGTAAAGTTGAACAAAACACAAATCACAATATTGACAAATTACACAACGCTCGGCTTGTCCCATATTTAATGTGTCAGTAAAACAAAAACTAAAATATCTACATTACCAAACAAGCAAACAAATATCTACAAAATATGTCCCATAATACCATAGCTGATTTAATAAATAAATAAATTCATTTGTACTCATTCTTTAAAACAGCGTCAAGGAAACGTCTGCAGCCATCTCCTTTAAGATGTTTATCTCGTCATCGACATCTTCTGGCAAATGTCCTGCTGGTTCCAAGATCCGGTCTCTTTCCTAGACGTCATCTCGAGCTGAATTAATAAAGTTTTGTCAGATACACACACGATATATTTCCTACTACATTCACCTATCAAGTACTAAATTCCTTGACAGTCTATTTGGTGAATTATTTCGATGAACTAGTCCTACTGGTAGTGCTGGGACTACAAATAAATCACTGAAGTTATACATATAACTTGACGAAACTGTTCCATGTTCACATAAAAATCAACGTCACGTTATCAGACGCACAAATTAAAGAGTGTGAACGTTACGTCCTCAGACGCACAAAAATAAGTGTTCTCTCGAAGCATTTTGGATCCTTATAAATGAAACTGACTAGGGTAGGTGTGGAAGGGGATTTATGAGAAAATATTCCATAATAATTATCAGACTAGCATGCGATCGGTATCATTGAGTTCGTAGCGATGTGGAGGTTACGATTATTCTGTAGCCGGCTCGAATCGATCGTGGAATTAATCTGTAGATAACTCCCGCGTTAATCTACCAGGGTGCGTTATCAAGCCGAGTTGCCGCTAAAACAAGGCGTCTTGATATTATTGGCCCAGACTCTTGTATGTCTTTGCGCGCTTTTACATGTATTTCTGCAGTAGGGAGTGGTTAACATGAAGATTGACCAATTGCCTCGTAGCATTCGATTTTCTTCTTGGCGCCAACCTTCATAGCAACAGGCCATAATGTGCGTGCCCAAGCCGTCTCCGCGCTAAAAGTTGCACCTGTCCTATGTGTCAAGAATATTTATGCTGCTTCCTAAAATACCACAGGAGCTTAAACCATTGTGTCCTCTCGGCCACTGATTTCTCAATATTTCCCAACACCGATGGCTCTCATATCTGCTGTCTGTAGAAATGTATCAAAAGATGATGAATAATTATTAGAATCCTTTATACAGCCTGTGGATAAAGGGTTCACAATCCTCCTGCATGGAAAAAATCGAACATAGCATATAGTCGATTTAAAAAAAACACATAACATCTGTAATCCATTTCTGGCAATCGTAGAGAAATCTCCCTCTCATCAGTCTAGTCTAGCCGCCACTGTCGTTGGAGTGTCAACACGCACTCGTGTTTCCTTCCAGCTTCCTCATTCATTCAGACATTCCCAAGCCTGTCTGCTTGTCTGATCGCCTAAGGCTAGTACCTCCCCTTTCCAGTACCCTTATCTCTCTCGCTCGTTCTCTCGCTGTGTCGTCATCGTCAGAGCTCATTAGTGTTTGACCACAGCAGGCTGCTCCCTACTTCCTCGTTCAACTGACGTACTCACTGACCCACGTATATTTGGATGTGCAAAAGTACTTCCATATATTTAATTTGCAGCATTATTTCTGCGTTCCCAAGGTTCGCTAGTAAAATACAATTTTAAATTCGCCGCATTGTAGACAGACATTGTACCTGTCTGGAACATCATGGGGAGCGGATGCCAACACTCTGAGAACAACTGCTCTTGCGCTAATCTATTCTTCAGCCGAGTTTTGCTCTGGGGTATGGCTTAATAGCTGCCACACTCAACGGGTGGATGTTCAGCTCCGACAGAGCATGCGTATTGTATCTGGAACACTACTTCCTACGCCAGTCCAGTGGTTACCAGTGCTGAGTAATATCGCACCTCCTCATATCAGAAGGCAGAAAAATCTGGTTCATCTTTGGTCGAGAGTGCAAAATAACAAGGCCGTCCCAATACATGAAGACATGAAACATCTTGGCCCATCTAGATTGAAATCCCGTAAACCTGCATGGAAAACTGCCTTGGATTTAACAAGCAGAAATTTTAAACCTAATGAAAATTGGCGGGTTGAGTGGACAACATCTACACCACCAGGCATCGTGAACGTTGAGGATCCTCACATAAAACTTGCTGGCTTCAATCTGCCCAGACATACCTGGACTAGACTCAATCGTATTAGATGTGGCTTGGGAAGATGTGCTTCTGTTCTCCACAAATGGGGTTGGAAAGACTCACCGAATTGCGATTGCGCTGACATTCCACAGACAATGGAGCACTTAGTACTGGAATGTCCTCTCCGAGTTTTTCCAGGAAGTCTGGAGGACCTGCATTCTGCTACAACTGAGGCTGTCAAATGGATCAACGAGTTGGACGTTGATTTATATTTTTTTTTATCTGCTTTATAATTTATATAATTTGTTAGTATTATTGCTGTGTTATATGAATCTGTATTTATGTAGGTGATTGTGTTGTGTTAACATCATACGATAAATAAATAAATAATTGTACCTGTACTCAATTCTTTCACTCTGTATGCGTTGTTACCAAGATTACGTACAATACAGAAGGGTCCGATAAATTTTGGACAGAACTTGTTAAATACCTTCTTCTCTGGATCAGATATCGCTGGCTTCCGTACTAATACAAGCTCGTTGACTAATAGTTCTCTGTGATACCTCTTATTTCTGACACGACGTAATCTGCAATCCGCCTGGTTTCTCATATGGACTCTCGGTCTCTCAATTCTCAACTCATGACCAACCATGGGATCTTGTGGACAATTGATGATGTTGCTCCACGATCTTACTGGATATTCGTTCATGTGCAAGACCATGGGAATCTGGCCTGTCGACTCATGTCTAGTTGTATTCATACAGGTCTCTACGTCTTTGATCCTGTCTACCCACTTGTGATGTTCATTGGGAATGAAGATCCTTAAGTATTTAGTAACACATTTCATTGCGCGTTCGCTAGGATTAGCTTGAGGGTGGCGAATGCTAATAAACATGTGTTTTACATCCAAGTCCTCCATACCTTTTTTGAATTCGGCGCTCGTAAAATAGCTTCCGTGGTCCCGTCGTATCTCCCGTAATTCCTTGAAGAATGCATGGTCCTTTGCTGTTAACTCAATATGCTGTACTATCGCTGTTTCTTCGGTATCAGGCTCGGGGTTCCTGCTTAATACATCCGGAATTACATTAATTTTTCCTAGGCAGTGTTCAATTTCTATGTTAAATTGTTGTATGTAGATGGACCAACGTGTCACACGCTCGCTAGCCATAGACGTCTTGAACAAAAACGTTAGTGCTTTGTGGTCTGTTCTAATAACAATGGGGTAACCATATACAATTCGTTTCCATTGTTGCAAAGCATGAAGTATTGCCAACAATTCGAGTTCCGAGACCGTATAGTTGCGCTCGTGTTTACGCAATCTGCGGCTCACAAATGCTAAATAATCACGCTGATGAAGGTTAGCTGGATCTTCTTGGTATAACATTGCTCCTATACCAACCATGGAAGCATCCGCTTGGATAATAAATTTCCCTTGAAAATCTGGATAACCTAGTTTGATACAATTTTCCAGTAATAATTTAGTCTCTTGAAATGATTTCTCACACTCAGCGTTGCAAAGCCATTTGTTGTTCTTCTTCAGCATCTCCTGCATAGGTGCTACGGTTTCAGTATACCCTGGGTAGTTTTCCTTAAAGAAGCCCGTCACGCCAAGGAAAGCTCTGATATGTTTCACTCTCGTTGGTGTAGGGAAATTCTTTATCGCCTCTATCTTCGCAGGGTTTGGTCTCACTCCCTCCTGGTCAATGATGTGCTCCAAGTATAAAATATCCTTCTTGAAAAAAAAAGGGATTTCTTCAAGTTGACTTTAAAGTTTGCAGTTCTAAGGTTGTCCAAAACTTATCCAAATTTTCCAGATGTGACTCGATGTTATCTGAAGACAAGAGTATATCGTCAATATATCGTACCGTCATTTCCTTCACATCTTCAGTCAGGTTCCGATCCAAGGCTCGAATTAATGCGCATCCAGCTGTTTTAACGCCGAAGGGCATGCGGACGAAGCAATATGTCTGATTATCGAACAAGAAGCCAGAAAGAAGCTGTGACTTCTCATCCAGTTCGATATGGTGAAACGAACTCGTCAGATCTACAGATGAATAGACACTCTTGTTCTTAAATCCTTTTAAGACGTCTTTGATGATTGGCACTCTGTCATACTCGGGAAAAATAAGGCGCATGTTTAGATTTCTGGCGTCTAGACAAAGTCTAATGGATCCATTTGGTTTTGTTACTGCCAAAATCGCATTTAAATAAGGTGTAGGAGTCTTCTTAATCACTCCAGCTTGCAACATAACATCTATAATCCTTTTGACCTGCTCCCGATGTTTTTCTGGTATAGGGTACAATTTGCTTCGAAATGGGGACCAATCCTCCACCTGCATAGAATACTGAAAGTTTATTATCTTCCCTGGAACTGTGTCTAACACTGCCTTGTGTCTTCTTAAGATCTCCTCAAGTTTCTTCCTATGTTCAACCCCTAGTTGGATGTCACTGAGCCGCTCCTGTAATAGTTCTTCAAACTGAGTATCGCTGTCTTCTCCTTCTGCTAGTAAAGTCCATATCTCCTGAGAGTCACTCTCTTCATTTAATTCCACAACAGCCACATCTATAAGGTCATCTTCCGCCTTTCGTATCTCCTCTTCTGTCTCCTCTGCTATTGCCTCCAATGCCCATGAACTCACGTCTTTCCCTGTAGTGATTTCATCCATGTGTAAGCCCACATCCTTCAGTTTATCAAAGTCCTTAAAACTGACTGTATTATTGTGCAAATCTATGACTGCCTGGTAGTCACAAATTAAATTTGCACCCAGAATAATGTTAAAATTCATTTTAGCCATTATGATGAAAGTCTGTCCAAATATATGGTCTAATATATCCAATTCTATAAATGCCTGACGTTTGCAAGAGACGGTGCGTTCAGGAATGACGCCCCTCACCTTGAGTTGCGGTACTGGAATCACAGGAATATGCTGACTCCGTCCCAACTCTCAAACCAAAGCCTCCGATACAAGACTGATTTGTGACCCCGTGTCAACTAAGCATCTCACGTTAGTTCCACCAATCTTGGCATAAATAATAGGTAATTGTTTGATATCATCGTTCCGTGGTTTTACAATCTCCTCCGGGCAATCTTCCGGCAAAGCTATCCACTCTTGTATGTGTGCCACGACCCATCCTTCTTCACAATCCGGCTGTTGCTCTCTCAGGGTGAGTCCTTTTTCAATTATTGGGATTTTTTTACAACCCCCGCGACTACCATCATCCTTCTGTCGCGTATTTCCCTGGCGTTCTTCCTGCTTCAATAAACTCTCGGCCCCCTCAATGTGAGTGTCTGGAATTGACCTCCTATTAATTGCATGTTCCCAATGTTTTTGTTCGTCCCCTCCATTAGCGTGTAATTCTTCCAGGTAACGCTGCGATTCGGCGTGCCTGTCGTTCCATTCATTCCTATAATTATGATAGTCCCCCTGGTTCTGATATCTTCTTTCACGCCACTGTCGATTCTCATTATTGTTATTTTCGTAACGTCTGTAGGGTCCCTCATTTCTCCTATTATTTCTCCATTGTTGGTATCCTCGCTGCTGATACCTATTGTTGCACTGGTTCTGCCTATCATTATTATTTTCATGACGCTGGTGTGACCTATTTTCGTCACCCTCCTGACCTCGTCTTGGTGTTGTTGACACACTTGTATTTGTGGCCTGCGACCTGGTGTGTACTTGAGCGGGTTTAACCACCTCCGTTGTGTTTACAAGTTCCAGCTGTCATCCCCCTCTTTGCTGCAAGTGAGATTTGGGGGCGTGGTGGCTCAGCGGTCTAGCTGTACGCCTCTCACCAAGGCGGCCCGGGTTCGATTCCCGGTCAATGCATGTGCGATTTTCGAAGTGAAATGCCATGTCCTGTGGTTCGGATTCCACGTAAAAAGGAGGTCCCGTGGCTCATGATCTCGAGATTAACGGTCACGTTAAACTACAAGCTTGCTTTTGCTTTTTGCAAGTGAGATGTTGTCTCGTCAATCTGACGTAAAATTTCTTCGGCTCGAACCGCTGTATCCACGTTTGCTGCTACTAACACCTGCTGAACATTGACTGGCAACTGCCGTGCAATCGTCATAACCAGGTCCGATTCTTCTAAAGGGTGATCAAGATCCCGGAATTTCAACAATTGTAGCGAAAAGAAATCTGAGTATTTCGTCTGCTGAGTTGACTGATATTTTCTCGAATAAAGTTCCATTCTAAGGCTTTGTTGTAGAGAAGCCGACCAATACTTTTTAAGGAACGCGTTCTGGAACTCGTCCATCCCTCCGAAAGTATACTTGAAGCTCAAGAACCACGTAAGTACATTTCCCGAAAGAAATCGTTCCATCAGTCTTAAACGACGCGCGGGCGGTATATTATTATCATTAAAATAGTGATCCATCTCTTTAAGATACGCCTTCGGTGTGACACCAGAATTTTCTGTGAATTTATTAGGTTTAAATTCATTTGATCGAATTACTTGTACGACTTGAGGGTGCTGATAGCCATGTTGAGGAGTAGAGGTTCCACCAACGTTGTAGTGAAATCCTTCTGTGTTAGTCGTTAATGGGCTGCCTGTCAATCCGTGGCTACTCTCCGCGCTAATTGCCCCCTGGCTTGTTGAGTCAACTTCCTTATCTTTAGCGTGCTCTGTCTGAAATAACGTGTTCTGTCCTAGTGAACGCAACTCTGCTTTTATGATTCTGTCCGACTGTTCTTTCATTTTACTCTTGATTTCTTCCTCAAGTGCTTTAATGCGCGTATAATTATCACCTACGGTCTTTATGATTGTTAACCGTTCTTCTTTAGAGTCGCTACTCATCTTACGCCAATCCTTTCTGATGCTATCTTTAATCGCTCCCAGTTTTTCTTCCATCTGCTGTTTCGTGTCCTCCTGACTCGATTCTATCTTCTCAAGCCTGTCTTCTAGACGTAGATTATTCTCATCTATCGTACTCTTCAAATTATCCTGGTCCGATTCTATGTTTCGCCATCGCTCTGCTGATTGTATTTCTAACTTATCCATGTCTTTTATCAGGCCCGTAATACTTTCATTTACTACTGACAATTGTCCCTGGATAAACGTAGAATCCTCCTCCATTTTATCAAACCGCTTTTCAAGACCATCCTGTGCCGTTTTAACCTCACTGTTATTTACCGTGCATGCTAATTCTATCTGAGCTGGTTTTGCTAATACAGTTTCGTCCAAATCATTTAATTTACGGTTGAAGGTGTCCTCTAATTTTTGTATCTGACCTAGCTGTTTGTCGTTATTCTTACTTACATCAAGCGCGAATTGAATCATCTGCTGTGTAGTGTACTCTTTCATCTCTGCAGATAACGTGGCTAACTGACTCGTATTTCTACTTTCTTGTGCTTCTAATTGTTTGTTTATATTTTCATTTACTTGCGCTTGTAATGAATTACCCTGTTCAATTAACTTAATTTCTAATGACTCACTCTGTTCAGATATCTTAGCGTCTAATTTTTCACTCTGTTCGGCTAATTGTGTTTTAAACTCGCCTGACTGTTCGTTTAATTGTTTAGTTATAGTGTCATTCATTTGAGTCTGGAATGACTCATTCTGTTCAGATAATTGTAATTTTATAGTGTCATTCATTTGAGTCTGGAATAACTCGTTCTGTTCGGATAATTGTGCATTCTGTTCAGATAATTTAATGTCAAATTTTTCACTCTGTTCCTTTAATAGTTTCTGGGTTCATGCCGTGGCACTTTCAATGATCGCCTGAATCTCCGCTACTGTTGCCATTATCACACACACAAAATATATATCACTGAGAAAACAGGAGGATGGCATGCAAATGTCCCCCTGGCACACACATATATAATTCTTGACATACATTTACTTCATTTGACCACTTTCAGTTCATTTAATCTTATTCCATTTATTCCCGCAAATCAATCATCACTGAATGGTTCTAATTTTACTTAATACATTTTTAACCCCGCACATATTCAGTCATAAATTTACTATCCAGATCTGATGTTAACACTGACTAATTAACAAAGTATTAATTGTCATTTAAGGCTACCAGCCTCCTAATATATTCATGAGTTTGACTTTCTAAACAAATCTAATTTTATATTTAATCAATGGGCGACCGATTTCACGTACATTACTTTACTAATTACATCAATAAACAAAACGTGAATCGTATTTTAACTTGCAAACTCGTGATTCTACTGTATATTCCAATTTTCTTGGCGGTATTTCTCTTCGCCGTATTTACGTTAACAAAATATCACTTCCGGTGATTTCAAACAGTCAAAAACAGCGAAATACCACATGTAGGGTAACAGCTTGTCTATGATCCGCTAGAAAAGCCCAAAACAGCGAAACGCCCCACGATGGCTGCACCAGCTTGTCTATGCACCCTTCAATAAAGCATGGTTTTCTCAAGATTCATCTACGGGGTCGTGTTCAGTCCTGACTGCGTTACGCAGCAAAGTTCGCTTAAAACAACATGCTCTAATGAATAGAAAGGTTCATGACAAAGGCTATACTAGAAATAAAATGAATAACAATTAGAATAAAAGATATCTAATGACTGAAAATTATGTGCATAATAATAATAATAATAAATAAAAGAAATCCTCCCTGACTTTCACCCCCTAAATGAATAAATATAACACTGAGCGGTAGGAACTCGCTCGTCACAACATATGGATGCAAGTCCATTTATCCTGGTCAAGAAGTTATATAATGTGTGGTGTACTGCTCGTTAATAAGAAACTGAGTACTGATGCGAGTCCGTTTACAACTGAAACAGTCATGTTACTCACGGAGTCGCTTCTTTTAAATCACACTACGGCTATGGGACCCACCCTTAATTAATATACTATAATTACTACTGACACATGCAAGATTTAATACAACAAAAAGATGAAGAATCTCCCTGAGATTCTACCTGGTGCCAGAGCACATAAATGAACAAAAAGAGCATGCCAGAAATAGGCCAAACGCTCTCATCATAACTTGGGAACACAGCCTCGCGCACCCCAATTTGACACGGGTCATTGAACGCGTAAAATAAACACACAAAAATTGAACCAACAACAACAAAATACCAGCCTAACGGCTGAAAAATAATGTTTACATTTATATAAAACGCCATACAAACAGGAGTTTCGAAAGCCACCTTACAACTATGGACAGCACCCTTTTAATCAATCAAATACTCATTATAACCGATCAGGTTTTGTGAATTTAAACAACGTCTTAAATTGAAGAACAGGATCCAGGCCTGTTACTAATTACAAGTCGCGTTATCTGATTTGAGCGCGCCCTTCTTGTATGAGTCATCGCTGTCTCAATTATCTCTCTCAGTCGCTCAAGCCAGGTGCAGTTTCCCTCTGGAAACGCCAACTATCTCACTCATCCCTTTGGATGGCAAGAAAACACAAATATATACCACAAGTCCAGCCTCGCGAGGTCATGAACTGGGCTAATGTGGAGCAAGTCAGAATAATCACCATGATATATTCTCGCTAGCACATCATAAAAATCACACAACGCACCAAAAGCTTGGACTGACTCTCATACTCTTACCACCGGGTCGGCTCAAAACAGATCAACAATATTGCGACCAATGACACATTTAAAAAAAATACACAACAAAAAATCGGGTGCAAAGTGCCATCCCGTTCAGCTCTGCTGAAAAAGCAACTATCAAAATAATCCTGATCCGTCATAAAGTTCTACTCACAAATAATCTTTACCCTCCAAATTCTATTTTTTATCTCAAATTTAATTCAGTTCCATTTTTGTTATAAGGCATACCTCCGAATAATAATGCTTGACCACGTTTTACGCAAGCGAACGCGAGCCCGAGCTCCGCGTCGCCCCGTAAAGTTGAACAAAACACAAATCACAATATTTACAAATTACACAACGCTCGGCTTGTCCCATATTTAATGTGTCAGTAAAACAAAAACTAAAAAATCTACATTACCAAACAAGCAAACAAATATCTACAAAATATGTCCCATAATACCATAGCTGATTTAATAAATAAATAAATTCATTTGTACTCATTCTTTAAAACAGCGTCAAGGAAACGTCTGCAGCCATCTCCTTTAAGATGTTTATCTCGTCATCGACATCTTCTGGCAAATGTCCTGCTGGTTCCAAGATCCGGTCTCTTTCCTAGACGTCATCTCGAGCTGAATTAATAAAGTTTTGTCAGATACACACACGATATATTTCCTACTACATTCACCTATCAAGTACTAAATTCCTTGACAGTCTATTTGGTGAATTATTTCGATGAACTAGTCCTACTGGTAGTGCTGGGACTACAAATAAATCACTGAAGTTATACATATAACTTGACGAAACTGTTCCATGTTCACATAAAAATCAACGTCACGTTATCAGACGCACGAATTAAGGAGTGTGAACGTTACGTCCTCAGACGCACAAAAATAAGTGTTCTCTCGAAGCATTTTGGATCTTTATAAATGAAACTGACTAGGGTAGGTGTGGAAGGGGATTTATGAGGAAATATTCCATAATAATTATCAGACTAGCATGCGATCGGTATCATTGAGTTCGTAGCGATATGGAGGTGACGATTATGTTGTAGCCGGCTCGAATCAATCGTGGAATTAATCTGTAGATAACTCCCGCGTTAATCTACCAGGGTGCGTTATCAAGCCGAGTTGCCGCTAAAACAAGGCGTCTTGATATTATTGGCCCAGACTCTTGTATGTCTTTGCGCGCTTTTACATGTATTTCTGCAGTAGGGAGTGGTTAACATGAAGATTGACCAATTGCCTCGTAGCATTCGATTTTCTTCTTGGCGCCAACCTTCATAGCAATAGGCCATAATGTGCGTGCCCAAGGCTTCTCCGCGCTAAAAGTTGCACCTGTCCTATGTGTCAAGAATATTTATGCTGCTTCCTAAAATACCACAGGAGCTTAAACCATTGTGTCCTCTCGGCCACTGATTTCTCAATATTTCCCAACATCGTCTGGCTCTCATATCTGCTGTCTGTAGAAATGTATCAAAAGATGATGAATAATTATTAGAATCCTTTATACAGCCTGTGGTTAAAGGGTTCAGTAGTTAACCGGTTTTTGAAAGTCTCATAGATGAACTTCCAGTAGTGCCCTTTATCTCCGTACAAAATTTCAGGGTGATACCACTAATAGTTTCAGAGATATAGAATGCCGGTGAAATATTTCGCACATCCGCCATCTTGTGGTTATGTAAACAATTGATCGAAGTTAGGTGTCGGTGCATTACAATGTGTATAAACATATACTGTACCAAGTTTTATTGCGTTTGGTTGGTTAAAACGCGAGAAATGTCTATTTAAAAGTCGCAAATTCGCGTGGCCACCATGTTGGTTTTGTAGTTACCAGTTTTCCAAAAGTCACATAGATAAACTTCTAGTAGTTCCCTTTATCAGCGTAAAAAATTCCAGGGTGATATCGGTAATAGTTTCGGAGATATTGAATGCTGGTGAAATATTTCGCTCAGCCGCCATGTTGGATTGGTGAGACGTAAAAAAATTTGAAGGGCACAGTCGGGGTCGTCCGGTATAGTGCCATGAACTTACCGAGTTTCATTGAAATCGATCCAGCCGTTTAGAAGTTATCAGGGACACACACACACCTCACACACACACACACACACACACACACACACACACGCACACACACACGGACAAAAGGTGATCTCATAAGCCTATTTTTTCAAAATTGAAAATAGGCTAATAACAATATCAATTAACAGTTGGTTCCATTGGATAAAGGGTTTGAATCCCACCTCAGCCATCCTGGAAGTTGTTTTCCATGGTTTCCCCTCATCTACTCCAGGAAAATGCTTGCATGGTTCCTAACTTAAGGCCATGGCCGTCTCCTTCCGAATCCTCTCCATGATTTACACATATACACACTAGTACTGACATCACAATAACAGAGGTTCACAAATTCCACACGCACCCAAATACACGGGGCTTAATGACCACGATATCGCAGCCCCCAAAAGAAGCAACAACAACTCTAATGGATCATAAGAGACCATTTAGGAATATCCTAAGGTGGTAGGATATTTTTCGGTGTTATGGGCTCTTTTTTGTATTCAACATATTGTTTAAGGAAATGCCTGCGTGATTCCTTTTTGAATTTGTATAGGGGTTGTATTTGTCTCAGTTTAGGAGGTAGATTGTTATAAGATGTACTGGCTGAATAGGAAATAGCCTACTTTTAACACCATATGTAGTACGGTTTGTGGACTCCTAGTATATCTGGTTCTCTGATCTAGTGTTATGGTTATGAATTTCTTTCCTGGCAATGTAGTTCACTATTAACACTAATCAGTCGTTGTTTATACCTGGACATAAAGATTATATGATTGTTGTTCATTGATTTAGGGGCTTTTAGACATCATTTCAAGTAGCCCCGTCTACTTGGATATGTGTAATTTGTCTGATGACCTGTGTTATTGTGATGGCTGTATTTTGTCGTGTATTTGTAATTCGGATGAGGATTGGGAAGGAGGAGGCCATGGTCTTAAGTTAGGTCCCGTCCCAGAATTTGCCTGGAGTAGAAGTGGAAAACCAAGGAAAACCACTTCCAAGATGGCCGAGATAGGAATTGAACCCTCCTTTCCTCAGTTTTGCCTCACGAGGCTGCGTGTACCCCGTTCCAGCCTTCAGACTGGAATTAAAATTTCTTGGCAGAGCGGGGCGACAGCCAAAACCTCTAGTCGATACACTACGAGGTGATCCAGAGTATTTGAGCTAGATTCGTAATATGTTAGTCACCTGAAACACTTGTAAAGATGGTTTCCTAAAATCGTAACTATACATGACTTTAATTGCTCCTTTTTTTTGAGTATTCCTAGCTATTTATTGATTCCTGTGTACTGTACCCTTGCACAAGGCCTTCAGAACAGGACTCTGTCGTCGGGGCATGAACGGTACACTAGCTTGAATATGAAACTGTTCTGGATATTATAGGAAGATCACTAGGGCTGAATAAAATTCATCACACACAGATTCTGAATGAAAATAAACAAATTTAATGCACCAAACACCAGTACAACAAAAACAAATAAATGAAATAAAACCAAAATAGTAGAAATGAAATTTAAAATAACAATAATAATAATAATAATAATAATAATAATAATAATAATTCAAAAGTAAAATAAATCAATTACGGAATCAATAAAATTAAGTCAGAATCAGAAATATAAACAATGGACTAATTAATGTCCAATAACCACCAATTAAATGCTAATCAGCATCAATTAACACTGATCATAATAGTCATGATGTAAGATTACAATCAAATTAATTAACAAATAAAAACCAATCATATGTCAAAATAAAGAAAATGAATCGAAATGAAATCTGGTTAACACCAATTAACCTTAATTGCCATAATCAAATTAATTAATTACGATGATAAAATATCATCAGAAAGTTGAGTTATTAAGAGATGAGAGATCAAGAGGGTCCAGTCAACTACAACAACAGTATGGATTAATAAAAAGAAATCCAATTATACGAAATTAATCAATCATTAATCTGAGTAAACATAATGATCATTGAGCCTAATATCATCCGATTACATTTCATATACATGGTATGGTCAATATCTGAGGTATCCATAACCATTCCGAAGTACACATTATAGCCTAGCCATTGGCTCATTTAATTATTAATGGCGTTTAATTAACATTTACTGGAATCCCTCCGTTAAATAAAAGTTTACCCTCATATCAAATCTTAACATTCATGGTATTTCTATCTGCAAACATGAACATGGTTTATGCATCTTATTTACATACTCTTGTAGATTAATTATGGAAGCCTTTTCCGTACGAAATCTTAATGTCCAATCCCGACATTACTTTGGACGTCTTAGCTTTAAAACAAATTAGCTGAATCAATGAAGCCATTTAGTTTCCTTAGCCTTGAAACACACTTACAAATTGTCACACATTACATTAACATATTAGCGATATGATAAGCTTGGCTTCGGCCCTTGCGTCCGGCGTGACACACTCTCGAACCAAGCACTCGATGCCTTGTCAAATAATTCATGGATATTCAATAAACAAACTAAGTAAAGTGCCTTAAAAACAAACAAAAATAACATCATACAAAAAATTAAGACTAATCACCTGCCTATCAAACTTGGGTTGAATAAACATGAAAAACAATTAATAAGTTCATCTGATGTGGGAATAAGAATATTAATTCTAACCAAACATTATTAAAGTAATCGTATCGTGTCAGAGTCACGTTAGGCAACGGTGAATGTTCTTCAATCGAGCCGGAAACTTCCTGAAATAAAATAGACATGACACAAAAGAATACCCTGTATCAGTGTTATGTTAAACGACGGTGAATGTATTTGAAGCCGCGACCCCTAGAAAAAATAGACATGACACAAATGTGTTCTATGCAGCATACTCAATAGGGTCAATATGTATTTAGGGGTATTCGCTACCTATACACTTCTTACCTTGGGTGCCCCTATCTTGCAGAACGAGGTTACGATAGAACAAAGCATGGTCTGTTCAACAATTATCCAGAAAAAAAAAGAAATCTCAAGATAATTTTGAACCAATATTAACTATAAAAAAACTAATAATAATTATTTTCCAGGACCGAAAATAATTATATAATAATAATTATTCATGAACACAGGACTCTAAGGTCACTGTCTGGCTAGTACTCGTTTAAAAAGACTGATCGACCAGGCATAAACAAGAGGATTTCGAACCCGGGACTGCAAGGTTACTGCCTATCTAGCACCCGTTTAAAATAGTTTCTGGACCAGGCATAACAAGAGGATATCGAACCCGGATTCAAAATGCTTCAAAATGTACACAATTCTTCCATATTTAGAAGTATCATGGGACCTACATGCTAGCCTAGAGCATTGACTTGCTTGACTTATTTCCCTTCGCTCCGTGCGGAACATAGGGCATCCAAGAATGATTTCCATCGGGCTCTGTTTGCTGCCAAGTTCTTCACTTCCCTCCAAGTCTTTCCAGCTTTCCTGGCCTCCTCTTCAACGGTGCGTTTCCAGGTCTTCCTTGGTCTTCCTCGTCTCCGAGCCCCTTGAGGATTCCAGACGCGAGCTCCCCTTTCTACTGCTCCATTCTGTTTCCGCAGAGTATGCCCAATCCAGCCCCATTTTCTGCGTTTAATTTGAACTTCTATAGGTTGTTGGTTAGCCCTTTGCCACAGCTCTTCGTTTGGGATTATACAGGGTCTTTCATATAAAATAAGAGCGCCAAGCGGCGGCTTTGTTAACCGTAACTGCGGTCACCTTGGTCGAGCTTTTGGCGCGCCAAGGCCCCCTGCTTTAAGCGTGTGTACAATCCTATATGAAGCAACGGCCTTGCTAGCATGTGTACAATGCTGAAATCTTTAGTTAGTTAGATAGTTAGTTATTGTTGTTGTTCATGAACCACGGTAACTTTATAAGGGAACAACTGCAGCATGTACTGTCGAGTTCGCTCAAGCTCTTTTGTCTTCTTTGAATTTATCTTAAGTCCAACCTTATCAGCTTCAAGTTCTAAGTTTGCCAAATTTCCCTCTATGTCTCTGAAGTGCTGTGCTAGCATACGTATGTCATCAGCAAAATCAAGATCCTCCAACCTGTCTTGAAGTCCCCACTGTATCTCTCTCTTCCTTTCTCTCCCCACCTTCCTAAGAGTATTATCAAGAACAATCAGGAACAGAGTGGGAGAAAATATACATCCTTGACGTACCCCAGTCTGGATGGTCAACGACTGGGTTGCTTGACCCTCGTGCAGGACCTGACATTCGTAACCAGAATACATCTCTCGTATGATGTTAACTCCCACATGACCTTCCTATTAATGGAATCAAAGGCCTTCACAAAATCTATAAACGTGATGTACAGTGCTGCTTTACACTCGTTACTCTGTTCCACAATAATCCATAAAGTGTTAATTAAGTCCACACAACTGCGGTGTTCCCTAAATCCAGCTTGTTCTTTCCTCAACTTCGACTCGATAGACTTCCTTACGCGATTCAAGATCATCCTGAGAAATACTTTGCTTGGTACGGATAGTAAGGTAATACAGTGAGTCCGGGAATGTTCTCCGCAGCGCCTACATGCGTCTGCGAGAGCTAGCTACAGCAGTTACGTTGGTAGCACGGCTGCCGCTTGCATCATAACAAAATAAACAGTAAACTTTGTACTAACCACAGCCATTATAACAGATGCTGGAACCATTCCCAGTACAACACTCTTTTTCCGTAATCAGTTTGTTTTAATTCATGAACCACGGTAACTTTATAAGGGAACAACTGCAGCTTGTCTCTTACAGCTTTATGAGCTGTCGACTTCGAGATTCCTGTTTGTTGAGCTAATTTTCGTGTTGATTTACTTGGACTACGCAGCATTATATCGGAGATTTCATCAAGTTTTTCGTCTGTTAAAAGCGTAGGCCTGCCTGTTCCCGGTACATCGTGAACTGAGCCAGTCACACGAAATTTACTTACCAAATCCCGAACGGTATCATGGTTTGGACACTTTGAATTAGGAAACCACGCTTGAAATCTTAATTTTACATTTTCTGTAAACCGATCGCCTTCGCGAGAAACGTAATCCACCAAAAAAACCTCTCTCTTCAGTAGTAAACATTACCGCCTGTATACTGTTGCACCCTTCCATTAATCTATCTGAACGCTTGCTTACTGTAATACACACTGAAGACATTCAGGCTCGCTCGCTTATCGCAATACACACTGACAGCCCACACGGGGGAGTCCCGCTTTGAAGGACACAGTGCAGTACAGCCAACTAAACTCATGACTCAACCACTCACAGCTGCACGTACCCACTGCGGAGAACATTCTCGGACGCCCTGCTCCAGTTGTTACAATGCCTATAGCATTAAGGTTACAATAAGTCATTGGAAAGATCTAAACGGCTCTTACACGAATTACGTATATTTAATGATTAGTCTCTGTTAGAGCTGGTAATAAGCGATGTTCGGTCAATCGATTAAGAATCTAGAATCTATAGATTAGTAGAAACGAGATAAGAAAATAAGTTTAAATCGAATATCTTGAATTTAATCGAAAAAAATTAATCGATTAATCGGCTGGTCGTTTGATCGATTAATTGACTAACCGAATAATAGATTAATAAGCGATGTTCGGTCAATCGATTAAGAATCCAGAATCTATAGATTAGTAGAAACGAGATAAGAAAATAAGTTTAAATCGAATATCTTGAATTTAATCGAAAAAAATTAATCGATTAATCGGCTGGTCGTTTGATCGATTAATTGACTGACCGAATAATAGATTAATCGGCTAACCGAGAATCGATTAATTGATTAGTAGACAAGAGATAAGAAAAGAAGCTTAAATGAGAGGTCAACTTAAGAGTTGCGTTAGGCTTATTTTCGGAATGATGTATAGAAATCTATAAAAGTTACTTTTGATGGGTAACATCTTTCCACTCGGTTGCTGGATATTTTTGTGGGAGTGATTTTGAAAAATGGGACGGATGTGGAGCGGAACGATCGAGGTGGCACCAGCTGGCACACTTCCGTTTGATCGAATGGAAGTGTGCTCGAACGGAAGTGTGCTAGCTGGCAGTGGTGAATCGAACGGAAGTGTAAGACGCACTGCCAACTCGATCGATCGATCCAGCTGGCAGTGGTAAGATCCAGCTAGCAGTGGTAAGAGAAACAATGAGCGCGCGGTGTCGGAAATTGATACCATGACGTACCCTCGGCCATGTGGAATGTATATGACATACTGAACGGTAAACGCTCATGCGAACTCTGGTGTCAAGTGATTGGAACAAAGCACATGGTACATGTTCGAAGTCTTCGTATCAGTATTTACATGGTAAAATGCCTTAATATCAAACAATGTAAGTAGTCGGGATTGCCGGTATTATGTTTCTGCACAATGGCTATTCAAATATTAACCCACATAACGGTAATGCAGTCGTCAGTATAATATAATCGTTGTGGTTATACGAGAATTGAGCAAGCCTTCCTGAACTATTACTGAATACGTTCTCTTTACTCACAAGAGAGCCTATTCATAAGGCATTTTAAACTCAATTTTACGCAGGAACATTATCGAAACAAGCAAAATATAAATGAAACTCAATTCCGTAACGCAGTATTCTTGTAACGTGGAAATAAGTCACCATCTTGTGCACAATATTTGCGTAGTCGAAATAGCCGTGGGGTTAATGCCTATGACTGTGAATCTACAGATCTCGGGTTCGAATCCCGGACGGGGTAGATATTTTTGCTACCAGATTATCATTTTAAACAATATTTATCATATCAATATGACTCATTTTAACAGAATCCATATGAAATTACGTGTTGGTCTGTGAATCAAGAGGTCCTGTTTATAAGGAATTTAAGGTTATGAGCGGTGTCGCGTCTATTAATCTAGTTGATCCATATCGTATTCTTTATTTAGGCTAGTGCTGGTGGAAGCTACAAATCATCTAATAAAATGAGTTCCGTATTATAAACTATAATATCTGTAAAACACTCCCTTTTACAATAGATTAATATTTGTGCCAATAATACTATAAAATACCGGTGTATCAACAATTTCATGTGAGGTTTCTTCTATGTCAGATGTTACACATCATATGCGACTACTGTAAGGCTCGTAATTTTTTAATCGGTTGAAGTATATACCGCGATACGTGCGTTTCTAGGGGAATTTTTAGTGTAGTCGATAACGTCACGGACGTTCATGTTCGTTTGTTTGATGTTGTGACTTGAATTGCTCCCATATTTCTCAGCTGTATGAGGTTTCAAACAGCGCGTCGCGTCGTTACATGCGTATGCAGTCACATCTGTTAACGTGTGAAGTTTTGTCGTGGGTTACGAATGTTCATAAATTGCTTTTGGTTGTTCAGTTAGTTGAAAAGTTGCGCTTAACTCTTCTAAAGTCATGGTGAGATCAAAGCCATTGGTCACTACTTGTTTAGGTACCGTTCTGGGCGAAAATCATTGCTTGTAAGCAAAGGGGTCTGGGCTTAAGTTTGTGTTTGTATGTAAAGTCTTATAGGCACATATAAATTAATATGTCCACATCGTTTAAACCTTAAGTGTCGTGACGTCATGGATGCCGCCATTTTGTGTCTACGGGAATTTTATAGTGTAAGATAACGCGAGCTAAAGATATCCCCATTAACCAGGCATCCTGAGCCGTTCACATGCAGTAGGATGGCCAATTCCCTTCCACTCCTACCCCTGCAATGGCATTCGACAGGTACCCATTTGGCATCACGAGGCTCGTAACTTTTTTTGCCTAACAAGTGTGCTTTCAAACACCATAATGTCCTTTCTTGATTATGTTAACGACAACCAAACAAGAGTAAGTGACAGTGGAAGGACAAACATCTATCAAATTGGGAAGGCTTTCGAAAAAAAGAAAACGAAGAGTTTTCAGCGAAGATTTTGAATTCTTGTTCAATGTTTACAATTAAGAACAGGAACACTTTTGTTTTCTTTGTTTTAGCCTAGTTTATTTCAAATTGTAAGATGCAATATAATTTAATTAATTAATTGTATGTTCTGCTTGTGTTGAGAGCGTAATGAAAGGAGCGAGCTAAATCGTTTAATCGACAATATGTTTGTCAATTATTCGATCATTCGATTTATCGATTGAACGACCAATCGATTAAGACCTAAGAGCATAATCGATTAATCGTTATTTTCAGCAATAATCTATTGTTCTGATTCGATTAATCGATTATTTGATAAATGCAATTAATCGATAAAAGGACCGCCCTAGTCTCTGTTTAGAGCATAGGTGTCGATATATCAATAAATGTATAACATGGCACACATGAAAAGAAAAATCCACAGCCTGTTTCCGGTCTCCGACCGGGTCAGGAATGGAATGAATGAAGCCCCCATCTAGCGGCCAGGATATGAACTGTGCCGGCTGCCGAGGCCTGACGCACTCCTCTGGGGCAATGATTAAATGAATGACAGATGAAATTAAATGATAGTGGAGAGTGTTGCTGGAATTAAATTTGACAGGGAAAACCGGAGTACCCGGAGAAAAACCTGTCTGCCTCCGTTTTGTCCAGCACAGATCTCACATGTAGAGACCGGAATTTGAACCACGGACCCAGCGGTGAGAGGCCGGTGTGCTGTCGCCTAAGCCACGGAGGCTTGCAACATGGCACACATACTAGCTTCAATTTCATGCCCAAAAATTGAATTGAAGACTGGGGGGCACTCTGTGGTGTCAAATCTGTGGAACCAAGATTTCTATATAAACAGCGTTTTCAATCATAATTAGTTCGCTTTGCCTCGCTGTAGTGGTTAGCATTCTTGGCTGTCACCGCGAAGGCCCGGATACGATTCCTGGCTCTGCCAAGAAATTTAATTCTGGTCTGAGGGCTGTAACGGGGTACACTCAGCCTCATGAGGCAAAACTGAGAAGAGGCGGGTTCGATTTCCCCCTCAGCCTTCCTGGAAGTGGTTTCACACCTCTACTACAGGCAAATGCCGGGATGGTTCCTAACGTAAGGCCACGGCCACCGCCTTCCCAATTATCATCTGAATTACAAATACACGCATTAATTCAGCCATCACAATCACACAAAATATCAGACAAATCCCATACACACCGAAGTACACAGGGTTACATGACCACGATGTCGCGATGCCCCCAAATTAATGAAAAACAACAACAATCATTATTAAAATTTGGAAATGTATATATTATTTTTCAAGGCTCAGAGTAGGCTATATACACTGCTCAACTAAAGTTTGGACTAGCGCCATCAATTGTATGCTGACGCTGCCATACAGCAGTGGGACATCTTACGCCAAGATAAACTTGATGGTCTCATTCAGAGCATGCCCCCTCCGTTTGCGAGGAGGACTACTAAAGAATGATACTGATCATCATGAGACACAGATTTTCAATGTTTTTGTCTTCAAGTGGGGGACACTTGAGTAAGTTACAAACATATCCAACGCAGTTATTGAGTGTTGTGGTATGTGAAGTATGCCCACGTAGTGGAGGAGCAATGATATGCATTCTTATGAGTGTGGCAATAGTGGACTACATTGGCATTGGTTGATGTTTGTTTAAAGAGATATTTGGAGGCGATATTCCGTTTGTTTAATGAGGAAGGCCTAGCATTACGATGTGAGTTGTTTAAGGAGGCTATGAGGTTATGTGTATGAGAAATTCGCTGATGTTTAGTGACTAATACAGTAATATGATACACGGTTGGAACAAATCATGTCAGTAGTTAAAAGCTGATCAATAGGAATGCGAAGGTCATTGTACGAGTTCGCTTTGTTTTCGTACCGTTTCATTGTTATCTAACCACGATTGTTATTGTTTTCAGAAGCACTGATGTTAAGTTTGTTAATAAGTTAATGTATAAACCTCAATGGGTTTACTATAAGCAGTCATTGTAGTAAAATACAGGGTGATTCTCTATGTAGTTTACAACTTCAATAATGTGTAATTATTTATTGGAACCACTTACAGACTTGGTTTATATGTCATTACATAGCAAAACACTTCAAGATTTTTTGACTAATCCATTACGGCTCAATGTGTGCACCATTTGTCATCCTCGACACATCCCAACGGAAGTTGATTTCCCGCCAAGTATGAACCGGCATTTCCGGGATGACAGAGGCGATAGCTGTTGTGATGCGAGGTCTCCGTTCAACAAGATTTGCAGGTAGGGGAGGAATTTACACCGTATCTTTCACAATGCCCCACAGAAAGAAGTCCAGTAGTGTGTAATCTGGGGACCGTGGCGGCCAGGTAATTGTTTCTCTCGAAACACCGCAGAAAACGTTCACTTTGGGGCTGTCACGTGGTGCCCATGTAGTTTTCCCATGCCCCAAATACGACAATTGTGTTGTGTTGACTCTTCCAGAAAGGCGCAACGTTTATTCATCGCTGAAGACCACATTGTTCAAGAATGACTCATCCCGGCTGAAGCGATCCATCATTTCAACACAGAACTCATGTCGGGTATGTTTATCCACTTCACTTAGTGCTTGAACCAAGGGCAATCGGTATGCTTTCATAGCCAAATGTCGACGCAACACCCGCCAAACAGTGGTCTAAGGGAAACCAGTTTCGATTTTTCCGGACTGCGGACGAACCTCTCCCTAACTGTTTCCACCACATCGCCAGTCACAAGTGCGCGGCCTGGCGCCTTTGTGTGTAGCACAGAACAACCTGTTTCGGTAAATGGCTGGTGCCATTTGCACACTGTTGGTCTTTGCCAAATTCTGTGCGAAACCTCCGCTGTACACTCGTTGCTGACTTGGTTTCTTCAAACCAGAACACGCACTTCGCTCTTTCAGCTCCAGTGAAAGACACCATTTCCAACAAGTGACAGGTGGCGCGCGTGGTGGACAACTATGCAACTACAAACTACGTGAGTCAAAACTTGAAGTGTTTTGCAATATAATAACATATAAACCAAGTCTGTAAGTGTTTCCAATAAATAATTACACATTATTGAAGTTGTCAACTACATAGAGAATCGTATATGCTATTCCAAATTTCTGTTGAGCAGTGTATTATTTCCGAAAATATTGGGGTTGGAGGGTCAGGGGGCCTTCAATTATTTTGACCACTAAATTAGTCAATGAAATGTCGATTGATAGGTCTAAACGAGTAATACATGGATACATGTTTTATTTGGTTTCGGGGGCACTGAGAGTGATATATCCATACATTACATCCTAAATTCACACAATATGCTTCCTCGATGTTCTTGAAATGATGTTAGGGGAACCCAGCAAGCATACAAGGCCCATAAAATTGAGCTGACGACTGAGGGTGGTTTGGGGGAGGTCAATACTGTCTCACAGGGTTTCCTTCGTTATCAACTGTTCGGAACATAATGACAGTTTGGAAATTGATATATTATTTTTCAGGGTGCATGGCAGGCTATGTGGAGGTCAGGGTGCAATAATCCAATCAAGGATATGCCAATGGAAATGACTAAAAGAGATTTCCATGGGAAAATATTCAAGCGATAGGAGAGCACAGAATGCATTAGAATATGCTTTCAACGAAATGTTGAAGCTGTATTACATTGACGTATTCTGTAAATTGGTTTTTCTACTTCTTAAGATACCTTACCCGAGCAACGACGGTTAAATGCGGTAGTATAAATAAGTATTGCTATAACACTTGAGAAACATGGACCATTCTCCAGCTAAATTTACACTCAACTTCTTCGATCTTCTTGAAGTTCTGTTATGGTATCATATATCAATATAATCTCTGGGTACAATTTGGCTTCTATATCTCATCCAGAAGTTAAATGGAGGACTAGGGGAGATTTAAGACAAACTTTATATAATGCAAAGGCACATGACAAATCATATTAACAGCCTTTGTTTTGAGAGATCATAAAATATATATTACCAGATTTCAGAGTAAAATTTAAGGGTAGAAATGTGGGGGATACTAATGTGGTTACCTCGCAAATATTCAAGCGATGGGTTTATACAGAATGCCTTCATTGGACTTTGGAGGATGCATTCCATTGAAGTATTCTGTAAGCAACATGGTTTCTCAACTTCTTAGAATTCAGCAGTTATCTCATGTTTTGGTTATCACGAGAGGACAAGCGTGACAAACAGGTTTTGTGTATAAATATCACGAAATCTGAGAAACGTAATAAAATAACACGTGGGGGACATACAGCAACTGTCACTCAACTAAATGAAGGTCGATTTCAACGAGGGGAATGGAACCCGTCCAACTACCTCCCTGTCCTTTCCCCTCATGCACACGCGACACTTGTAGCGCTGTTGTCATATTTCCTACTTTGAATAGTCTCCCACAAAGTGATTGTAGAAATTTTTGGAGAAACACACGCCGTATGCAGATCCAGCCCGGAAATAATTTCTTTCTTTTGTTATGTTACACAACATTACTAGTTGTTGTTTTTGCTATTTCCTACAGTACTGTTCGCTTTTGCAGTAGGGGGGTAGTGGCGCTTCCAACCAGTGTCATGGCCGCCGCGCGAAATTGAAACATTTAAATAGACTTTTCTCTCGAACCCATGGTCCGATTTTGACAAATGAGGTGTCATTGGACTCGGGCTGACGCCCTCTTTACAACGGACTACTCATTTCAACCCCTAAATAAAACCTACCCCTACTAGGGGGTGAAATTGTAATTTTTTAGTGAAAGTCTCTTTCCAAATGTGACATGTATAAGGTGCGCTGCTAAAATGAACTTAAACGTGGTTGCTCATATAGTGCATGCATTTTACGAGATGCCGCTATGGATGAACATTTTTGTTTTTGTTTTTTACGCATGCGCACTTTGGATTTTTGTAAGAGGGCGAGCTCTTTGAAATAAATGATTGATAAGAAGAGGTTTTGGTGGTGAGGAGAGAGCCAGATAGTCGCCTACTTTCCTACGACGTTTGCCGATATGTCTCAAACGCAAGGTCGGATTTGGACGTGTGACGTGTCAAATCGCTTGTCTCGAAGCCCTATACATGTTATTAATAGGTTAAAGTTTTGAGAATGAGGGAAACAGGCTTTTTTTGGGGTAAAACCATGATTTTAGACTTTTTCTGATATTTCACGAATGCATGGTCGGATTTGGTCCTATGACGTGTCAAATGGCTTGTCTCGAAACCCTGTGAATTTTGGTAATAGGTTAAAGTTTTTGAGAATGAGGGAAACAGAATATTTTGGGGTAAAAACGTGATTTTGAACTTTTTGCTATATCTCGCGAACCAATCATGCTAGAGGCATGAACGAGGGGTCCAAGGACTCGGGCTGACGTCCTCTTTGCTATGGACTACACGTTATATTTTAAAAAAAAATTGGAAACGCGATTTTGGGGTAAACACGTGTTTTTTGTGATTTTTGCCGATATGTCACGAACCAATAACGCTAGAGACGTGTACGAGGTGTCCTAGGACTCGGGCTAACGCCCCCTTTCAAATGTGGTAGATATTTTTTTTCCAAAAAGATGAGAACTTGATTCTATGTTGGTCGAAGCGAGTACAGAAAACAAACTTACAGGAGGTGAAGGTCATTTGAGCTTATTGGAAGGCATTGATCTGACTTGACAACAAGTGCAATGGAAAAAATGACCAAGACGCTTGAAGGTGAAATAATCTGACCATCGTGGTGGCAGGGGAGTGTGAAAGGCGTGCACACAAGTGTGAAACCACAGGCACGCTAAACCAGTGACATCCTGTTTTGCTTTGTACGTGACAAAATGCAAGTTCATGTGAAATTTGATCTACCGCAGGTGTTCACCTTGGACGTTATCTGTCCACGTGCATGATAACTGTTAACAAGTCACATCCTGTTTTGCTTCGTACGTGACAAAATGCAAGTTCAGGTGAAATTTGATCCGCCTCAGGTGTTCACCTTGAACGTTAGCTGTCCACGTGCACGATAAGAGAATGTTCAAAGCGTGGGAATCGCTGAATCAGTAAAAAGTATGATGCAACTTGTCGGAATGATGTCACAACCAATAGATAGGCAAGAGCTGCAAACACCAGTGGTGGGAGGTGAAGGGAGGGAAAGGGGGAGGGGTAATGTATGAGAGAACACAGGAGGAAAGGGAAAGACAAACATGTATGAACATGCATGAAGCGCGGAGCGCTGTATACATAGAGCTATAGGTGGTGTACAACATGTGTGAATAAATAAAAAGTACACAGGTTCACACAACATGTAATTTATTGATCCAAGAATTAAACGTAGAGTTAAACCCTAACCATTTGACGTAGAGTTTATTTCCTTTTTGTTTCAACACTTTTTCCACAAGATAGTGCTGAGGAAATGCTGTTTTCTGAAGTTCATGTAGATAAAATCTACCTTTTATGGGTTGATGGTTGAGGTCCTCGAGTAAATAGGTGACTGGAGTGTCCAAGTAGACTCGACGAATTCGAAATAGTTCAGTCCCCCACTGAGGCGTGTAGCCCTTATTGAAGGCAGACTTAAATTTGCTCACACGAACAAAATCCCCAATGTTCAGTCGGTGACGTTTAGGATCGGCTGTTTTTATGGGGTTAAACAGTTTATCCAATCGCTGAATATTTTTAGTTACGAGACGTGGCTTGGTCCCAATCGTTCTATGGTTGGTGTCATTGTAACGTGATACTAGCTCAGGTAACATGTCCAACCAGCGATAACTGCCCTGAGCGGTAAACGCTTTCCACATATGGGTTTTCAATGTTCGGTTGAACCGCTCGACCACACTGGCTTTGAGATTGCTGTACGTGGTGTAATGGTGAATATCCTTAGATTTGAGAAAACTGGAGAAATCCTTGTTGAAAAATTCTTTCCCCTGGTCAGTTTGTAGCAGCTGAGGTTGACGTTGGGAGTGTTGAATAATATGTTGAAAGGCCTTGGTAACTAGTGGACCAGACTTGCGACGCACAGGTTCAACAAAGGCCATTTTGGAATAGACATCAATGACGGTCAACATATAGCGTACACCATCGTTAACGCCAGCATAGGGTATCATTTCAACCAAGTCAGCCTGCCAAAGTTCATCCACACCTCGTGAAATCACCTTGAGTCGCGGATAGTGACGCCTAGCTGGGCGATGCAACTCGTGAGCAATACCCATTTTAATGGGTGAGGGCTTAAACAATAATTTTGGCATTTCGAAGTTCTTGTTCAATTTCTTGAATTTCCCAATCGTGACCGGTATGGCCAGCTTGACGTGAGGCATGCAACAACTGTAGCCGCTGGACGAGCTTATTGGGATTATGCCAGTAGGTAACATCCACAAGGGGTTTTAATGGTTTAAATGTCACTCCCGAAGCGGATGCTTTACGACGAGTACTTTGACTGGTGGGAAACATTTTTGCAATGATGGTTTTATATTTTTGAGATATATTGGCATTCACTTGTTGCGTGGGATCATACTGTCTTTTGTGGGCATGGGTATCCAATAAAATGGATTTATATTTGTCAAGATCCTCTGACGTATAATCATGGGAAGAGGGGGTCCGAGAAAAGAGCAGCTTTAACAGTCCTGGCGTTAATTTATAGTTGATGTTTTTAATGACAGCTTTAGTACGAGCAAATTTAATGGATGAATCGCCAATTTTAAAACTATCATCCTCATAGCGAACACCATACGTGGTATCTGTGTTTCCAATAAATAGATCGGTGAAATAGGGTTCCAATGTTGATCCATAATATTTTATTAAAATGGTTTTCAGTTGAGCTTTATGTTGAGGGGTGGCCAAGAGTTGTGAAAACGGAGACGCTCTGGAAGGGCAAGGAGTTTCGACCATGGCCAAGGATTTCTTTTTTCTCAAAAACTCTGCAAGGGGCGCTGCCTTTTTTTGAGGCGTAAACACTTGTTCCTCCTCATCCTCAACTTCACTAACACTAGTCAAATCTTCCTGTTCCTCTTCCTCTTCCTTAGGGTCCTCGTGCAGCGTCTGCGTGGCTTGTGAAACGGTTGGTAGCGTTTCAGATGACTTGAAAGAGGGTTTCAACATGGCTTTTAGCGGAGGTGCTAAATGTTGTTGAATAAACAAAGCATGATTGGCACGTGATTGTTTCAATTGACGAAACTTTTGGCGAATAGTATTTTTTGCTCTAATAATATGCTTTTTCAATTGACTCTCTGCTAACGCCATGGTGTCTTGACAAATGACTTGATGGGGAATGAGACAGGGCCTTAAATAGCAATAAAATGATCAAACCCTAAGCGATAGCGTCCTTGGTTGAGTTCACGTTGTTTATCAATCACTAAACAGGCATGACGTTGAGTGTTCCAGCACTTGGCACACAATTCTGTAAACATTTGAAAGGTCATATCCGGATTCACATGTTCATTATAAATGTGACGACTGTTCCTCTCGTCCTGACGAAATAAAACAATGACATTGGCATTGTCACGAATCAACTGTTTGGACATTTTTGAATACGTTTGCCCAAGATAGAAGCAATCGATATGTTTGTGTCGACCCATGCTGAAATAGCTTTGAATGATGCCTTGACGTTCAGTGGATACATCATCGAAAATCATGAGTGAATCAGGCTTTACCTCATCCGGTGAAATCACATTTTCTTGCATGGAAAATGTAAAATAACCCATATTCTCTTTTTGTAATCCAGACATGACTTGATCCAGAAACACGTAGAGGGGTTGGTAGAGAGATTTTGCAAAAATATAAATATTTTGAAAACGCAGACCATTGGGCGCTGTAATGAGCGTTAGCAAAAGATTAGTCTTTCCACAGCCGGAAGGCCCCACAATGATGCAGCGAATGGAAGATGGAAACAGTGAACCATGGCGTTGTTCACGTGATGTGGGACAGAGATGGGAAACCATGTCCCCCACGGGGAATGACTCTTGCTGCTTAATAATCTTCATGTCAACTAAGGCTTAGACAGGCTAGCCGGCTGTCTATATACAGGACACCGAACCTTGTCATAGAAACAGTAGACTGCTACTACAGGTTGACGATGGATGTCTTTGGACGTGCGTTGATGGCCAAAGCTAGGCCTGTCCTCATACATGATCCTAAACAGGAAACAGATCCTGCTAATAAACACTATGTGGATAGGTCAGTAGTGCCACGCACAAAACAGGGAGATTATGACTTTAAGGGAAAGCGGTTAACCCATGTAAAACATCCTCAAGTGTCTACAGACGTTACTACGAAAAAGTATGTGGATAACAAAGTGTATGAGTTTTATGACAAAGTGCCCCAGCTTATGGTGAATGGCTATAGCGCTAATCACCATCGGATTATTCACGTGGAAGACCCACAAGACGAAGACGATGTTTGTACCAAGCGTTACGTGACCCATGAAATGAAAAGGCTTTATAAATTTATCCCATCTGTGTTTTTAGTGTATCTGACAAATGATAAACCTGTGAATGACAGAAACCATTTACCGCTAGTCCATGATCAGCACTTGACCTATGTGCTTGCTTCGGGTTTAAGCCACTATCGATTACACTATGATGGAACCATTCACATCAAATATGCCATACCTGATGAGAACCATTTACAAATAAAGATAAATGGTCATAGGATGCTGGTCCATGACCATGAAATGGTCAATGCAGGTGACGAATTATCCTTTTATCTCATGTTGACATGGGATGAAAAGCAAGCGGGAAAAACCATAAACGACTTCCCACTTTATGTGGAATTGGAATATACAGCCATGAAATAACCATCTGACGTTAGTTGTGATTTAAACTTTCGTGTGAAAGGTTGTTGGTCATTATCATCATGGTGAAACAAAGGTATGTGGTGAGAAAGACTAAAAAAAGGACATTGTCCTTGGCAAAGCCAGGGTTTTCAACATTCGAGGACAAGCCCTTGCGAAAGAAAAAAAGAAAAAATAATGTATTGACCATAAGGAAAGCCCTTCGAGCAGCACAGAGACAGGTTATTCCAAAACGTCGGCGACAGGTTTCAAACCAAGGGCGAGTGATTCCAGTCCCCAAACGAGCGGGATTTTTACCTGCATTATTTGCCGGGTTGGCTGCTCTGGGCTCACTTTTGGGCGGTGCCAGTGCAGTGGCGAAAACCATTAAAGCCGCGCAGCAGGGCAAGCAACAACTCAAAGAAAGTCAGCGACACAATGAAACGATGGAAGCGATTGCCATGGGGGCTAGAAATGCCAATTTAAAGCCAGCCTTTTATCAACAAGGATTTGGGATTTCACCATTTCGAAATATTAAAAAAAAAAAAATTTAACCTCAGCCATAGCGAGACATGCCCTGACGCATCAACAAGTGGAAAGCTATGCTAAACAACTAAAGCTTTCTCATTTTCGAGGTGTGTTTATGCGAAACCAATTACCCCCACGACCTTGGAAACAGGAATGTGCTGTTGTCAATTTGGATGATCACCGAGGACCAGGAACGCATTATGTAGCTTATGTCAAAGAGGGATCCACGGTATGGTACTTTGACAGTTTTGGGAATTTGCCCCCGCCCATGGAACTAGTGACCTATTTTGGAAACAGGATCAAGATATATTATAATGTGAAACGAGAGCAAACGTTTAACAGCCAACAGTGTGGACGTTTGTGTTTAATTTTTTTATATAAGACGCAGCATAAGCAAAAACGCCACCAGTATGTCGGCAGAAAGTAAAACGTTTACAGTGCATGGACGTGGACCTGAAGTCAGCCTAGACTTCTACCCGCCTATCGAATTTAGTGAAAAACCCTATGGTTTAGGACTTGTTTCTCTTGAAACATACAATCGAATATACAACATACGTGAAAATGTGAACAACAAGTTTTACTATGATGATTCTGTGCTCACCTTGAACTCTGGTGGATACACGATCGATGATATTTATGAACACATTTATGTGGTGTTGATCAATCAATATGGTTTAAAGTCATTTCTTGACGGAACGCACAAGTTTGAACTTGTAGGCAATACTAACACTCATCGCTGCAGTATTTTCTCCTCATTCAACATTGACTTTAAAACACACCCCGATTCCATTGGTCCATTACTAGGATTTAAACCGCGTGTGTTGGAGCCCAACAAAAAACATGAATCAGACCATGAAGTGAAATTCATTGAGGACCATCATGTGTCGGTGACGTGTAATATTATTAGCCAAGTGTACACCAATCAAGAACCATCGCATTCACTTTATGACTTTATTGTGACATCGCCCAATGGCTATATTATTCGTGAAAACCCTCCAGTGGTGCTTTTTCATGCTGTGGCTGTTGATAGTATTAGTAATATAACATTAAGACTGATCAATAGAGATCAACAACTCATTGATCTAGATTCTACCACACCAGTGACTTACAAGTTGGTGCTAAAGCCACTATGAAGTTTGTGTATAAAGCAACAACACCGTCTAGGAATGGTGTTAGTTGTTTGCCACGTGAATACACGTTAACATCTCAGAACAAGCAGATTTTACAGCATTTGGGTTACCACGTCAACCCTCATGATGAATTCTATCCTAGAGATAGCAAACCACATCGAAGAGCAACCAGGAGTGGTAAGAATTGATCTCCATTCCTATCAAGCTCAAACACCTGGACTCAATAACAATGATGAAATTCAATTTGTTATCAACAACCAAGATATTTACACCCTACCGCATGAAAGTGTTATTCAGATTGAAGGTCGGCTCACCAAAGCCGATGGCTCTACACCCACTACATCCAAGTTGGCCAACCATGGTTTGGCCTTTCTGTTTTCTGAAGTGCGGTATGTCATTAACGATATCGTGGTGGATAGCACTCGAAATGTGGGCATTTCCAGTGTCATGAAACTATACCCCTCTTATAGTGAGGAAGAAGGTAAAACACTTTGCATGGCAGGTTGGTGTCCTGACTCGACCAATGACTGGATGGTACACACCGATGGGACCTTTACTGGATATTTACCTCTTAAACTGGTTCTAGGCTTTGCCGAAGATCACCAACGCATTGTGGTTAACGCAAGGCAAGTGCTTTACCTAGTGAGAGACAGGAGTGATAATAATGCACTCAAGGGAGCCGACAATGCCCCCATCGATTCAAAAATTCAACTACAACGCTTGCTATGGAAAGTGCCTCATGTGACCCTTAACGATAGCAAAAAACTGGACATACTCAAGATGGTAAAGAGAGATATGCCTCTACCCATGGAATTTAGAAGCTGGGCACTCCATGAGTATCCGCTATTGCCCACCACCAACACACACAGTTGGTCTGTAAAAACAGCTCGCTATACAGAGAGACCTCTCTACCTGAATGTGGGTTTTCAAACGAATCGCAAGTATCAACAAACCAAAGATGCCTCGCAATTTGATCACCTGCAATTGAGAAATGCACGTCTTTTCCTCAACGGAGCTGTGTTTCCCTATGAAGGACTGGATTTGGATTTTTCAAAAAATAAGTTTGGGCCCCTGTACGACTTGTTTTCTAAATTTCGATGGTCGTATTATCAAAAAGAGAACGGCCCCATGCTACTACCCCAAGCGTTTAAGACAAGAGCACCACTGATTGTTTTTGACTGTTCTTACCTGGAAGAGTCTGTCAAGCCATCCAATATCGACATTCGACTAGATTTTGAAACGCATGACAATGTACCAGCCAATACGACAGCCTACTGTTTAATTATTCATCACAAACAAGTCAACTATTATCCACTGTCCAACCAAGTGACGAGTGTATAAATAACAGCTCAACCCACGTCAAGTCGCTCAGTCATGTCTTGCTTTAAAGCCTCAAGAGACGTTACATCCATGAATTTAAACTCTGAGGAACAACGTTTCAAGACTTTTGCCACGTGGCCAGTGCCTTTCATAAACCCTCAAGCCTTGGCGGCCGCTGGATTCTACTATTTAAAAACAAGAGATGAAGTGAAATGTGCCTTTTGTCCCATCATCATAGACCAATGGCAGGAGGGCGATGAACCCATGCAGGAACATCAGCGCTGGTCACCCACCTGCCCCTACCTGTGTAGAATGAAAGTGGGAAATATACCCTGTCATTCAAGCTATCCCTCACTTGTGTCACTGGGTGATGAAAAAAATACAAGTTACGATACGTGTGGACCGTATGGTATCCATGGTGCTTCGGTGAGCAGCTCACCATCAAAAACATCTAGTTTAGAGACATTGGGACATCATCGGTGTTATGGACGTTACAAACACAAGAGACTATATTGTTGTATCAGTTGCTATCGTCCTTATCCCAAAATGACAAAGGCCTGTAAGACGTGTAATGATAATAAAATGATGTAATTCTTAAATTCTTATTTTTGCATGTCCCTCTGTCCTACCCTAACCTTCTTTTTTGAAACTAGCATGGCAGGTAAGCCCATGCCATGATCACACGTGATCGTCAGTCAGTCGTCAGTTGAACTTGGTCCAGGCAAGCGTCAACATGTTGCGCACACTCATTGTGGATTGCCAAGGGTTTAAAATTGGTGACAACAAATTTATATTTAAACAAGTGGCCATGATCGATTGTACCACGTTTTGGATATCGCAAGCTACGCATTTGCTATTTAAACCACCCCATGCTTTTGATTTGTTGTGTGAAAAAGACCGTAAACAAACCCAGTGGATTGAAAATCATAGGCAACTAGACTGGAATCAGGGAACCATTTCCTATAAATATTTGGACGTGGTTATGAAAGCACACTTGTCCTCGGCCAATGTGGTATTTGTGAAAGGTAATGAAAAACGTCAATGGTTGCAACCATTTTTGGCGTCTTACTGCCAATGTATCGACCTCATGGAGTTGGGCTGCCCCTCCCTGCAAACGCTCATGGATACTTGTTCCTGTGGCAACATTACCCATACAGCCCTATCGCATGCGTGGCATCTCTTTCATTGGTTAACCACTCATGCCTGCTGGGAGTTGTTGAACAAAATTATAACTCAAGATTTACCTGTGAATGACGTCAGTGAGATTTCTACAAGCGACGTGTAAACATCTACAGCACGTGATACCATGGAGAAAGGCAATGCTACGGACAAAGCCATCGGCAAGTTCTTTGTATGCAAAAAGAAACTAGACAGTTTTACCAAAGAGGAACTCTTGGCGCTGCCCAAGTCGTTCATTTATTATGTGGCCGCCAATGCAGTGAAAGAAATCTGGCAACATGTACCAAAATCATGGACTCAAGACCCTGTGTTGAGTGAATTGCAACCCTGTACGGATTACGATCACCATAAGCAAGTGGCCATGGCAAAAATACCGTCTATGCGGCAGTGTGCGACTTGCCAGCTAGTGAAACTGTATCACGATCATAAAAGTCCATGTAAAGACTTTGTTGAATCATTCCATGGGTGTCATGGCGAGAAAAAGCAACAACAACAACAACAACAACAAACACAAACATCGTCCACAGAGGAGGAGGAAGACCAAACCTTTTTACCATCGATGGAAAAGGATATGCCAGACCTGTACTGGCAATGGCGTCATTGACAAAGTGATTCAATACCTACCTTTCGAAATCCATCTTCCAGGTTATCGTTTTTGCGGCCCTGGAACTCGTCTCGAAAAACGTTTACAACGTGGTGATGTACCCATTAATCTTTTGGATCAAGCATGCAAGGAACATGACCTTTCTTATCGCCATAGTCATCCTGGTTTAAGACATGTGGCAGATAAATTGTTATTAAAGAAAGCTAAACAACGTTTCACGTCCAGTGATGCCTCAGTGGGTGAAAGGATGGCAGCCCTAATTGTCATGAGTGCTATGAAAGGAAAGTTGATGATGCATAGACATAAACATTGAGGAGTGAGGAATTGGGATTTGTTTGTATTCTATTTTTCTTTTGTCAATTCACTATGAAATAAAAAACAAAGGTATACCAGAGCACGATGTTTTGTGTTTTTATTATTTATAAAAAACCATGATGTTGATGGCTGATTTCTCATTTTCACATTTCACACATTGCCATTTTGCTAATTTGCAATTTACAGTTTTTGAAAACGTTCGTTTTGATGATATAGATTTTTCCATTTTGCTGATGACACATTTTAAACAATGTCCGTTTGAAGTTTTTGAATTTTCAAATTTCACACATGGGCATTTCCAGTTTTTAAAAATGTCCGTTTTAAGTTTTGCTGTTTTGGTGATATGGAAACATGGAATTTCCATTTTGCTGTTTTCATATTTTTTCCTTTTGGTGTATGTCGAAAGTTGAGATTTGACAATGATGTTGATGCGAGTGCTTGACCTTGATAATACTGCAATGTGCTGATGCGTGTTTGGAGAAACGTCGAGGTCTACGACTACTGCAGGTAAGACTGTTTTTACAAAAATAATGTCTTTTGACTGCCACATTTCAATGAAAAAACAAAACTATTGAAAACAAAATGAGTATATAAGTGACCATTTACCCCCCTCCCCACCCACCCACTCTACCTCATCGTGTTTGCTCTGGTCAATCATACACACCAGTTTTCTCTCTCCATTCATACATTCACAACTGTCTTTGGGAACAAACACAACCACTTTATTTATTCCCAAAAGCACATTCTCTACATGCTCACTCATCCCAAAAGAACTTTTTAGTTTATCATTTACATTATGAAAAATAATTAAATACTAGTTATTAAAGTTACTAAACATCTTACTTATTTCATATTTACAAAAAAAACTCAACTTTGTACAGCGTTAAAAGAATCAAACTATTTACCAATCAAAAAATTTTAAAAAAATAAGGTTGCATAGAACTTTTAAAGAGCAAAAGGTCCAAGTGGGTTGTCACTATTTTAAAAATCTACTATTTACAATGACAGAAACCAATATTTACAAAATACTAAATCTACAAGTTACATAAAGCTATGTCCCATAAACGATTATACAGTGAAATCACACCTCCTCCTCCTTGCGATCATAACCCCAGGGCAGGCTGGTGAGCAGGTCATCAGCCCACACACGTTTGTTATCCATGGAGGCGAGGGTGCGTTTTCTCTGTTCCACAAGATACAGATGATGGTTGCTGGATTGTATCCTGCACTGTGTATGAGACATAGCTTTGCCCGTGCGTAAAACCGCTAGATAGTCATCAACACGTAGCGATTTTACCACTGCCCTACCTACACCTTTTGCTCTTTTGGCTTCCTTACAGTCGAGTGTGCGATAAGCATACATTTTTGAAGCCAAACCTACGAATTCCGTCATAATGGAATCACCGCATTCATCTTTTAAAACGCCCATTTCCTTTTTGTTCTTTATGGGCAGCTGAAACACGTTGTCAGCGCTATAGCAAGAGGTGTCGAACCAGTCACTATGTTGCCTCATGACGTCATAGGGGTTGCAGTGGCGAATGTGGTAAATGAATGAGTCCGTGTCCATATACAAAAGAGAGACGTCCTCAAAATGGCGTTTCGCAAACTCATAGTGGAATCGATACATGACCGATTTAGAAAAGTCTAAAATGACTTGACCCAAGTAAATGGGCTTATCCATGGTCACGCTGGTCTTACTCATTTCAATAGTAGCCAAATCCTCATCGATAATTTTGATCGATTTGAAATTTGGCTTGGCAATGTACCGCCGGGCACCCCACCGCCCCTCCCAGACATTCACCAATTTAATGTCACGGTATTTGCGGACATTCTCCATAGACTTGCCATAGATGCAGTTGTTCATTAATTTAAAAAAGTTAATTTCAAACTGCTGTGTTGCCATTTGTCGGTGCTCTGTGTTGAGTCGCATGTATGGCTCAAGCCATGCTTTTTGAGCAAAAGAAATACCCCTGTGGATTTTCTTCAACACCAAGCCTTGGGCGAGGCATTGCACCAACATTTGGATATGTAGCACATACCGATTTTTGTTGTAAAGTGTGCCCATGAGTTTTTCAATTTTCACTTTACTGTCAGGGGGAACCATTTGCTCAAGGCAGAATGGGAAATCGGCATGTTCATCATACAAGGATGAGGGATATTCAATATCCACTTCTAGCACATATCCACGGCCTGTTTCTTGGCTAGCCATGTTCACATCAAATTCTGACACTTGTTTCTCTGTCAGCCAAGCAAACTTCCCATAGGGCAAAGGCTGACTCATGGCGTAACCGTACAAATTATTCACGTCATAGTACATTAAGTACGATTCTGGTTTGTCTGGTGAATAATCAGGCATGTAGACATTGTTCGCTTTGGCATGACGCTGGTTAAGTGACACAAATCCGCCACGAATGCCCTTTTCAAAAAATAGAACCATGTCTACATCAGTGAGTAAATCCAATTCCACTTGAGTGTATTTCAAGGCGGCATCAAACGAGAGCCCAGGACTCGTATAATAGTGAGCCGGGTCAAGACCGTAAATGTGTTGACACAAGTTACGGAATTTTTCAAACACATCAGTGAGCAGCAATACATCTAGTTTTAGGTAATGTAAAGCATATTCACTTAGCGTGTTCATGCCAAACACTCGCCAAACTTGACATGCATGTGCATAGTCTTCATCAGAAACGGTACTGCGTGTTAGTTTCGAGTAAAATTTCTCTTGTGGTGGGAGTTTTTTTTGCTTTAACACGTCCCAGCTATTGCAGAAATCATACGGGAATATACCTTTCCGAATGCACAATTGAAATTGCTCAGGATCATTAAAATGCATTCTAGTATTTTTTAATTCCTCCTCATTCAAGCCATTCACAAGGCTGTCTAGCGAGGATGCCATAAACTTAAAGGAATCCAAAAATCGAATGCTAAAGTTGCTCAACCTCCATGTCAGGGCTGTAAAACGCTCATGGTTTTGGGGAATAATGGTAAACGAGCCCTTGTTGACATGACCCAATTCACGAATCAAAAACTGAATGTCATAATTCGCCAGATTGTGGAAAAAGACACTGATGAAACGAGGAGCTGGAAAGTTCAAGTTACATTTACTATGCGCAGCTCCACGAAACTCCCCTGTAAAATGCGAGTGGTCTCTGACTTTTTCCTCTCCACTTAAAATAGGCTTTTCGCAAATATGGCATGTCATGGCATGCTCATACTGCTGCTGCTGTTCTGGAGATAGGCTCATGGGTACTGGGTGGTCTAGTAATTCCTGTACATGGTCGGCCAACTTGACAAGTTCATCCAAGAACCATTTGGCACAATCTGGCCCCTCACGGTATTTGTAAACGGATTGCGTGGGGTCATAGGCACACACCACATTAAATCCTATGGCAAGGGGTTCATGTTTTTGAATGGCTGTGGTTGAGCTCATGGAGGGATCTGGTTCACATCCCGCCATGGGTGTAGTGAGAGCTTCAAAATCTGCATATACCACATAGGGAACAGTGTCACGCTTGTGAATGTCCTTAAACTTTAACACAGCCTTGTCCCCTTGTGGCAATATCAATCTCACCGCTTCCTGAGAAACGCAATCCACCCTATGACGTTCCAAAAGCGTAGGGGTTTTAAAATATTGCAAGCATCGATCACAAATATGTTTTACACCAGTGTGCTTAGACACTTGTCTGCTTAGCAATCTACTCAGGCTTTTAATGAGGCAATAGTGATTCACCTCTCCTACAGATAAATATAAAAGATGAATGTGGTGTCGTTTCGGTTCTTTTGTGGCATAAAGAGGACCCACAATCACATTACCATCAAGGCCATACACCATGAACGAAAAGTCCTGGTTATCTTGTTCAAACCTATGGATCTCGGTTAAGTCCATAGGGAACGATACTCGAGTTAAATTTAAAGTTTGTTTCAATTCGTCAAACTTGGCCTTGTACTTTCCCGGCCAACAACCATGATGTTGCACCGGCTGCAAAAAGGCAGCCACAGACCACAGAAAGCAATCATTGTCACGATTCTTAATATTCACTACAGCATTTTTCGAAGCTATGGCTGGTGGTGTTTTAATATAGCTAGACCCAGCATTCAACGGGTTGAATTGACAAATGTTGATTTGTAAATGATGAATTTTGTCTAAGGCTAGACCACTCGGTCCTTGTTGCAGTTTATCAAATTTTGATAGCAAGGCATTCACCACGTGGGTTTCATACCACTGTTCCAAATTATGGGCTATGAATAGCTCTTGCATTTTACTGCAAATATAAAATGTCTCTTTATGCTCTACGTCCTTCTTTTTATATATGAAATCGCACACCAGTTCTGTATTCACCTTTAAAGCCGTATGCAACCTTTGCGCTGTACAAATTTCAATTTTAAAAATTTCAAAACAAGATTGTAAAAATTCATTGGGAATCAAACTTTTTCTAACATTGACCACGCGGCCAGAGCACACACGCGATTTGAAACAACTGTTTATGGGTTCCCAAGTTAACGTATTCTCAGCAGTAAAAGACATTATTTTGAAAGAACACTCTCACCTGAGTTTAGAAATGTAGACTGTCTGACAATAATCCAAAAAACACACACGTTCCTGGTTATTCACAGAGGTCAAGCGTTTTCCAACACTCTAAAAAGAAATAAAATAAACCACCATAAGTATATCCATTCCATATAGTTTATGCATTTCATAAACAAAACAAAATCAAACAGGTTATATATTAAAAAAAAAAAACAAATCTCACCTTGACGTGTAATGCTTTTCTATATTCCCGTCTCGTGGGCTAGTATGGAAATGGTTTTCTTTTCTAGTTGTCCGTTTTTCTCTCTTTCTTTAATATCGTTCACACACGACAAGTAGGCTATACCGGTTATCTGCAAACAAATAAATAAATAAAATCATTAATTACCTAATCAATAAATAATTGCATGTATTTATATAAAAATCAATAAATATATAAATGAATAAATATATACCTACCCCACAACAAGGTTAAGTATTTTCCACCAACACCAAAACTGTTAAACAAGGCCAAGTGTTTCACACAACGCTGTAGCGTGTTCAAAAGTAGTCACATAAGTGCGAGTGGAAATGTCAGCGACATGTCTTTATATATGCTACGTTGCATGTATAATCTTTTTTCCCACGCTTTGAACATTCTCTTATCGTGCACGTGAACAGCTAACGTTCAAGGTGAACACCTGAGGCGGATCAAATTTCACCTGAACTTGCATTTTGTCACGTACGAAGCAAGACAGGCTGTAACTTGTTAACAGTTATCGCGCACGTGGACAGATAACACCCAAGCGAACACCTGTGAAAGATCAAATTTCACATGAACTTGCATTTTGTCACGTACAAAGCAAAACAGGATGTCACTGGTTTAGCGTGCCTGTGGTTTCACACATGTGTGCACGCCTTTCACACTCCCCTGCCACCACGATGGTCAGATTATTTCACCTTCAAGCGTCTTGGTCATTTTTTCCATTGCACTTGTTGTCAAGTCAGATCAATGCCTTCCAATAAGCTCAAATGACCTTCACCTCCTGTAAGTTTGTTTTCTGTACTCGCTTCGACCAACATAGAATCAAGTTCTCATCTTTTTGGAAAAAAAAATATCTACCACATTTGAAAGGGGGCGTTAGCCCGAGTCCTAGGACACCTCGTACACGTCTCTAGCGTTATTGGTTCGTGACATATCGGCAAAAATCACAAAAAACACGTGTTTACCCCAAAATCGCGTTTCCAAATTTTTTTTAAAATATAACGTGTAGTCCATAGCAAAGAGGACGTCAGCCCGAGTCCTTGGACCCCTCGTTCATGCCTCTAGCATGATTGGTTCGCGAGATATAGCAAAAAGTTCAAAATCACGTTTTTACCCCAAAATATTCTGTTTCCCTCATTCTCAAAAACTTTAACCTATTACCAAAATTCACAGGGTTTCGAGACAAGCCATTTGACACGTCATAGGACCAAATCCGACCATGCATTCGTGAAATATCAGAAAAAGTCTAAAATCATGGTTTTACCCCAAAAAAAGCCTGTTTCCCTCATTCTCAAAACTTTAACCTATTAATAACATGTATAGGGCTTCGAGACAAGCGATTTGACACGTCACACGTCCAAATCCGACCTTGCGTTTGAGACATATCGGCAAACGTCGTAGGAAAGTAGGCGACTATCTGGCTCTCTCCTCACCACCAAAACCTCTTCTTATCAATCATTTATTTCAAAGAGCTCGCCCTCTTACAAAAATCCAAAGTGCGCATGCGTAAAAAACAAAAACAAAAATGTTCATCCATAGCGGCATCTCGTAAAATGCATGCACTATATGAGCAACCACGTTTAAGTTCATTTTAGCAGCGCACCTTATACATGTCACATTTGGAAAGAGACTTTCACTAAAAAATTACAATTTCACCCCCTAGTAGGGGTAGGTTTTATTTAGGGGTTGAAATGAGTAGTCCGTTGTAAAGAGGGCGTCAGCCCGAGTCCAATGACACCTCATTTGTCAAAATCGGACCATGGGTTCGAGAGAAAAGTCTATTTAAATGTTTCAATTTCGCGCGGCGGCCATGACACTGGTTGGAAGCGCCACTACCCCCCTTTTGGAGTAGTGGTGCTTCCAAATAGTGTCATGGCCGCCGCGTGAGTCCAAGCCAATATCTCGCGAACCCATGGTCGGATGTTGACAAATGAGGTGTCGTTGGACTCTGGTTGACGCCCTCTTTCCAATGGACCACTCATTTCAACCCCTAAATAAAACCTACCCCTACTAGGGGGTGAAATTGTAATTTTTTAGTGAAAGCCTCTTTTCAAATGGGACATGTATAAGCTGCACTGCTAAAATGAACTTAAACGTGGTTGCTCATATCGCGCATGCATTTTACGAGATGCCGCTATGGATGAACATTTTTGTTTTTGTTTTTTACGCATGCGCACTGGGGATTTTTGTAAGAGGGCGAGCTCTTTGAAAAAAAATGATTGATAAGAAGAGGTTTTGGTGGTGAGGAGAGAGCCAGATAGTCGCCTACTTTCCTACGACATTTGCCGATATCTCTCGAACGCAAGGTCGGATTTGGACGTGTGACGTGTCAAATCGCTTGTTTCAAAGCCCTATATATGTTATTAATAGGTTAAAGTTTTGAGAATGAGGGAAACAGGCGTTTTGGGGTAAAATTATGATTTTAGACTTTTTCTGATATTTCACGAATGCCTGGTCGGATTTGGTCCTATGACGTGTCAAATGGCTTGTCTCGAAACCCTCTTTATTTTGGTAATAGGTTAAAGTTTTTGAGAATGAGGGAAACAGAATTTTTTGTTGTAAAACCGTGATTTTAGACTTTTTGTTATATCTCACAAACCAATAACGCCAGAGACGTATACGAGGGGTCGTAGGACTCGGGGTGACGCCCCTCCCCTATCTCCCTTTCGAATATAGTATTTATGTTTAAAAAAATGCGAAAGAGCCTAACGACACTTATGTTGAAAACATTTCAGTTTTTAAAACTTTTCTTAAATTTGTCTAAAATGTTCATGACGAGTGGTTGTAGATAGAAAGAGACGATACCACTGGACACGTGTTTCAACGAAGCTATTACTGGCCACGGTGGTGATATACCAATACAGTATTCGCTATTTCGATGAGACGGCGGGTCGAGGGTTCGTTTTCTGATTTTTCCTATGATGGAATTCCTAATTCCTAAACCCCCTGAAGGGGGTCTTTAACGTGTAAACGATTATGAGTGACATGACAAATGATAATTCCTTGATTCGATGAAGTTGGCTTTAGATAGAACAAACAGAACTTGGTTATATGTTGCTTGAAGTGAGTATAGAAAACAAACTTGCTGGGGCAGACTGACAGGATGTGAATGTTATTTGATCTTATTGGAATGCATTGACTTGACAGGGCAATGAAAAAAAGCACAGAGATGCTGAGGACACTTGAAGGTCAAACGATATGGCAACCATGGTGGGAGGGGGAAGCTAGGATGATGTCGCCGATCATGTTCAATGGATGAATTTATATTTTGCGAAGCATTGTTCGGAGAGGGTCATGGGACGACTTGTTTTAAGGGTATTTATTTTTTCGATGTTTCCTATGGTGGACTCATTGATTGAAATAATCCAAAACTGCTAGGGCATGGCCTTGAGATTTTATAAACCGATAATGGGATTTTGACATACAAGATCCACTCAGAACTTGACATGATGTCATTCTTTTTATGGCTTATGAATTTCCCCAAAAAAGACCCAAAACAACAAGATCATGGACTTTTGCTTTTCTTAATATATTGCAAACCCATAATGTAAGATGTTTACTGTGAGTGACGAAATCTAGCTAGGTAACGAAAGAATTATTGTAGGATATATGTATGGTGACTGACACGTCTTTGACCATTGGAACTTGTTTTCAGATCTGACTGTAGTACATAGGGAGTATAGGTTGTAGGCATGGATTGACAAACGGTGCACACAAAATTCAATTTATCGATTCAAGAATTAAGAGTAGACTATCATTAATTAATTGGTTAAAGAGTGTAGCTAAAAATAAAAAAATGGTGACTACATTAAACTAAACTGAACCAAGTCGAATCAAACCCAACCGAACCAAACCAAGCCTAAAGCAAACCAAACCTAATCAAGAACAAGCGAAGGGCTTAAGTGTAAAACTTGTGGGGGAATGCAGTCATTGGCAATGTCCAAAGGAAGGGATAACGCTCTACCTCTAGAGGGTAAGGTAAAGCTAGCGCATGGTGCTAATGCATATTCCCAAGTACATGAACCACACACACACACAACTATCCTATGCTGTTTTTATGAGTTAACTGTTAAAACTTACTCAGTGGTTACTGAGCAAGATGGTCGCTACACACAACAAGCTTTAAATACTTGAGGCTAATAATCTATACACACACACACACGCTTGTTCTAAACTAAACTGTCTTGCTGGCAGTGCTCACACAGTAGGCAAATGACAGAAATGCTTGGCTAACAGAAATACAATCATTTTCGTTTGTCTAATGTTACCAGCTAACCATTACATGCTATAGTGGTGAGCACATGTGCCTCTTGCACTGGAGATCGTAACTCGATTTCTAGCTCTAAGGCCTAGAATGAATCAAACTAAGAAAGAAGGGTATGGTGACGCAGTGGTTAAACTGTTAGCCTTTCACTAAGGTAGACTAGGGTTTGATTTTAGGTTAATATACATGTCATAAACAAACAAACAAACAAACAAACAAAAAAAGCAGAGATAATGTTTAAAACTGATTACACTTGTCTCTTTTCAAATTATTACTTAGATTGCAAATACAAAGGTGGACTGGGTTTGATATTCAGTTAATGCTGCCTATCGCATACTAGCCTGTAAGAAAGCCAAACAAGCAAAAGGCGTAGGTAGAGCAGTGGTAAAATCGCTATGTGTAGAGAACTACCTAACGGTTTTATGAACTGGCAATGGTATGTCGCATAAACAGTGCAGGATACAATCCAGCAACCATAATTTGTATCTTGTGGAGCAGAGAAAACATATATATAGAGAAAGATATAGAAAGCTAGTGTATGTATGGGTAGCATTGATAATTTGACCAGAGAAAATACGATGAGGTAGGGTGGGGAGAGGGAGAATTAACACTTATATATGAATGAATGGTAAATAGTATTTTAGTTTTTTTTCCCCAATAGTTTTGTTTTTTAAATGCAGTGGTAGATAGTCGTTATTTTGGACTGATCCCTATGGACTGGCCTTGCATTTTATCCAAATTATGTCAAAGGGGACCCGCCACTGGGACCCGTCAACAAGGACCCGTCCTCCGGGACACGTAAAAAAAATGACTCCCTTCAAAAAGGACCCGTCCAAAGGGGGCTAGTCAACAGGGAGGTTAGGTTAGGCTAGGCTAGGTTTGGTTAAGTTGCAGCCACATTTTTGGAACTTTTTGATCACACCTCGTAGGTCAGGTTAGGTTAGGCTAGGTTAAGTTAAGCTATGGCCGCCATCTTGTGAAGTGGGGAGGTAAAGTGAATATAGACCCCCTCCCCAAAAAAAATATATATATATACTGCACAGTTTTTGTCCTAGGGACCTGAAATTTATGTTTTGGGTAGAGGGGGGTAAAGACCTTTCATTTTCGTTAAACAAACTTTTTTGTAAAATTCTTAGTTCCCAAAATATAGACAATTTTTGAAAATTGGACTTTTTTGGAAAAACTGAAAAAATGTTAAGTTTTGTTCTACCAATTAAGGACATAAAAGCCATTGGTTTGAGTCTATATATGACTTTTTAGGATGATTAGTTTTCAAAATATTGCCTACTTTCCAAATTGAACTTTTTTTGGATTTTTCCCCAGAGACCTGGGACTTGGTTTGCGGGTAGTGGGGGTAAATACCTGCCATTTACGTTAAACAAACTTTCTTGTAAAATTCCTAGTTTCCAAAATATAGCCCCGTTTTAAAATGAACATTTTTGGAAAAAATGTCAAAAATTCCATATTTTGTTCTTAAGATTAAGGATATAAAAGCCATTGGTTTCAGTATATATATATATGACTTTATAGGATGATTAGTTTTCAAAATATGGCCTACTTTCCAAATACTGTTTTGGAAAAATTTGAAGAATATTATATTTTTTTGACTGAGATTGGGGTAGACGTAGGTGTTGGAGTTAGCATATGATTTGATATGATTTTTAGTTTAAACATATAGCTTACTTTCCCAATTTACCTTTTTTGTAAAATGTGAAAAATATATAATGTTTTTTGACTAGACGTTGAATGGAGTTGAGAGACAATCATTAACCTTAGAGTACTTTGGATTCTTGGAATTTTAGTGTGTTGTTGTTGCTTACAAACATGGCGGTAAGCATTATGCTACCATAAAAAAGAGTTGAGATACTTTCCAAAACCAAGAGAAAAATCCTCTAAATACATTGACAACAATAACTTGTCAAATAAGCCATTACAAATAAGGTATTAACGTAAACCACCAAAAATAAGCCACCAACATAGGCCACCACTATAAATCACCACCATAAGCCACCATAAGCCACCAACATATGTCATCAACATAAGCCACCACCATAAACCACCACCATAAGCCACCACTATAAGCCACCATAATCCACCACCATAACCCACCACCATAAGCCACCACCATAAGCCACCAACATAAGCCACCAACTTAAGCCACCAACATATGTCATCAACATAAGCCACCACCATAAACCACCACCATAAGCCACTAGCATAAGCCACCAGCATAAGCCACCACCATAAGCCACCAACATAAGCCATCAACTTATGCCATCAACCTAAGATATTAACCTAAGCCATTAACATAAACCATCAACATAGGCCAGCAACATATACCATCAACATAAGCCACCACCATAAGCCAACAACATATGTCATCAACATTAGCCACCAACATAAGCTATCAACATAAGTCATCAACATATGTCATCAACATAAGCCACCAACATAAGCCATCAACATAAGCCACCACCATAAACCATCAACATAAGCCACCAAAATCAGCCAACAACACATGTCATCAACATAAGCCACCCACATATGCCACCAACATTATCCTGCATAAAACGTCAACACAACATCATTCTTTCACCACAAGTGTTCAGACCTTTGTAGTAGGCGGATCGACTATACAAGTCAGTGACTACTATGGAATATACTATAACCAATAAAGGTAAACCACGTGCCCTGTATCATGGGTACTCTTATAACTATAAGCGAGAAAATGCGAATGGCATCATATTTTGGCAGTGCTCAAAACAAAGAACAACAAAATGTCTAGGTCATCTAAAAAGTAAACATGGTGAGGTCTTAAGTGTGGGTACTCATCAATGTGGTATACCAAATGAAACACCGTTAGTGTTAACAAAACATGATCAAAAGAACAAGAAAAAGCAAGTCCGACAAAAACATAGTGTTACTCAACATAGTGACTTCCTTATGAAAAAACATTTATCTCCTCAAAAAGTCATGTTAGGACAGTTGTCAACGTTCAATAAACCCGTAACACTATCAAAAGCAACACAGACTCTTCAAGAGATCCCTTTTGAAAAGGAAAAATTGGAATTGGATAGTTCTAGTGATGTTGAGGATGATGATGATGATGATAATGATGGTGACAATGACTATAATAATTATAAAGATAATATTTATAATAATGATGATGATAATGATGAAAAAGAAGAGAATGAGGGTTTAATGTCTATAAAACCATTGCGGCTTCCCCAGTTTTTAAGAACAAGAGTACCTAGAGAAAGTTGTAAAAGGATCTACAACAAGCGTTGTGTTTAAAATCTATATCAAACAATGGTAAAGAGATAAAAAGTTGTATTCAGTGTGTAACTATTGTAAAAAAAAAACTAAAATGAATAAAAATATTGTATGGGTATTGGCTGTTTTTTCTTAATTGCTATCCCCATGTCCCACTATTAATACAATTGTTAACCATCAACAGTCTCTGACTATGTTCAGAAAGAGAGTGGCCTTAAACAATACACTATATCTATGGTTTGTGTACTGAGTATCATAATAATACAGTGTGGCCAAGCCATGTTAAGGCAATAGTTATGTCAGGTAAGGGATTCGAACCCTTGCTTCCTTATACAGAAATTTGATCTTAAGTCAAACACCTTAACCACTCGGCCAACCTGACAGTTACTAATTTAATTGGTCTTGAGGACTTGAGTGTTTACAAAACTTTTTCCAGTATACATTGACTAAACCACTTGTTTGTTTTGAAATATAGATTTTGTTTTGTTTTACCATAACATTGCAGTTATGAGTTTTGTGAACTGGGTGTTCAATATAGGGTTAAAGGCATTTTAAAATCATTTTAGAAAAGCTCTTAGGTATCGTGTCATGGGTTTTAGTAATGCATTACTGTTCGTTGACTAACATTTACCGTTACACAACATTATTTTGGTGAACGTACATGTTGTTGTTTGAGTCTTTAGTCCTTTGACTGGTTTGATGCAGATCTCCATGCCTCCCTGCCCCGAGCGAAACGTCTCATCTCTATATAGCTACCACACCCTTCATTCAAGGCTATCTGTTTAACATATTATAACCTTTGATCTCCCCTACAAGCTCTTGGGTTCAATTCCTAGATTTAACACAAACTTTTAAAAGTGGTATGACAACTTAAACTAGTCTACTCAGTCTCGGGTGGTCCAAATAAGTAGAAAGGGTTTGATTCACACCTCAACCATAGAGCACCATGTTCTTTTTTTTTTTTAAATAATGATAGCCATTTGTTCAATTTCACATTTCACACATTGCAATTTGTCAATTTTCCATTTGCATTTTTTAAAATGACAGTTTGATGTTTTTCAATTTCATGATATGGAAACATGGATTTTTCCATTTTCATATTTACACATTTGTCAATTTCCCATTTATATATATTTTCTTAAATGTCCGTTTAAGGTTTTTAAATTTTGTCTATATGGAAACATGGATTTTCCATTTTGCTGTTTACAAATTTTTTATATATTTATTTTGTGTATGTTGAAAAAAATCGATATTTCCAAAACAAGATTTTTATTTTTCATTTTAAGATTTTGTAAATGATCTTAATGTGAGTGCTTGACCATGGATTTTCCATTTTGCTGTTTACAAATTTTTTATATATTTATTTTGTGTATGTTGAAAAACGATATTTCCAAAACAAGATTTTTTATTTTTCATTTTATGATTTTGTAAATGATCTTAATGTGAGTGCTTGACCATGGCAATAATACAGTCTATCTATGTGTTAGCGAAACCATAGAGTCTTATTACTACTGCAAGTAAGAATGTTTTACAAAATAACGACTATCTACCACTGCATTTAAAAAACAAAACTATTGGGGAAAAAAAACTAAAATACTATTTACCATTCATTCATATATAAGTGTTAATTCTCCCTCTCCCCACCCTACCTCATCGTATTTTCTCTGGTCAAATTATCAATGCTACCCATACATACACTAGCTTTCTATATCTTTCTCTATATATATGTTTTCTCTGCTCCACAAGATACAAATTATGGTTGCTGGATTGTATCCTGCACTGTTTATGCGACATACCATTGCCAGTTCATAAAACCGTTAGGTAGTTCTCTACACATAGCGATTTTACCACTGCTCTACCTACGCCTTTTGCTTGTTTGGCTTTCTTACAGGCTAGTATGCGATAGGCAGCATTAACTGAATATCAAACCCAGTCCACCTTTGTATTTGCAATCTAAGTAATAATTTGAAAAGAGACAAGTGTAATCAGTTTTAAACATTATCTCTGCTTTTTTTGTTTGTTTGTTTGTTTGTTTGTTTATGACATGTATATTAACCTAAAATCAAACCCTAGTCTACCTTAGTGAAAGGCTAACAGTTTAACCACTGCGTCACCATACCCTTCTTTCTTAGTTTGATTCATTCTAGGCCTTAGAGCTAGAAATCGAGTTACGATCTCCAGTGCAAGAGGCACATGTGCTCACCACTATAGCATGTAATGGTTAGCTGGTAACATTAGACAAACGAAAATGATTGTATTTCTGTTAGCCAAGCATTTCTGTCATTTGCCTACTGTGTGAGCACTGCCAGCAAGACAGTTTAGTTTAGAACAAGCGTGTGTGTGTGTGTATAGATTATTAGCCTCAAGTATTTAAAGCTTGTTGTGTGTAGCGACCATCTTGCTCAGTAACCACTGAGTAAGTTTTAACAGTTAACTCATAAAAACAGCATAGGATAGTTGTGTGTGTGTGTGGTTCATGTACTTGGGAATATGCATTAGCACCATGCGCTAGCTTTACCTTACCCTCTAGAGGTAGAGCGTTATCCCTTCCTTTGGACATTGCCAATGACTGCATTCCCCCACAAGTTTTACACTTAAGCCCTTGGCTTGTTCTTGATTAGGTTTGGTTTGCTTTAGGCTTGGTTTGGTTCGGTTGGGTTTGATTCGACTTGGTTCAGTTTAGTTTAATGTAGTCACCATTTTTTTATTTTTAGCTACACTCTTTAACCAATTAATTAATGATAGTCTACTCTTAATTCTTGAATCGATAAATTGAATTTTGTGTGCACCGTTTGTCAATCCATGCCTACAACCTATACTCCCTATGTACTACAGTCAGATCTGAAAACAAGTTCCAATGGTCAAAGACGTGTCAGTCACCATACATATATCCTACAATAATTCTTTCGTTACCTAGCTAGATTTCGTCACTCACAGTAAACATCTTACATTATGGGTTTGCAATATATTAAGAAAAGCAAAAGTCCATGATCTTGTTGTTTTGGGTCTTTTTTGGGGAAATTCATAAGCCATAAAAAGAATGACATCATGTCAAGTTCTGAGTGGATCTTGTATGTCAAAATCCCATTATCGGTTTATAAAATCTCAAGGCCATGCCCTAGCAGTTTTGGATTATTTCAATCAATGAGTCCACCATAGGAAACATCGAAAAAATAAATACCCTTAAAACAAGTCGTCCCATGACCCTCTCCGAACAATGCTTCGCAAAATATAAATTCATCCATTGAACATGATCGGCGACATCATCCTAGCTTCCCCCTCCCACCATGGTTGCCATATCGTTTGACCTTCAAGTGTCCTCAGCATCTCTGTGCTTTTTTTCATTGCCCTGTCAAGTCAATGCATTCCAATAAGATCAAATAACATTCACATCCTGTCAGTCTGCCCCAGCAAGTTTGTTTTCTATACTCACTTCAAGCAACATATAACCAAGTTCTGTTTGTTCTATCTAAAGCCAACTTCATCGAATCAAGGAATTATCATTTGTCATGTCACTCATAATCGTTTACACGTTAAAGACCCCCTTCAGGGGGTTTAGGAATTAGGAATTCCATCATAGGAAAAATCAGAAAACGAACCCTCGACCCGCCGTCTCATCGAAATAGCGAATACTGTATTGGTATATCACCACCGTGGCCAGTAATAGCTTCGTTGAAACACGTGTCCAGTGGTATCGTCTCTTTCTATCTACAACCACTCGTCATGAACATTTTAGACAAATTTAAGAAAAGTTTTAAAAACTGAAATGTTTTCAACATAAGTGTCGTTAGGCTCTTTCGCATTTTTTTAAACATAAATACTATATTCGAAAGGGAGATAGGGGAGGGGCGTCACCCCGAGTCCTACGACCCCTCGTATACGTCTCTGGCGTTATTGGTTTGTGAGATATAACAAAAAGTCTAAAATCACGGTTTTACAACAAAAAATTCTGTTTCCCTCATTCTCAAAAACTTTAACCTATTACCAAAATAAAGAGGGTTTCGAGACAAGCCATTTGACACGTCATAGGACCAAATCCGACCAGGCATTCGTGAAATATCAGAAAAAGTCTAAAATCATAATTTTACCCCAAAACGCCTGTTTCCCTCATTCTCAAAACTTTAACCTATTAATAACATATATAGGGCTTTGAAACAAGCGATTTGACACGTCACACGTCCAAATCCGACCTTGCGTTCGAGAGATATCGGCAAACGTCGTAGGAAAGTAGGCGACTATCTGGCTCTCTCCTCACCACCAAAACCTCTTCTTATCAATCATTTTTTTTCAAAGAGCTCGCCCTCTTACAAAAATCCCCAGTGCGCATGCGTAAAAAACAAAAACAAAAATGTTCATCCATAGCGGCATCTCGTAAAATGCATGCGCGATATGAGCAACCACGTTTAAGTTCATTTTAGCAGTGCAGCTTATACATGTCCCATTTGAAAAGAGGCTTTCACTAAAAAATTACAATTTCACCCCCTAGTAGGGGTAGGTTTTATTTAGGGGTTGAAATGAGTGGTCCATTGGAAAGAGGGCGTCAACCCGAGTCCAACGACACCTCATTTGTCAACATCCGACCATGGGTTCGCGAGATATTGGCTTGGACTCACGCGGCGGCCATGACACTATTTGGAAGCACCAAATGTTTTTTGTAGGCTATGTTTCCCGCACGGTTTGAAAAACACGTTCAATTTTTGCCCCATTATTTTTTTCCTTTATAATTGCAGTATGAACGCGGTGTTCTGATTATTTATTTATTTATTTATTTAACTTATGTTTCATCTGAATTGTTGTTCTTTATTATTCATGTACTTACCTTTTTTTTGAAGTGTCTTTCTAGACGCACCATACCGTCACATTTTCTCACGAGGTACTGTGCTTGCCCCAGCGGCAACGCTCGCAATGTGCATGGGGCTGTGCTTTGATTGGCTGCTCTTTCACTCCTCCTTCATTCTGGAAGATTCGGCGCGCTGACGTCACTACCGCTATATAACCGTAGGTCCATCGGCCTATGGGTTGACTCTCCATCTTCACTCACTTGCTACTACAAGCTTGCCGGGGGTCATTACCCTCTGGTGGCACGGTCTTGCCCAAGGCCCTGCGTCACGTCATCACGGAGTTAGGCTCCAGGCCAACCTTTGCTCCAGCTGGCGGCTGGGCATGTTCAACAAACGCTGTACTCAGTTCAAGGTTTGCCTAAGGAAAAGACAACTTCTCGAACCAGCGGAGATGTTAATACCAAGAAACATCTCACTGCTGGTCAACTCTCGTCATCACGACTGAACATCGCCAAAACCTTGGCTCTGAACCAGCGCTGCTGGAGTGTGGGCGCATTAACCACGAGCATCAGCCCTGTGCGGGCAAATTAGAACTGCCACTTCAAAGCATCAGCCCCTTGCGGACCAACCAACTGTTTCCAGCCAAGGGTTTGCTGGCCTAAAGAAAGGGTTATGTATTTTCACCTCATTGAAAGGTGGTATCATATTCATCATGGTTAATCATTAAGAGTTCCTCGTTTAGGTATTTATAATTATGTCTCTCTTTTTATGAACAATATAAATTTTTTAATCCCTCATGAGGGAATTTTGTTAACCGTTTCCGTTTCCTGGAGAAACTTGAAAATTTGCATTTTTATTATTCTTCTTGTTAATTCTTAAAACTATATTTATTAGGAGTAACTTTATACGCTGTTTAAAAAATATTGCATTTTGAATTTGCATTTTTATTCTTCTTCTTGTTAATTCTTAAAACTATTTTTATTAGAAGTAACTTTATATGCTGTTTAAAAACTTTAATAAACGCAAAGGCAAATTCTAATCTTGGTCTCTTCCATCACCCAAGATTCAATCCCTGTGTCCGAAACCTTACATCTTTTCGAAATCCCAAAAAGGGTGGAGCATACCCTTTTCCATGGTACCTCAACCCCGGATCGAACCCAGAACCTTCATTCTGAGACCACAAATTCTATTCTAAAAAAAAAAACTTGTGCAATCTAATATTTGTCTTATACATTTCAGTATATCGTGGCTAGCGCAGGAGATCTGCGGGAAAGCGGAAACAATCCCAGCATACTACACAACTGGTTTCTTTCCGGAAAGCAGGTCTGTCTGGTGCCGCAAGCAGCTTTGGTAGGTGAGTTGTTCCAACTGTCCAGCCATGCCAGTAATAATAGATGATAAACTGTTAAACTCTCGGGCGGCCTACAAAGGTCAACTCACCCGTTTTCAAAAATATTTAGCTACTCTACCGAAAGAGGAACAAAACCTTGATATTATATCTCAGCGTTTAAAAGCTTTTGAACAGGCGTACGAGAAATATGATCTCGTGCAACTTGAAATTGAAATCAAAAGTCCAGAACATCAATCAGATAGGGAAGAAGTAGAGAGTAATTACTTTGATACACACGCTCAGGCTGTGGCATTAGTTAGAACTTTGACCCTGGCGTTGAAGGTAGAGGAAACTCAAGGAAGAATTAGCGACCATGGGAATGGTATCAAACCATTGCTACCTAAAATTGAAATTCCGCATTTTTCAGGAAAGGAAGAGATGTGGCAATCATTCTTTGAATTGTTCAGTTCATTAGTACATGATAATGCCACACTTCCAGAAATTCAGAAATTTCATTACTTAAAATCCATTTTGCAGGGACCACCCCTTCAACTTATAAGGGAACTCCCCTTAACAGGAGAAAACTATAACATTGCTATAGAGCTTCTTAAAGGCCGTTATGGCAACGAAAAATTATGCTTACAGAGGCATATTCAAGCCTTATTTAACCTGCCCGCATTGCGAGCTGACAGCTTGTCAACACTGCGAGCCTTAAGTGACACGGTCCAACTACACGTCAGAGCATTGGCACGGTTGAATCAACCGGTCGAGCATTGGGATCTATTCTTAGTTCACTTGGTTACTTCTAAATTTGATTCATCAACCTTAAAGGCATGGGAGAGGGAACTAACAAATGACACTTCATATACCTATGGCTCATTGCTTACGTTTATAAATAATAGATGTCAGGTTTTATCAGCCGTAGCCTGTCATATGTCAGGAAGTGCAGATAACAAATCTAATGTTGTGAAGCCAGTCGGTACTAAAATAAACAAATCTGCTGTCTTTACTGTTCAACACAATTCAACAGATTGTATTCTCTGCAAAGCGCCTCACAGGTTATATTCCTGCGTTGCCTTTAAAGCCCTTTCTACCGACGAAAGACGCAAATTAATAGCTCAAAAAAGATATTGCTACAACTGTCTGTCAGCTAGGCATATGGTGCCTGATTGCGTATCTAAAAATACTTGCTCCCATTGCAAGGCTCAACATCATACCTTGCTTCATAGGTTTGAAAAGCCACGTCAGGCTCCTTCCCCTGGATGTTCTAAAGATACATCCCCAGGAGCCAATGCGCAATCTTACACTCAGAGCTCTAGCTCTATCCGTAGTTCCCAGGTGCTACTATCAACCGTGTTATTAAAAGTTCAAGATTCCTCTGGTAGATGGCTTGAAGCACGTGCCTTATTGGATAATGCCGCCACCCATGACTTCATAAGTGAGCGTCTCATTAAGAAACTTGGTCTTCCCAAGCAACCTACATTAATTCAGGTTACCGGTATTAACAATAGCAATGTTAAATCTTTGCATTTTGTTCGTGTTCACATCAAAGATGCCGTTAATTGTAACACAACATTTCAGTTGAATTGTCTTGCCATTGATACTATTGGCAGTAATACCCCTAGTACTTCTTATGAAATTAGAAATTGGCAATTTCCTCATAACATTCAGTTGGCAGATCCAACATTTAATACGAGCGCTCCAGTAGACATACTTCTCAGTGCCCAAGTATTTTGGCAATGTCTCCTTAGCTCTAAGGTTAAAATATCACCAGGAGTGTTTGTTCATCATACCAAGCTAGGTTGGTTAGTAACGGGTCAGGTCCCTCGTAAGTCATTTCAAAATTTCTCACAATGTCATTTTGTCAATACAAGTCTAGATTACAACTTAGAAAGATTTTGGAAAATCGAAACTATAGATTCAGTTTCACCTTCCTCAGTTGAAAATGAAATGTGTGAAAAACTGTTTCGCGAAACAACCAAACGCAATTCAGAGGGTAGATTTGTCGTAACAATGCCCCGAGTGGATAATCCACCTCTTTTATTTGAAACACACCCTAGGGCTCTTAGAGCACTCTATGCTGTGGAAAGCAAATTTAAGCGTGACCCTGTTGTTAAAACTCAATACTCCACATTTATGGAGGAATATGAGGCACTTGATCACATGGAGGTTGTTACCAAGAAAGATGATGCTTCTTATACCCCATCTGAAGTCATTTACCTCAATCATCATCCAGTTTGGAAGAATGAGATTTTAAAGGAAAACATAAGAGTGGTCTTTAATGGCTCTGCATTGGATGCCAATGGAACTTCTCTGAATGACACATTATTATCAGGCCCTCCAATTCAATCTGACATTTCTTCTGTTTTGATGAATTTTCGCTTGTTCCCTATCGCAGTGATATCTGATATCAAGCAGATGTATAGGCAGATTTTGGTCGATCAACAACAGCGCGACCTTCAGAGAATTCTTTGGCGCGACGAGCCTACCAAACATGTCAAGATTTTTCGGCTAAAAACATTAACCTATGGACTAAAGCCCTCTGCTTTTTTAGCCATACGTACGTTGAAATTACTTGCTGAACAGGATGGCCCGTTGTATTCTCCTAAGGCTTCTGAAGTGTTAAAATCATCATTTTACGTTGACGATTTTCTTCATTCATTTGAGTCAGTATCTGAAGCACTGCAGGTCTCTAAAGATTTGACAGCCTTGCTTTTGGGAGGCGGATTTTCCTTGTGCAAGTGGAACTCTAATTCGGAAGAATTTCTTTCTAAATTTCCATTAACTTCAGTCTATAACGACTCAGTAGAGCTTCTTCAGGAAAGTAATTCCATCAAAACTCTAGGCATCTATTGGAGTCCTCAAAAGGATTTTTTCTTTTTCAAAATTAATCTCAGTGACATCAAACCGCAAACTAAGCGGCAAATTTTGTCTGAGATTGCAAAGATATTTGATCCTCTCCAATTTTTGGCGCCAATCATCGTCACAGCAAAGCTTTTCATGCAAGACCTTTGGTCCTTGAAAACTGGTTGGGATGAATCAGTTCCTTCCGAGTTGCAAAAAAATTGGATTTCTTATAGAAATAGTTTGGAAGATCTTTCTAATGTTATTATCCCGCGAGTGATTATTCCCTTTTCCTCCTGTGGAGGATATGAACTTCACATGTTTGCCGATAGCTCATTGAAAGCTTATGGATGTTGTGCGTATATTGTTTGCCGTAATTTTGTCCAGTCATATTTCTTTTCCAATTTAATTTGCGCTAAGTCAAAGGTAGCCCCTCTTAAATCTTTATCCTTGCCACGACTGGAACTTTGTGCTGCTCTTCTGGCGGTTGAATTATCGGTCAAAATCCGTCAATCTTTGAAAATCCGATTTATTAAAACTTACTTTTGGAGTGACTCAGCCATCACGTTGGCATGGATTGCCAAACCTCCCTCGCATTGGCAGGTGTTTGTAGCTAATAGAGTGTCTAAAATTCAACAATTGTCTAACCTTGAACAATGGCATCATGTATCTGGCAAGGAGAACCCTGCAGATGTCATTTCTCGGGGATGTTCCCCTCTTATGTTGGCTAACCTGACATTATACTGGCACGGTCCCCGTTGGCTTCTGCAAGAACCCTCCGCTTGGCCAAATTTTCCTCTTCCGGAGTTATCAGACTTGCCGGATGCTGGTAAGGTTACTGGATCTTCTCTTCTCGTTTCTGACTCTCCCCTTCTCTTGCAGCGATATTCCTCTTTCCATAAATTGGTGAGGGTTATGGCTTATCTCCTTCGATGGAAATATTTTGTGGTAGAACAACCCCTTTTTCCTAAGCCATATTTAACCCTTTCTGAATTAGGTTTAGCCACTACAAAAATCTTATGGCTTACTCAACAAGAAATATTCTCTGAAGAATGTCTGGTGTTGTCCCAAGGTCAATCCCTTAAGAAATCGAGTAGGCTTTCCTCACTCGCCCCCTTTTTGGATACTGATGGTTTATTAAGAGTAGGAGGACGTTTATCTTTGGCTGATCTTTCTGAGGATAAAAAACATCCAATTATTCTTCCCTCAAAGCATCATGTCACTTCCTTAATCATTCGTCAGTATCATTACCAGCATCTTCATGCTGGAACTCGTACATTACTTTCTATCATTCGTGAAAGGTATTGGCCTATAAATGGAGTCCATGAAGTTACCTCTGTCATCCGGAAGTGCATTCCATGTTTAAATCCAACCCTAAAGTTACCGCTCAGCTCATGGGTGATCTTCCCAACTTTAGATCCGCGCCTGCTAGACCCTTTACCTTTACGGGGGTGGATTATTCCGGGCCTTTTGTTTACAGAAGAAATTCTCCTGAGGCCAAAAAATGTATTTTTGGAAAACTCTATATTTCGCTGTTTGTATGTATGGTCACCGGAGCAGTTCACTTAGAACTAGTTACCAACGCCTCTACTGCTTACTTTTTGGCAGCTTTTGCCAGATTTTCTGCTCGCAGAGATCTTCCTTCAGAAGTATTCTCAGACAATGCTAAAAATTTTATCGGAGCTTCTGAGCAAATTAAGAGAGCTCTTACTCACAATTCAGCGCTGGAAAGGATTACTGATTATGCTCACCAGAGAAATTTCAAGTGGCACTTCATCCCCCCTTATGCACCTCATCAAGGTGGGAGGTGGGAGTCTTGTGTGAAACTCACCAAGAAGCACCTTAGACGTGTTTGTGGCCACACCCCCCTTTCTCATGAAGAGTTTAATTCCTTAATCATTTTATTGAGGGCATAATTAATTCTCGTCCTTTATCACCCTTATCTAATGATCCTTTAGATCTTCTGCCATTAACGCCAGGCCATTTTCTTATCGGTGGTCCTTTGACTGCCTCTCCCCCTTTGTTATATTCTAATTCTCAATCTTCTTTAGCCATTTCTTGGCGCAAAATTGAAAGTTTGCGCAATAATTTTTGGCGCCGCTGGAGGTTGGAATACCTCGGTTTGCTTCAGCAGCGTGGTAAATGGCTTGTTTCCTGCTCTAACCTTCAGGTGGGGGACTTGGTGCTTTTGAAAGACCCCAGTCCTCCTCTTGTCTGGAATTTGGGTAGGGTTGTTGAGTGCTTTCCTGGCAGAGATGGTAGGGTTCGCGTGGTAAAACTGCAGACTTCAGCTGGTCATTTTCTTAGGCCAATCACCATGATTGCTCCTTTGCCACGCGAGGCCTAACTACTGCGCTTTCTTACTGAATTTTTTTCTCGCCCCTCCCAGCATGTTCGCTTTTGCGAATGTTTTTTGTAGGCTATGTTTCCCGCACGGTTTGAAAAACACGTTCAATTTTTGCCCCATTATTTTTTTCCTTTATAATTGCAGTATGAACGCGGTGTTCTGATTATTTATTTATTTATTTATTTAACTTATGTTTCATCTGAATTGTTGTTCTTTATTATTCATGTACTTACCTTTTTTTTTGAAGTGTCTTTCTAGACGCACCATACCGTCACATTTTCTCACGAGGTACTGTGCTTGCCCCAGCGGCAACGCTCGCAATGTGCATGGGGCTGTGCTTTGATTGGCTGCTCTTTCACTCCTCCTTCATTCTGGAAGATTCGGCGCGCTGACGTCACTACCGCTATATAACCGTAGGTCCATCGGCCTATGGGTTGACTCTCCATCTTCACTCACTTGCTACTACAAGCTTGCCGGGGGTCATTACCCTCTGGTGGCACGGTCTTGCCCAAGGCCCTGCGTCACGTCATCACGGAGTTAGGCTCCAGGCCAACCTTTGCTCCAGCTGGCGGCAGGGCATGTTCTACAAACGCTGTACTCAGTTCAAGGTTTGCCTAAGGAAAAGACAACTTCTCGAACCAGCGGAGATGTTAATACCAAGAAACATCTCACTGCTGGTCAACTCTCGTCATCACGACTGAACATCGCCAAAACCTTGGCTCTGAACCAGCGCTGCTGGAGTGTGGGCGCATTAACCACGAGCATCAGCCCTGTGCGGGCAAATTAGAACTGCCACTTCAAAGCATCAGCCCCTTGCGGACCAACCAACTGTTTCCAGCCAAGGGTTTGCTGGCCTAAAGAAAGGGTTATGTATTTTCACCTCATTGAAAGGTGGTATCATATTCATCATGGTTAATCATTAAGAGTTCCTCGTTTAGGTATTTATAATTATGTCTCTCCTTTTATGAACAATATAAATTTTTTAATCCCTCATGAGGGAATTTTGTTAACCGTTTCCGTTTCCTGGAGAAACTTGAAAATTTGCATTTTTATTATTCTTCTTGTTAATTCTTAAAACTATATTTATTAGGAGTAACTTTATACGCTGTTTAAAAAATATTGCATTTTGAATTTGCATTTTTATTATTCTTCTTGTTAATTCTTAAAACTATTTTTATTAGAAGTAACTTTATATGCTGTTTAAAAACTTTAATAAACGCAAAGGCAAATTCTAATCTTGGTCTCTTCCATCACCCAAGATTCAATCCCTGTGTCCGAAACCTTACATCTTTTCGAAATCCCAAAAAGGGTGCAGCATACCCTTTTCCAGTACTGTATATGGGCTTGGGCATCGTGGTCATTCTTCCCCGTACACTTATGTGTGAGTTCATTTTGTCTGACAACCTGTGTGTCTGTGGTAACTGTAATAGTGTGTGTAACTGTAATTATTAAGGTCTGGAATGGGTCAGGTGCCCCGGGACTTGAAATATTCTGGCATATGTTACCTGAAGGGAATGTGGTAAACCCGGGGGAAAACCCGGGGAAAACCCGGGGGAAAACATACTTAGGATCGCCTCTGTCAGCGCTGGAAATCGAAACTCAGATCTCCGGACTTTCTGTAGCTCCCCATTGCAGTCTTGGTGGACGATTTAACGCTCTGGGCTACGTTGCGGGATGATTAATAGAGAGTGTTATCTTTACAGCAGCAGTATACAAGGTGGGCAGCCAGGAACATATGATTCCCGAGGTCAGGAAGAACCAAAGGACATGGAAGTCGTATAGTTAAGGATGTTGATAATTATTGTTTTAAGGGGTCTAACATCTAGGTTATCACCCATATAGTTAAAGATGCGTGGTTAAACGAAAATATAATGTTTTCATTCCGGTATCTAAACATGTCTAGCAGGTTAATCGTACTGAACGTCCTATCATCATATATATTATTTCTGTAGTAGGCTATAGATCCCTCCTGCGACACTCACAAGCGACCGATCGTGACAAATGAGCATTCAGGTGAAAGATAATAGACATTAGCAGTGATGAATTGCACTCTAATTTCATAAATACCTATAAATTATTTAAAAACTGAATTTTAAACAAAATGTACGAAGTGTGCGATTTGCATATACCGTTGCTGTAGGAAAATACGCTACATAATTGATGTCCACTTCACATTTTGGCCGCTGTGACGCCTGTTTCATGTCATTTTAACATGCTGAGGTCTTTGCTTTATTGTATGGATTTCAGAAACAGTAAATCAAAGGAATGAGTACTCAAATCGTATAATTTCATAAATATCGAATAACGGGTGTGTGTTATGATGATCCAATTTTCAGTGATTGCCTTTCTCCTTACGTCTCTCATTGTCATTATAAACAAACCTATTGGGGAAAGTGTGGTTTATGAACATGCGAGATTTCTTGCACGGGTCTGCTAGTAGACTGTATTTACACTATCTTGTAACGGACTATACTCAGTGTCGTGAGTCAGAACTGTAAAGAGGTGGATTCGATTCTCTCTTTAGCCATCCTAGACGTGGCTTTCCGTCGTTTCCCACTTCAACTTCTGGCAAATGCCGAGATAGTGCCTAAAAAACGCCAGAACTGACGCCTTCCTAATCATAAACTCAATCGCAAATGCACGCACTTCTACAGATACCACAATAGCACAGCTCATCAGAAAAATTCCACACACATCCAGGTACATGGGACTGTTGAAGGGCATGTCCCAGTCCTTAAGTGAAGCAGCAAGCAACCAGTGGGTCTCTATTACTGTAATATGATCCGCTTAATAGTGCTCCAATTAGCGTAGAGACTGGCTGAAGTGCAACGTCAAAGGAAGCACGTATTGTAACGTATTGATTGTATAGCACACTATGATTGTGTTGAGGAGCTGCACGAAGTTCGGAGACCCGTGGTTCAAATCCCGGCGCTGGCACCGGCCATCCTGAGTGTGCTTCCACACTACCTTCAGGCAAATGCCGGGATGGCACTTAATATCAAGTCCCAATTCCCCGTCAAAATCTCTGACCCTAATAATTGCCACAGTCACCCTAGATTCACAGGATTTCAAACAAATCCAACACACACTAAATTACTCGGGGCTTATGACCAAGATGTCCTGAGCCCCTGAAAGGAATTAAAATTAACAGTGGGAAATGTAATGATTTCTGTATGTTTAACAACTCATTGTCAGTCGAGCTATAACTTTGCTTTACCTTATCTTCTCATCACTCTTAATTACAGTAAAAATGTGGGGTACAGAAACTCCAAGCTCTGACAAATATGTGTGTCTCTTTGTTGTTGTTGTTGTTGTTGTTGTTGATTTATTTAGGCGCTTTATGATATGGTGTCATGTAGCCCCGTGTACTTGCGTGTATGTGTGTGGAATCTGTATGATAATCTGTGCCACTGTGATGGCTGTACTAGTGTAATTGCAATTGGGCTTAGGAGACGGCTGTGGCCTTAATTTTAGAATCCATTCCAGCATTCGCCTGGAGTAGAAGTGAAAACCCAAGGAAAGCCACCTCTAGGACGGCTCAGGCGGGATTTGAACCAGTGTCTTCTCAGTTCTGCCTCATGAGGCTGAGTGCACCTCGCTCCAGTTCTCAAACCAGACATAAATTCCTTGGTAGAGTCAGGAATGGAATCCATACCGATACGATGGCAGCCATTAATGCTATTCACTACACCATAAGGTGAACTTTGTGTTACTTGTATCAACCACTTCTAGTACTATTGATTTCTCGTCGATGGTCGACATCTTCTTATTTCATTTCAAGAAACGTGTGTTATTTTTGAATTAATAAGCTGTCCTAGATGCACGGCGTGGCGCGTCTCCTTTCCTTGTGTGGACACATCTATCACTAGAGCCTTGTGCGGATAAACAAAACGTTATCCGCATCCGCACGACTTTTATCCGTATCCGCACGTTCGTTATCTGAATCTACTGGCATTACAATACTCTTTTTAGGCTAATTAGATAAAATATTAAAGCAACACATTTAGACATTTGAGGGGAAAGTCGTTCCCTTAGGCTATGTTTGTCATAATGCTATGTTTAAAATGAATGTTGTACAGCCAGAGTTGCAACCCATTTCAGTTCTCAATGTTAATTGTGCTTAATGACATAATTTGAATGAGATTAGCGTAAATCATCATCTTACATTTGTCATGAAAAAAAAAACATAACGGAGAAGTATGATATGTCATAAACATACGGGTCCTAGTAATGATATTCAACAAGTTCGGATTGCATTCTAAAAACTATCCGCAAATTTACTCCAAAAATATCCGCAGCTTATCCGCTATCCGCACAGCCATGCACACTACATCCGCATGGCGGAAGGATTTGCGGATATCCGTGGATATCTGCATCCGTGCAGGACTTCATCTATCACATGCATGGCATTTTATTACAGCTGCGTGGTTTTCATCGGCTTTATTTTATAGCAAGCTAAACACCTAATTTATTTCTTGATAAACCTTCGATAACACATAAATGAGAACATTCTCTAGGTAGCAACTGAAAAAAGGTAGCGGACAAGTGAGAAAATGTATAATCACAAAAACCTGTAACACAGCTAAATAACAATGGAGAACTGTTGTTGTTATTGATTCTTTAGGGGCTCTGCGACATCGTCGTCATGTAGCCCGGTGTACTTGGTTGTATGTAGCATTTTTCTGATGACCTGTGCTATTGTGATGTCTGCACTGGTGTGTGTATTTGTAATTGATTTAGGATTTGGGTAGGACGCGGTCGTGGTCTTAAGTTAGGTAGGCCTAAAATCCCGCAGATGTCCTAGTTCGATTCCCGGCTCTGCCAAGAAATGTAATTCTGGTCAGAGGGCTGCAACGGGGAACACTCAACCTCGTGAGGCAAAACTGAGAAGAGGCGGGTTTAATTCCTACCTCAGCTATCCTGGAAGTGGTATTTCGAAGTTTCCCCACTTACACTCCAGGAAAAATGCTGGGATGGTACCTAACCTAAGGCCACGGCCGCCTTTTCCAAAATCCTACTTCGATTACAACTATACACATTAACAAAGACATCACAGTGACACAGGCTATGAGACAAATTCTACACACACTTAAGTACACGGGATACATGACCACGATGTCGCAATGCCCCTAAATGAATCAACAACAACAACATTCTCCGACTGGGGTCCCTCGTCTGTCCAGACACTGTGACCGGTCTGGTCAAGCATTGGACTGCTGCCCGGACTGGTGACTGCTCAAAACCCATCCCAGACCCAAAACCCCACAGTACATTCAGGGCACAGCTAGTGCCTGTGGATACTGTGAAAGGTTCTAGTCAGTGCAGTTGTTCCTACTCAGTGAGGAAAGCAATGGCAAACTACCTCACTTTGACTAGTACGCCCCATTATAGTGTTTCCTTGCGATTTTGTCGGTATCTGCTTACATAACATACGGGGGCTTATTTTGAAGATCCAACCAGCCTGAGCTGACTACCTAACCGACAGACAGTCCGGACGATGGTCAGCGCGACTCTACCCCAAACCCCATGTCAAGCAATCAGGCCAAAGTTACCAATTACCCAGTGTCCAGTATAGTCGCGAAGGCTAACGGAGCCCCAGGTGATTTCAAATGGATCGGCATACGATTGATCCTCAGCCTTATAAACGTGTTTCTCGCCCAGCAGGGGAGCAAGTGTTACAGGTTTAAGCGGAAGTTGGCTCCTAAGTTTCTCTCTCCAAGAGAGCTACAGTACCTTTGAATCACGAGGGGCATCTGTTGTAGAGAGAAAGGAAGTCGACACCAAACCCTCGTTACTAGTTGGACGAGACTGAGCGGCAGGATTATGGGGAAGAAAGAGCGCCCCCTGGGTACGCTTTGGCCCATTCGAGTTTCACGCTGTGTTCTCTAATATGTTTCTTTCGATTTCATAACAGTTACATTATATTCTACGTCTACCTCTTATTAATCCCGATTCCAACGGGGTCGGGGATGAGATGCGATGACATTCTATGTGGCGGATGGTTTTTACGGTCGGATGGCCTTCCTGACGCCAACCTCAAGAGAGGAGTTAATGAAGAGATTAAATGAATAAAGATGAATGAAACTGGGCAAGTTCAATTTCAAGTAGTTCCAACTTTGGCTACCAGACTTCACTATCACTGACACTTTCACCCAGTGGTGAACGTTGGAACTTGACAGAGCGTTCCTAACCAAATAACCTACAAATTTAGCTACACACCACCAATTGCAGTGGAAGGTTCTTTTTCATGCCATAAATGTATGACATGGGCCCGCCGGCTTTACGTCCCCTCCAAAGGAAGGCTATTAAAATTCCGACGACTTCGACCGGGTTTGAACCCGTGATCTTGGGCATAGCAGTTCAGCATGCTACCGACTACGCCACCGAAGCAGACAACAGATACATTATATTATTAATAATATTTAACCACTATGTTTATTGTTATGGAGCTATGGTACCGGATATTGTAGGCGGTGTATAGTATTCTTGTTGTCACTGGTTCCACCACACCCAATACAATTGTACCTGGAGTACTTTGGTATGTGAAATTGCAACCACGGTGTATGTATACATTTATTGTGTTGAAGGGTACTATAAAATCATATGTTAATTTTCATCCATCTCTGTAATATGCGTCAACCCGGGCTTTCAAATGGTAAATTTATAACCCCCCAGTATTTCTTGAGTTCACGTGGCGAGCCGACAAGTGACAATAGACTCCGCTAGAGAAACCTGCACCGCAATAAACCGCTTAAGAAGATACCGGAAGAAGACCCAAGAGAGCAACAAAAATAGTAGACCCTCTGTACGGGAAGGAGTTCTAAAATATATATAGTAACAATGAAGTCTAGGGGGCTGCGTGGCACAGTTGGTAGAGGCGCTGAGCTTCCAGCTGAAAGGGAGTGGGTTCGACCCCCACCCAGGTAGTAGATTTTAGAAACAAAACTACCACTTTCGGAAACGCAAATAGCCCTGGGGTTCACTCAGCCTACAACAGAAATGAGTACCAGGGTAATTCCTGGGAGAAAGACGGCCGGGCGTGGATCTGACAACTCCATCCCATCTAGTGCCGATGTCACAAAAAGTGGAAGCCTCTACCTTCCACTATTCCCAGGGCCTCCATGGCTTGTACGGAGTTGGCTTTGCTTTTAACAATGAAGTCTAGAAAACAGTAGCCCTCAGGACTGTTTAAGGATTAGGCCTATACTACTACATAACACCAAAAAGAAGTGTGTCACTGTGAGAGACCTTCACACAAAAAATAGCCATCTGGTTTTGGATGAAGAAAATTACTTCAGCCAATGAGGAAGAAGCGTCATGTTTAGAACAATACGGAAACATTGAGGTTGGCGGATCTCATACTGCCGGTGGGAGGTATAATTGCCGTATATAAGACGAGCCAGACCAGTATTCATTTCATTCATCTTTTCATCTTATCACTCGTTCTTTACTCAAAAATTGATTCATTAAAAAGAATCTTGCTCAGCAGTCAGACATCTGCTCAAAGCTAAAAACTTATCTGTAACCAGCAGATGATAAGAATTAACGAGTAAACTCAGTGGAGACTTAAACAAGATATTTACAGCAATGTGCTGAATATCAAAGATGGGTGAAACAATTCAATATCTCTCATCTAGTCTGCAGCATCTGTTCAATTAGTGATCAGATAGCTCTGATAGGTAGGAATGGAACAGCATCTATGGCAGAACCCTCCACAGGCCAATGGAAGGAACGTGTCGACTTCGCCCATACCATCCAAGAAGATCAACAATGTCAGTTGCAGGTCGGACTTAGTTCTGTTAACTTCACCCATTTAAGGTAAGTTCCCCCCCTTTTTTTTTTTAATTTCACTAGTTGAAAGGTCGCAAGACGTCATTCATTTCATCTTTGTTTTAATAAATTATTTATACAGAGAGGATAGTTTATCTGTCTCGGAGACCCTCGCTAGCCCGCTCGCCCGCGGCGCGAGCCTGTCTCCCGCCATGCACTTTGCCGTTATGCGGCGCCCGCCCGGCACTGAGTCATTGGGTATAGGAATTTGTACTTAAATTTGTATTTCAATGTGATCCTTGACCAATTTTTTTGACGAACTGACTTACGGAGAGCAATTGTCGAATTACTTTCAACAAGATTCTGCCACTGCTCACACTGCCGAAGCATCCATGACAGAATTGCGTCGCATTTTCGGTACGAGGATTGTAAGTCGGAACGTGTGGCCCCCGCGAAGCCCAGACTTATCACCATGTGACTTTTATTTGTGGGGGACGCTTAAAAATAGAGTGTATCCGAGAAACCCTCACACTGTAAATGAGCTTAAAGACTATATTACAGCTGAAATACAGTCAATCGGTGCTGAGGAACTTCAGAGGGAAAATGCCAGTTTCATAAAAAGGTTCCAGCGATGTGTAGCAGTGAATGGCGAACATTTTCAGCACCAGCTGTGAACTAGGTAAGTGCAAATTCCTATACTCAATGACTCAGTGCCGGGCGGGCGCCGCATAACGGCAAAGTGCGTGGCGGGAGACAGGCTCGCGCCGCGGGCGAGCGGTCTAGCGAGGGTCTCCGAGACAGAAAAACTATCCTCTCTGTAGCTATCAACGACTTTCAGTCAATATATTCCCAAATTTTTACTTCCCAGATGTCAACATAGTAGAATAAGGTGTTTTACAGCTAGACTCTGTTGCCCCTCCCCCGAAATTAAAGGGTCTCATTTTAATAATAATTATAAATTTATCTCACAACCGTCTCAGGAGTGGAACCATTACATTATGTCACTCCAATATGGTGCATTAGCATATGTAGCCCCCTGAAACGTTACATCATAGCACCCAACAATGGGGCAAGCTTTTCGATATTTATGAAATCAGAGTGCATTTCGCCATTGCTGAAGATAATTGTTTTTGATGTGTAACATCTTTCCGCTCGGTTGCTGGATAGTTTTGTGGGAGTGATTTTGAAAATTGGGGACGGAAGTGGATCGGAACGATCGAGCTGGCAGTGGTGGATCCAACGGAAGTATGCACTGCCCGCTCGATCGATCAAACGGAAGAGTTCTAGCTGGCAGTGGTGGACAACGGAAGTATGCACTGCCCGCTCGATCGATCAAACGGAAGTGTATTAGCTGCCAGTGGTGGACATCGGAAGTATGCACTGCCCGCTCGATCAATCGGACCGAAGTGTACTAGCTGGCAGTGGTGGAAAACGGAAGTATGCACTGCCCGCTCGATCGATCGATCCAGCTACCAGATTATCATTTTAAACGATATTTATCACATCAATATGACTCAGTTTAACAGAATCCATATGCAATTATGTGTTGGTCTGCGAATCAAGAGGACCTGTTTATAAGGAATTTAAGGTTATGAGCGGTGTCGCGTCTATTAATCTAGTTGATCCATATCGTATTCTTTATTTAGGCTAGTGCTGGTGGAAGCTACAAATCATCTAATAAAATGAGTTCCGTATTATAAACTACAATATCTGTAAAACACTCCCTTTTACAATAACAATTGAAAATGTGTGTATTGGAAACAAGGCAGTGTGTGCTCTGTAGCGCGAGAATATTATGGTAATACAGTAGGCAGTGCATTTAGTAGGCACTGGTTTGACGAGCACAGTGGCAAATGTTTCACCGACTTTCATTTGTCATTGAGCAGTTTATGAAGCTTCACGTTCAAGGTTGAACATCACATGGGGTAGGACAAAGACGACCAATGACATGTAAGTAAGCGGCATTATTGTCAAGCTGTGGTTGAGTAGGCTAGTCAAATATTAAATGCATAACAGAATGTTGTTATATGAGTGGAATAAAAGCTGAGACTAGGTCATTTCATGATTGTTGATAGGCATGTTTTGATTGTATACGATGAATTGTATTTGAGTCTTGAGAATAATGAATGATATAGTTACTGAGGAGTGTGCTCACAGTATTTGAGAGTACAGTCGACGTTGTGTGTCACATTTTTATAATAAATTATTAAAGAAGGAAGGAAGCTTGTAGTTTTGCGTGACCGTTAATCTCACAATCATGATCCACGGTACCTCCCTTTTACGTGGAATGCGAACCACAGGACATGGCATTTCAATTCGAAAATCTCACATGTATTGACTGGGAATCAAACCCGGTCTACCTTGGTGAGAGACTAACAGCTTGACCGCTGCGCCACAAGTGTGACAGTAGCATATCTCCAATTCAATCTATACATTCATCATAGTACCAGTCTGAAAATGGAGCGTAAATTAACATTTTATGAATGTCCAAGCTGTGTAGTATACCAGTAGGATAACATGTCAGATGTTACACATCATATGCGACTACTGTAAGGCTCGTATCTTTTCTTTCTTTCTTTCTCTTTCTTTCTTTCTTTCTTTCTTTCTTTCTTTCTTTCTTTCTTTCTTTCGATTGTTACGATCGGTTACTTGTAACCCAGCTGCGTGGTGCAGCGGTAACGTTCTTGCTTCCTGTTCCCAAGGTTGCAGGATCGAATCCTGACATAGTCAGTTGTCATTTATGGGTTCACAAATGCGAGGGAGCCGTGTCGGTAGATTTACTGGCACGCTAAAGATCCCCTTCAGGGTAAAATTACGGCACCCCGGCGTCTCTAAGAGCCTTAGTAGTTAAAAGGGGCGTTACACTAATAACATTACTATAGGTTACTTGTAACGCCTCATGGGTATATAGACTACCGCCCGCCCGCCTTTACTGTTATGTGTGCTGGACGCGACACAGTTTTGACAGAGGCTATCGTCTTGTTTATTTGTTTAAACACATTTGTTTAAAACCGTCTCATAAAGAACTGTTTTTAATCAAACGTTTTACAGAACGCGGTCAGTAAGAAAACGTTTGTTTAATTAAACGTTTTACGGAACGTGGTCAGTAAGAAACCGTTTGTTTATTAAACGTTTTGCGGAACGCGGCCAGTAAGAAAGCGTTTGCTTAATTAAACGTTTTACGGAAAGTGGTTGGTAAGGAAACTATTGAACGAATAAACGATTAATAGGGAGCTCTAGTTTCAAACTGACCCATGTCCTGAGTACCGGACAATTGCCCGCATGGATTGCTTTGTGATCGGAATGTAACTTACAATTGCCCGCATGGATTCCTTTGTGTTCGGAATGTAACTTACAATTGCCCGCATGGATTGCTTTGTGTTCGGAATGTAACCCACAAGTGCCCGCATGGATTGCTTTGTGATCGGAATGTAACTTAGAATTGCCCGCATGGATTGCTTTGTGTTCGGAATGTAACCCACAAGTGCCCGCATGGATTGCTTTGTGATCGGAATGTAATTTACAATTGCCCGCATGGATTGCTTTGTGTTCGGAATGTAACCCACAAGTGCCCGCATGGATTGCTTTGTGTTCGGAATGTAACTCACAATTGCCCGCATTGATTGCTTTGTGATCGGAATGTATCCCATAAGTGTTCGCAGATATACTGTACAGTAGATGCAACTAGTGTGGGCAACTTCTTCATTACTCCATATCTGGTCAGGGAGTTTAATTGTACATTTTTGGTCTGCGGATGTTGACACGTGCAGTTATTAATACTGTAGGAAACGGTGGCAATGGAACACCAACGTTAAAAGAGGATGGTCAGGAAGTATGGACGACAGGAGCTGGATGCAAGAAAGTTGAAGCCATCACAGACCGTTGGACACCAAGGAGTGTATGGTTAGCCATCGAGGTGTATTTGGTGTCTGAAAGATTGTGCAGTATGCGTTAGCTGAGTCCAGCTGGGCGGAACTGTCAACAAAATTAATAACAAAATTAATTTCCCCTCATAGTCGCCTCCATAGCGTAGCGGTCAGCATGGTTAGCTGCCGCCCCGGAGGTCCTGAGTTCGGTTACCGGCTCTGCCACGAAATTCGAAAAGTGGTATGAGGACTTGAACGGGGTCTACTCAGCCTCTGGTGGCCCAAATGAGTAGAGGGGGTTCGATTCCCACCTCAGCCATCCTCGAAGTGGTTTTCCGTGGTTTCCCACTTTGTCTTCGGGCAAATGCCGGGATGGTTCCTACTGTAAGGCCACGGCCGCCTCCTTCCCCCTTCCTTGCCTATCCATCCTAATCTTTCCCTCCTCCCTTCCCTCATGAGGCCCCTGTTCGCTTTGCAGGTGAGGCCGCCTGAGCGAGGTGCTGATCACACCTCACCAGTTGTATCCCCTCCGGCCAGATGTTCCCAGCTCTAGGACACTGCCTGGAAAGGCGGAAGAGGTGAGTTCCCTCGCTGAGTCCGTGGGAGCCACCAACCTGGAGGGTAAAATTGACTAAATAAAAAATAAAATAAAAAAACTTCCCCTCATTCTAGAATGCACAATTAAGATTTACATGTTTCAATTGACATACCTTGCTTCACTCCTTGGTTTGTGTGCAATCTATTGATGAATGCAGTGCATTTGCATTTGTCTGTTGGCACAGGCTAGAGTAAAATGTGGCTTTTCACCGATGCCTCAGTCTCACTCATGGCTGTGATTAAATAGAAGCTACTGAGGTATGGGCGGTGCTTAGTAATGACATTCAGGGCACAGTCAGTGCCTGTGGATGCTGTGAAAGGTTCTACTCATAGGGTTAGTACTGCTGTTCTGACTCACTGAGGAAAGCAATGGCAAACTACCTCACTCCTCTTCGTGCCTAGTACGCATCAATATGGCACTGCCTTGGGTTTTGTGCGTATCTACCCACATAACATAACGGCGGTGCTTTTTTTAGGATCCAATTAGCCTTCGGGGTGAATAGGCCTACCTAACAGACAGCTTAACTCCTGTTAAAATTTAAATAGCCTATATAGTTTACCCATCTACTCAGACTGTCGGAAATGAACCTCGTGTGGGTTTTAGTTATTAGATGATTGATTTCCTGATGGATACAAGTCTTGTTAAATGATAAATATACCGGCTACGGTGGCTGAAAACGCTAACCCTCTCACTCGTGTATCACTGGCATTGGGAGAGCGTGGGTTGGAATCCAACCTAGCCTCAGTTAAAATCTAGGATAGCCTCACTGTATCAATTAGAAAAAGATTAATATAGTACATAATTAACAGCCATTATTAGTGATTTTTTAAAATTAATGCAGCCAATGGCCATGTACTTTTCTTTTCAGGACGGGTCAGGGAAGGGATATTGGAAGGAAATCGGCCGTGGACCTATTGAAAGGAACCGTCCCGGCATTTGTCTGGTGGTGAAAATGGGAAACCACGAAAACCATTTTCAGGACGACCGATGTGAGATCCGAACCCACGCTCTCCCGATGCCAGCGAGGCACGAGGTAGCGCGTTAGTGCTCTCGACCACCGCGGCTGATAATTGTTTATAACATTTAATACCATGCAAATTTTTTTTAGGTTCTGTGACTTCTTTTTTTAAATTCATGTTCCGATGTATTCATTTTAATGAGAAGGTACTTTGTACTTGGCTATTAGGGAATCACTGTAACTAATAATCACATGTATCAGGTGATGCTTGCAATAAACAATACTCTCGCCCCAATCTCTGGCTGTCCGAGATTTGGAACACAGGGTATTCTAAAAAAAAGAAGAGAATCGAACCTCGGGTGACCTGAAAATGGTGTTCGTGGTTTCCCATTCTCACCACCAGGAAAATGCCGGGACGGTTCCTTTCAACAAGTCCACGACCGACTTCCTTCCAAATATCCCTTCCCTTACCCTTCCTTAATAAGACCCAGTTAGCGGTCGCCTGGGCGATCGGCCTGTCACCATCCCCAGTTGTATCTGCTGACAAAGTGTGTTCAGCTCCCAGACACCGTCCTTGCGACAGTAGAGGAATGATCCCTCGCAGAGTCCGTTGGCGAAGCCAAGCTGGGAGGATAAGCGATAAAGAAAAGATAAACATGCAGGTGTATAGAGTGTGTGTTCAATGGTGCGAAGGATGCAAATTGGAAGGACTGTATTCTGGACTTCGGGATAGTGTAATCTTGGCAAATGGATGCGGTCCTCATGTCTTCATTCTTTGACACAAGTGGATAGATAGTACAGTATATAATAATCGGAGTGCTGTGTGGGTGAACATTTCTTCAACTAGTTAGCTGTCCTTTCAGTGAGGAATGAGACCTACGCCCAAGGAACGGATTGATTGGTCACCATCTAAACGCAGTAGATCTGTGACTTTACGTGAGGAAGGCTATACGTTTGAAGAGATTGCAGCAAGGCTGGGTGGTGGAGCTACTAAGTCAGGTGTAAGGAAGGTGTGGGAACGTTATAAGATAACTAGGAGTACTAAAACTGCTCCTAGAACTGGAAGAAAACCTGTGCTCTCTGCTCAAGATGAAAGAAGAATTTGCCGCCTTGCGTTACAAGACCGTCGGCGTACTGTAAAACAGATTAAGGAAGTGCTGGAATCATCTGGAGTCACCATTACTGACAGAACCGTTCGATGAAAATTGTGTGCGAATGGTTTGTCAGCCAGGAGGCCAAGAAAAGAGCCTTATCTTAATGCAAAACACAGGGGAAAACGCGTAAAGTGGGCTCTGGAACACAGATCATGGACTGATGTGGACTGGAGCAAGGTAATTTGGAGTGATGAGACACGTATTTCCATATTTGGAAGTGATGGTATCAAATACGTGCGTCGTCGACCTGGCGAAGATTTGTTACCAGAATGCACAACCGCTACTATGAAACATCCAGTCAGCGTAATGGTGTGGGGATGCAGGACAAGTCAAGGTGTTGGTCCACTACATGTGATAGATGGTACATTAAATGACCAAAGATACCAGGCTGAGATCTTGGAACCAAATCTGCTACCTTCAATTAACGATTTGTTTCCTTATCATCAGTGACAGTGCTTCTTTCAACAAGATGGTGGACCATGCCACACTGCAAAATTGAGCATGAAATGGTTGAAAGATCATCGTATTAATTTTTTGCCATGGCCAGGTAACAGCCCTGACTTTAACCCAATAGAAAGCTTGTGGGAAAGACTGAAAGTACTCGTTTCGTGCCAAAAGCCAGGGAGTAAAATAAAACTTGTTGAAACCATCATCCAGGCTTGGTCCAAGGTCATAACTACAGACGATCTTCAAAGGTTAGTTGGCTCCATGCCTCGAAGAATCGAAGCAGTAATAAAAGGCAAAGGATTCCCCACAAAATATTGATTAAAAGTCAATGGATTCCACACAAAATATTGATTAACTGTTACGTCGCAGAGACTGCTTTATACTGTGGAATTAATGCCGTCCTCAAATAACGGCCGTGATGTTGTGTATTTCAAATTTCATCCTTAAATACAACCACATGCCACAATATCACTTATACATTCCATTAATTTGCTTATAACCCCATCACCTACCAAGTAAATAGGATGATAACATAAAAATCCATTGCATTATGAAAAGTGTCCAGAATTATGTCCACTAGTGTAGAATATGTGTTCAATGGTGCGTAAGGATGCAAATTGGAAATACTGTATTATGGACTTCGGGATCGTGTAATCTTGGCAAATGGATGCGGTCTTCATGTCTTGATTCTTTGACACAAGTGGATAGATGGTACGGTTTGTAATAATCGGAATATAATATCCACAAGGGACGTAGAAGCCATTGGCTATGACAAGGGATTATTGATGTGTAACATCTTTCCGCTCGGTTGCTGGATAGTTTTGTGGGAGTGATTTTGAAAATTGGGGACGGAAGTGGATCGGAACGATCGAGCTGGCATTGGTGGATCAAACGGAAGTATGCACTGCCCGCTCGCTCGATCAAACGGAAGTGTACTAGCTGGCAGTGGTAGACAACGGAAGTATGCACTACCCGCTCGATCGATAGAATGGAAGTGTGCCCTAGCTGTCAGTGGTGGATCGAACGGAAGTATAAGACGCACTGCCAACTTGATCGATCGATCCAGCTGGCACTGGTAAGAGAAACAATCCGCGCGCGGTGTCGAAAATTGATACCATGACGCACTCTCGGCCATGTGGAATGTATATGACATACTGAACGGAAAACACTCAAGCGAACTCTGGTGTCAAGTGATTTAAACAAATGACATGGTACATGTTCGAAGTCTTCGTGTCAGTATTTTTAAATGGTAAAATGCCTTAATATCAAACATTGTAAGTAGTCAGCATTGCATTGGCATAAGGCATTTTAAACTCAATGTCACTCAGGAACATTATCGAAACAAGCAAAATATAAATGAAACTTAATTCCGTAATGCAGTATTATTGGAAATAAGTAACCACCTTGTGCACAATATTTGCGTAGTCGAAATAGCCGTGGGGTTATTGCGTATGACTGTGAATCTAGAGATCTTGGGTTCGAATCCTGGGCGGGGTAGATATTTTTGCTACCAGATTATCATTTTAAACGATATTTATCATATCAATATGACTCATTTTAACAGAATCCATATGAAATTACGTGTTGGTCTGTGAATCAAGAGAACCTGTTTATAAGGAATTTAAGGTTATGAGCGGTGTCGCGTCTATTAATCTAGTAGATCCATATCGTATTCTTTATTTAGGCTAGTGCTGGTGGAAGCTACAAATCATCTAATAAAATGAGTTCCGTATTATAAACTATAATATCTGTAAAACACTCCCTTTTACAATAGATTAATATTTGTGCCAATAATACTGTAAAATACCGGTGTATCAACAATTTCATGTGAGGTTTCTTCTATGTCAGATGTTACACATCATATGCGACTACTGTAAGGCTCGTAATTTTTTTAATCAGTTGAAGTATTGTACCCGATACCTAGTTGAGGCTATCGGCTACGCCAGCAGACATTAAGCCGTAGTTGAGATTTTGGGAAGAGTTAGGAAAAGATAGCGCTCAGATCGAGTCAAGAGGAATGTCAGGATGACGTAGAAGGTCTAGGATCAAGAAGGCACTGACATCTGTAAGCGGATGGAATTATGGATGGAATTATGAAGCTTTATTAAGATCTATATGGAACATGGTATTTAAACACCTCAGAAGAGGAGATATAACATGCATTATATGTGGTAATAATTTAAAGGAAGTCAGATAACCCTTAAGTTATTTTATAACTTAATAGCCGAGATGATGAGGGTTCGAGATTATAGTTGTGACGCAAGAGCACAGTGGTGGGGAGAACGCCACGTGACTGCGCCAGGCAGGTAAGGGTCAAGGCAGTCCAGAGACAGTCAGTCGAGCTCTGTGAGCCAAGCAAGAGAGTCGAGTACAACGAGCAACGCAGTCGAGGTCAGACGTCGAGCTGAGTAGCACACGCCAAGCGCATGGTACAGGTCGCGCAGCGAACAGAAACTGTCACGGAAAGTGAAAGCGACAGTTTCAACTTCACCGAGCAGCGAACGACAAGTAGGTCAGTGAGCCGGGCGGACATCCGCAGTAAGCAAGCATAGGAGGCCGGGGTTGTAGAACAGCATTGCGAGTAGTTGGAGAACTTTATTCCAAGCTGCATTTCAACGCAGAACAGCATAGTAGAGCGACATGGCGAGGCCAGCTTTAGGCGGAGATGATTATAGCATTGCAGTAGGACCGAGCGGGTTATTTCCCATTATATACGCAAGCATTATGACAGAAGCTGAACTTCATTACAACATTGAGTTGGAACGTTTATTCAGCATTTGAATTATAAAAGCAAATAGTTACGAGATACTGCAACTGTGAACTTCGAATGAACATAGTTTTTCTTAATGACATTACGACTATGCATTTCATAACGCATTCCAAGTAACATTAACAATTTCTAGGCAAACGGAATGTTGTAAGCATATGCACTTCTGAACATTAGCTCGTGCATTAATGCAATTATTTCTTATGAAGTGTTATGAATTACCGAGTATGAACACAGCTACAGGGTGTTTCATAAACTTAGACACTCTCATATAAAATTTTATTTTATGAAAGTGAGACTTAGCAGTTATTGGAGATTGAACTTTCAACACTCAAACCGAACATTGTATGGAACAGTGGCGTAACGTAGAAGAGGAATAGGGGGTCCGCTGTTTCTATGAAATTTTTCGAGAGGATTTGGACAATATCCGCTATGGATAACCAGAAGTTCATCATGTCGGAGTAAACGCAGACAGAGACGCGATGGCACCACAGAGCGATGGATTCGATTCCTGACGAGAAGGAGGTCCACCAGCTGATTCACTTGGGATTCGAAGGCAATCGTCATTGCGTGGGTGGAATGATATTCACGCCGATCTTTCGAGAAATTCATTACATAAGGAAAATCGACGATCTTTGAAATTTAATAACAGCTGATTATGAGAAGGTAATGTAAGCGTTATAACTTCCTGATACGATTATTTTCATGAATACTGGGCACACATGTATATTTTTCTAATAGGAGTGATACGATTATTTAGACATGGTTTGACTTTATATGCTTCGATTTTGCTAGAATATGGCGTGACCATATGATATGGCAGGCATCATTATACGATATTCTCACCATTGGTTGGCTTTATTAAGCAGATGTTTGGTCTTTTAGACATTTTTCCAGCAAGGATAGTTTTCATGAATAGTTTTTTTTTTGTGTAACGAGTATTTCGAACTCGTGATCTGCAATTGATTAACTAAAATTACTTCGTCAGTTCATTGCATACTAGCGAGTGTGTATTATTCATCAGTAGGGATTTTTTCCATTGGATTGTTTGGAGATATTAAGATGTTATTCACTTTAGTGAATGAATATCGCTTTTATATGACAACTAGAGACTTGTTGATTCCTATCTGGTACATTCACTCATTCAGTCTTCGAGATGGGGTCTTTCGTATTTATACGATTGTACGGTGGTTACTCATCTTACTTGCCATTGAGGGACTCATTTTTATCATCCGAGTGTACATGAGATTGTAAGTGAATCAAACAAGGAACTACTAGTCACATATCAGTCGAAATTTTGTTAAATAAAGTACAGATAAATGTCAGCAGGGTTACATTTAGTAATTCTTGTTTGCCAATCCAATATTTTGTTGCTACACTCTTTTGAGAGTACTTTCAGTTTAACAGCTGGTACAGCTGATGCTTTTGATGATTTTTATAATTGTGTTTGATACCTTTGAGAAGGATTTAAAGTGATTGAATCTTGTAAGATGAATCATTAATGGTCAGATTTATTTTAAGGCAGATCAGTATTGCAGATTTTGATATGAGAGATTATAGCACATTGGTGTTTTTTCTGTGATGTGAATTATGAGAATTGTAAGAGAATTTATGCTATTTGAAAGCAGATCTTGAATTGCTAAGGTAATATTTTTTCCAATTGTTTAAGAAGTTGTCTAGATGTGATCAGATTAATTACAGTTATTGGAGATAGTGTGCGTTGATAATTTGAAGCCAGTTATATATTTTTGTAGATCATGCAACATGGTTAAGTGAAGTTTGTGATAGGCATTTTGTGGAAGTTGCCAAGTGATAGTTGCAATATTGCTAATGTATTTTGAAGCAGACATGAGGTTGTAGAACCCAGTCTAGCGTAATTGTTGAGATTCAGGCTGTATATGCTGAATATTTATGGAGTTTTGTGGAATAATTGTGGTATTCAAATGTGATATTTGAAGAAATGAGGATGTATAATGTCGTTGTGGATAGTCAGATCCAACGTGATGTCGTGAAGGCAATAATATTTTTTGGCATGAAAATTAAATACGAGATATAACTTGGAAGTGATAAAACTGTAAGACAACGTTCTGTAACCCATATTAAACAATTTGTTAGGAAATTAAACAAATAAATAAAGTTGATAATGCAAGATTTTCTGATAATAATAATTAATGAAATAATAATCTGAAATTTAAGCATATTAATGATCTGACCTAATGAAATAAAAATCAGAACGACTAGATGAAATAATAAAAATCTAAATAACCAGAAGAATGAAGTTTAAATAAATTAATAAATAAAAAATTTGGAATAAATCAATGAATTAAATAAATGGATGAATTAAAGATTGGATAAATAAACTGATTTAAATAAATTAATAGATGATTGGATAGATGATGAATAACTGAATTAGAAGGTGATAATTAATTAAAGAAGCTGATGATTAATGAATTTATATGGAATTATATAAATTTAATTGAGATATAATTTGAGGAATTGCAACTTGAGTTGAGGAATTAAACAATTTGTATTGATGATTTAAGATGATTTAATCTGAAGAAGATAATAAAATAAGAGTGTGTGAATAATTAGAAAGTATAATGAAGTGATGATAATAATTTTCATTTAAATGATTTAATGGTGATGAGTTAATGATTCTGACAGGAATATGTTGAATTTTGAAATAAGAATTAATGTGAGAAATGTTTAACTTTGATGATGATGATGATGATGATGATGACCAGGATCACTGTAGCACTATGTCTTTCGTCACTGACATTTGTGATACCTGAGACCTAATTTCTCTTTAATTTAACATCATAAATGTGGATTTGAAAAAGTTATTAATCTGTCTAAACATACACATTATAATCACATATTTTAAATATCACGTATTTATGGCTTGCATGGCATAATTTAAATGTTGAATACGTTAGTAAAGGAGCATTTTACTAACGTATTCAACATTTAAATTATGCCATGCAAGCCATAAATACGTGATATTTAAAATATGTGATTATAATGTGTATGTTTAGACAGATTAATAACTTTTTCAAATCCACATTTATGATGTTAAATTAAAGAGAAATTAGGTCTCAGGTATCACAAATGTCAGTGACGAAAGACATAGTGCTACAGTGATCCTGAGAACCCAAGAGAACTTTAGAGATTTTTCTTGTTCTATGTGGATGAAATATTTTTGATTAGAAAAGAGATGGTTCGATTTTTGGACAATGGCAATTTAACGTTGGCATTCGACCATACTCTCAGGTAGGATGAATATTTAAAATGTCTGTCTGACTATCAAAGTGAAATAAATTTGTTTTTATCTTAGTTGTGATCTGATGATGGTGTGATTTTCCTTTTCTTTCCTTGTCTTGATTAAGGCTTAACCGGAAAGGATGTGGTTTGCTAGGAGTTCAGTTGATGGCGCCCATTTATATTTGCATTATTTTTATTAAACATAAGCCCGTAACGACCCTAGAGATAATTTGTCTCGTGTTACCCACTGCTTTTCGATAACTTAGCTGAATTTCCGACACATTCCTTATTTGACTAGAGGTTCATTTAAATCCGCTCTGTCCTGGAACTCCAGGAATGCGATGTAATAGCAGATGGGTCATCGCATCCCCAGGACGAACGGGTACAGAGAGAGAGGGAGAATTGGCTTTACCCACCTGTGGGGCATCGATTTTTTTTATTCTATTGAATCACATCAGATTTCGATTACTGAGAGATTGATCTCAAGTTCATTTAATTGTGTTATAAAATTTATTAAACTTAGTCAGACAATATATTTGTGCGCCCATTCCAGTGTTCATGTTAATCGTATTAGTATTATATCATGTTAGTTATAAGTCATTTTTCCTATACCCAAGTGAATGCAGGAATTGACACATTGTGATGTGTTGTTGTCTAACGTCTCTGAATAAAACGTCTATTGAAAATATAATTATGTTGCCGGAAGATTTAGTTAAGGTGTTAGGAGAGCTACAGAGTGGTATGTCTGGTATTGCAGAAACTATTTCTAAAATGGAATCGGAAGTTAAAGAACAGATAAATAGTTCAGAAGCTAGGTTAGAAGCTAGATGTAAAGAAAATATGCAAGCATTACAGTCTAGTAATGAAGAAAATTTAAAATTATTACAGTCAAATAGTAAAGATGAGTTGATGTCATTGGAGACTAGATTACAGACTAGTACTGAAAGTCATTTGAAAGCTAGTGAAGCTAACTTAAAGGATAGTTTTAAATCATTAGAAGAAAGATTACAGTCAAATAGTGAGATAATTTTAAATCATTGGAAGAGAAATTACAAGCTCGTAGTGAAGAAACTAACACGGAGTTGGAAAACAAGTTAACTAGGTTAGAGTATAGATTAACTTTAAAGAATAATGAAATGCTTAAGACTTTACAATTAGATATAATTGCAGTAAATATGAAAGGAGAGGAAAATGTTCAAATATTAAGAAAGAATATTATTGAATTAGAAAGTAGAGGAGAAGAAAACATTCTTACTTTAAGAACAGACGTTATGTCCATACAGAAAGACATTAAATCGGATGTATCGAAGTTGAGATTCGACATCGATGGTTTAGTGGCAGATGTAGGCAAAATTCAAGAGTGGTCTACCGAAGTATCTTTCGAAACTAAAATCAAAGGTCTAGAGATGAATCTAGGTAATGAGATTAAAGATTTAAAGTCAGTGATTGGAACCATTAAAGAGGAAGTCTTAGGAGAGGTTAATTCAAATTTAAAATCGTTAGAGAATCAATTGCAGAAAGATATTAGGAAGATGGACGATGATATAGAGCAAAAGGTTAATGAAAACTTAGCTTTATTCAAAAATAGAGTCGGTGCAATCGTGGAAGAACGGTATAGTGAGGTCGATGCCGAAGCAAAAGAAAAACGTGCAGGATTAGATGAGAAATTAATCGCAGGTATGGCGAACTTAGAAGCGAGGTTTACGGAGAACAAGGAAGCGATGAAGATAGATTCAACTCTATTTAGGACAGATGTTGATCTGTTAAAGGAACAAGTCGCGTCAGTAAAGAATACATGCGAAGACAAGATAGATAAGTTGAAAAACGATTTAGACGAGAGTAACAAAACGCAGAATGTTTGTTCGTTAGATGAGTTGAAGACTCAGGTCAAGACCGTAGAGAAATTGGCAGAAGATAGGATGACTAAACTAGAATCTATGATTGACAGTTTCACCAGTCAAAATATTACATCAGGGGAAATATCGATAAATCAGACAGCGATAGACCGCAGTATGGGTAATCAAGAAGTTAGCATGGGAGAAGACCGTCAAACGCAACCGAATGTGACATTCGAAAGGGCAAGTTCAACCCCTCAGGATAATCCGAGTTCGAATAGGAGTACGTTGGTTACAAGTGAACGATACTCAGGTCCAGTTACCATTATCAGAAATCTGGATGACAAGCCTAGGAAGTTTTCTGGAAATACAGGAGTCACACCAGTCGAGTTTCTGCGAGATATTCGAGACTACATGGCGGAACATAGAGTAGCCAAGGAAAGAGAGCTAAGGATAGTCGAACGCGCCTTAGACGTGTCTGCGTTAACTTGGTTTAGAGCATTCAGAAGCAATTTTGCGAATATGGAGCAATTTGCCATAGCATTCTTGAGGAGATTTTGGAGTGCAGAGGATCAACTGAACGTAAGAGCAGAAATGTACTCGAAGCGTTATTCTACGTCACATCCGACGCATTATGCCAATTATTTTACGTCACAGTTGGCTAAATTACAGTTTCTGATTCCTCCATTGCCAGAAGAAGAGCTTTTGCAAGCTATAGCGTGACAGTTACCGATTGAGGTACAGCGATCACTCATAGCGTCGGGAGCAAACACACTTGAGCACTATGACGACATTTTACGGCGATTAGACTATACAAGCGCTCAAGTTACGCCTAGAAATGCAAGAAACGACAATCGGAATACGCAAGAGGTGAATGCGGTAGTCGTTGATAACGCAGCTCAGACGGACAGAAGAGATTCCTGGGAAAACAGAAGGAACGAAGGAAATCGAGGAAACATCCGTAACGTTCGTGGAAATGACCGATATAGAGGACCATATGAGAGGCCATACGATCAGGAAGCAAGAGACAGCCGATACAGAAATTATAACCAGAATTCCAGATATCAAGAAAGGAATCGATACAACAATAGATATCGTGGTAGAAATAACTGGAGCCAAGGTCAACAGTATAATCGGAACGACAGGCAGGATGGCCGAAGAAACGATCCTAATGAAGGACGAGATAATCGTGAATATGAGAGGTCGAGGCAAGAATGTAGACAGCGTAGTGCACCACCCGAGGAGACAGTCAGAGATGTCAATCGAGCAAGCACGAGTAATGAAGGAAGAAACAGACGTCAAAGTAATACAGAATCAAGATGCTAATCATTGGAAGTCAATCATCATTGTTGAGAGTCAGAAAGTACCATCATGCTGATTAAGAGGATTGTAGAGCTATCGTGTACATGTGTTATATATAGAATGCCTGAGAGTGTAATTTTTTTTCTCAATCCTGATAAAAAAGGAGATGTACGGGAGAGATGTACCCGATACCTAGTTGAGGCTATCGGCTACGCCAGCAGACATTAAGCCGTAGTTGAGATTTTGGGAAGAGTTAAGAAAAGATAGCGCTCAGATCGAGTCAAGAGGAATGTCAGGATGACGTAGAAGGTCTAGGATCAAGAAGGCACTGACATCTGTAAGCGGATGGAATTATGGATGGAATTATGAAGCTTTATTAAGATCTATATGGAACATGGTATTTAAACACCTCAGAAGAGGAGATATAACATGCATTATATATGGTAATAATTTAAAGGAAGTCAGATAACCCTTAAGTTATTTTATAACTTAATAGCCGAGATGATGAGGGTTCGAGATTATAGTTGTGACGCAAGAGCACAGTGGTGGGGAGAACGCCACGTGACTGCGCCAGGCAGGTAAGGGTCAAGGCAGTCCAGAGACAGTCAGTCGAGCTCTGTGAGCCAAGCAAGAGAGTCGAGTACAACGAGCAACGCAGTCGAGGTCAGACGTCGAGCTGAGTAGCACACGCCAAGCGCATGGTACAGGTCGCGCAGCGAACAGAAACTGTCACGGAAAGTGAAAGCGACAGTTTCAACTTCACCGAGCAGCGAACGACAAGTAGGTCAGTGAGCCGGGCGGACATCCGCAGTAAGCAAGCATAGGAGGCCGGGGTTGTAGAACAGCATTGCGAGTAGTTGGAGAACTTTATTCCAAGCTGCATTTCAACGCAGAACAGCATAGTAGAGCGACATGGCGAGGCCAGCTTTAGGCGGAGATGATTATAGCATTGCAGTAGGACCGAGCGGGTTATTTCCCAATATATACGCAAGCAATATGACAGAAGCTGAACTTCATTACAACATTGAGTTGGAACGTTTATTCAGCATTCGAATTATAAAAGCAAATAGTTACGAGATACTGCAACTGTGAACTTCGAATGAACATAGCTTTTCTTAATGACATTACGACTATGCATTTCATAACGCATTCCAAGTAACATTAACAATTTCTAGGCAAACGGAATGTTGTAAGCATATGCACTTCTGAACATTAGCTCGTGCATTAATGCAATTATTTCTTATGAAGTGTTATGAATTACCGAGTATGAACACAGCTACAGGGTGTTTCATAAACTTAGACACTCTCATATAAAATTTTATTTTATGAAAGTGAGACTTAGCAGTTATTGGAGATTGAACTTTCAACACTCAAACCGAACATTGTATGGAACAGTGGCGTAACGTAGAAGAGGAATAGGGGGTCCGCTGTTTCTATGAAATTTTTCGAGAGGATTTGGACAATATCCGCTATGGATAACCAGAAGTTCATCATGTCGGAGTAAACGCAGACAGAGACGCGATGGCACCACAGAGCGATGGATTCGATTCCTGACGAGAAGGAGGTCCACCAGCTGATTCACTTGGGATTCGAAGGCAATCGTCATTGCGTGGGTGGAATGATATTCACGCCGATCTTTCGAGAAATTCATTACATAAGGAAAATCGACGATCTTTGAAATTTAATAACAGCTGATTATGAGAAGGTACTGTAAGAGTTATAACTTCCTGATACGATTATTTTCATGAATACTGGGCACACATGTATATTTTTCTAATAGGAGTGATACGATTATTTAGACATGGTTTGACTTTATATACTTCGATTTTGCTAGAATATGGCGTGACCATATAATATGGCAGGCATCATTATACGATATTCTCACCATTGGTTGGCTTTATTAAGCAGATGTTTGGTCTTTTAGACATTTTTCCAGCAAGGATAGTTATCATGAATAGTTTTTTTTGTGTAACGAGTATTTCGAACTCGTGATCTGCAATTGATTAACTAAAATTACTTCGTCAGTTCATTGCATACTAGCGAGTGTGTATTATTCATCAGTAGGGATTTTTTCCATTGGATTGTTTGGAGATATTAAGATGTTATTCACTTTAGTGAATGAATATCGCTTTTATATGACAACTAGAGACTTGTTGATTCCTATCTGGTACATTCACTCATTCAGTCTTCGAGATGGGGTCTTTCGTATTTATACGATTGTATGGTGGTTACTCATCTTACCCATCGTTCAGGGCACTATGATGTTAGTCGACGGGGCGAGGTCTTTCGTATTTATACGATTGCACGGTGGTTACTCATCTTACTTGCCATTGAGGGACTCATTTTTATCATCCGAGTGTACATGAGATTGTAAGTGAATCAAACAAGGAACTACTAGTCACATATCAGTCGAAATTTTGTTAAATAAAGTACAGATAAATGTCAGCAGGGTTACATTTAGTAATTCTTGTTTGCCAATCCAATATTTTGTTGCTATACTCTTTTGAGAGTACTTTCAGTTTAACAGCTGGTACAGCTGATGCTTTTGATGATTTTTATAATTGTGTTTGATACCTTTGAGAAGGATTTAAATTGATTGAATCTTGTAAGATGAATCATTAATGGTCAGATTTATTTTAAGGCAGATCAGTATTGCAGATTTTGATATGAGAGATTATAGCACATTGGTGTTTTTTCTGTGATGTGAATTATGAGAATTGTAAGAGAATTTATGCTATTTGAAAGCAGATCTTGAATTACTAAGGTAATATTTTTTCCAATTGTTTAAGAAGTTGTCTAGATGTGATCAGATTAATTACAGTTATTGGAGATAGTGTGCGTTGATAATTTGAAGCCAGTTATATATTTTTTGTAGATCATGCAACATGGTTAAGTGAAGTTTGTGATAGGCATTTTGTGGAAGATGCCAAGTGATAGTTGCAATATTGCTAATGTATTTTGAAGCAGACATGAGGTTGTCGAACCCAGTCTAGCGTAATTGTTGAGATTCAGGCTGTATATGCTGAATATTTATGGAGTTTTGTGGAATAATTGTGGTATTCAAATGTGATATTTGAAGAAATGAGGATGTATAATGTCGTTGTGGATAGTCAGATCCAACGTGATGTCGTGAAGGCAATAATATTTTTTGGCATGAAAATTAAATACGAGATATAACTTGGAAGTGATAAAACTGTAAGACAACGTTCTGTAACCCATATTAAACAATTTGTTAGGAAATTAAACAAATAAATAAAGTTGATAATGCAAGATTTTCTGATAATAATAATTAATGAAATAATAATCTGAAATTTAAGCATATTAATGATCTGACCTAATGAAATAAAAATCAGAACGACTAGATGAAATAATAAAAATCTAAATAACCAGAAGAATGAAGTTTAAATAAATTAATAAATAAAAAATTTGGAATAAATCAATGAATTAAATAAGTGGATGAATTAAAGATTGGATAAATAAACTGATTTAAATAAATTAATAGATGATTGGATAGATGATGAATAACTGAATTAGAAGGTGATAATTAATTAAAGAAGCTGATGATTAATGAATTTATATGGAATTAAATAAATTTAATTGAGATATAATTTGAGGAATTGCAACTTGAGTTGAGGAATTAAAGAATTTGTATTGATGATTTAAGATGATTTAATCTGAAGAAGATAATAAAATAAGAGTGTGTGAATAATTAGAAAGTATAATGAAGTGATGATAATAATTTTCATTTAAATGATTTAATGGTGATGAGTTAATGATTCTGACAGGAATATGTTGAATTTTGAAATAAGAATTAATGTGAGAAATGTTTAACTTTGATGATGATGATGATGATGACCAATGATCAGTGGATGTTCTGTAATTCACAAACAAGTAATTATTAATGATAATGTAAATAGTGTAAATTAATTATTCGTTGTTTAGGAGCATTTTACTAACGTATTCAACATTTAAATTATGCCATGCAAGCCATAAATACGTGATATTTAAAATATGTGATTATAATGTGTATGTTTAGACAGATTAATAACTTTTTCAAATCCACATTTATGATGTTAAATTAAAGAGAAATTAGGTCTCAGGTATCACAAATGTCAGTGACGAAAGACATAGTGCTACAGTGATCCTGAGAACCCAAGAGAACTTTAGAGATTTTTCTTGTTCTATGTGGATGAAATATTTTTGATTAGAAAAGAGATGGTTCGATTTTTGGACAATGACAATTTAACGTTGGCATTCGACCATACTCTCAGGTAGGATGAATATTTAAAATGTCTGTCTGACTATCAAAGTGAAATAAATTTGTTTTTATCTTAGTTGTGATCTGATGATGGTGTGATTTTCCTTTTCTTTCCTTGTCTTGATTAAGGCTTAACCGGAAAGGATGTGGTTTGCTAGGAGTTCAGTTGATGGCGCCCATATATATTTGCATTATTTTTATTAAACTTAAGCCCGTAACGACCCTAGAGATACTTTGTCTCGTGTTACCCACTGCTTTTCGATAACTCAGCTGAATTTCCGACACATTCCTTATTTGACTAAAGGTTCATTTAACTCCGCTCTGTCCTGGAACTCCAGGAATGCGATGTAATAGCAGATGGGTCATCGCATCCCCAGGACGAACGGGTACAGTATATACCTCGATACGTGCGTTTCTAGGGGAATTTTTAGTGTAGTGGATAACGTCACGGACGTTCATGTTCGTAAGGCGGACCGGGTTCGATTCCCGGTCACTGCACGTGAGATTTTCGATGTGAAATGCCATGTCCTGTGGTTCGGATTCCACGTAAAACGGAGGTCCCGTGGCTTATGATCGCGAGATTAACGGTCACGTTAAACTACAAGCTTCCTTCCTTTTTTGTTCATGTTCGTTTGTTTGATATTGTGACTTGAATTGCTCCCATATTTCTCAGCTGTATGAGGTTTCAAACAGCGCGTCGCGTCGTTACATGCGTATGCAGTCACATCTGTTAACGTGCGGAGTTTTGTCGTGGGTTACGAATGTTCATAAATTGCTTTTGGTTGTTCAGTTAATTGAAAAGTCGCGCTTAACTCTTCTTAAGTCATGGTGAGATCAAAGCCATTGGTCAATACTTGTTTAGGTACCGTTCTGGGCGAAAATCATTGCTTGTAAGCAAAGGGGTCTGGGGTTAAGTTTGTGTTTGTATGTAAAGCTTTATAGGCACATATACATTAACATGTCCACATCGTTTAAACCTTAAATGTCGTGACATCATGGATGCCGCCATTTTGTGTCTACGGGAATTTTATACTGTAAGATAACGCGATCTAAAGTACTCCCCATTAACCAGACATCCTGAGCCGTTCACATGCAGTAGGATGGCCAATTCCCTTCCACTCCTACCCCTGCATGGCATTCGACAGGTACCCATTTGGCATCACGAGAGGGGGAGACCCTGTGCCAGATCATGGCAAGACTTTAAATACTTGACAGAGCCTGAATCGAACCCATAGCCCCAGGGGTGGGAACCAACTTTGCTATCCACTACAGCAAGAGGCAGTCCGTTGTATGCATCCAAATAGAACTCCTGGATGGTTTGTTATTCTCCCCTTGACTTGAAAAGGCAGATCCGCTTAGCGACAAGAGAGCAGCCAGTTCAACAAGAAACATTATTCCATCTCCAATATTTGAATATGCAGCAGCCATCCATGGTAACAGTGCTGCGTTATATTTAGAAAGTTGTTGTTGATTCTTCAGGGGCCTAGCGACATCGTATTGTGATGTCTGTACTAGTGTTTGTATTCGCAATAGAGGTAGGATTTAGGTAGGAAGCGGCCGTGGCCTTACGTTAGGTACCATTCTGGCATTTGCCTGGAGTAGAAGTCGGAAACCACTTCCAGGAAGGCTGAGGTAGGAATCGAACCCTCTTCTTCTCAGTTCTGCCTCACGAGGCTGAGTGAACCCCATTTTAGCCCTCAGACAAGAATAAAATTTCTTCGCGGATCCGGGAATCAAACATGGAACTCCGCGGTGACAGCCAAGAATGCTAACCACTACGAAACGAGGCGGACTACATTAATAGAAACTAGGCAACCCTCTCATGTAGCTATAGTCTCGGCTAACGCATGGTGGATTTTAAATTTGAATTGTCACGTTCGGTGGTTCGGATACCACGTAGCTCCGTGGCTCTTGATACTGTACCCGATACCTAGTTTAGGCTATCGGCTACGCCAGCAGACATTAAGCCGTAGTTGAGATTTTGGGAAGAGTTAGGAAAAGATAGCGCACCGATCGAGTCAAGAAGAATGTCAAGATGACGTAGGAGGTCTAGGATCAAGGAGGCACTGACATCTGTAAGAAGATGGAATTATGGATAGAGATGTGAAACTTTATTGAGATATGTATGGAATATGGTAATTTAAACATCTTAGAAGAGGATATATAACATGCATTATATGTGGAAATAATTGTAAGGAAGTTAGATAATCCTTAAGTTATTTTATAACGGAATAGCCGAGATGATGAGGGTTCGAGACTATGATCGTGACGCGAGAGCACTGTGGTGGAGGACCACACCACGTGTCTGCGCCAGGCAGATAAGAGTGAAGACAGTGCCAGCACATTCAGTGGAGCTCTGTCAGTCGAGCAAGTAGGATCGAGCTCTGTAGCGCAAGCGAGACGCACGGTGAAGGTCGCGTAGCATACCGAAACTGTCACGGCAGAGTGTAGGCGACAGTTTCAGCATCGCCGAGCAGCGAACGCCAAGCAGGTCGTTGATCCAGGGGGACTTGCCGAGGAAGCAATCACAGACGGCCGGGATATGTTAGAACAGCACTGCAAGTAGTTGGAGACTTTATTACAAGCTACATTTCAACGCAGTTTGAACATAGTTCTTATGAATAACTTTATGACTATGCTTTTCTATAACGCATTCAAAGTTACTTTAACAATTTCAAGCAAGCGGAATGTTGTTAGCATAGGCACTGATGAACATTAGATCGTGCATAAATGAGATTTATTTCTTATGCAGTTTCATGAATTACCAAATACAGACAACTACAGGGTGTTTAATAAACTTGGACACTCTCAAGTAAAATTTTATTTTACGAAAGTGAGACTTAGCAGTTGTTGGAGATTGATCTTTCAATACTCAAACTGAACATTTAACGGAACAGTGGCGTAACTTCGAAGAGGAATAGGGGGTCCGCTGTTTCCATGAACTTTTTCGAGAGGAGTTGGACAATATCCGCTATGGGTAATCCGAAGTTCAACATGTCAGAGTAGACGCAGATAGAGACAAGATGGCACCGCAGAGCGATGGATTCGATTCCTGACGAGAGGAGGTCCACCAGCTGATTCACTTGGGATTTCGAAGGCAATCGTCATTTCATGGATGGAATGATATTCACGCCGATCTTTCGAGAAATTCATTATGTAGGGAAAATCGACGATCTTGGAAATTTAATTACAGCTGATTATGAAAGGTACTGTAAGAGTCATAACTACCTAATACGATTATTTTCATGAATACTGGGCACACATGTATATTTTTCTAATAGGAGTGATACGAGTATTAAGACATGGTTTGACTTTATATACTTCGAATTTGCTAGAATATGGAGTGACCATATGATATGGCAGGCATCATTATACGAAATTCTCACCATTGGTTGGCTTTATTAAGCAGATGTTTGGTCTTTTAGACATTTTTCCAGCTAGGATATTTTTCATAAATAGTTTTTTTGTGTAACGAGTATTTCGAACTCGTGATCTGCAATTGATTATCTAAAATTACTTCGTCAGTTCATTGCATACTAGCGAGTGTGTATTATTCATCAGTAGGGATTTTTTCCATTGGATTGTTTGGAGATATTAAGAAGTTATTCACTTTAGTGAATGAACATCGCTTTTATATGACAACTAGAGATTTGTTGATTCCTATCTGGTACATTCACTCATATAGTCTACGAGATGGGGTCTTTCGTATTTATACGATTGTATGGTGGTACTCATCTTACCCATCGTTCAGGGCAATATCATCCAAGTCGACGGGGCGAGGTCTTTCGTATTTATACGACTGTACGGTGGTTACACATCTTACTCGCCATTGAGGGACTCATTTTTATCATCCGAGTGTACACGAGATTGTAAGTGAATCAAACAAGGAACTACTAGTCACATATCAGTCGAAATTTTGTTAAATAAAGTAACGATAAATGTCAGCAGGATTGCATTTAGTAATTCTTGTTTGCCAATCCAATATTTTGTTGCTATACTCTTTTGAGAGTAATTTCAGTTTAACAGCTGTTATAGCTGATGCTTTTGATGAGTTTTATAATTGTGTTTGATACCTTTGAGAAGGATTTAAAGTAATTGAATCTTGTAAGATGAATCATTAATGGTAAGATTTATTATAAGGCAGATCAGTATTGCAGATTTTGATATGAGATTATAGCACATTGGTGTTTTTCTGTGATGTGAGTTATGAAAATTGTAAGAGAATTTATGCTATTTGAAAGCAGATCTTAAATTACTGAGGTAATATTTTTCCAATTGTTTAAGAAGTTGTCTGGATGTGATCAGAGTAATTACAGTTATTGGAGATTGTGTGCGTTGATAATTTGAAGCCAGTTATATATTTTTTGTAGATCATGCAACATGGTTAAGTGGAGTTTGTGGTAGGCATTTTGTGGAAGTTGCCAAGTGATAGTAGCAACGTTGCTAATGTATTTTGAAGCAGACATGAGGTCGTCGTACCCAGTCTAGCGTATTTGTTGAGATTCATGCTGTATATGCTGAATATTTATGGAGTTTTGTGGAGTAATTGTTGTATTCAAATGTGATATTTGAAGTATTGAGGAAATGTAATGTCGTTGTGGATAGTTAGATCCAACGTGATGTCGTGGAGGCAATAATATTTTTTGGCATGAAAATTAAATACGAGATATAACTTGGAAGTGATAAAACTGTAAGACAACGTTCTATAAACCGTATTAAACAATTTGTTAGGAAATTAAACAAATAAATGAAGTTGATAATACAAGATTTTCTGAAAATAATAATTAATGAAATAATAATCTGAAAATTAAGCATATTAACGATCTGACCTAATGAAATAAAAATCAGAGTGACTAGATGAAATAATGAAAACTAAATAACCAGAAGATTGAAATTTAAATAATTTGATAAATTAAATTTTGGAATAAATCGATGAATTAAATAAATGGATGAATTAAAGATTGGATAAATTAAACTGATTTAAATAAATTAATAGACGATTGTGATGACGATGAATAACTGAATTAGAAGGTGATAATTAATTAAAGAAGCTGATGATTAATGAATTTATATGGAATTAAATAAATTTAATTGAGAGATAATTTGAAGGAATTGCAATTTGAGTTGAGAATTTAAATGATTAAATGGTGATGAATTAAGGATTCTGACAGGAATATGTAGAATTTTGAAGTGAGAATTAATGTGAGGAATGTTTAATTTTGATGATGACGATAACGATGACCAATGAGCCATGATTTTTCTGTAATTCACAGATAAGTAATTGTGAATGACGATGTAAATAGTATAAATTAATTATTCGATGTTTAGGAGCATTTGACTAACATGTTCAACATTTAAATTATGCCATGCAAACCATAAATTACGTGATGTTTAATATATGTGATTATAATATGTGTATGTTTAGACAGATTAATAACTTTTTTAAATCCACATTTATGATGTTAAATTAAAGAGAAATTAGGTCTCAGGTTTCACAAATGTCAGTGACGAAAGACATAGTGCTACAGTGATCCTGAGAACTCAAGAGAACTTTAGAGATTTTTCTTGTTATGTGGATAAAATAATTTTGGATTAGAAAAGAGATGGTTCGATTTTTGGACAATGACAATTTAACGTTGGCATTCGACCATACTCTCAGGTAGGAGTTATATTTAAAATGTCTGTCTGACTATCAAAGTAAAATAAATTTGTTTTTTATCTTAGTTGTGATCTGATGATGGTGTGATGTTCCTTTTTCTTTCCTTGTCTTGAGTAAGGCTTATCCGGAAAGGAAGTGGTTTGCTAGGAATTCAGTTGATGGCGCCCATTTATATTTGCATTATTTCTATTAAACTTAAGCCCGTAACGACCCTAGAGATACTTTGTCTCGTGATACCCACTGCTTTTTCGATAACTCAGCTGAATTTCCGACACATTCCTTATTTGACTAGAGGTTCATTTAACTCCGCTCTGTCCCGGAACTCCAGGAATGCGATGTTATAGCAGATGGGTCATCGCATCCCCAGGACGAACGGGTACAATACAGAGATAAACGGCCATGTAAACTGCAAGCATCCTTCCTTCAAAAGATGATATCTGGCAATCAAGCGACAAATTCACTAGTTCCTGCACTCTCCGAGCATACTCGTGACATCTAGTGTGGTTCTTTGTTGGTTTTCATTTAGGGGCTTGAACATCGTAGTCATTTCACCCCAGGGGGCATGGTGGAGCAGCGGTCAAGCTGTTGGCCTCTCACCAAGGTGGACCAGGTTCGATTCCCTGTCAATGCATGTGAGATTTTCGAAGTGAAATGCCACGTCCTGTGGTTCGGATTCCACGTACAACGGAGCTCCCGTGGCTCATGATCCCATGATTTACGGTCACGTAAAACAAAAAGCTTCCTTCCTTCCCTCATTCCAGCTTCTTTCATTACAGCCCCGTGTACTTGGGTGTACGGTATGTATTTGTGATTGAGGTTGGGAGTTGGATGTAGGCAGCCATGACCTTAAGTTAGGAAATATCCCGACATTTGCTTGGAGTAAAAGTGGGGAAAACCAGTTGTAGGATGGCTGAGGTAGGAATCGAACCCGTCTCTTCTCCTTTTTGCTTCACAGGGCTGAGTGTTTCGGGAATCTGATAATACCCCTCAACAACAAAAATGTCGTCAAAGAATTAAATAATGTACCGTCTCTGGCTCAGAAAATGAATGTCCCCTGGAAGGTATGGTTGCCCACTACACATACAGGGGTAACGTGGCGTAGCCATGCTCATTAAATCGTGCACCATGGCCACGAGGGCATCTGAAGCAAGTCCGGAGAATGCTGGTTCGAATCCTGGCACCGACAGTGGCTATGCTGAGTGTGGATTTTCCTCGAGGTTTTCCACACTCCTTCCAGGCAAATGCTGGACACACATCCAACTACACGGGGCTGATGACCAATATGTTCCAAGCCTCTAAAATATATTAACAACAACACGTACATATTGTAGGATAAGACATGCAACATGGCATTGCCGTGTTACGTTCTATTTCGTTGTCCTTATGCTATCACAGGACATGACTTATTACGTTTCCCGACCTGGGACATGTATATCCGTCCGGTATCCACACTAGACGTAATGTCGTTATGTCTGCACTGAATTTTGTCCGGCAGTCATGTTATAGTTTTCAGAATGGCCTCGGAACCTGCAAGAGATCTCAGCCAATGCGGTAGCCGTGCCTACTGAATTGTGAGATCTGCCGCTCACCACTGGTGTCTAGGTTTCGAATCGTGTGTTATGTTTTTTATTCCTACACTGAAGATATGGCGAGTCAGGTAACTTCCTTTGTTTTATCGTGACATTGCTGACAGTGAGAGGACCATGCACCACCGTTGTGTACGACCTCTTTCAGGTGTGTGGCCATGGATTCGATTAGGGCACAAGCATACGTATTGTCGCCACCTGCCACCTCGTCCCAAGTCACACTGACAACGTCCCAAAGATTGTTGTTCGTAATTGGTGAGGGGTTGGGCCAGGTCTCCACCATTAATATCTTCGTCTCGGTCAGCGGTTGCCTCCGGTGAGCAGCGGGTGGGCTGAGCGGCGGGTGGGTTGAGCGGCGATTCTCAGGTGGACGAGGGTCAGAAGTGATTAGCCAGTTTACAACCCTTCCGTTGAGCGGCGGATTTTTGGTCACCCTCTTTCTCTACCTTCGTGGACTACTTAATGTAATTACATCATAATTGTCAATAGAAAAAGTGCGAAAAGGTTCATTGTTAAGGCCAGCCAGAATTGCGTGCCCACTTTAAACCAAAGGCATCTCGACATTGAGGTGGGCCTGTCACGAATCATCGCACATGGTTTGCCAGACCTATTTTCGTGACAGGGGGTCCAAAGACTCGCGGACGCCATGAACCCGCGCGATTGTTATGGCACTCGACCTATATCTGGTCTAATTCCATCAGCAAAATTGCCTCGTTTTTTTTATTTAAAAACTAATTACATGCTTTGGTGTTGTGTGACCAACCGTGACTTAGTCCAGCTTCAGGATGTATGCCATCGTCTTCAGAAGTTTGGGTACGTCATGGTTCTCTTCGTACCTTGCCGTCGTCCTTTTGATGCGCCCGTCCAGCACACAATATTTCTTCCATCTCTTAACTCCTTCGAGGTTCAGTTCCATCCTCTCAAACTTCGAATTCGCCGCCTCAGCCTCCGCTTTTAAGCATTCCACCAAAGTCTTCACTCTTGGATGAGGCCTTCCCAGCAGTTGGTTTAGCTTATGGTGCCATCCTTCAACGGCATTCGTTGTTCTGTGCCTACAAAACAAATCAAATATTTTTTTAAATCCATAGCAGCTTGTGGATTTAAGGGAATAATATTCCCCGACAACTGTTTACTAAAGGAAAATATTGAGATCTCTAAACATATTTCATATGAGTTTTCCGTTATATAAGTGTGTTCCGTAGAACTTTTTAATAGAAAAGTTATCAACATTTTACTTGTTTCTGCAAGGTTTCTTTTCAAGATGAAATATTTTAGGTATGCGACTCGTACTTAAAAGCAGGTATGCGATCTGTTGCCTTCTCAAAGAATACAACCCAAATAATACAGTCGTTAACAATAACCCTGCAAACCTCAACAACACTCAAAAAAAACCGTGACAATTGAGAAAGAACTTAAAACTAACTTCCAATTAGAAATAACTTATAATTAACTGAAAAAATGAAAACTTACCTTCGACGGTAGCAGTTCCACATTTCAATTGGAACTGATGAGTTGTCTATCCACTGGCCGACAAAATAGTCAAAAAACTCGGAGAGTTTCTCGTTGTCCGGTGCGACGCTGTGCACGAACAACCAGCCTTCTTCGATGTCTTTTGGTTGTAAAAACGCGAGTGCGGCGCACATTCGAATCGTCAGTCGTATTTCTTCGTCGTCTTTGTACATAGTAGTCACGCCGACCTCCTGTACTTTTCTCCAAAGCCGTTGTGTGAAATGAAAGAAACAGCCTTGGACCTTGGCGGCAGGAAAAATCTCTGACAGAGCAGAAATCACAGCTGATTCATAGTCAATATTGATTTCTTCTGGCTCCCAAGATGGAACTTCATTTAAAATAGCATTGAAGAGTTCAACGTAGGTTTCCCGTTTTTTGCTTGGGAGCAAAGCAAACAGAACGGAGGCAATATTTGTTTCGTCCTCTGGACCCCCTAAATCAACGTGGATAGAATAAATCTGAGCAAACTGGTTGCTGCAACTTTTGAAGGTTCCATCCATGAAAAATGATTTCCCCTCTCTCAACTTGTATTTGCCTTTGGAACTAGCAAACACCAGAATTTTGTCTTCAACTCCTAGTTCTACCATCAGAAAGCTTTCTCCGTCACTCATGGACAGTGTTTTGTCATCGAGGGTCACGTCTTGGGATTTTTTTTGGCTCGGCCTGATGTCCCTGTGCTTTATTTCGATGATCATACAACGACGTATTTGCACTGCTGAACGAAGGCACCCTGGTTAAAAATTCATAGCCTCCTTGTAAATCTGAAAGAAGAAAAAAAATTCTAATCCCGTTTTATGTTTAAAAAAACATATTGTAAACTGGAAATTACATCATATGCTTCATACTTTTCATATTTGGATACATCCCCCCAGAAATTTTTCTCTAAAATTGAACCATGTTTAATATGAAACAATAAATCTGACTAGATCAAATATAGGAGTTTACAATTGTACAAATATTAAATAAACTATATACTATTGTACAAAAATCATTCCTATTAGGGATTTTCTAACAATTCAAAATTAAAATGTTTCTAATAATTCAATAAAAAATAACCCCTTTTGGAAAATTATTCCTCTCAATTACATAAAAACTGTTTATTTTGCCTTATTCCAGTCTGCATTAAGCATAGAACTCTATAGATACAATGGGAACGCTCGTGTTGTATTCAAAAAGCGGCCCTCGAATCCAGCCGTGGAATGTAACCGTGGCCGTCTGCGTGTGACTGACTCCGCGCGTTGTATGCGCTGTCGTTTACACGCTTGTACGTCGCACATAAAAACTTAATTAGATTGAAACTTATATATTTGTAATCTGCATGAACTACGGAGTCCTACAATACAATTTAATCCCTCCCAACATACATAGTATATGGAGCAAGTATTGTTTTCGTCCAAAAGTTCGAATTTGAGTTATTAGTGGATTTATTCATTTTGTGGATATATTAAATGACATACAGTACATATTATCCAAAATAACATACATTTTGCTGCCATTCCCTGTTGACTGTATATTTTTTGTAAACTATGTATTTGACAACTGCTATCCTTAACATGTGATCCTTTAACCATGCCAAATTGCAATGGTACATGCCTACTGGTAATAAATATTTGATTCTTGATTTGATCAAAATATGCATAAATAAGCGAGATGTGGAGTTGTATTAATTCCCCACAAGAATAAGATTAACATTAGACAACGTACTGCAACCTAAGTTAACTATACGAAACCAAAAATGGTTTTTGATCCTTTTACAAACAACCGTAATAGATAGGCTATGTTACAATAAGAAAAAAAATGCAATTACTGTATACACCTTTGAATGAATAGTTTGGACTTCTGCAAAATGATAATTCCAAGCTGAAAATGTAAAATACGATCTGTTTCCAATAATGTGTCTACATTTGATTGGTTGTTTAAATTATGTAAAACCCCGTACCGTACCTGAGATATTGGCGCTGTATCCTCGCGAGCCCGCTTTTTTGCATTCGTAGTCGCTTTTCTGACTTCCGACGCTGCCTCGTCAGGAACGCACTTATGCTCACCAACACATTCAACGATTTCGTTGTTCTTAGATTTTAATTTCGCACAGCAGTCGCTCTTTTTATCGTTCACGCAGTACCAAGTCACTACACCACTTTTTGTTTCACTTTTCTTTCTATACGAGTATCCATTTGATATTACGCAAAGATTCCCCTTCCTCGTTTCAACCAATTCTATAATTTAACTTAATAGGAATTATAAACAATCAGAACAATAATAAACAATACCATAACAATAAATATTACTATTAAAATTTAACTAACAAAACGTAACACTAATTGAAAACAAAACTACTTGAAATATACGATGTCTTCACAGCACAACAACTAGAGCAGGAATGGCCTAACTTTACCTAAATATGAAGCTAATGAACCCTTGGTATGTGGTGGGCGAAAACTGGTCATACCAGCGCACCTGCACGGAAAAACCAACCCTATCGCGATGGTAAACAACACCTTTTGTTGGATTCCAAATCTTATTTGTCGCTAATACCAAAGAGCCAGTGCACATCTCTTGCGTGAGAATACTGATTATAAATTACATCAGCCCTGGTGCAGTATAGTCTGTCATTATTTTTATTACTTGTAAATCTAACTACGGCAATACAATAATTGTCAACGATAGCTGATAAAAACTCACCAAAGAATGCAACTGTGAGCTCATTCCAGTACGCGATGTAAACATGCTGTGTGGCGAGTCACACTCCCTCTTATTTCAATTTTTCTTGTTTTAAAATAGTTTGATGGTAAAATTAATATAATGTCCATTATGTTATAGCCATTGTATTAATAGAAGGAGAGCGCAACGTCGATACAGCGTAGTTGCAATCACGTCACTTCCCGGTGGTCAATCAGACGCAGGCGCGTCGAAGTGAGTTGATCGCACGAGCTTAGTACTTCGTATTCTTCCAATGCGTTTCTTGTACACAAAATGATTTCACTGCAGTTGTTGTGGCATTTTCTGTTGAACAAAGGTATCCCGTTTTTGAACTAGTAACTTAAAAATATCTAACACATATTTGTAAGAAATTTGAAAACATCCAGTAAAGCCGTAGCCATTCTTACTTAGCGAACATACTTAGGCTTACTGCCGGACAACGAATTTTATTTGTATCTTTTAATACATTACCTTCATTAATTAGTTCGCGCATCAATTACGCCTATCTCAGCCACATTGTGTTGCAATTACATTAAGTAGCCTACGAAGGTAGAGAAAGAGGGTGACCAAAGAATCCGCCGCTCAACGGAAGGGTTGTAAACTGGCTAATCACTTCTGACCCTTGTCTACCTGAGAATCGCCGCTCAACCCACCCGCCGCTCACTGGAAGTCACCCGGTCAGCCGCCTTTACTGATCGAGTCCAAGCTCCGTGAACCTGAGAGGAATGTGGATCACGGACGATGAGGAGGGATGTGTGGGGTTCCCGGTCCACGCGTAGTAACAGAACCAAATACATTGGTCGGTGACTCAATCACTCATTCGCAACACCACACTGGTTTGAGCAACGGCCCTATGTTAGCAGTATTGGAATAGAGAGGAATTCCAGATAACACGGCGGGCTGTTGACAGGCCCTTCTCTTCCCGTCTCCTGCGTCACCTCACCCCGCAAGTTCACAGAGCTTGGACCAGAGCAGTACCTGCCTTGTTTGTGACGTAGGAGGACCTTTCTGCGTTCAGTGCGTTCGTTGTGAGGAGCACCCTTGCCAGCCAGCCAGTGGAGTGGTGCCTGTTCGAGTATATAGAGTTGCACACCGTCTCATTAAAGTTAATATTATTTCTAACGAAAATGTCCTCAGAAGGGGCATCTGATAACCAAAGGCCATCGACTCCTAACATTTTCTTGTCTGTGTGGGAAGAACTATTCTCGTTTGTCGAGTATGGAGGACACCGAATATTGGAAAACTACAGTAGTATGGAGTAAAACGATTAAGAAGTCCCGGAAGAACAGTGTTGGTGATCACGAAACATAAAATATTTATTTGTTCCATATTTTACTGAAATAATATTGTGTGTAAAATCGAACAATTTAGGTACTGTTGTGTTAACTCCAATATAAGCCTTACAAAAAAGATAACGTCACGTATAAAGCTACATGTGAAAACTGTATTCCACAGTGCAGTATTATTATTTTTATTGTTGTTTTATTATTATTATTATTATTATTATTATTATTATTATTATTATTATTATGCTGTAGGCTATGTGTGATTAGAAGGTGATTTTTCAACGAGTGTTCACTTGTATATTACTATTTGTCATGAAACTAAAGGGCATTGCACATATGTTCTGCCTGTGTTTAATAGTAGACTATAACAACATTCATTATGCAATTTAAACATCTTTTATTAAAGTAATAAATATAGGCCTATATCATTAATAAGTAATAAATGTTTAAACCATACAGGTTAACAGAGAAAAATATACCTTTTATAACGTGCAAGTATTACTACTATAAAGAATACTGCGCACGCATAGTTGAGTGGAGTCCCCCACTGCTAAACATGTTTGCCCTCCCTTTCACCGCCCCTACATTCCTCTTTTCACGTTTCGTTGGAGAAACGGAGCACGGATTATCCGGCCGGTGACGTCAGAGAGCACTGTGCTTGCAGGAGACTGGTCTCGGTCCACACGTTCTCAATGGGATTCATGTCTGCCCTACAAGAAAACCAATCGATGAGCTCGACTTGAAGTTGCCTTGTGAACCATTTATGGACTAATCGAGACGTGTGGATCCAAGATGGGTGCTGGTGATATTATATAACAATGGCGGGATTAAGCAGATATTGCCTTGCTGTGAAAGCGTGTCCATATCGACCTTGCTAGATTCTGTGCAACAGTCCTATCCCACGAGAGCTAATCCAATCCCCACACGCAACAGGCCAAGGTCATAGCGCTGACACTCGTCCTCGTAAGCTGGATTGTGTGGGTGCTGAAGGAGTGAAACACGCGTATAGGCCCGTCGTTCATAGAGGAAAACATGCTCCCGTTGGAGAGTGATACATTTGACCAATCACGCAATACGGTGTCCTCAGCAAACAAAAGAATGTACGCCTTCTGATAATCAGTGAACTTTTGTTTCTTAGCAGCTTGCCAAAATAGTAATTGAGCCTTATTCAATCGCTCAACACTGGCCTCGAACTGCTGAGAAAACTCACGACCTGGCGTTCATGAACGGGGTCGAATAGGCCCCAGCGATCAAGCGATCAGCCTTCTCCTGGTCCAAGACCCACCACGAACCCAAGCCAGCAAGTCAGCTCACAATTCCCGAATATCGAAAACGTCTCATCCAATGCGTTGCCGTACTCTGTGGGATATCGTAGCGTCATTCCAGCCTCTGTTAGATTTTCTTCTTCAGCGAGAGCAACTACCCGTCCGCGGATGAGAGACCCTTGGTGTGCCATAGTTGTCGGTAAAAAGACATACAGTTGGTTAAAAAAAAATTCATACACCATGGTCTTTTTTGAATGTTGAATTAATATATGGCCAGAGAACGTCATGTTTGTATTACGTAGATCGAAAAGTACCAACTATTTATTTCCGAAAGACCAAAACCTTTCAAACACAATACGTATTACAATATGAAACAAAAAACCTTCTTGGGGTACCAAAAAAGTATTCGTACACTCCACAAATGAAACTTTCTGCAGTATATAAACGCAATTAATATTTGGTATGCCAACCTTTTGCATTTATAATGGCCTGAAGCCTCTTTGGCAAAATTTAACAAGCTTGTTCGAGAAGTCTTGTGTAATTTAGACCAACATTTTTGCAAACTCTCTACTAGTTGCGATTTGGAGGAACACTTCAATTTTGGGATTTTGTTTTCGTAATGAGCCCATAATGTTTTAATAAGTTAGGGTTAACGTTCGGAGATAGCGGTAGCGTGGGAAATACTTTCCGGGCGTTGTACAACATCCGCTATCGCGTTATTCTTGCTGTATGCTTTGGGTCGTTGTCATGTTGAAAGAAATAGGTGTCTTGCATGCTTAATTTCACAACACTCCTAGACAAATTACCTCGGAGCACTTTTATGTAGCCCTGAGCATTCATGTTACCTTCAATTAAGTCCAGTTCACCAACTCCTGCAGCCCCATACCATGACGTGGCCTCCTCCATGCTTCGCTGTTAGTAGTACATGTTATCATTTTAAATGATCTTGTCGACTTCGTCGTTACGCTGGGGTCTGGCGTTACGTTACGTTGACGGGACGAAATGTACCCAGATGCACTGAGGTGTGTGACGTCATAGTACCACTTGGTGCATGTGTTCCCCAACAATCTCTACTTCGTTAGTATAAGACAAAAATTCCCGATTCTTGGATGTCACGGGTAATCAGGAGAACCACTGGATGGATTTTGATGCGGTTTTCACCATTCTGTATAGGATAGGCTATCTCGAGGAAAGATTCTGTAAAAAATAATTTATGTATGATCAAAGGAAGCCAAGCAGTAACGATTTCAGTGAAGAAGTCGAAAACAAACTTGGCGTCCGTGCGCTTCTTAAGCTTACGCTGGGCAAACCGTTAAAAATATCAATGTACTATGAGCGTAAGAATTGGTCAGCATGAAAAGTTCTACAAAAAAGTCCGGGAGAGCATATCTCTATCTTCAATACATCGCCCACTATATGTGTTTTTAGACTGGATGGAAGGGGCTCGTCCCTGCGCGCTCTGGTGAGCGTGCGGCATCCCGCGCGCTTGACCTTGCTTTGCCCTTGGTTTGCACTTGCTGTTCGCGAGTAATTTGAAACAAGATAAGCAAGATAAGTATTATGCAGATAATTTTCTAACATGTCAAGAGTCTTTGGCTTCGAGCGAAGCGAGAAGCCTCCGCCCTTTCTAGCATTTAAAATGATACAAAGTCTAGTCTTTCAGACTGACTGTCACTTTTTTTGCTTTCCAGTTCTGTATTTGGTCTTCTCCAAACGAACTGTCGTCCATCAGGATCAAACATGTTAAATTTACTTTCGTCCGAAAATAAAATAGTCTTCCAGAAGTCTTGTATCATGTTAATATATTCCTTAGCGAATGCCAACCTCTTCCCTCGGTTTATATCACTTATAAAAGGCTCCTTTCGTGCTGCTCTGCCGTTTAATGCCGGCTTCATGGAGCAGATTCCGGTTAGTTTGAGGTGTAAAAATCTTCCCGGAACGTGAAGCAAGCCGTTTCCATAGTTCAGCTGCACTAATTCTAGGGTTCTCTAAGGCTTCACGAACCAATTGGCGAGATTCACGTCGCGAAATGACCCTTGATCGTCCCTGCTGCTTTGCATTATCGGTCGATCCCGTCTTGAAATTGTTAATAATATACTGGCCAGTCGCATGAGATGGTTTCACCAGCTTACCAATCTTCCGATAGCTGAATCCTTGTTTAAATAATGAATCTATGTGGTCTTTGCAGGCGGCACTCAACACTTGTGATTTCCGACCGATTTTGTATCACTGTCCGACGTAAAGTAAACAGTCTCATCTAAGAACACTACGGTGATCCAACCTTCCCTTGTTGTCACGCCCTAAGACGGGGAAAGGGCGTGTAACAGCCCAATGGTTACAAACATTGGACGCGTATGAATACTGACTTTGCCTATAAATAGGCCTTTTGTTCCTTTATTAACTAAGGAGTTCACCTTACTAGAATATGTTTGTGTGTAATATACTGCCATAAGGTCCTGATACAAACATTTTTTTAAATCATTTTAAATGAACTTGTCGACTTCGTCGTTACGCTGGGGTCTGGCGTTACGTTACGGTGATGGGACGAAATGTACCCAGATGCACTGAGGTGTGTGACGTCATAGTACCACTTGGTGCATGTGTTCCCCGACAATCTCTACGTCGTTAGTATAAGACAAAAATCCCCGATTCTTGGATGTCACGGGTAATCTCGAGAACCACTGGATGGATTTTGATGCGGTTTTCACCATTCTGTATAGGATATCTCGAGGAAAGATTCTGTAGAAAATAATTTATGTAAGATCAAAGGAAGCCAAGCAGTAACGATTTCAGTGAAAAAGTCGAAAACAAACTTTGCGTCCGTGCGCTTCTTAAGCTTACGCTGGGCAAACCGTTAAACATATCAATGTACTATGAGCGTCCAGAAAGTAAGTTCCGTTTGGTAATAAAATTAAATTGTGTATAGATACAGAAAAAGTATTTATTGCACAACATTCTACACCTCTTAAACTACTTTTCCACATAACTGCCGAACTTTTGCAGGCATTTGTCATAGCGTGGCACAAGGTTTTGGATACCTTCTTCATAGAAGTTTGCCGCCTGTGTCTTCAACCAGTTGGAAACATCTTCTTTCAGCTCGTCGTCATTGTTGAAGTGTTGACCGCCAAGAAAGACTTGAGATGTGTGAACAGATGAAAGTCGCTAGGAGAGAGTTCAGGGCTGTACGGAGAGTGGTCAAACACGTCCCAGCCAAATCCCTGTAGGAGGGTTTTCGTCACATTTGCAGTGTGTGGTCGTGCATTGTCGTGAAGAAAAACAATACCTTTTGACAGCAACCCTCGGCGCTTATTCTGTATTGCGCGGCACAATTTCCTAAGTGTCTCGCAGTAAGCATCTGCGTTGATTGTTTGACCACGCGATAAGAAATTAATGAGTAAGATGCCTTTCCAGTCCCAGAACACTGTGCACATCATTTTCTGAGGTGTCAAGATTTGTTTCGGCTTAACCTTTGCTGGGGATGAAGTGTGCCTCCATTCCATTGATTGCCGCTTACTTTCAGGGGTGTCGTAAGAAACCCAAGTTTCATCTCCTGTGACTATCTGTGTCCGAAATGCTTCGCCGCCTTCATTGTAACGGGTCAAAAACTGAAGTGCACTACCCATCCGTTTTGTTTTGTGTTGCTCCGTAAGAATCTTTGGTACCGAACGTCGGCAAAGTTTACGAAAGTTCAGTTTTTCGGTAACAATTTCATGAATTAGTGATCGTGAGATTTGGGGAAATTCCATAGCGAGAGCACTAATTGTAAACCTGCGGTTTTCCCGGATCTTGTCATCAATCGCGTGAACCAGTTCTTCTGTAACCAAAGAAGGACGCCCACTTCGTTCTTCATCGTGCACTTCACGACGTCCTTCATTGAACTGTCAGACCCATCTTCTCACCATTGAATCACTCATCGCATTTTGTCCATGCACTTCGCAAATTTGCCGATAAATTTCAATTGGTTTCACTTTCCTAGCATTCAGAAAACGAACCACAGATCTGATTTCACAAGCGGCGGGATTTTCAATCAACACCGACATTGTACGAGTAAACATGCACAACAACGCGTACGTGGCTGACAGCGCTCTCCAAATGGCGCACGTTTCTTCTCCTTGATACAGAGCGTCTACCGCGCATATGCGGAACTGCGCTGCAGCGGAACGTCCAACTAGTTGAAGACACATGCGGCACACGTCTATGAAGAAGGTATACAAAAACTCGTGCCACGCTACGACAAATGCCTGCAACATTTCGGCAGTTATGTGGAAAAGTAGTTTAAGGGTTGTAGAATTTTGTGCAATAAATAATTTTTCTGTATCTGTACACAATTTAATGTTATTACCAAACGGAACTTACTTTCGGGACGTACTTCGTATTTCGCTCGTCAGGCGAGCATCATCAGATCGAAATAATAGTCCATAACAATATATACGTTATATACAGGACCCGAATTTTGATAACCTAACAATGTTAAAAAATGACCTGTAAAATGACTGCAAAACATCCAATAAAATGACCCGAAAACTTTGAAAAATGGCCTATACATTTGAATGAAATGTTACATCCAATTTATTCATCGAGTTGATACAGGCTGTAGACTATCTATGTTGCCGACATACTGTAATGTCAACACACAAAGAAGTCCAAACACAAATCTTCACTTCACATAATTTGCAGAAAAAAATTTCACCATCGGTAGAAAAAATATCCTCACTGAATTCCGAAATTATTTGTTTGAAATGAGCAGCCCTAGATGGCTTGAACTTCGGCATTCTAAATATACTTGAAATAAAACAGTCGCAGCCGAAAACACACACTCTTACCTTAATCTTCAGATTGACATTGAATTGTGAAGATTCTCATGTCTCCGCTTTATCCTCATTTAGAGTTAAGTTCGTATCCAATACCATACGCAAAACTGCATCAAAACCCTTCAAAATATGTAAAAAAGACTACTCAAAAGGTATAAAATAGTGTAATAGATGGCATAAAATGTCCAAACAATGATGTATAAATTTAGAAAATTACTTAAAAATAAAAAAACAAGAACACACCACAAGAAAATGACGTAATAAATTAGTATTTCTACAATGTGGGAACTATGATCAGGATTTGTGTTTGACTTATCAATGTCTGAGCTAAAGCAATTAAAATATGGCATGTCATCAATATCCATGCCCTGGTTATATACATATAACAGGTGAATCAGCTGACTCTAACAATATTGTTGTGCAGCCCAACCAACGTGCGTTATCAGGAAGGTCGATATTTCTCTGCTTGCATCCCGTATGACACTAAAGCACTGCAAACATATCCCGCAAACGATACTGAAGACTATTATATTTCCCTTGAACATATAAGGTGTGTTCAAAAAGTAACGAGCCGGAGGCTGGAATGCGTAAACCGGTGACGACATTGGCTAATCGTGGCGGGTGTAACGAGATGTGGTTCCAACCAGAGCGTGTAAGGTCACAGCCCGTCGCCAGAGGGCACGAGTGCACGTCACGTGACGATACAAAGTGAGCAGCAGCATGCATCAATCGTCCAACGCTGCCAGTCGCATTGCAAACAGTGACATGGAGGCATCAACCGAAGAGCAAAGAGGTGTGGTTCGGTTTCTGGCAGCGGAAGGAGTAGGGGAAACGGACATTCATCGCCGAATGTCACAAGTGTACGGCGAACACTGCATGTCCCTTGCAAGGGTCAAGGCGTGGCACAAGCGCTTCAGGGAAGGACGGGTGTAGTTAGCCGATGATGCCCGGTCTGGGGCACTCCCCTGCATTACGATGACAACGTCCAGCTGGTTGATGCACTCATTACCCAGGACCGCAGAGTGACAGTGAACGCCATAGCCGCCGTGGTTGCTCCACGACAATGCACGACCTCATACGGCCAACACAGTCCCGGAAATCCTGCAGAAATTCTAATGGGAGGTTCTCGGCCTCCCTCCATACAGTATAGACCTCTCTCCCTGTGATTATGCCATGTTTGGTCCCCGGAAAAGGGCTCTGTGGGGCCAACGATTCACCTCGGACGCCGGCGTCCAGCTGTACGTGCGGAGCTGGTTCATATCGCAGCCCAGGGAATTTTATGAGACAGCCATTCACCGCCTCGTGTCACAGTGGGACAAGTGCCTCAACAGCCAGGGCCAATACTTCTAATATACAGGTACTGGTTTCTGTAATTATGCCTCCGGCTCGTTACTTTTTGAACGCCCCTTATATTATTCGAACGGTCTGTAGTCACGTCGAGGGAAAACAATAGTGTTCAGTATTGTTTGCAGGATATGTTTGCAGTGCATTGGTGCCATACGGGATGCAAGCAGAGAAATATCGACCTTACTGATAACAGAGCTAGTTGGGCTGCATAAAACAATAGTATTGGGGGCAGCCGATTCACCTGGTATATCTATCACATGTAATTTATTTCACGTTATTTCCAGTAATTGGAATGATTCTGTGTTGACCGACTGAAAGTTACAATATCAATTGTTAATAGTCCGTCTCCGTGGCTAAATGGTTAGCATGCTAGACTTTGGCCCGAAGTGCCCCGGGTTCGATTCCCGGCCGAGCCATCAGGGATATTAATCTCATGGGGTTAATTCCCGTGGCTCGGGGACTGAGTGTATGTGACGTCTTCATCATCACTTCATCCTCATTACGACGCGTAGGTCGCCCACGGGCGTCAACTAGAAAGATCTGCACTCAGCCTCTCCGGAGGCCTCACGATCACTAATTGTTAATAAGGCAACACTAGAATATGGCTTCAAAACTAACTTCACTTTTTCTCAAGATAAAGGACAACCTGCTAAACAAATAAGCTCAGTTATGTTGCGTTCAGAATCTCTTTAAGTATCTTACAGTTGGAAAGCCTGTTATAGTTCCTCTAACAGAAGAAGGTGAATTAATTAGTGACAATTCGTACAATGATATTCACATGTCTCAGGGGGGCGTGGTGGCGCAGCGGTCAAGCTGTTGGCCTCTCACCACGGCGGACAGGTTTCGATTCCCGGTCAATGCATGTGAGATTTTCAAAGTGAAATGCCATGTCCTGTGGTTCGGATTCCACATAAAAAGGAGGTCCCTTGGCTTATGATCTCGAGATTAACGGTCACGTAAAACTAAAATGTTCTTTTTTCACATGTCTCAAAATCTAATTTAAATAAAAAGCAAGTGTCAAAACGATTCAAGTTACGAATCGTTGACACTCAACACTGCTTATCCCAGCGTGTCTGTATAATCACACATACTCTCCTCTTCAAAGGTAATCAATCAGATAGGACATCATTTGAGCACTCATCGAAATTACACTTCATTCATTCATTTCCATTTGAGACCGTTTTGCCTTCCAGCGTGCAATCTAGTCACCTCCATAATCCCCTATTTTCAGTTAGCACTACGGTCTCTTATTCTATGCCCCTCACCTTGAAATCGTTAAACACTGAATCTAACCAACAATTACAGGGCGCCCGAGAATGTTCTCCGCAGTGGGTACGTGCAGCTGTGAGTGGTTGAGTCATGAGTTTAGTTGGCTGCACTGTGTCCTCGAAAGCGGGACTCCCCCGTGTTGGCTGTCCGTGTGTATTGCGATAAGCGAGCGAGCCTGCATGTCTTCAGTGTGTATTACAGTCAGCGAGCGTTCAAATAGATTATTCGAAGAGTGCAACAGTATACAGGCGGTAATGTTTACTACTTAAGGGAGAGTTCTTTCGGTGGAATACGTTTTTCGCGAAGGCGATCGGTTTACAGAAAAAGTAAAATTAAGATTTCAGGCGCGGATTCCTAATTCAAAGTGTCCAAACCGTGATACCGTTCGGGATTTGATAAGTAAATTTCGTGTGACTGGCTCAGTTCACGATGTACCGGGAACAGGCAGGCCTACGCTTTTAACGGACGAAAAACTTGATGAAATCTCAACTATAATGCTGCGTAGTCCAAGTAAATCAACACGAAAATTAGCTCAACAAACAGGAATTTCTAAGTCGACAGCACATAAAGCTGTAAGAGACAAGCTTAAGTTGTTCCCTTATAAAGTTACCGTGGTTCATGATTTTTTTTTTTGCGTATGGCTTTTAGTGCCGGGAGTGTCCGAGGACATGTTTGGCTCGCCAGTTGTGTAGCTGCTTCGGGACGAACACCCGATGGGTGAGCTACAAGTACCGTTGGGGAGGAAAGTGGGAATGTAAGGATGAGGAGTTGGAAGGTAGCGGCTGTGGCCTAGAGTTAGGGACCAACCCCGGCATTTGCCTGGAAGGAAGATGGGAAACCACAGAAGACCATCTTCAAGGTTGCCGGCGGGGGGATTCGAACCTCCTCGCCTCCCAGATGTGAGCGACTGCCAGCAGTCATGCCGTAACGACCACGGCTAACTCACCCGGTGGTTCATGAATTAAAACAAACTGATTACGGAAAAAGAGTGATGTACTGTGAATGGTTCCAGCATCTGTTATGAATGGCTGTGGTTAGTACAAAGTTTACGGTTTATTTGTTATGATGCAAGCGGCAGCCGTGCTACCAACGTAACTGCTGTAGCTAGCTATCGCAGACGCATGTAGGCGCTGCGGAGAACATTCCCGGACTCACTGTATTACCTTACTATCCGTACCAAGCAAAGTATTTCTCAGGATGATCTTGAATCGCGTAAAGAGGTCTATCGAGTCAAAGTTGAGGAAAGAACAAGCTGGATTTAGGGAACACCGCAGTTGTGTGGACTTAATTAATACTTTACGGATTATTGTGGAGCAGAATAACGAGTGTTAAGCAGCACTGTACATCACGTTTATAGATTTTGTGAAAGCCTTTGATTCCATTAATAGGAAGGTGCTGTGGGAGTTAACATCATACGAGAACCATTCACAATACATCACTCTTTTTCCGTAATCAGTTTGTTTTAATTCATGAACCACGGTAACTTTATATCGGAACTACTGTAGCTTGTCTCTTACAGCTAGGGCTGCTCATTTCAAACAAATCCGTTTACGGTTTATTTGTTATGATGCAAGCGGCAGTCGTGCTACCAACGTAACTGCTGTAGCTAGCTCTCGCAGACTCATGTAGGCGCTGCGGAGAACATTCCCGGACTCACTCTACCTCTGCTTCTCTTACCCACAGTAATCTTCCAGGCAATCTGTCCTCTCCCATTCTCACATTTGATCCCACCATCTGAGTCGGCCCATTGGAACAGCCTCATTTACGAGTCAATTTCTAATTGAGCCACCGTCCTGCCATTGCTTCCATCGATTTGACCCAACAATCATTCGTGCAATTAATATATATCAGTCATGGGCGCCCACAGAAGATTTTCCAGCGGGAGGCCAAGTAAGATTTTGACGTCACAACGTCAAATAAATTGTTGGAATACAGTGACGTTCGCTTTTTTCTTCGTGTGACCTCCGGAGATGTCGAGTGCAGGTGTTCCTAGTCGACGCCCGTGCGCGACCTGCGTGTCGGGATGAGGAATGGAATGGATGAAGGCGAATGAAACTGGGCAAGGATGTGGAAGGATGTGGCCTGTCAAAAGGTACCGTCCCAGCATTTGCCTAGTGTTGAAAATGGGAAACCACGGAAAACCATTTCAAGGACGGCCGACGGTGGGGCTCGAACCCACGCGTCTACCATGTCAGCAGAGAGCTTGGCCCCATGACCTAACACTGCGCTTTAGCCAGCGTAGCCACTGCTGTCGATAGTGACGTTCGTGAAAAAGTGTTACAGTGAAAGGTGATGATATCGTTTTATCTCTCTTCTGCTGCAACGCTCTCTCTCTCTCTCTCTTTTCTGTTGCTGCGCTCGAGTGGCGCTACTGTCGTGTTTTGATGTCACGGGTGAATCTCTGAATGGATTTTGATGCGGTTTTCACCATTCTGTAAAGGATATCTCAAGGAAGATTTCTGTAGAAAATAATGTATTTATGATCAAAGCAAGCCGAGCAGTAACGATTTCAGTGAAAAATTCGAAAAAAAAACACATGGCGTCCGTGCGCTTTTTAAAGCTTACGCTGGGCGAACCGTTAATATATATATACTACTGTATGAGTGTAAGAATTGTTCAGCATGGAAAGTTCTACAGAAAAGTCCAGGAGAGCATATCTCTATATTCAATACATCGCCCACTATAAGTGTGTTTACGTTTTCATTTCTTCCAACAATCTCCATTCAAATACTGAGGCGAGAGTTTACGAGCTGGCTAGGAGCGAGTCTATCAACCCAGTTACAGCCTAGCTAGCGGGCGAACATATTCCCCCCAGATACAGCCAGAAGCAAACTGTCGAGTCCTGTTGAGTTAAAACTTCAGAGAAGAGTGGTTGTGTTTGGGGTTTCCCTGGAAGTGCAAGTCGGATTTCCTTCATTTCGCCTGTGAACTTTCCGTTCTGAAAAATACATAATTAAAAAATATACAGTACGAGGCTAAAATTTCGCAACAGCGACAGTTTAAACAAATCAGTCACGCTCAAATATCGTCGCGTATCGTAGTTGCACACACCCAATATTTGTTTTCATTTCATTAGCTACCTGTCACTAAGTGATGATAAGACGACCCCCCCACAATTTCGTTTTATTTCTTACTTGCTTTGTGATATTCATTATATGGCTGCTCTGAAACCGCTGGGTAGGCCTACATTGTTTTTGTGGCATGAATGGGAGGAATACGTTTTTTTTAGTTCAGAGTTTTTGTTCATATAAGTTCGCTTTTCTTTGTGAATCATCGTCATAATGTTCATTTCTTTTAAAACAGGTAGAAAGTAGTTGTATCACCATGTATCGGCAAAAATAAAAATCAAGCAGTTCATTAAAATGGTAATGTTAATCCAGTTCGCCGATTTTCAAAATAACTGGAGATATTTTCAAATAATGCCAAATTACTAAATTAAATGAAACTGTGGAATTATCCCTACATCTAAATCAGTTAACTATCAGTAAGCTGGTGTAACAATGAACAATCGAAATATTCTTGGGAATCCATGGGGCAGGGTTACGGCCCATCCCTGCAACCCCCCCCCGTGCGGGCGCCCATGATATCAGATATCTAGCTTATGTATGATATATCCTGAATCCACACAGCTCTCACTCTCATACAACAAAGTACAGGTATGTGCGAATATTGAGCGATGTTGGGTGATTCTCATCGCTACAGTAACTTCTTTCTTGCAGAATACTGCAGACCGCAAATGAGAACTCACTGCATTGGTTATTGTACCCCTTGGTTCTACCTCTTTCATTATACCACCATGCCGAGAGAATACACCGCCCACACTTAAAACGGTTCAATCGTGAGAGAGAAAATCCCTCCTCCTCAAAAATTGTGTTATGAAGTTAAGACTTTCCCATACTGGATGCTTCGTATGGAAAACAGCTATTGAATTTTCTTACCACCTCATGGTGTAGTGGCTAGTATTCCCGGCTCTGCCTAGTGATTTTAATTCTGGTTTGAGGGCTGGAACGGGGTATACTCAGCCTCGTGACGCAAAACAGAGAAGGAGTGGGTTTGATCCCCTTTCTCAGCCATCTTGGAAAAGGTTTTCCGTGGTTTCACACTTCTACTCTAAGCAAATGCTGGGTTGGTTCCTAACTTCAGGCCACGGCTGCCTCATTCTCAATCCTCACCTGAATTACAAATACACACACCAATACAGTCATCACAATAACACAGTTACCATACAAATTCCACACACACCCAAGTACACAGGGCTGCAAAACCACGATGTCGCAAAGCCCCTAAATCAATCAGTCAACAACATCAAATACAGTATGTTTTGGTTTAGGAGTAGCCTAGCAGTTTCTGCTTAGAGACGCTTCACAGAAATGATTCAATATTTCTTAAAACCTTCGAGCTTGATGAAGCCAGTTTCAGATTTCATAAGACGAAGGAGAACATTTCCGGCTTGTGTTTTACCAGGGGCCCTTTCTGCTTAGCTCAGTGGGGAGGGATCTGCTATGAGTGCGCTGGGACTATGACCTATCTTCTACCCCTCTCCTATCTGCCTTTCTTGGCTGCACTTCCTTCCAAGTCCGTCAATCCCCTTCCTTCAAGGGTTCTGTGCAATATTATTTTATATCTCCTTTATTACCGGGTGAGTTAGCCGAGGTCGTTGCGGCATGACTGTTGGCAGTCGCTCACATCCGGGAGGCGAGGAGGTTCGAATCCCCCCGCCGGCAACCTTGAAGATGGTCTTCTGTGGTTTCCCATCTTCCTTCCAGGCAAATGCCAGGGTTGGTCCCTAACTATAGGCCACAGCCGCTACCTTCCAACTCCTCGACCCTCCCATCCAACATTCCTCCCCAACGGTACTTGTAGTTCACCCATTGGGTGTCCGTCTCGAAGCAGCTACAAAACTGGCGAGCCGAACATGTCCTCGGACACTCCCGGCACTAACAGCCATACGCTAAAAAAAATCTCCTTTATGTATTTATTGTTCATTTCTTAAGGTATTTTGTGTTATTTCATTTTGGGGCTTGAAGAATGTGGTCATTTAACGCCGTGTAATTGGATGTGTGTAGAACTTTTCTGCCTACGAGGGATCTCAGCTTGCTACAGTTCTGGGATTTTCCATTCGCAATAGACTCTAAACTAAGTACTAAGAACTAGTTTTCATCACTTTAGTAGCAAGCTCAGTTAGCTTGAACATGACAGAAAAACCTGCGAAGGACAGTTATAGAAAGATTGCACAATATTGCGAAATTCAAATACTGCCTATAAAATTCATTAATGCTTTCTTGATTAGATTAAAACCCTTTAAAACATGGTTTAAAATCACTTGAATGTGTCTGATAACCTATATCTATTATTGTAGGGTATGTAGTAGTGTGTGCATTTTTAATTCAGGCGATGATTGGGAAGTAGGTGGGCATGGCTCTAAGGTAGGAATCATCCCAGCATTCTCCTGGAATAGATGTGGGAAACCAAGGAAAACCACTTTCAGGTTGGCTAAGGTGGGAATCGAACCCGCACCTTCGGGACGACAGCCAAGAACGCCAGCCGCTACACCAGGAAGTGGGCTCTATATAAAATGCTCCTAGCATAGTAATTATTGTGATAGACTGACGATATTTGATATCGATATCCATAGATGTATGGTAAATAAAAACTACTCTGGAATATTAGCCTATTATGAGTAGAATTTAACTATTTTTGCTTATTAAAACAAAGAATGTAGTATTTAATGCAGGAAGATTATCACCTAATTTAAAAGAAATCTAGAGACCTAAGTAGGATGACAACGTTATAACCCAGTGAAATTGTGTACGTAAAGAATATGCTAGTCGCCTCCGTAGCGTAGCGGTCAGCGTGGTTAGCTGCCGTTCCGGAGATCCTGGGTTCGATTCCCGGCTCTGCCACGAAATTTGATAAGTGGTATGAGGACTAGAACGGGGTCTACTCAGCCTCGGGTGGTCCAAATGAGTAGCCATCCTCGAAGTGGTTTTCCGTGATTTCCCACTTCGTCTTCGGGCAAATGCCGGGATGGTACCTACTGCAAGGCCACGGCTGCCTCCTTCCCTCTTTCTTGCCTATCCCGCCTAATCTTCCCCTCCCTTCCTTCATAAATGAGGCCCCTGTTCGCTTCGCAGGCGAGGCCGCCTGGGCACGGTGCTGGTCACACCGCCCCAGTTGTATCCACTTCTATCAGATGTTCCCTGCTCTAGGACACAGCCCGCAGAGGCGGTAGAGGTGAGATCCCTCGCTGAGTCCGTGGGAGCCACCAACCTTGAGCGTAAATTGTTTTTTTTTTTTTAAGAAGAAGAATATGCTGATAATAAAGTGTGTGTGTTTGAGTCTTCAGTCATTTGACTGGTTTGATGCAGCCCTCCATTCCTCCCTGCCCTGAGCTAATAGTTTCATATCTACATAGCTACCACACCTTACATCCGAAATAAACTGTTAAACATATTCTAACCTTGGTCTACCCCTACACAGTGGCAGATCCAGAGGGGGACACCAGGGGCAAGTGCCCCCCCCCCTTCCCCCCCGAAAAACCAGTAGTCTGCTACATTGATATTGCCGATAAATTGATTGTTTCTGCAAACTGCACTGCAAGTAAGATCTTGGCTGTATTGCCCGCATTCATGAATGTGGTCAATGTTTGTTATCATATAGTATGTAATGGCAACACTGTTAATATAGCCCAATCGCTACATCGACAGTGTTGCAAGTGCAGAGAGATCTTTCAGCAGCCTGTAACTTGTCAAATCATGGCTACGAACACGAATGACACAGGAAAGGCTGAATGGCTTGAGTCTGTTATTTGTTCACCGTGATATAAATGTTGATGTTGAAAAATTCGAGAACGTTTCTCTAAAGGGGGTACACGAATGATCGCCTGGATTTTATCTAGTAATAGGCATGTATTTTGCCTAGGATAGTCACCAAATAGAATCCCAATCAGTATGCAATACAATTGTTTTTTTGTATTTATATTTATGTGACTAGTAGTGACTCAGTGACTGACAATGTTGGTAACATATTTTGTAACATTTCTGTAGTAGACTTGTATATTGTCTTCAGATAGTCACTATGATTGCATATGTTTTAATACATATTAGACTGTGTAATGTGCATTAAAATGTAGAAAGTACATATTCTGTAGAATTAAAAAGTTTTTTTTTACATAATGACAATGACTTGTGTTATTGATACTGAAACCAATAAACCATTTTAATATAAAGAATACGGCATGACTGATGGCAGTCGCTCACATCCGGGAGGCGAGGAGGTTCGAATCCCCCCGCCGGCAACCTTGAAGATGGTCTTCTGTGGTTTCCCATCTTCCTTCCAGGCAAATGCCGGGGTTGGTCCCTAACTATAGGCCACAGCCGCTACCTTCCAACTCCTCGTCCTTACATTCCAACTTCCCTCCTTCCCTCCCCAACGGTACCTGTAGCTCACCCATTGGGTGTCCGTCTCGAAGCAGCTACAAAAACTGGCGAGCCGAACATGTCCTCGGACACTCCCGGCACTAAAAGCCATACGCTAAAAAATATATATATAATGAATTTCTTGTAGAATTATAAAATCTGGTGGTTGAATGTTATGTGTAGTGTGTGTAGATTAAATACAAATTTAGTAATTTTATTACATATTTTCTCAGCTACTCTGAAATCCTAGAGTGCGCCCTCCGAGGTGAACCTCTGGATCCGCCACCGCCCCTACATCTCTTGTACTGTTCTGTATGAATTTGATATCCTATTTCCAAATGTCTTCATCATATTGTAATAATATAATTCAATAATTGAAAATTGGAACCTCCTTGGCTTAGGTGGCAGCACGCTGGCCTCTCACCGCAGGGTCCGTGGTTCAAATCCCGGTCACTCCATGTGAGATTTTTGCTGGACAAAGCGGAGGCAGACAGGTTTTTATCCGGGTACTCCGGTTTTCCCTGTCACGGATTTCATTCCAGCAACACTCTCCACTATCATTTCATTGCATCTGTAATTCATTTAAGCATTTCCCCAGGGAAGTGCGACAGACTTCGGCAGCCGGCACAGTTCCTATCCTCGCCGCTAGATGGGGGCTTCTTTCATTCCATTCCCTGACCCGGTCGGACGACTGGAAGCAGGCTGATTTTCAATTGAAAATTGACAGGTTAAACAAATTAGTAGGATTTGAAAGAACATTCATAAAATATGTGCACTCTTTCGAAATTTTGTATATTGTAACGATATTTTTAATAATAATAATTTAAAAAATGTATGAGACAAAATAGTGAGTTTGCAGCGCACGCGATCTTCTTATCGAGTTGTTGTCAATTCATTTTAGGGGCTTGGGACATCTTGGTCATCAGGCCCGTATAGTTCGGTGTGTGTTGAACTTGTCTGATGACCTGTATTCCTGTGATGACTGTAGTTGAGTGTGTAACTGTATTAGGGACAGGGAAGAGGTAGGTGCCTTGGAACTTGAAGTAAGGTACTCTCCCGGCATTTGCCTAGAGGGAGAGTGGAAAAACTAGGGGGAAAATCACACTCAGGATGGCCACTGTCAGCGCCAGGATTTGAAGCTGCGATCTCCGGATTTGTTGTAGCTGCCCTCGTGGCCACGGTGTTCGATTGAACGAGCACGGTTACGCCACAGGACTTTTTTTTTTCGAGGCAGTAAAATAATAATAATATAACTACAACATTCAAACAATTGAAACTACAACAGTAAAATCTGGTGTCCTGTTAACTTATACCACCATTAATAGCCTATGTGGTGCAAATACAAAGAACATGGCGCTTTAGATATTTTATTTTTTAAAATTCTGGTGTGAGGGCTGGAACGGGTTACACTCAACTTCGTGAGGAAAAACTGAGAAGAGGAGGGTTTGTTTCCTACCTCAGCCATCCTGTAAGTGGTTTTCTGCGGTTTTTTTTCACGTCTACTCCAGACAAATGCTGGGATGGTTCCTAACTTCAGGCCACGACCGCATCCTTCCCAAACCTGCCCCAATTTTCCCCATTTTTTTCCACACTCCCTTAAGGAAAATGCCGGGATAGTACCTTCTATCAGGACCCGGAGCACCTATCCCATTCCCGAGCCTAAAAATGTACAATAACACAGGTTATCACACAAATTTCACACACACAAATACACGGGACTATATGACCACAATTTGCAGCTACTAAAGGAAGCAGCAACAACTCTTTAGTTTAGAATTCCGAGATATCTTTCACGGTTAACCTTAAGGTGGTAGTGATGGTGATCATGTTCATTATAATTTTTATAACCAGGGGCAGATAATCTCAATGTTCCGCCAATTATAACAATATTCATTACCACCGAGGACACTGAAAGTGAGTACATTACTCACTATCGCCAGCATAGCTAGTGAGCTCTAATGATGTGTTGGTTTGCATACCAATCGTAAAACATGTTAACCTTGTTATGCTTATCTACAGCATGTGGAGCAGTAAATAGACAGGGTGTTCAATATATGCGAATGCAAGTTTTGAAGGCTTCTTATCCGTAGTATATTCTAATCTATATGAATAAAATTAAAAGGCGTCAGTACTTTTTATGGAATTAAAGAAGAGAACATTTTATATTCATTTTATAACATATTTTAGGGGCTGTGACGAAGCCTCCTTGGCTTAGGCGGCGGTACGCTGGCATCTTACCGCTGGGTCTGTGGTTCAAATCCTGGTCACTCCATGTGAGATCTGTGCTGGACAAAACGGAAGCAGACAGGTTTTCCTCCTGGTACTCCGGTTTTCCCTGTCAGAAATTTCATTCCAGCAACACTCTCCACTATCATTTCATTTCATCTGTCATTCATTTAATCATTGCTCCAGGGGAGTGCGACAGGCTTTGGTAGCCGGTACAGTTCATATCCTCGCTGCTAGACGGGGCCTTCTTTCATCCCATTCCCTGACCCAGTCGGTCGACTGGAAGCAGGCTGATTTTCAATTGAATATTGATAGGTTAAACAAATGAGTAGGAATTGAAAGAACATTCTTAAAATATGTGCACTCTTTCGAAATTTTGTAAAGAGTGTATATTGTAACGATATTTTTAATAATAATAATTTTTAAAAAGTATGAGACAAAATAGTGAGTTTGCAGCGCACGCGATCTTCTTATCGAGTTGATGTCAATTCATTTTAGGGGCTTGGGACATCTTGGTCATCAGGCCCGTATAGTTCGGTGTGTGTTGAACTTGTCTGATAACCTGTATTCCTGTGATGACTGTAGGAGAGTGTGTAACTGTATTAGAACAGGGAAGAGGTAGGTGCCTTGGAACTTGAAGTAAGGTACTCTCCCGGCATTTGCCTAGAGGGAGAGTGGAAAAACTAGGGGGGAAATCACACTCAGGATAGCCACTGTCACCACCAGAATTTGAAGCTGCGATCTCCGGATTTGTTGTAGCTGCCCTCGTGGCCACGGTGTCCGATTGAATGAGCACGGTTACGCCGCAGGACGTTTTTTCGAGGCAGTAAAATAATAATAATTTAACTGCAACATTCAAACAATTGAAACTACAGCAGTAAAATTTGGCGTCCTGTTTACTTATACCACTATTAATAACCTATGTGGTGCAAATACAAAGAACATGGCGCTTTAGATATTTTATTTTTTAAAATTCTGGTGTGAGGGCTGGAACGGGTTACACTCAACTTCGTGGGGAAAAACTGAGAAGAGGAGGGTTTGTTTCTGACCTCAGCCATCCTGTAAGTGGTTTTCTGCGGTTTCTTCACGTCTACTCCAGACAAATGCTGGGATGGTTCCTAACTTCTGGCCACGACCGCATCCTTCCCAATCCTGCCCCAATTTCCCCCTTTTTTCCCACACCCCCTTAAGAAAATGCTGGGATAGTACCTGCCATTCATTTAGGCCTAATCATTGCCTCGGAGGAATGTGAGAGGCTTCAGCAGCCGGCACAGTTCATATCCTCGCCGCTAGATGGGGGCTTCATTCATTCCATCCCTGCCCGGTCGCGAGATTGCAATTTCTAGTTCACTTTTAGCATTGGAGAAGGACACGGCTTCCTAATTGGCTATTTTGACAAAACAATACTGCACCAAAGACTGTGATTAGTCAGCGAAGTTATTGGGTGGAGCCTATCAGATATGTCGTTCCAGGTTTGAAAAAAATATGTAGAACTCCCGCTGTTTTAACTTCGTATTTTCTAGGTACCCGTATACGTCGAAATGCGCCAAGCAATAACTGCATGATCATTGTTCCTATGCCATAAGTGTTTCCGTATCTTCTTAAGTCAAGAAGAATCATTACCCGAATGTTTCTCATCGATTAGCTCATTTACTGTGTACAAACGCGGGAGTAGCTAATCATCCACTCCCGATCAAGAATTGCATGCACATGGGAGGTGGCTCAAAATATTTTATTTCCGACGAACTGAATGGCATGAATGGCAACCACGGGGCCGAAAAATGAGCTTACCATTCACCGCACTTCTTAACTTAAGATACGGAATCACTTATGGCCTAGGAACAATGATCATGCAACTATTGCTAGTCGCATTGCAATTTATGAAGGTACCAAGAAAATACGAAGTTAAAACAGTGGGAGTTCTGCATATTTTGTTCGAACCTGGAACGACATCGCTGATATGTTCCACTCTGTAACTACGCTGACTAATCACAGCCCTTGCTGCAGTCGTGTTTCGTCGGAAGAGCCAATCAAGAAGCCGTATCGCTCTCTAATGCTAAAAGTGAACTAGAAAATGAAATCTCGTGACCCGGTCGACCGACTGGAAGCTCGCTGTGGATTTTCATTTCAATTTAGGGACTGTGGCATCGCGGTGATGATACCCCCGTGTATTTGTGTGTGTGTAATTTGGGTGAAGACCTGTGTTATTGTGATAGCTGTACTAGTGTGTGTATCTGTAAATGGGGGATAGGATCGGGAGGAATGCGGCCACCAACCCAGCATTTGCCTGGAGTAGAAGTGGGGAAACTACGGAAAACCGCTTCCAGGATGGCTGAGGTGGAAATCAAAACCTCCTCTCTTGCCTCTCGAGGCTGAATGTATCCTGTTCCAGCCCTCACACTAGAATAAAAATTTCTTGGCAGAGCAGGGAATCGAACCTGGACCTCCGGGGCGACAGCCAAGAACCCTAGCCACTACAACATGGGGTGGCTGCTACCTATTGCAGAAGGGACTAAAGGGGTGGGGTGGGTGTTGCCCACCACGCATGGTGCATCGTAGCCGTGATGGGGAGCTGCAGCCAGTCCGGAGATTGGAGGTTCGAATCCCGATGCTGACAGTAACTATCCAATGTGTGGATTTTCCCCAAGACCCAGAGCATCTATCCCATTCCCGACCCTAATAATTACAGTTACATATACATTCACTAGAGAAACACAGGTTATCAGATAAACTGAAAACACACACCTAAGTAGCCACGGCCGTGATGAACAAGATGTCCCCAACCCCTAAAATGAATTAACAACAAAAACAACTCACTGAAAATGAGCAAGGCTTACATTTTTCTGGGGACTAGTTAGGCTATTTCTCTGCTAGATACGAGAAGCATTGCAAATGGAACGTCAAAATCAGAGAGTAGACCATTTATGCACCAGGCCACCTTGGAGGTCACACGCCATTATATTATCTTCATTTCCTCATAGATATGGTGAATCTCAATATACAAGACACGGAGTTTACAATCACATACCTAATAATTGCTGCGATAGAGATACAGTAATTGTACGAGTACTATGCGACCTGCATCTAGCAACATTGCCCTGTGCATTATGGGGATCAGATGTAACTACTCTCGTTGCTTTCGTCGCCAGTGGTAAAATAATTCTCTCTGGCCACCTCTTGGTGTAGCGTTCTGGCATTCAAAGTTGTGACCCCAGAGGTCCGGGTTTTACTCCCAGCCCAGCCAAGAAATTTAATTCTGGTCTGAGGGCTGGAACGGGGTACACATTCAGCATCATGAGACAAAACTGAGAAGAGGTAGGTTCGATGCCTACCTCAGCCGTCCTGGAAGTGGTTTTCCATGGTTTCCCGCTTCTACTCCAGGCGAATTGCCGAAGTGGATCCTGAGTTGAAGCCACGGCCGATTCCTTCCCAGCCCAGCCAAGAAATTTAATTCTGGTCTGAGGGCTGGAATGGAGTACACATTCAGCATCATGAGACAAAACTGAGAAGAGGTAGGTTCGATGCCCACCTCAGCCGTCCGAAGTGGTTTTCCATGGTTTCCCGCTTCTACTCCAGGCGAATTGCCGAGGTGGATCCTGAGTTGAGGCCACGGCCGATTCCTTCCCAGCCCAGCCAAGAAATTTAATTCTGGTCTGATGGCTGGAACGGGATACACATTCAGCATCATGAGACAAAACTGAGAAGAGGTAGGTTCGATGCCCACCTCAGCCGTCCGAAGTGGTTTTCCATGGTTTCCCGCTTCTACTCCAGGCGAATTGCCGAGGTGGATCCTGAGTTGAGGCCACGGCCGATTCCTTCCCAGCCCAGCCAAGAAATTTAATTCTGGTCTGAGGGCTGGAACGGGGTACACATTCAGCATCATGAGACAAAACTGAGAAGAGGTAGGTTCGATGCCCACCTCAGCCGTCCGAAGTGGTTTTCCATGGTTTCCCGCTTCTACTCCAGGCGAATTGCCGAGGTGGATCCTGAGTTGAGGCCACGGCCGATTCCTTCCCAGCCCAGCCAAGAAATTTAATTCTGGTCTGAGGGCTGGAACGGGGTACACATTCAGCATCATGAGACAAAACTGAGAAGAGGTAGGTTCGATGCCCACCTCAGCCGTCCTGGAAGTGGTTTTCCATGGTTTCCCGCTTCTACTCCAGGCGAATTGCCGAGGTGGATCTTGAGTTGAGGCCACGGCCGATTCCTTTCCAGCCCAGCCAATAAATTTAATTCTGATCTGAGGGCTGGAACGGGGCACACATTCAGCATCATGAGACAAAACTGAGAAGAGGTAGGTTCGATGCCCTCCTCAGCCGTCCTGGAAGTGGTTTTCCATGGTTTCCCGCTTCTACTCCAGGTGAATTGCCGAGGTGGATCCTGAGTTGAGGCCACGGCCGATTCCTTCCCAGCCCAGCCAATAAATTTAATTCTGATCTGAGGGCTGGAACGGGATACACATTCAGCATCATGAGACAAAACTGAGAAGAGGTAGGTTCGATGCCCACCTCAGCCGTCCTGGAAGTGGTTTTCCATGGTTTCCCGCTTCTACTCCAGGCGAATTGCCGAGGTGGATCTTGAGTTGAGGCCACGGCCGATTCCTTTCCAGCCCAGCCAAGAAATTTAATTCTGGTCTGAGGGCTGGAACGGGGTACACATTCAGCATCATGAGACAAAACTGAGAAGAGGTAGGTTCGATGCCCTCCTCAGCCGTCCTGGAAGTGGTTTTCCATGGTTTCCCGCTTCTACTCCAGGCGAATTTCCGAGGTGGATCCTGAGTTGAAGCCACGGCCGAATCCTTCCCAATCCTCACATGAATTTGAAATACACACACTAGTACAGCCATCACAATAACACAGGTTATCAGACAAAATTCCACACTCAACTAAGTACACGGGGGTGTATGACCACGATATTCATGCCCCTCAAATGAAACAACAACAAAATAATAACGCACAGTCACTGCTCTTCACATCTTTACTGCCAACGGTGTATACAGCACCCGTTTATTTTTGTGCCAGCGTGGTTGTATGGTTTTGGCTTTGCGAGTGGTACGGCGATTACAATCAAATAAACCTTTTGGTTCGTTCTGTTGAGCTAAACGATATTTGGTGGATTTGCCAAGTTTTCCAGTCAATTAGGACAATTCTGTCCCAGGAAGTTACAGCTCGTATCCCTCGTTTTCAAACATGTTGGACGACTGTTGTTGTTGTTGTTGTTGTTGTTGTTGTTGTTGTTGTTGTTGTTGTTGTTGTTGTTGATTCTTTAGTGGCTTTTCGACATCGTGGTCATGTAGCCCCGTGTACTTGGGTGAGTGTAGAAATTGTCTAATTACCTGTGTCACTGTGATGTCTGTACTAGTGTGTGTATTTGTAATCGAGGAAGGATTTGGTTAGGAAGTGGCCGAGACATTACGTTAGATACCATCCATGCATTTACCTGGAGTAGAAGTGGAAAACCACTTCCAAGATGGCTGAGGTAGGAATCTAACCCACCTCTTCTCAATTTTTCCTCACAAACCTTAGCGTGCTCCGTTCCAGCCCTCAGACCACAAAAACTCTTGGCAAGCTGGGAATCGAACCCGGTCCTCCGCGGTGACAACTAACAATGCTAGCCACTACACCACGTGGTGATCGTGGGTGACGGTGACTGATTGGTGTAATATTCTATGGTCGTTTCTAGCAGTTATCCTGTTGTAGCAAGTTCCTGGTGTACAATTTTGGCAACATCAATAAGCCACTTTGTGGGGAGCGTGATGGCGCAGTGGCTTAACTTCTCGCCTTTCACCCGGACGGCCGGGGTTCGAATCCCGGTGACAGCGGGGTGGAATTTTCACCTGGAAAATCACGTGATGTCAGGAAGGGCATCCGGCCTTAAATCCCCGGCCAAAACCAAAATGAGCCTGGTTGGCTCCGGCGACCCCAATTAATTGGGAAAAGCCGAAGGGAAAGAAGAAGAAGAATAAGCCACTTAGTATTCTCCACATTAGCTAGAGAATGCCAGCCACCAATCATGTGATTAACAGTTTCCAGTCCCTAGGTGCAGCTCCGGCATCATTCAATGTGTTTTCTGTAGTTAACTCGGTCTTGTATTGCAGTGTCGAAGAGCGAACCGTGCTTCAACCATAAGTTCGAATGATCACGGTCGACATAATAGAGACTTAGCATGTTCGAGTGTACACTATGTACTTGTTTTTGCTTGTGCATCTGCCAGTCGTAACCGTGTAAATCTCTTGCCGTTCATAACAATAACCTCGTAAAGAGTTATGTTTCTTGCGCCAGAGAATAAGTACTGCTGCAGACTTTCCAACTGCTTGCTTTGAGCACTTAAAAGATCAATGACACCTCAACTACCTTCACTTTGCGGCAGTGTCATCCTCACACTTCCTGTCTTTAAGATATAAGTTAATCATCGCACCTTCCCGTCTACCAGCTCCAGATCTGTATTGTACCATTTCACAATAAATTGTTGGTGTTTCATTTGAGGGGCTTGGACATGGTGGTCAATTAGCCTCGTATACTTGGGTGTATGTGTATATATCTATACAAAAATAGAATGATTTATCTGATAACCTGTGTCATTGTGGTTTCAGTATAAATGTGTGTACCGGTACAGTCGAAACTGGTTACAAGAAAGTTGGAGGGGAAAGTGTTACTTCCTTATATAGAAAAATTTCTTATCCAAGTATATAAAAGCCACTTTCGTGTATGGAGGTTGTAAGCCAGTTACATACTGTACATAACTGAATCATCATCATCTTCTTCATTTCCCCTTTTCCAGTTGACACTGGGTGGGGGCAAATATGGTTCCTCTCCACTTTGTTCTGTCGTTCCACCATTCCTCTTCCGACACAGTGTTCCAATCCAGGTTCTGTTTTCTAATACTATTCTCCACCGAGTCCAACCAACGCATTCTTGGTCTTCCTCGTCCTGTCTTCCCTGTCATCCGTCGTTCCAGTGCTCGTCTTGGTAGCCTTAATTCATTCATCCGTTTGACATGTCCAAACCATCTCAATTGCAAGTAAAAATAATGCTATTTAATACAGTGCATACAGTGGAGCCTCCGTGGCTTAGGCAGCAGCACGCAGGCCTCTCACCGCTGGGTACGTGGTTCAAATCCCGGTTACTCCATGTGAGATCTGTGCTGGACAAAACGGAGGCAGACAGGTTTTTCTCCGGGTACTCCGGTTTTCCCTGTCAAAATTTCATTCCAGCAACACCCTCCACTATCATTTCATTTCATCTGTTATTCATTTTATCATTGTCCCAGAGGAGTGCGACAGGCTTCGGCAGCTGGCACAGTTCATATCCTCGCCGCTAGTTGGGGGCTTCATTCATTCCATTCCTGACCCGGTCGGAGACTGGAAGCAGGCTGTGGATTTTCATTTTCACATGCAGTATACTGTGCAAATACTGTATTACAGTGATTGGAAGTAATCAGTCACATGCTTTTGTTTCTCCGAAGTCGTGTGGGAGACAAATCGTTCAACTTTATACAGTAAATCAAATGCTGCTGGGTCACTTTCATGGCATTCGAAGAAACGCTGTAGAGTTCCCAAACCTTTCTGAGCGTCCTTCTTTGAGACACTTGGAAGTCTTACCTCAACTATAGCTTCCTCGTCCGAGTCTTCATTGTTAGAAGCAACGGGATCTTCAACAATTTCTCTGTCTGTTTTTTCGCCACAAACTAAAACGTTACTGCCGACATTAACAAATGAAAATCCACAGCCTGCTTCCAGTCAACCGACCGGGTCAGGGATGGAATGAAGGGAGCCCCCATCTAACGGCGAAGATAGGAACTGTGCCGGCTGCCGAAGCCTGTCGCACTCCTCTGGGGCAATGATTAAATGAATGACAGATGAAATGAAATGATAGTGGAGAGTGTTTCTGGAATGAAATTGTGACAGGGAAAACCTGAGTACCCGGAGAAAAACCTGTCTGCCTCCGTTTTGACCAGCACAGATCTCACATGGAGTAACCGGGATTTGAACCACGGACCCAGCGGTGAGAGGCCGGCGTGCTGCCGCCTAAGCCACGGAGGCTCACTGTCGACATTACCAAAATCTTCAAAAGTTGGAACTTCTGATGTACCCGGTAAACGGCTGAGAAGTGTAGAGCACTCTTCATCGAGCTTAGGTTCCCCTGATGCAGAGAGTAAACAGGGAAAACGCGTCACCACTTCCTTATGTAGAGGTCATGAACCAACTTTCTTCCCTATACAGACGGGTTTTTTTCGTGAGGCTTCCTGAGAGGCCGAGTGCAGGCCTTTCTAGTTGGCGCCCGTGGGTGACCTGGGCGTCGTAATGAGGATGAAGTTAGAGATGATGAAGGCGTCACATACACCCAGTCCCCGGGGCACGGGAATTAACCCCAGGAGATTAAAATCCCTAATGGCCCAGCCGAGAATCGAATCCGGAACCCTGCGGGCCAAAGCCTAGCACGCTAACCAATTAGGCATGGAGCCGGACTATACAGAGGTAAACGAGTCCAACACAACTTTCTTATACAGAGACACAAAAGTTTCTTGTATAGAGTTTTTCGCCGTAAAAATGACGGGACCAAGAAATGCCTTTCCTATACAGAAGTTTTTCTTATACAGAGGTTCACTATAAGCAGGTTCCACTGCCTTTGTAATTCTGGTGAGGATTGAAAAGAAAGTGGCCGTGGCCTTACGTTAGGTACCATCGCGATATATGCCTGGAGTAGAAGTGGAAAACCACGGAAAACCACATCCAGCATGTCTGAGGTGGGAATTGAAGCCACCACATCTCATATTTTCCTCACGAGACTGAGTGTACCCCTCTCCAGCCCTCGGACCAGAATTACATTTCTTGTGCCGGGAATCGAACCCGGACCTCAGGGGTGACTGCAAAGAATGCGAATAACAGCACGACGAGGTGGACATGAATATGCTAGCTTTGGTGTTGCCCAGGTGTTGATGGCGTTTACCTTCTTGCCTGCATCCAAGAGTGCTTTACACATTAGTGATAAACTTCTTTTGCAGACTTTCTTCATCAGCGTATGACTGATAGCATGAAGCTGAAGAAATCCGTAGTATTTGTAAGTTTCTTCTTCGTCCAGACACTTTATAAGCTCATCCAATGCAACATCGAAACCCTCTGCTGTATCAAGCTATTCTTGCGCCAAGACGAACTACTTGCATTTTTCAAGCACAAACTCCATCCCTATATCCAAGCTGAATTTATAGGTATGATCCAGGAGTACTTGTAGTTGTTTTCGTGTGCTCTCGTAGATTTTTAAGTCATCCATCTAGCCTATAGTCGATAGGAAACTGTTATCACTGTCTTTACTGAATTCACATTATTATTATTATTTGATCGATGTATATACTAGTTATTTATTGTTATTTCAAGGGGAGGAACTACTTGGTCATCTGCCCCAGTGTATATACTTTAAATATATATTACGGTATATTCTTTTAAACCTACGTGTCGCTGAAAATAAGAATCAGGCCTATCGTTATACGAGCCAATTCAATATACGGTCAGCTCCTTTCATCTCATAGTACCGGGTGAGTTAGCCGTGGTGGTTACGGCATGACTGATGGCAGTCGCTCACATCCGGGAGGCGAGGAGGTTCGAATCCCCCCGCCGGCAACCTTGAAGATGGTCTTCTGTGGTTTCCCATCTTCCTTCCAGGCAAATGCGGGGGTTGGTCCCTAACTATAGGCCACAGCCGCTACCTTCCAACTCCTCGTCCTTACATTCCAACTTCCCTCCTTCCCTCCCCAACGGTACTTGTAGCTCACCCATTGGGTGTCCGTCTCGAAGCAGCTACAAAATCTGGCGAGCCGAACATGTCCTCGGACACTCCCGGCACTAAAAGCCATACGCTAAAAAAAAAAAAAAAAAAAATCTCATAGTAACTACTGTATAACAAACTACTATCTTACATTTTAGAACGAGGCTGATGGCTAGAGTTTGAGGTTTTTAACTTTAAAAATCCGAAATTTCCCATTTTTAATTCCTAATTTAATGTTTTGTAACATCTGTGATTTTCAATTTTAGTATTTTGTTGCAAATAATTTACAAATGAGGATTTTGTGTGACAGTATAATTTATCAATTAGAATTGTCAATAATATAGATTATTATTTACAAGGAAGGAGCAGTGGAGTAGGAGTAGTTGTGAGAGATGGAATGAAGGAAGAGGTAAAGGGAATAAGTGACAGGATCATGAAGATCAGAGTAACTGTAAAGGGAAGAAGCCTGGAGATAGCCCAGGTATATGCCCCTCAAGTTGGATGTACAGCTCAAGAGAAGGAAGACTTTGAGGAGGAGCTACAACAGCAGTTGAATGGTCAGAGCATCATTGTCATGGGAGATTTGAATGCACATGTAGGAAGTGAAAGGCAAGGATATGAAAATGTATTGGGAGCAGAAGGATGGGGTAGCAGGAATGAAGAAGGGAGAAAGTTGCTGGATTTTTGCAAGAGAAACGGTTTAGTGGTAGGCAACTCCTGGTTCCGGAAGAAAGAAAGCCACAAGGTAACGTGGTACAGCAGTGATTTAACAAAGAAATCTTTGGTAGATTACATGCTGTACGACTGGGAAATGAAGAGAAGTGTCAGAGATATAAAGGTAATACCATCAGAGGCCTTAGATAGCGACCACAGAATACTTGTAATGAACCTGGGAGTTGTTAAGGATAGCAAGAGGACAGAGTACCAGGAAAGGAGAATCAAAGTATGGAGACTCAAGGAAAAGGAAGTCAAGGAAGAATTCCAGAAGATAATGAGGGAAAGGATGCCAACAGACAATCCTAAAACAGGGGAAGAGGAATGGAAGCAATTCAAAAACACAATGGTGGAAGCTGCAGTGGCAGTATGTGGAAGAACAAGCAACAGAAAGCGGTGTAAAGAGACACCATGGTGGAATGCGAGAGTAAAAGAAGCTGTGGGAAGGAAGAACAAGGCTTTCAGAGTGTGGTTCCAGGAAAGAACTGATCTGACAAGGGAAGATTATAAGATAAAGAAGAAAGAAGCAAACAAGATTGTCGCAGAGGAGAGGAAGAAGTGGACAGAGATGATGGAGGAAGACAGCAGAGGAAATAAGAAAGTACTTTATGGGATGGTCAAAAGTAAGAGAAGAGGTCTGCGAGAGGATGTGGTAATGATGGACAAAAACGGAAATGAGGTACACAACAAAGAGGCATTCAAGACAGTGTGGAAAGAGTACTTTGAGGATTTGCTGAATCCAAATGGTCATAGGGAGGAAGACAATGTATTGGAAGATGGAGAAGACAACACAGGAATGGAAAAGGACCTGACTTGGAGAGAACTGGAAATGGCTATAGACAAGATGAAAGGAGGAAAGGCACCAGGTGTGGATGAAGTGAGTGTTGAAATGGTGAAGGCAGCAGGGGAGGTTGGGAAACAGTGGCTGTACCGTGTGATGAGGGTGATATGGCAGGAGAAAAAGACCCCAGAAGATTGGAAGAAAGGATTAATTGTCCCAATATTTAAGAAAGGAAGCACAAAGGAGTGCAGAAATTACAGGGGAGTCACACTCATACCTCACTGTGCCAAGATATATGAAAAGATATTAGAAAGTAGAATACGAGCCAAAGTGAAGAGAAAATTGAGAGAGGAGCAGTATGGATTCAGACCTGGGAGATCAACAGTGGATCTCATATTTTCAGTGAGACAGCTCCAGGAACACCACTACGAATTTGGAGAGGATCTGCTGATGGCCTTCCTGGACATCGAAAAGGCCTATGATAGTGTGTGTAGGGAGAAGGTTTGGAAAGCAATGGAAAACATGGGAGTGGAAAAAGAGACTGTAGGCAGAGTGAAGGAGATGTATTGTGGAAGTGTGAGTTGTGTGAAAGTTGGAGGGGAAAGAACAGACTGGTTCAGACAAATGAGTGGCCTGAAACAGGGTAGTGCGCTGTCACCCCTTCTATTTATTGTGGTTATGGACGAGGTAATGACACGGATAGCAGGAAAGATAGGAGAAGATAAGATGAAAGCAATGGTGTTTGCAGATGATCCCATGGTCTGGGGAAACAAGGAGGAGGAAATTCAGGAGCAACTGAAGGCTTGGGAAGAAACAGTGGGAGAGTACGGATGGAAGTTCAACATCAGTAAATGTGAGATCCTGTTAACGACCAGGAAAAAGGACAGACGAATGAGTGGGATAACACTTGGAGGTGGACAGCTGAAGAAGGTGGAAAGTCTCAAGTACTTGGGAAGTAGAGTGGAGGAAAATGGGAGAAATGACAAAGAGATGACGGAACGTGGCAGACAGGCAGAAGCATTTCTGAGAAGCATTAGGAGCTTTGTGTGGAATAAAGATGTCCCACAAAAAAGCAAGGAAGTGTTATACAGAAGCTACTATATCCCGATACTGACCTATGCTTCAGAAACGTGGACAATGAAGAAAAGAGACATAAGCAGAATACAGGCAGGTGAAATGAAGTTCCTGCGAAGTAGGATCGGGGTAACAAGAAGAGACAGGGTGAGGAATGAAAAGGTCAGGGAAATGGTGAAAGAGGAGCCCTTGCAAGGTAGGATTGAGACATCAAGACTGAGGTGGTATGGACACTTAAAGAGAATGGATGAGAAGAAGATTCCCAAGAGGATACATGAGATGCAGATGCAGAAGAAACGACCAAGGGGAAGACCAAGAGATAGATGGCTGAAAGGAGTGGAGGAATGTGTCAAGAAGAGAGGCGAGGACTGGACCAGAGTGACAGCGGTGAGGTGGTGGGAAGAAAGAACTAAGTGGCGAGGCTTATGTTCCAAACAGACCCAGCCTGGGGTTGGAAACTGTACAAGATGATGATGATGATTTACAACATATTAAAAATGTACATTAGAAATATAATAGTTTACAACATAATAATTGTACAATACATACACACATTCAGTTAAGTAAGTATTTTGCATTTTGGTTGCTGACCATGAAAGAAATCTCTAACGTAGGCTACGTTAAAAAATTCTAAACATAATCAACCCAAAAGAGAGCTAGGCTAACTTTAGCTAACGAACAAATATTTCAAGATGTTTCACTGTTCTTGTAAAGATATACACCACTATTTATGTAAAAAATATGTGCATTTTGCAGAAAATCAAAAAAAATGCATTTATTTCCCAGAAAACAAATTTTGAGCTATTATTGCATTTTATTGTGAGTTAAATACCGCTGCAATCTAATCGTAGACGTCATAGCACATATAACACATTATATGATGAGCTTCAGATAAATTTCACATCTATTGCAAATACTAAAAACTACCAACTCTACTGATGACCATGATGTCCCAAAGCTCCTAAATGAAGTAGCAACATTTTAGAAATCATCTCTGTAAGATCAGGGAGTGGGCAGTACTTTATTCCTAACTAATCATGGGGCTTATAACCACGATGTCCCCAACATCTAAATGAAGCAACATTGACTGCTCCATTTACAATCAAGTAGCTGTATGTGTGGTGCAGCCTTCAAGGTCTCGTTTGTTGTGCCCAATTTTGCAGGATCGAATCCCAGCTCAGTCAATTGACATTTCGGGGTATTTAAATGAGAGGGAACCATTTAATTTATTGGCACCTCAAAGGTCCCCTTTAGGGTGACCACCGCTGTCGCCCCGCAGGTCCGGGTTCGATTCCAGACTCTACCAATAAATTTAATTCTGGCTGGTCTGAGGTCTAGAATGGGGTACACTCATACTCGTGAGGCAAAACTGGGAAGAGGTGGGTTCGATTCCCACCCCAACCATGTAAATGATCTGCCCACTAGCCTGCCACGGTGGGTGAGTGGTTACCGTGTCGGTCTACTAACCCCAAGATTGCAGGTTCGCTCCTGGCCGTGGTAAGTGATTTGTTTTGAAAGGCGGCAAAAATACGACACGCATGTCATACGATGTTGCCATGTCAAAGAACACATTTGAATTCAGTAGGCCGTGTTCATAATGGCAAAATTAATCTCGGGAGTTTCCGCCAACACAAAGTTCCTCATTTCTCTACTAGAAAGCGCTATTGTGTTCAAGGAGCTTAGGTATCTAAACCTCCTAGACTTTCATAGTGATTCAAGGAACAACGAAATTCGACATGCAAGCTACCCTCTGGGTATCAAATTACAAAGCTTGCACCCGGCACCCGAGGCCCCCACTAAACTCTGTGGTTTTCCACTTCTACTCCATGCGAATGCCGGGATGGTTCCTAACTTCAGGCGACGGTGGCCTCCTGCCCAATCCTCCCCTGAATTACAAATATGATGATGATGATGATGATGATGATAATTCTTGATTAAAGGGGCCTGATATCTAGGTTATCGACCCCTAATTGTTTGAGTGATAGTGTAAGAGGAGAGAATGAAAACTAATGCTAACTAATACTATCTACAGACTTACATACTACATACATGAAGAAATTATAAACAAATAAAGGATAAGGCTAATAAAGGACAGAAAGAAAAGAAATGCCCTCAACCCTCGAAGAATGAGGATTGAGGGACTTGGAAGGAAGGAGAGCCGGGAAAGGGAAAGAGGAGAGGCCCACCCCAAAGTCAGAGGAAAAAGGGGACAAGACTGACCCAGCTCAGGAAACCCCCCTAGGGGTCGCCAACTCCCAAACTCACTAGCCGTGAGGCCTTGAGGGTGTAGCACTATCCAGGGTGCACCAGAAGTGGTGGGGCTACATACACCCTGCCTCCTTGAGGGCCTTGAGCAGAAGGCAGGAGATAACATGAAAAGAAAAAATTGTCAGCCGCGGGCATCGAAAAAATTATTTTTCGGCCGAGCAAAATATTTGACTGGTGAAAAACAGATTGATCGGAAATGAGGAATTAAGCCAATTAAGGCGGGAAAGTGAAAGACTCCCGAGGCCTCTGATACCCTAATACCGTCGGAGTCGGAAGAGAACAAAAGTTGACAAAGAGAGGTCGACGGGAAAGAAGAGGGAGAGAAACCCGGCACAACTAGATGTGAGCCCCTGGGTGGTGAATTACAAATACACACACTACTAAAGCCAATACAAGATCACAGGTTATGAGACAAAATTCCACACACATCCAAGTACACGGGGCTAAATGACCACGATGTCCAAGCCTCTCAAATGAAACAAAAACATTTCAGGGCAAAATTCCTGAAATTCCGGCACCCTGGTGTCTCTGAAGTCGCAGTCAAAAGGGACGTACGTAATACCCACACCATTATTGGTTTATTGAAATACAATAAAGTAGACTTGCCTTCGTAATTCTTCAAAGGCACTGTGCTTCGTTCCAGACTGATTCAGTCTCTGTATTGTTTAGGACAATTAATTTGCCAAAAATAACATCACAGAGACGTTGGTACCAGTTACACAGGTGAGTTCTAACGTGACCTTGGCCATCGCAAAATTCGCACTACTGTTCACGTGTTGGTAGTTTGATACTTCAACGTTGGCAATCCGCACGCGGCCTGGTGGCTGCGGGCCTAGGTCTAGCAAGGTAGCAGTCACCTGTTCGCCTGTTATTGTCGACCGCGACTGAGCGCGGACCAGTTCATGTTCGTTCGCAAGCCAGCGCACAGTGTGGTAGTTCGTAGCGTGTCCGTGCCTCAACTGTCAGTGTTCGTCCCAACGGCATGAAGCCTACTGCAAGCTGACACTCGTAAGTACCATTCGTTTACATCAATGACAGTTGTCGAGATCAGTAGGACTACGTCTCGATTCTCCACCCGAAAGAAAACCTAACATATTTCTCGTTGATATACTTTTATTTTAATGAATGAAAGTGTGTCCAACCGATATTACTTCACTTAATATTTACTCTCGAATGTCAACAATATGAGTTTCTTTACCTGTAAATAACAGCTATGGTTTAACATCTGTTTAATTGGGCAGAAAACCGGACTACCTTACACGTGTCTTGGGGTCATTTTTCAACGAGTTTTGTACTGCAAGTTGAATTAGCGATCTATTTGCTGGAAAGTAAAGGAAACCCTACAATAATTATGGTATTATTTGCCTGACCTTAATTGATATTTATGTAAAACCGTGTAACTATAAAATACACAATGTATTTTATTTTGGGCACCTCCAATATAATTATTGGACACATGTGTCCTTCCTTTATGTAACCCTATAATACTAACATACGTAAAATTTACGTGTATGAATTTTAACTGCTAAGAATTCCCTCTCTGTCCCCATCCTACAATTTTCCAGCAGTGCGTTTACTGGTCTATGGTGGTGATGTCAATGATTTTATTATTAATGCCAATCAGTTATAGAGACATAATCATGGGGCAAAGAATTGCCTGGAAACTATCTTTGAATTTAACAACATATTAGTTTCTCCATGGCAATAACAAAGTGGGGAATTTGATGTAGATATGTCACATCACGTCGGAGGGATTATAAAAACTCATAAAAACCAGAGACAGTATAAGAGTCTGGAGAGGTTACGTACTGCTATTTACGTCAAAGTAAACTACTTCGGTATTGGTTTTTATTTAAGATGGAACTTAGCGTATTAAACTTCAAAGACCACAGAGGATTCAGTGTATATAAATAGTGTTACATACGAAATACATATTAATTTGAACCACTTAACTAATTGGTGCCTTAGCACAAAGTTCGTGATGTACGTAAATTTAATTTATTATTAGTATGAAGCATCAATTGGATAATGTTAGTATTGTAGGGTTAAGAGAAAGTACGCACACTTGACGAACTTGCATACGCTGCCAATTTTACTCACCCCTTAAATGACTTACACTGTGAAACCTGTGGAGAGTTGCTAGTCTGTTTATATGCGAGTTGGATGGCCGCTGAATGCCGCGAGACGTGATGAAACCAGTTCACAAGAGAAAATATGCCAAGTTGTAAGCGGGTTCGATCTGTCCATGTTCCCTGTAGGCCCACCTCCCACACAACCTCGCAGGTTTTATAGCAACACATTTATTACAACTTGGGAGACAGAGGAACTGGTAGGTTAACCAGGGATGGCGCTGAGGGTAGACCACCCATCCAAAAATACCGCCGCCCACCCAGAACTTAACACAAGGGGCTGATGATCATGACGTTACTAGCCCTTAGGCCTATTGCAATAAGTAAAATCTGCAGTACTTCTATGAGTCTGTATTTCTTGCAGTCACCCCGAAGGTCTGGGTTAGATTCACGGCTCTATCAGAAATTGTAATTCTGGTCTGAGGGTGGAAAGAGTTACATTCAGCCTCTTGTGGTGAATTAGATTCTCAAGTCTGCCGTCCTAAGAGGCAAATGCTGGGATGGTTCTTAAGGCAAAGACCGCCTCCTTCCCAACCGTAGCCTCAATTACCAATACGCACATGCTACTGCAGATGCCACTATAACGAAATGTGGCATACCAATTCTACACACACCGGAGTACGCAGGGGGTGATTACCATGATGTCCAAGCCCCGACAACTTCTGTAGGATTGATTCGCAAACTCGGTGAATGATCCGCGCGCCCAATTCGGTAACATGTTGAAACACAAAGTATGGTAGAACGACCTGGCAATTCTTATCGAGTGCTGTCATATCTACCGAAGCCTTGGACGGACTGATACCTTAACAAGACTTATTTTGTTTGTGGCTGGGAACTACCTGGGACGCCCGCTCGAGAAACTGTAGTGGCAGTTATTATATTTGTAATTGAACATGTGACCACTTCGATTACCAACCAGAATATGAGACCTTCTTTTTGCTGATTTAATGTGTGCTATGGCTGTCCTGCCTTTCGCAGCGTTATCTAAAGTGACTATTTATGAATAGCGAGAGTGTAAACTTGAACAATAATAATATGGGCATTACGTCCCTTTTAACAACTGAGGCCTTAAGAGACGCCAGGGTGCCGGAGTTTTTCCGTGATATCTGAACAAAACTTATTTTGTTTAAGATATTTTTGGGTCGCTAGTAAATCTACTGACTTAGGGCCTCTCGCACTTAACCGTGGTAGATATCATTCTTGACTTGTCACCACGGAGGCCTGAGTTCGATCCTCAGCTCTACCAAGAAATGTAATTCTGATCTGAGGGCTAGAATGGGGCACACTCAGCCTCGTGAGTCAAAACTGATTTGAGGTGGGTTAGATTCCTACCTCAACTATCCTTGGAAGAGGTTTTCCGTGGTTTCCCACATCTACAAAAGGCTAATGCCGGGGTGGTATCCAACTTAAGGCCACGGTCGTCCCCTTCCCCATCGTCATCTGAATTACAAATACACACACTAATACAGCCATACAATAACACAGGTTCAAAAACAAAAGTTCGATGCTTTTCAGTCGGTCAACACGATTATACCCAAATGAGATGGGTTATTCCCTAATCCTGAAAAAATTACTTGAGATTAATAAATACACTTGGGATGACCAGTTTCGATCGTCAAGCGATCATCATCAGATCCATTACACTTAGGCTATAAAATCTATGTCTGAAAGTATGGGTGAAAATATTTACAATATATACACTTACTTAGTTGCAGTATTAGTTCAAATAATGCAACTCGTCAATATTTGTTAGTTGTGGTCTATGTGATGTTTTGTTAAGATACTGGAAGTGGAGATTGACCTCCGGAATTTGCTTGTTTGGAGTGAATATGTGGTTGTTGTAAATGGTCAATTCAGATTGTATTGTACAGGCTACTTATCTGGTTGAGTCTTGCGTGGTCCTGTTTAGAACAGTTAATAACCCATCTCATTTGGGTACAATCGTGTTGACAGACTGAAAAGCATCAAACTTTTGTTTACTAAGGCAACACTGAAAAATGGCTTCAAACACCATAGCAACACAGGTTATCAGACAAATCACACACCTTCAAATACATGGGGCGTCTCTGTCCCTAAAGAATCAACTACTGCTTCACCTCCCTCAAATGCCAACTGACCTCCCCTGGATTTGATCCCGCAACCTTGGATACATCAGGGGTGTATATTAAGTGAAGATAGCCGAGCGGGATAGCTCTGTGCGTAGACGTGAGGCCAGGTTATCTCAAGTTACGGTAAACGAGCGAGTTTGAATCCCACGGTTGGCCGCTCATGAAATGGTTTTCCATTGTTTCCAAGTTTCAGCTCCAAGCAAATGCTGGAGAGGGGCCTTCTAATGGACCACTGCAGGTTTTGTCAAATTCTTAGCCAAATTTCAAAGTGTGAATTGAATTTGTCTGCAAACCTGTGTGGAACTCAATGGTTATAAGTAGCCAGCCGCCATGAAAACCGGCATAATGTAGGCCCTATTATAGAAATTGGCGATCTCACTGAGAGGAAGTAGTACTGCTAGGGGAATGTTGTTGCATTTGTTTAGTAGTGGCAACATGATTGCGTGTGGCGGGAGATTGAGGTAACTGTTGCATATTTGGCTCGGCACCCAATAGGCCTATGCAATTTATTTTTATTTTTCAGTGTTAATCGTTGCGTTTGTGTTAACGAGGCTTTACATACAAACACAAGCATAACCTGGGTTTTACGCCCCAAATCCCTTTGCTTAGAGTAAAATCAGTAATTTTCATCTAGTAGAGACTATTGATTTTAAGCCAATTGATTCGACATGGCGACCAATGATTTTAGTCAGTTTATTACTGCAAAGTTAAAACGTTAGTAATTTCGTTCTCAAAGTGCGAATGTGGTGTTTCTTAAAAGCAATTAACCTCAATAACCTGGCACAGTAAGTATAAAGAACTTCAGGAGTGATGCATACAAAATTACCAATTATTAACAGGCGGCTATTTTTAATGGTCAAGGGCTACCTGTGGTGACGTAACTGTAGTTTTGTAGAGTAGACGATTGTGGTAGTTGCTCCGGAACTGAAATAGGGTACCAATCTAGAATTTCCCGGCAGTGAGTATGGAAAAATACACTTAGGACGGCCGCTGGCAGGATTTAAACATCAGTTTTCCAGACTTCCTACAGCTTCCCATTGTAGTCTTGGACCATGATCTAACGGTAACGGTACAGGAGTGCAGATCCTTCTACAAAACTACTTAAATTAGCCAAAATACCTTTTGTAATGAATAATAAATGTGGAAATGCTGTGGTAATAGCCTAGTTTTCTCTTCCGCTGTCTATAACCCACCCACCCACCATCCCCTTCTTAGATCACGAATTATTTAGTCAAATTCCAGTTGACCACCATAATACCAGAATATGAAATAAGTAATAAAATAATGAAAATGACTTACAGTATAATATCCAAGTGAAAGTGTAGAATCCAGGTTCAGCACTCCTGAACAATTAGCGATCTAAGCCGCTGGGCTACGCCACTTTCCCGCAAAAAAATAGGATCATTCAACCACATGAATTAGATCACAAATAAATGAATAATCTATTATTAATATTGCTATAATAATAGTAATAATACTAATAATTAATTAAAGTCTGTTTTAACTAATGTGGCTTTAGACACATTAAGTGGTCGCAATTTGCTCCTTGGAGGCCTTTTCTTATGTGCCGACAATTTCTCCAACACGAGGATGTCTCATTTAAACAGCCTTCAATGCCTTCGGATTGAGCCAAGATCGAACTCGCTATAATGTTGTTACGTAGAAATGTCCCAACTGTCCTAACAAACTCAATGTTATTAACACGTAGATCATATTGATTAGTCTATGCCTGCTATCTAAACTTCAGAGAAAGTTAAAACGAAGTTGTATAGGCTTAAGTTATATACTGTGCTTGCGTGTTGTCTACAGAGTGGCAGTTTGGTTTCGAATCAGTCTGGTGGGAGAGGAAACAACCCAGGATGGACGAATTGGGTGTAGCCCACTCACAATGGCCCCGAGCCACGCGTGCTGGCTATCGGAAGATGACAGTTTGCGTGCGGCTGCGGGATTACTGCTCAGTTGAGTGAGATGGTCATGGATCGCATCGCCCAGCGCGAGCGTAAAGCTGGAGGGCTCTTACACGCTATTTTTTAAACAACTTGACAGTAGTAGTAATAAGATGTTGTTGGTTTTACATGTACTGTGGCTTTTGGAGACGCTGGGATAACGGGATTTGCCCCGTACGAAATCGTATAACTCAGCAGTAAATCCACTAAATGAGTTCCCTCGCATTTGCGCATCTCAAATGCCTTCTGACTTTACCAGGATTCGATCCTGCAATCTTGGGCATAGTCAACTTGATATTAAATTTCCTTCCAAAAGCAAACTGAGTTTGACATTAGCTCCATGTCTGACAACCTGTGTTAATGTGGTGTGTGTATATGTAATTGATGTTATGCTTGGGAATAGGCGGCCGTGGTCTGTTAGCAACAATCACAGGCTGGAGTTGCTCTGAAGTAGAGGTAGGAATCCACACGTAAAACGACTTCCATGGTTGACTGAGGTCGGAATTGCCCCGTTTCTCAGTCTTTCCTCCCGAATATGATAATTTTGGAGTGTTCCACGTACCAACCCTACACAAGAATTAGGCTACATTTTTTGGCATAGTGGCGAATCGAGCCCAGCACCTTTGGGACAGGTGACCATGCAATTCCGGCCCTTAAAACAATAACTAACGAACCCAGGACCTGTTGCACCAGTCTCAATACGAACATAAGGTGGCAGACGTGACTTTGAAACATCATAATCCTTAAATGGGAATGGAACCTAGACTTTGCTGGTGAGCGTTGTTTTTATTTTATTTTTTATTTTAGAGGCTTGGGCATTCTGGTCGGTTAACCCCGTGTACTTGGATACTTGTAGAATTTGTTTGATAACCTGTGTTATTGAAGTGTCAGTAGGCCTAGTAGTAGTACATTTGTAATTCAGGTGAGGATTGGGGAAGAGGCGGCCGTGGCCTGAAGTTAGGAAGCATCCCAGCATTTGCCTGGAGTAGAAGTGGGGAAACCATTCAAAACCACTTCCTTGATGGCGGAGGTGGGAGTCGAACCCGCCACTTGTCCGTTTTGCCTCACGAGGCTGAATGTACTCCTCACACTAGAATGACATTTTTAGGTAGAGCCAGGAATCGAACCTGGACCTCCGGTGTGTCAGCCAAGAATTCTGGCCACTATAGCACGAGGTGGGCACACTGGTGAGAGGCAAGCAGCTAGAACGCTGCGCCATAATGCCACTAAGTTTCCTTCCAGTTGCATGGCAAATGCTGAGAACAAGGGCAACGTTCCATGTTTGGGAGCAATGGCAAATACGAAAAATCCGTGAAGATTCTCGCCCAAGCAGCAGGACATAAGGGTTCGAATTCAGGCTGCAGTCAATATTTTTAAGTCCTACTGAACAGAATGACCACTTCAGGAGGAGGTATTCCCTAAAGCCAATTGCATGAATAATATAACTATAAAAAGCTTCCCCACCCCCAGAGTTCCTGTGTATGGCAATGTATAAGGTGCGTTCAAAAAGTAACGTGCCGGAGGCATGATTAGAGAATCCAGTACCTGTATGTTAGAAGTATTGGCCCTGGCTGTTGAGGCACTTGTCCCACTGTGACACGAGGCGGGGAATGGCTGTCTCATGAAATTCCCTGGGCTGCGATGTGAACCAGTTCCGCACGTACAGCTGGACGTCGGCGTCCGAGGTGAATCGTTGACCCCACAGAGCCCTTTTCAGGAGACCAACCATGGCGATCACAGGGGGAGAGGTCTGGACTGTATGGAGGGTGGCCGAGAACCTACCATTTGAATTTCTGCAGGAGTGCCACGACTGTGCTGGCCGTAGGAGGTCATGCATTGTCGTGGAGCGACCACGGTGGCTATGGTGTTCGTCACTCGGCGGTCCTGGGTAATGAGTGCATCAACCAGCTGGACGTTGTCATCGGTAATGCAGGGGGGTGCCCCAGACCGAGCATCATCGGCTAACGACACCCGTCCTTCCCTGAAGCGCTTGTGCAACGCCTTGACCCTTGCAAGGGACATGCAGTGTTCGCCGTACACTTGTGAAATTTGGCGATGAATGTCCGTTCCCCCTACTCCTTCCGCTGTCAGAAACCGAACAACACCTCTTTGCTCTTCGGTTGATGCCTCCATGTCACTGTTTGCAATGCGACTGGCAGCGTTGGACGATTGGTGCATAATGCTGCTCGCTTTGTATTGTCACGTGACGTGCACGCGTGCCCTCGAGCGACGGGCTGTGACCTTCCACGCTCTGGTCGGAACCACACCTCGTTACACACGCCACGATTAGCCAATGTCGTCACCGGTTTGCGCATTCCAGCCTCCGGCTCGTTACTTTTTGAACGCATCTTATATGTTACATTACATGTAGGTAAAATCATGTGCCAACTGGCATTGCGCAAGTTTTAAATAATTGACACCACTTGGGTGACTTCCACTCAATGGTACCGTTGTAGTAACTCAAACGAGAAACAGGAAAATTCCCAGCTGTCACCCCAAGCCTTCGGCCATTACAACACACAGGCAGAAGTTACAGTATTTACAGAGTTTAATTTCAAGTGAAATATAATTCCTTAAAGGTTTGTTAACCCCTGACACTACAGCCCGTGAAGAGCCTAGGCCTACCAAGCGACCGCTGCCCAGCCATATGGCCTGCAGAGTTTGGGGGAGACGCGTGGCGAGCGCGTCGGATCCCCTCGTGACTGGGGCGCTGCCTCACTGTCAGACAGTTACTCAATTGTCCTCACGAGGCTGAGTGTGCCCCGTTCCAGCCCTCCCGTCAGTTTCGAAAATCCCTTACGGAGCCGGGAATCGAAACCGGGGCCTCCGGGTGAGGGGCAGGCGCGCTAGCTCAAAGGTTTGTTACCTACTGTATATTGTGGCTGGATATTGATTTATCTTGTCCATGGAGCAGAGAAAACGTGGTGTAACTTCCAAACGATTGGAGTCTTGTACTCCCTTAAAACGTCGTCATCGTAGTTTTTTTTAATATATATTTTTCAATTTTTATTTATTTTACTTCTTAATACTCGCAATTTTTTTTTCTCGAGACTGGCATCACGAGCTTTGTCTTTTCCTATTATACCGTTTAAAATGGCATTCTCCTTGACCGCCATTGATTGGCGATTTGGTGAAAATGTATACCAAGGTTTTGAACTATGCCTATGGTGGATATAAGTTCCTAAATTCACTCCAAAATACCTGCCGTTCACAAAATTAAAACTAGTAGTTCCATAAAGAGCTAACATAGACTATTGTCATATAATTAAACTGGTCATTCCCATCTCGAAACTCTCCCTCCCATTAATTAAATAGCTTTTGGTAAACTCTGAAAAAGTACCGCTTAGGAGGGCAACAGTTTCAAACTATAAACTCGATATCCAAACATTGCAGTCATGTAAGCAATAAATATTTAAAAAAATTACGAGCCTTACAGTAGTCGCATATGATGTGTAACATCTGACATAGAAGAAAGCTCACGTGAAATTGTTGATACACCGGTATTTTATAGTATTATTGGCACAAATATTAATCTATTGTAAAATGGAGTGTTTACAGATATTGTAGTTTATAATACGGAACTCGTTTTATTAGATGATTTGTAGCTTCCACCAGCACTAGCCTAAATAAAGAATACGATATGGATCAACTAGATTAATAGACGTGACACCGCTCATAACCTTAAATTCCTTATAAACAGGTCCTCTTGATTCGCAGACCAACACGTAATTGCATATGGATTCTGTTAAAATGAGTCATATTGATATGATAAATATCGTTTAAAATGATAATCTGGTAGCAAAAATATCTACCCCGTCCAGGATTTGAACCAAAGATTGTCATGCGCAATATCCCCGCGGCTATTTCGACTACGCAAATATTGTGCACACCATGGTGACTTATTTCCACGTTCCAATAATACTGCATTACGGCATTAAGTTTCATTTATATTTTGCTTGTTTCGATGATGTTCCTGAGTGACATTGAGTTTAAAATGCCTTATGCCAATGCAATGCCGACTACTTACAATGTTTGATATTAAGGCATTTTACCATTTAAAAATACTGATACGAAGACTCCGAACATGTACCATGTCATTTGTTTAAATCACTTGACACCAGAGTTCGCATAAGCGTTTTCCGTTCAGTATGTTATATAGTCTACATTCCACATGGCCGAGAGTGCGTCATGGTATCAATTTTCGACACCGCGCGCTGATTGTTTCTCTTACCCGTGCCAGCTGGATCGATCGATCGAGTTGGCAGTGCGTCTTATACTTCCGTTCAATCCACCACTGCCAGCTAGGGCACACTTCCATTCGATCGAGCGGGCAGTGCATACGTCCGTTGTCCACCACTGCCAGCTAGTACACTTCCGTTTGATCGATCGAGTGGGCAGTGCATACTTCCGTTTGATCCACCACTGCCAGCTCGATCGTTCCGATCCACTTCCGTCCCCAATTTTCAAAGTCACTCCCACAAAACTATCCAGCAACCGAGCGGAAAGATGTTACACATCAAAAGAATGTAAGATAGCAAAATTGTATTTTTCTGGCATTGGTGTTTGCCCTGCCTTAAACCAAAGTTATCATCGCTGATGAAGATAACATACCACCTGTGCTGGAAGACATGTGTGCGAAGGTAGGCCTACATGATAAGACTCTATTTACAACACATGGAGTTTTATGTACCGGGATATTTAGTATATGGTAGTGGCTTGATCAACTTTTCCAAGGACAGTAAGAGATGTTCTTTTCAGATATTCACATGCCTATAATATAGAATTCACATGCCTATAATATTGAATTCACATGCCTATAATATAGAATTTACACAACAAAATAAAGGTACTGTAATGGCTACCTTAGTCGTTGGATATCGCTCTACAAGTTGGGCGATCATTTATAACGTTTCTACAGATATTACACTCAAGACTCCTTAAAACCACCTCATCGTTCTTATTTAGCATTGGCCTGTCTAGACAGACGACATACACTTTATTAATTTAGATTTACTGGGCGCCAGTTATCGTAAAGATAACACATTAAAATTTTATTTAGCCACGGCCGCTCCCTTCCTTGAGCCAAGATCTATCATCGGAGCGTAGGGCAATAAACTTGCTCTATGAGATACTCTTTGCATTCCAACTATCCTATATATTCCGCCGAAATCTTTCTCCAAGCCCTTGTCTCCAGTCAGCGTGGCTTCGTTCCAGAAAAACATTTTCTTGCAATATGTTGCTTCACCGTCCGTAACTTCTTCCAACCATGCCCGTCCTGTCTTTACAATTTAACTAATAAAACAGCCCTAGACCTCTATAAAAACCCTGTTTCTTAATCTAAGCACTTGACAATATTATATATGACTATGGTAATGACGTGAATATGGTATGGCCCCTCCCTTGATATTAATGGGTGAATAAAACGATATAACTTTGATATTTCAATAATAATAATAATAATAATAATGATATTTCAATAATAATAATAATAATAATAACACAATGACTTTAAAAATAATAATAATAATAATTTGTACCGTAATCAAGATTACGTTACAGTACTTGACCAGTGACTATGTTCAACCGCTCAAAACTATCACCACCACGATAAGAAATAACGTACTGGAATGACTCTCAGTATCATTTGTGACTCGTCCCGTAGAGGAATCATCGTGTTACGAGTTATGAGTTCATTTTAGGGCTTCTGTAGTAGTATAAGAAAAGTAAGCTAGAGAATTGTGCCAGAAGACAAGGCTATGTGGTGGTTCGCTATACGAAGCTTGGCTTTGATCGCGTGAATAGGATATGAAAAATGATACACAAGCGCACCCATGCGAGTACTCTCACATTTACAGGGTCTTTCATATCAAGTAAGAACGGCAAGTGGTGGTTTTGCTATCCGCTGCTGCGGTGGCCTTGGCCGAGCTTGTGGCGCACCACGGCCCCTGCTTTAAGCGTGTGTACAATCCTATATGAAATATTACCTTACAAAAGATGCTGGAAATTTCGTCCTTCCTGGGTTATACTGGCATTGTATCTGGTAACCACATTCTGAGTTCTGCCACTGGAATGTTTCTGATATTTAATTTTATGCTTTTTATTGAGCACTGAGTCAGTAGTGTCAAACTTATTTACAATTGCGTGAATCTGTGCTAGTGAACGTGGCACTTAATCAGGAAATTGCTGAACAAATGCATCACGTATCCGCCGAGCCGACTCGTAGGTATACTTAATATAAGTTTTACATACAAAAATACAATGTTATAATGATAACTGTCTCATGTTAACATCTCAGGTTCAGACTGGCGACTGAACACCTGCACGCTTATTGCAAGGTCAAGTACAGTGTATATACTATGCGCGCGCTTTCAATACTACAGCAGGGAGCCCTGCAACGCCACAAGCTCGGCCAAGGCCACTGCAGCAGCGGATAACGAAGCCGCCGCTCGCCGTTTTTATTTTATGAGAGACCCTGTACAGGGTGGTTATAATTACACATGTACTACTTGCGAGGGCCCCCGGATAAACGAGTGATCGTACGACAATGAAACTAAGTGGAAACCTTTGGTAGGACATGCGGAAGAGACATAACGAATAAACCATTGAAAGGAACAAATTTTACTTTCCACATGAGCGGGTAACAGGTGTTAATGGCGTACCATGTTGACAGTCGAGGCTACGATCGATGCATAATGATACGACCATCTGCATCCACAACAGCCTGGAACCGCGCTAGCGAGTGCTCCACCATTGCCCGCAACATCTGAGGTGGAATGTTGCGTTAACTCCCTCGCGATGCTCACCTTCAAACGTCAACATGTCAGTGTCCCGTTGATACACCCTAACCTTAAGGTAACAGGGTAGTTTATTGGCTGAGGAATAACCCACCCACCAAGGGAAGATGATTAAGAGAAGGAAGTAGATTTGGGATTGGAAAAGAAGGATAGAAAAATAGGAGGAGAGTCCCACAAAAGTTATGAATTTAACTTTCAATACATTTAGAGGCAGTTGACACCGCAAATCCGTTCTCGGATACCTAAAGTGGATACGAGCTTGGTCGAAGCTAACGGGAACCGCAGCTAAGACTTGGGCAGTTTGCCAGAGAGAGGCTGTAGTGTATTTCCTCCCAAGCATGCATAAAAGTACTATAGGGAAGGGTGATGGTCTGGCAAGACTGATAGTAACAAATTTACTGTATGTCTTCTCAAAGAAATTAGGTTTTACAAAATAATTCGAAGAATGCCAATGATTTAACTCAGGTTTGGTATTTTCAATTTCCAAAATTATGGAGTTCCTGTAAGGGCGACCAAGTATCTCTGAGAAGGAAAATGATAAAAGATTATGCCTTATGGAGTAATCTTGGTAAATGAACCAATGGTTGCATTGGAAAATGGCTAAGCTTTTACTCAGCGAGGAGCCGGCTAAAAGTTTAGACAAAAGGAAACACTTATCTTTTAGAAAACTGACCATAAGTTTTCGGAGAGAGTCTCCACAAGCAGGTAGCTGGCTTAGCGAGCTTTACTTGCCTTACTGGCCAATTAGAATTAGCTATTAAAGCTAAAAGAACTTTAGTGAGGTGAAAATTAAGAGTTCTTGTTCAAATGCAACAAATGGTGAAAGCCCTATTAATGATTTTAATGTCATTGAGTGAGGAGAGTCAAGGAAGATAGGATTTTGCCTAAACTTTGTATTCGTAAATGAAAAAGCGAAAGGATACGCTTCATTTATTTTACAATTCCAAGAAGTTTGAGGAAATTAACAATTCTGTAATATAATTTTGACAAACATAGTTCATTTGAACTTTTTAACAAATGGGGTCGCAGACCTCTCAACATTAAACGTTTGCTCCGGGCAATTGACAATTTATAAGGTTTCAAACCTTACATGTTTCTAAAATCTTTATAAGATTTAAACAAATAAACAATGAAGTAATTAAAATTTGAACGTGAATTGGAGTACAAAGAGTGTACCTTAAGAAATTCTTGAGAGAATGTTCTAGAGAAAGTGACAACTTCGAAAATAACAATAATAAAAACATGAAAAATAAGATAGAAGTTCCTACAACTTCTTATATTTATACAGAATTACTATATGAGAATTATACAAAAGAGAGCAGGTCACTTACTGTGAAACCTGAAGAAAGTTAAAAGGAAGGTTCTAGACTTCCCAAGTTTGAGCAGGAATCACTAGCCAAATGGGACAGTTTCCATTTCGTGAAACCTGAACATGACTCGCTCAAGAGTTTAAGGAATTGTTTTTCCTGATTATAGGAAAGGAACAATGTGAATTTGAATCGTGTGTCACACACGTAATTATACAGAATTTAATTAATGTTAAACTAGCAAAGTTGGAAGGGCACTTCGTGAGTGACACCTTATTGAAACAGACCTAAATTTAAAAGTTTATTACAGATTGTTAGTAAGAGGTTTAGGAAAGAGCAATAGGGATGGAGGAAAAAATGTTCATGGCCGTATTTAATATAAACGGACGATCGCGACGCGGTAGAAAAGTGGAACAAGCACTGATTATCACTATAGTCTGTAAAGATTGATGCAAAATTCACTGTAGAAACTCGAAAGTTCATGAGAAAGAAAGTTTTTACAATGCTGGAAAGAACTGGTTGCACTAGGTAGGCGAGAGTCTATTGCTGGAGAAAATGGTGGATTACAGTTAAATGCGCCATAGAACATCCCAACGGTGGACGAAAGTTAGCTATTGCAGTAATTTAAGGAAGATTCCTCATTTTAACTAGTATTTTCACAAGTGAGTGAAACATACCTGACGGCAAGCCTCGCAGATAGAGTACCAGATCTGGAAAGTTCCAGAACGATCTTTATAGAAGAATGGAGTCAAAGTTAATCCAGCGGAGGAACTAGCTTTATAATTTATAGACAGCGGGTATTAGATAATATCCCACGTAGTGAGAGGATTTCTCATTTTGCAAGCATAAGAAATGCTGCTTTTCACCAAGATTGGCTTGATTAGACAAAAGCCCAACATGGAAAATCCCGCGAAGAATGATTACCGCCCCACAAGTAATCTCACGCTGTCTATAAAATAATCAATAAAAGCATGTAGATAAAATTGATGAAGATGAGGTTAAAACCTTTAAAATGGTACTTATCTTGATTTCATGTTGAAGGCGAAGTTCTGTATGACGATAACTACTTTGCCAACATGGCGTAGAAGAGAGTATGCCTCTTGGTTTGAGGAGGCTAGCTCGAGAGGAGCTTCAACTGATCGAGTCAACTGCCAACTGAGAAGTGAGACCTGCTCAACGGAGCACGGAGGGACCAAGGAAGGGAAAAAGAGTGGGGGGTAGGAGACAAAAGGAGAACATATAAGCATTGCCAATGTTACAACAAAAAAAAATGATCTCTTGCTGAGCTGGTCTTCAAAGAGTTGATAACAGATGATACTAGCGCAGCATGGTGAGTAAAGAAGTAGACGTAGTCCTCTTGCTCAAGGAGAAAATAGCTGGCGATGGTAACAGGATCTGGTGGCCAAATGGATAAGTAAGTCCTCTAGCACCAGGAAGAATTGAGGAGCTTCAGAGATTCGCTGCGAGATGACGCTAGGTGGGTCACAGAAGTTATATATCTAGAACAGACTTATGAAGACATAAGAGGTTTGCCTATCAAGGAGAAAACAAAAGATCACTGTTGGTGTTTGACAAAGAGAAAGGAAGAAATGAACATGCAAGGAGCAATAAAAATTATATCTCAGGTACCGTGTATTCAAAGAATACACCAGTAACCTCACAGCCAGAAATCACACGGGTTCAAATCTGGGGACCTTGGTGGCCACGCAGTGGGGAACGATCGGCCGATGATGTGGTTCCGGGCTGTCGTGGATGCAGATGGTAGTCATATTGAGGATCGTTTGTAATCTGAATTGTCAACATGGTACGCCATGGTTGCTCACTTACTGTATGAAGAAATTAAAATGTGTTCCTTAGAATGGTTTATCCGTTATGTCTCTTCCGCATGTCCTGTCACAGGTGCCTCGACGCCCACCACCCAGACCACACCATACTCGGGCCATACAGTGCTTCAATTGCCAGCTCCTGCACCATACAGGAGCACAATGCACGAGGGAAGTCAGATGGAACAGATGCGGAGGTCCTCGCTCCACTCTTGAGTGCACAGTGCCGAGAGACACCCCCACGTGTATAAACTGTGGAGGGGGCGGCACGCAGCTTCATATCTCGGGTGCAGGTACTGTACATCAAATCTGCCATTAAACACCGCCAATTGAAGTACAGACAACAGCCAAAGCACTTGCACTACCGTAAACTCAAACCCAACACCACCAACACCATAATCCTGACACAAATCTTGCAGCTATTGCAACAACTCGCAACACCGCAAGCTCACTAAAAGTAAACCGCAATACATCAAAACAAAACCACAACAGTTATGCGCCCTCGGGCGGTGGTCATCCATCCTTGTCAGACTACCCAAAACTTCCTCCTTCCAACTTCATTACCAAAAAATTGCATAAACAAACACATCAACTGTACATCAGCACACCCCAAGATCCCCCAAATTAACACCTCAAACTACACCAGAAAGCCCAAAAGCCTACAGCCAATCACGGCACAGTACACCTCCACCAGTCAGCGCCTCATTCAAACTCAGCCACTCACAACACACCTTCACCTACAATACACGGATCTAAATATTTCAAACACCAACCACATAGCGAGGCTTATTACCTTATTTTTTAAAACCAACAGAACCTACTACAGATCTCAAATGCATTTCATACAACCAAACTAACCCACTAGAGGTCTTTCTCTCCCTTCCTAAAGAAATAGTTAACAACTTCAGCATTTTTTTTCAATTATTATTATTATTATTACGGAGCCTCCGTGGCTTAGGCGGTAGCACACCGGCCTCTTACCGCTGGGTCCGTGGTTCAAATCCCGGTCATTCTATGTGAGATTTGTGCTGGACAAAGCGGAGGCAGACAGGTTTTCTCCGGGTACTCCGGTTTTCCCTGTCTCAATATAATTCCAGTAACACTCCTCACTATCATTACATTTCTTTTCATCTGTCATTAATTTAATCATTGCCCCAGGGGAGTGCGACAGGCAACGACAGCCGACACAGTTCATATCCTCACCGCTAGATGGGGGCTTCATTCATTCCATTCCCTGACCCGGTCGGTTGATTGGAAGCAGGCTGTGGATTTTCATTATTATTATTATTATTATTATTATAAACTTATTACCAGAATGAAAAGCCTCCGTGGCTTAGGCGGCAGCACGCCGGCCTCTCACCGCTGGGTCCGTGGTTCAAATCCCGGTCACTCCATGTGCGATCTGTGCTGGACAAAATGGAGGCAGACAGGTTTTTCTCCTGGTACTCCGGTTTTCCCTGTCAAAATTTCATTCCAGCAACACTCTCCACTATCATTTCATTTCATCTGTCATTCATTTAATCATTGCCCCAGAGGAGTGCGTCAGGCCTCGGCAGCCGGCACAGTTCATATCCTCGCCGCTAGATAGGGGCTTCATTCATTCCATTCCTGACCCGGTCGGAGACGGGAAGCAGGCTGTGGATTTTCATTCATTACCAGAATGAAGCTGCTGTTGCTGATGCGCCATGGGGGTAACCCACATGCGAGTGTAAAATGCTCATCCCCCATGCTATGTCAGTAGAAGAACAAGGTTGATCTATACCAACATGTTAACTACCGTAAGCATACTCGATTAACTTAAACACCATGAAATGTATAATCTTATACCCCAACGTCAATCTCAATACGCCCGAAGCTCAATGAGGCAAATTATAGGTGACAATGTCCTCTACAATTTTTGTTTAAAAACATTTTCTTTAAAATACGTCGATTCAGAGAAAAACGCTTTTCAATTATTATTTTTTTTAGTTTTCCGACAAAATGATCGGCAAATTTTTCTGAAATTTAGAGTTAAGCTTTTCTTGTGCTTTTCTAACGATTTACAAAAAGCCAACCATAGCACAGTTTTTGGAACTAAAGGGGTTTCTTCTGTGCAGCTGTACTGTACTATTACAAACCTTACTATACTGACGTCTAATTTAATGGAATTTTACGAGAACTTAAAAAGGTGGCTGTGCAATTTTTAAAAATTAGTTTTCATTTCTCGATTCTTAAGTGAGACCAGTAGGATGAATGAAAATAGCGTGTTTAGTTCTTCATGGAACTACTTGTTACCTCGTGAGTTTGGACATTTATTTCAAAGAAGCATTACAATTCCACATTAAGACTATCAGGCCGCGTCAACGTATGGCCCAGAAAGTTATGCATAATCGCAGCTGACTAAGGCAGTCTTGCTGCACTCCACAACTCATTGCATTTGGACAAAACAACGGACTGTATCTTTCCTAATGTAGTAAGTAGCTTAATCATTCAATAATGATAGCACGTCAACACTTGCAGTAAATTAAGTGTGCACGCACAGCGTAGCCTATACAGCAGGCGTTCTCAACCTGGTGCTCGCAAGCACAAGCTCCTCTGAGGTTATTCTTCAATTCAAATTTGGATGCACGAACCAGAATAGTCGACTAGTGCCTTCATTAAAAGTTTTGACAGTCGGAAATGTTACCATTTTTCGAAATAATCTACAGTAATAAATAATTGGACATCCATGTTTTAAGAGTACAGTAACACGAAAGATGCTGATTCCACTAGACTGTCCACACGTATTGCCCTTTCACGAATTGATTGCCGGCGGTCGAGAAGGGAACTATTCTGTGTTTACTTGTCACACTCACTGTTTCATTGACAGGTACAGTTGCGCGAGTAGGATGACTCACCTCCAGTACCTGTCCGTGGTGACATGAGCTCCTGTGACACTTATCTGTGCACCTGTGGCAATCAAATCTTACATGGGTAATACATGTAGGCTATTGATACGTGCCACCCCCTAGTGGCACTTTTGTTAACTGGATTACGGTGGGTTGAAGCACAACACAGATTGTTCCTTTAAAGAAATAATTAACTTTATTGCGGCCAGAATGATACACCACTCAACAGCAAATACAAGCAATTAGAACCTTATTCCAGTTTCCTCAAGTCTCTTCCTTATGGAGCGCTCTTGCCCCTTTCACTTAGTCATGCAGCTAATCCTCCACTAATGAGACCCGTGGAATACCTGCACCTCATCCTTATGTACACAAACTACAGTTACTTACGATAACCTGCTACACGCTGCTTCGCTGTCCACAAGTTGGGAAACAATGTCACTGGATTTCGTAACTCGCACGGCACTTCGCCACAATATCTCTGTATATCAGTGAAATCACACTCGCTCAAAACACAGGCAGTCCCCTGTATGCTTCTCACTCCCTCGCTGTCAAGAGAATCAGCTCCACTAGGGGTTTCGCAAGTCACGGCACCACACTTCTGTCGCTCAGGATAAACGCTCGCACTAGCTCGAAAAAAAAACACACACACCGCTTGACAGGTCGCTCTTATATAGCAGGCCGGTGACTCAAATGCTTCTAGACCCATCCACGGTTCACGGCTTCTCGAGATTTCCATCACTGGCTGGGTCACGAATATTCTGGACCATCCCTTTGTCCTAGTAGTCCTGTTGCGTAAGGCGTACGCAATACACTGAGGCAGAGCACAGCCCAGCCCGGGGGCAGTTGTGACTCATGCGGCGAGCGACGAAACAAACTCACAGCCGTAACACCACCCCCTTCCTAAAAGGCTGATCGTCCCGATCAATCATTGGTCCGTCTGTGTCCCTCCGTAGGCTGCCAGGCGATCTCGATGCACGATCTTCATCTTCGCCCTCGGGCTCCGCTGGATCCTGTAGAAGACATCGTTGATCCGTTTCACGACTCGGTACGGGCCCTCCCAGGACTTCTGCAGTTTGGGTGACAGGCCTTTCTTCCGTAATGGGTCGAAGAGCCAGACCAGGTCGTCCTCGTGGAATACGCCGGCATCCGTCGGTTGGTCGTATCGGGTCTTCATTCGGTCGGTCTCGATCCGCAGTTTCCTCCTCGCGAACGTGTGCACGTCCTCCAGTTGGTCGACCAGTTCTTGACAATACTGGCTTACCGGGACCGGATCATTCCCAGGTCGGCCGAAGGCAAGATCGACAGGTACACGGAGCTCCCTCCCAAACATGGCCCGGGCTGGTGTGCACCCGGTGGCTTCATGCACGGCGGCACGGTAGGCCAGGAGAAATAGTGGAAGATGTTTGTCCCAATCCCTCTGGTGCTCGCTGACGACTACTCGGAGATGGTTCTCGATGGTGCGATTGAATCGCTCTACCATCCCGTCGGACTGAGGGTGTAGCGGCGTCGTCCTTGTCTTCCGAATTCCCAGCAGCTGGCATAGGTTCTGGAACACCTGCGACTAAAGTTCCTCTCTTGGTCGGAGTGCAGCTCCAGGGGTACTCCGTACCGGCTGACGAATTCCTTCACCAGGGTCTCATCGATCGTCGCGGCTTCTTGGTTAGGGAGCGCATACGCCTCCGGCCATTTGGTGAAGTAGTCGCTGACGACCAATATGTAGCGGTTCCCTGCCTCGCTCAACGGGAATGGCCCAGCAACATCGATGGCCACTCTCTCCATGGGGCCGCCCACGTTGTAGGTTTTCAGTGGACCCCATCGTCTCTGGTCCTGGGCCCTTGCTGGCTGTGCAATCGGGGCACCTCGCGCAGTGGTTCTCCGCGTCTGTGCGGCATCCGATCCAGTAGAACCGCTCTCTCAGCTTCTCCAGGGTCTTCTTTATCCCTAGGTGTCCACCAGATGATCCTCCATGGACTTCCTTCAGGACTTCCTCCGTCATAGCCTTTGGAACGACGACTTGTTCCCGAGATGTCTTCCCGTCGGTGCTCTCCCAGCTATGGCAGATGAGGTCATCCCTTACAACCAGCGAGTCCCACTGCGCCCAGTAGGACTTAAACCTTGGGCTGCAGTCACTCACAATATTCCACCCGGGTCTGGGGACACAGGCCCTCTTCATTCGGCTAGCAGTCCCAGGTCATCATCTTCCGCTTGCGCCCCCGTGAAAGATTCGCGGCTCCAGCTCCCTTGAATTTCCACGGTAGTCCTTCGGCACTGTATCCCGGTGCTCTCCTCCCTTCCGGCACAAAAGGTGCAGTCTTCGGGGCACGGTCTTCGTGACTGTGCGTCGGCGTTAGAATGCAGTTGGCCTTTCTTGTGCTGGATCTCAAAGTTGTACTGTTGAAGCCTCTCTAACCACCGCACGAGTTGACCCTCGGGCTGCTTAAAGTTCAGGAGCCACCGCAGGGATGCATGGTCGGTCATGATAAGAAATTCTTGCCCGTACAGGTACTTGTGGAAGTGTTCAATGGTCTTCACGATGGCGAGCAGCTCCTTCCTGGTGACGCAGTAGTTCCTCTCTGGCTTTGACAAGGCTTTGCTGAAGTAGGCCACTACTCTCTCCTCGCCGTCCACTACTTGCGACAGGATTCCCCCTATACCAAAGTCGCTGGCATCGGTGTCGACGATGAACCTTGTTCCAGGTCTGGGGTAGGCCAGAACAGGTGCGGTGCACAGAGCCTGCTTGAGTTGTTCGAAGGCACTGTGGCATTCTGCTGTCCACGTGAAGAGTTGGTCCTTCTCAGTCAGTCGATGCAGTGGTTTGGCGATGTCGGCGAATCCTCTCACGAAGCGACGGTAATAAGTGCAAGAGTCCCAGGAAGCTTCGTAGCTGGGACTTGTCCTCCGGAACTGGCCACTCCCTCACAGCTGCGGTATTTTCTGGGTCGGTGCACACCCCTCCCTCGGAGACAATATGCCCAAGGTACTGGACCTGCTTCTGGAAGAGCTGACACTTCTTGGGGCTCAACTTCAGCTGGGCAGCCCGTAGCTTCATCCTGATCTCCTTCAGGTTGCTGTAGTGCTCCTCGAAGCTTCTTCCCAGAACGATGACGTCGTCTAGGTAGACCAGGCAGGTCTTCCAGTGTAGTCCCCTCAGAATGGACTCCATTAACCTTTCGAAGGTCGCAGGGGCGTTGCACAGACCGAATGGCATGACGGTGAACTGCCAGAGCCCGCTGCCCACAGAGAACGCCGTTTTCTCTCGGTCCTTAGGGTGGACCTCCACCTGCCAGTAGCCACTCTTCAAATCAAAGGTGGAGAACCATCTTGATCCTGATATGGTGTCCAGGGTGTCGTCGATCCGGGGTAGAGGGTAGCTGTCCTTCTTCGCGACGTCGTTCACCCGCCTGTAGTCCACGCAGAACCTGGTGGAGCCGTCCTTCTTCACTAGCACGACCGGAGAACTCCAAGGACTATGTGATGGCTCGATCACCCCTTGCTCCTTCATCTCTTCTACCATCCGGTCGACTTCGGCTTGCTTGGCGAGCGGGACACGTCGGAATGGGGTCCTAATCGGTGCGCTGTTCCCAACGTCGATTCTGTGCTGGACCAAGCTTGTCGTGCCGAAATCTTTGCTCCCCACGGAGAAGACATCCTGGAATTCATGTAGCAGGTCCCGAAGTTGGCGCGATTGTTCCTCGTCTAAATGGTCCTGGGATCCTTGGTACAGCTTCTGTAGTTCTTCTGGCCGGGCGCGTCTTCTTCGGTTGTCCGTCTGCAGGTGTCCGTCCGTCGTGTCTGTGATGCGGGCAATCCAGGTAACGGGCTCGCAGACTCGTAGGTTGGTGTCCCGGTGAACCGTAATGTCGTAGTCGTTCAGGTTGTACAGGCGGACGTACGGCCGAGACGTCGTGTTGATGAGTCCTGGCAATTAGCAATCCTTTTGTCTGGATATCCTCATATTTTGGCTCGATGATAGCCGCCACTCCCTCAGCAGTTCCGTCGACAATTACGGCAGCGCTGACTTCCGTCCTGGCGGGAACGATGTCGTCCTCTCTCAGCCTTACTCGTCGTGCGGTGACGGCCTCGTGTGCTGGTTGCAAAGCAAGTTCCTCACCTCCGAAGTGCAGAGTGTTGGTACTCAGGTCCAAGATGATGTCGTTCTGGTCCAGAAAGTCTAGTCCGATGATCACTTCGTTTGACACGTCAGCCACAAGCACTGGATGCCTCACCGCCCGTCGACCAATGACGAACTCCAGTGATGCTTCGCCATGTACCGGTGCAGTCTCTCCAGTCGCGGTTATTAGTTGGAGGTACCTTTGCGTGGGTTGCACTCTCCACTTCGGGATTATGGTGGGATTGACGATGGTCCTCGACGCTCCCTTGTCGATCATGGGCCAGCTCACTCCGTTGACGACTCCGTCGACCATCAGGCTGCTATTATCCCTCCGTAACTGCGTCACACGAACTTGGACTGCCGGGGCTTGACGACTGTCACAAGCCAACCTTTGCCCCCCAAGGCTGGCTAATACTCCGTTTCCCTGGGCCGCGCGGTTTTCGGACGACTGATTTCCCGTCGGATACCCTCGGCGGCGGCGATCACCTCAGTCCTTGCTCAGGTGGCATTTCTTTCCGCTGGTCCAGCAGGTCGGTAGCCCTCTTCCGGGCCGCCTCTCCGGTTGTCTTCCGGCTGTGTCGTTGCTGGTGGTGCCGCGACTATCGAAGAAACGGCTTAGCGCCTCCTTTAATTAGTCGGCCAGGGGCTTGGTCTCGTTGGTTTTTACTGGTTCGTCGACGTCCACTTGACGCATCCGCGCGTGCATCCTACATGCCTGTTTTGCCGTCTCGAACTCAAGTTCGTGGCTCCCAACTCCTGCTTAGTGCAAACTATTGTAATTAAAATTAGATAAATCGTAATTTCATGTAGATTCTGATAAAATGACCCATAATATTATGATATATATCGTTTAAATCGATAATCCAGTAGCAAAAATATTTGCCGAGACTGGGGTATCGAACCTGAGACCTCATGTTTCGCAGACCAAGATATTATCCACGCAGCCATTACAACCACAGACATTTGGAGTACAAGACAGGTACTCATTTTCATGTGCCGGTAATATGGAAGTATTTTTTATGCTCCATTAATATTTTGCTTTTTTTTTCGATAATGTTCCTGCGTGGAATTGCGTTTTAAATTAGTTATGAATACGCCTACTTGACAGTAAAGGGAATTCCTATAGTGGTCCATGAAAGGCTAGCGCAGTTCCCGTATAAATCATCGATATATATTACATTGATTACTGCATTACCGCAATGTGGGTTAATATCTGAATAGCCATTGTGCAGAAACATGATACCGGCTTTGCCGACTAGTTACAATGTTTCATATAAAAGCATATCATTTAAATACTGATACGAAGACATGTGGTTTGTGTTTCAATGAGTTGACACCAGAGTTCGCATGAGCGTTTACCGTTCAGTATGAAAGTGTTTAGGAAAGATACTCGGCGAGTGGATGCAAATCAGTTTTATCCAGAGATTGAAAACCAGACTCTTAATAAATCATAATTTTTTCAGGAAGTAGGATTTAATGATTTTTTTACACCAAAGAACGACATCTTGATGATATTCATTGTAGAAATATCTGTAATGGCGCCTCCAAACCTGGAAGTAATCCGTATGTTATATACATTCCACATGATACCACTGCCAGCTGGCAGTGCGTCTTACACACTTCCGTCCCATTTTTCCGTCCCATTTTTACACACTTCCGTCCGATCCAATTCCGTCCCATTTTTCAAAATCACTCCCACAAAAATATCCAGCAACCGAGAGGAAAGACGTTACACACAAAAAACAAGGCATAAAAATCATTTACAACGAATAACTCAACCGGAAAGCATCTGCATAATAATAATCTAAATAAACAAGACCCGTATTCAAAGTCAGGGGTATATTCCATTACATGCCAAGATACAGGGTGTCAACCAAATTACATCGGGCAGAGTAGGAGAAGAATGGATACACGTTACAATGAACACAGAAATGCGATAAAATACAGGATGCACTCTACCGTATGCGAACACATGTGCGACGCGGGTCATGGTTTTTCTAACATTGAAACAGACTTAAAAATAATTCATCACGAAACGAAAGGCAGAGCTCTTGACATAAAGGAAGCAATCGAGATACACTTACCTAAAAGAAACAAGCCCAATAATTTAAACGAACACACTTTCATGGAGAGTTCACCCCTCTTCACTCTACTGGAGAACATACCCCGTGAGAAACAAGCACAACATAACGATGTAGCCAAGCTAGATAAGGGAAGATTAAGGGAAACATATTATTGGATCAGGATATACGATGCACCTAGGCCGGTATTAACGGCAATATTAAAGGTGCCGGGACATTCTTATTAGACAGTTTGCGCTTAGAGAAGACTTTATAGCTTATACGTGGCGAGTTTGAAACCAGGTCTTTAATAGTTGAAGATTGTCCTGAATACAGTAACATACACATTAGAGAGACTAGACTTCGCAACGTACAGTTACATTTGTACGAGGAACACATGACATTTGGGATATCCCAACGAGATAGGGACCCTCACACACAGAAATTTCCCTTCAGTCAAGTGCAGACAGTGACCAAGTTAACTGCACTCACCATGACCTCGCAAGACTAAACCAGATAAGTACGTTCAAAACTGGTCATCTAGGGGTATTTATTAATCTCAAGTAATTTTTTTCAGGATTTGGGAATAACCCATCTCATTTGGGTACAATCGTGTTGACAGACTGAAAAGCATCAAACTTTTGTTTACTAAGGCAACACTGAAAATGGCTTAAAGCACCATAATATTTATTGTAGGGCCGATAATCGAAGCCAGGATCATTGCCACATATGATGGCTAAATCCGCATTAATCCGCCCTAATCTAAGGCACCTGTTGAAAGTCCGTGCTTTAAAATCGAACTCGGCAATTCTGAAGTATGCTGACGCGCACTTTGTTTTATTTCACGGGCTTGGACATCGTGGTCATTTAGCCCCGTTTACTTGGGTGAGTGTGGAATTTTGTTCTGATAACCTCTGTTATAGTGATGGCTGTATTGGTGTGAGTACTTGTAATTCGGGTTAGTATTGGCAAGGAGGTGGTCTTGGTCTTGGTCTTATGTTAGGAATCATCCCGACATTCAGCTGGAATAGAAGTGAAAACCCACGGAAAAACACTCCCAAAACATCTTGAGGTGGGAATCGATCCCACCTCTTCTCAGAGTTGTTTCACGAGGCTGAGTGGACCCCATTCCATCCTTCATAACAGAAGTGCATTCCTTGATAAAGCCTAGAATGGAACCCGGACCTCATGACCGAAAGCAATGAACGCTAGCCACTACGCCTGGAGGTGGACATGCAGACCCGTAAACAGTGTGTCGTAATTACTGAGAATTACAAATCTGCCGCCAGCTCGTAGTTGCAAAAAATCATAGATGGAGCTCGTCATCAATTGGTCTCGTGTGTTGTTATTTGGTCAAATAAATCGATAATACTGTCCAGGTTCAGAATTAAGTACGGATGCAAGTTTTGAAAAAAAATCGTGATGTAATACAAACAGCTTTCGCTACTTTCCAACGACATTGCTGGTATTGGATCAAGTTTGTTTACCAGGGATCTCATGAGGAAATTATGTTAAAGAGTATAAGTTGAGTCGTCTAACCAAGACCGTATAGTCTGTTAGAAAGTATGTCCATATCAAGAAGGTATTCCAATATCAAATATCTATTGCTCAATTTTTCAGCCGTGTGTGTGGGCTGTCTCCAGTGACCCAACTTTAAAACGTTTGATTTAGATAACGATAATAATAATAATAATAATAATAATAATAATAAGAACTAGCAAATCCCGTGTAGAATATCTACGTGCTACGATTTTAAAATTTTAATTTGCTGTAATAATTTGAACCACTTTTAAACTTTAATTTACATTCACATTCTGACCTCGCAAAATTTTGCTGACTTACGTCATTGCAGTCATTATCGAACATTTCTTTGAATACACAATTTGTGATATCTTTACTTGGTGACAACAAAGGGTAGTGAGTTAAAGGATGTTACTCGTGAGAGACCTACATAAAGTTGCCCATGGCTACATAAAGTTGTCCATGGCTAAATACTGGTTTTGGCAATTACAGACAAATTGTCAAAAGTTTAGTAATGAGACTTATTGATCGTAATTGAGAAACCTAACCATATTGTACTCTGCTTTCGTTTAAATTTGAAAGGATTGCATGTGTCCGAGGGAGTAAGTGTTGCTCTGGTTATGAGAACAGTTTCACTTTTAATTGAATCTATAACAGTTACCTCTATTATATTACGCTGTAACTCTTGAACTACTGTACAGTATTTAGGCCTATCAATAGATTTGACTTGTGTGTTTATTTAAAACCGAATAGGTTCCATTTACGCTAGAAGATCTGTTAGTAACATCATGGAACAACCTTATTAGGAAGTGAAGCTCCGACGTTTTTTGCTTTCCTCTATAGACGGCAGCACATGCGTTCGACTGAGGCAATGTGTTGAGTAGGGCACGGTTTTGTTTTTGTTAAAGCTGGGTTTTCCTAGCTCCGCACATACCAATGCGCTGCGCGGTAGTGTTTTCCTAGCTCAGCAATGCGCTGCGTCTATTTCAAGTTTATTTGTTTGAGAAGTAATAATATATTTAATGCAGCCAAATAGCCATAACTTAAAATATAAAATATAGGATACATTGATGGGTTACATATTTGCATAATCACTTATAGACATTGTTCTTTTTGTACAGAATTCTATGTGGTACCGTTCACACATTTTTCCACATAATGTGCACTCACAGTCTATGCTTGTCATGGAAGTGTTTTGATTTGCAGAGTAGGTGGTGAAGACCGTGAACTGCCAACCTTGTAATGACATGTCTTAGTTCGAAATTAGCTTTTGTCTACGAGCGGTCTATCATGGCCTCTGTGCCATAGAAGTCTGGTTGTTTGTTTGAGAAGTGAGTGAACATGAGCTCTCGTCCTCTGATCAAGAAAAAAGAGCGCTATTGATGTTATTAGAAGAGGAAGAAGAGATTGAAGGTGAAATTTACTTCATTGTTGGTCGTCTTCATAAAGGGCGGAAATCTGTCAGTTCCATGTACACATCTAGAGAGCAAGAAGGAGTGTTTAAACTTTTAATCCAGACATTTGCTCGACGACGAACTGAAGTTCAAATCTTACTTCCGAGTTACTAGGTGTCAGTTTGAATACTTGCTTAGTTTGGTAGAAAATGATCTTGCAAGTGAGTCCTGCATCAGATTAGAAGACCGATATCAATACAGAAGAGAAAACTGCCCAAATACTCGTCGGTTGCGTTGCGCGGTCCGCACTTGACTGCTCTTAAAGGAGTCGTCCAGTTGCGCAGGGCGCACTGCGCACCACGTAGGGGTGTGGGGAAAACGATGCAGTCTGATGCCGTGTTGAGTAGGGTCCGCACTGCGCACTGCGGACTGCGGACTGCGCATTGCGCACAAAATGCGGAGCTAGGAAAACCCAGCTTTACAGTTGCACACGGACTACAACACACGATTGATGCCAACATATGTAGATTGACACCAATATTCTATTTGTAAATACAGAAAAATTTGATTAAGACGGGTTTACGTGACAATGAGACTTACATGCGTGGTCATAAAGTACAAACACGATATTATTAAATTCATACAGTACTTATCAGTGCATCTTCGCTTTAATTTCCTCTCAGGGGCTCACGACTGTTGGGATGTGGGTTGGCGACCACGGGACCCCAGCAGCTGTGTCCGCCATTACTTCTACTTAGGCTACTTGCGTCGGGCTCCTCCTTTAATTTTTCCTATCGTCCGCCCTTGGTCAACTCTTGTTCTCTCCCAACCACGACAGTTTTAGTATCCAAGGCCTAGGGAGTCTTTCATTTTCCCGCCTTAATTGGCCCGTGTCTCATTTTTAGCCTATTTTTATTTTATGAAAAAATAGGCTTATGAGATCACCTTTTTTGTGTGCGTGTGTGCGTGTGCGTGCGTGTGTGCATGTGCGGTTTTTTTTTAAGGAAATAAACTACTATATTCTCTGCCAAAAATTTGTCTCGTCGAGCTTGCATACCCATAAATCCGTTCGGGTGGTTTTATAGTTTTATATATTGTTCAGATTATCAGAAAAGTTTAACGCACACCAAAGTACACTGGACTGACGACCAAGATGGCGGCGACAGCCAGGAATGTTAAGTCACTGCGCCACGTGGTGAACAAGCGACTCGCTGATGAGACACCCAATACAACTAGCATGAAACTAGCATAAAATGTTGTTGTAAAAATTCTTAAACTTAAACTTTTTCTATTTATTTAATTTTCGGTATTGTTCTTCTATTTTACGAAGAAGTCGCAAGATCCCGTTGACCGAGCCACGGCTTGGCCGGGATTGGGCCCGAGCCTAGTATGTTGATCAAGGAGTCGGGGGCTGTGCACTGGTGAATCTGGTCTTCAGACTTCCTAAGTAAGCAATCCTCAGCCAGAACATTGAATAAAATTTTTGATCATGTTGCATAATCAGTCTATAAATAACTTAGGCTAATACAGACGCCACAATAGCACATGTTATCAGGAAAGTTCTACACACACCTAAATACACGGAGCTAAAATGACCATGTCGTCAAACCCTTCAAAGTAAAATAAGAACGAAACAATACGGTAAACTACAAGGTTATATCGCAATGGACAAATTAACTCACACCCAAGAATGCTAGCCACTACGCCACGAGGTGGACAAGCGACTCTTAGCTGCATCGATTGGTCAAACAATATTAATCTTCAAAGCACATTTCGTTTCTATGGCAAACTCCTTGTGTTTAAACAGGACATAGCATGACATAGCTAATGGACACTTTTTGTTTGGGACGACTCGACCTACGCATTATAAAACTTCAATTGGAAATACATTAAACCATAGCATAGCCATGCGTGCTAAATCGCTCTTGGGGAGCCGCAGCAGGTTTGAATCCTGGTGCTGACAGCGGCTATCCTGAGTGTTTTTCCCAGGTTTTTATTTCACACTCCCTCCAGGCAAGTGACGGAATCGTACCGTATTTCAACTCCCGGGGCACCTACTCCTACTCCGTTCTCAACCCAATTACAGCTACACACTTAGTCATAACATGAACACAGGTTACCAGATACGACAACTCACACCCAACTCACACCCAAGTACACGAGGCTGACAACTGAGTTGTCCCATGCTACTGAAATTAACAGCAAGACAATTGGAAATGTCTTCAAGAACACGGTAAGTAAGTCGCCTGGGCAAATATTAAGCTAGACTCCCTCATGGCGTAGTGTTTAGAACTCTTAGGTGCCATCCCTGTGGTCCGGGTTCGTTTCCTGGCTCAGCTATGAAATTAAATTTTGATCTTAGGGCTGTAACTGGGTACATTCAGCCTCGTGAAGCAGAACTGAGAAGAGGTGGGATAGATTCCCAATTCAGCCATCCTTGAAGTGGTTTTCCACTTGTACTCCAGGTAAATGCTGGGATGATTCCTAAATCAATGCCACGGATGCTTCGTTGCAATCCTAGTCACAATTTTTACATTCACACAAATGACTACAGATATCTCAATAATACCGGGTAGCAGAAAAATCCTGATCACACCCAAGTTTACGGGTATGGATGATCACAAACTACAATACGATACAACAAAACTTATTAACATTAAAGAAATGTTAAGAACTTCAATAACCGAAGTAAATTTTTAAAGTAATATTACAAAGTATGTTGCCTACAATTAATGAAAAGTCTTGCAATTCATCGATGTTGATGTTGTTGATGTTGATGTTTTATGGTGCGGAACATTGAAGACATCTCGCCAATACCAATGAGATACTTTGCCTTCTTTTATTAAAACTACTGGTACCGTAATATTATAAGTCGTCTGTTCACAAATGACAAAACACTGTGGCTCTACTTCCCATTGAGGACCTGGGCCTACGAAGCGACTGCTGCAGATTAACGAAGTTAGTGAGTGCCATGTACCCCTCGGCCGTTGATCCTGGCGTTTTTGACCAGGGTCTTTCACTCTATGATCATAAAACTACTCAATAGTCCTCGTGGGACTGATTGCACCATAGTTAGCCCTCACCTTAGCTCCAGAATCCCTGAAAGCCGGGAACGAACCTGGATCCCTCTAAATAAAAGGCAAGCACGCTACCCCTGCACTACGCGGCCGGTAAGCAGAATGATAGGCAAATAAAATATTATCCAACACCCCTATCCTATCTGTATAACGGGTGTGTCTCCGGGAGAAAGGATGCGCCTGTTGTCGTTCTGTCGTGAATCGTGGCTTAGCGTGGGTGGGATCAGTGATAAAAGTACTCCCGTTGTATATCAAGGTGACTAGTGGCATTACGTAGCTAACGACATAAATCAATTGGTGAAAGATAACGTTCTTATAGGTGTATTTAGCTTTCAAGATGGTTGGTTGCATGCCAACAGAATAGCAGCTTCTTGGAATCCAATCCGCTAAGATGTAGCTTAACTATCATCTATTCAAGGGACCATTAACAGTTTCTTCCCTAAGGCCGCATTTGATCTTCAGTGATGCACAATTTCGACAAAAATCAGCATAATTGATTGATTGATTTATTCTTAATGGGCGTTCAAATTAAGACCAGTAGCCTATATATTCAACTTTTTAAAAGCTCCTCTGAAGAGCTGGTGTCAGGAAGGGCATCGGGTCGTAGAAATATCAGCCACATTCGTTTGTTCTATCTCGCCTCATCCCCGACTCGGTGCAAACGGGAGTATTAATATGTAGAACGTAAACAGTAGTCTAAATCCGCTTATCCAAGAAGCGATCATTAGAGGTTGCGAGACTCAATGAAAGAAGTTTTTAGCAAACTTCCTCCAAATTGACTTTATTTTTTATTATTAATGCAACCAATTGCCATATACTGTACTTTTCTTTCCAGGACGGGTCAGGGAAGGGATATTGGAAGGAAATCGGCCGTGGACCTATTGAAAGGAATTGTCCCGGCATTTGCCTGGTGGTGAAAATGGGAAACCACGGAAACCATTTTCAGGACGGCCGAGGTGGGATTCGAACCCACACTCTCCCGATCCCAGCGAGGCACGAGGTAGCGCGTTAGCGCTCTCGGCCACCGCGGCCGGTGACTTAAAAGAGCCAAATATTTAGCAATGTACTGTACAGTACTTGACATTTAAAATTTTATTTATAACAAGAAATATAAATAAAATGCTTGCTTCACATTAGGTGGCAACACGATTTGCTACACGTGCTGTGTTATCAGTCTTCTGCTAACAGGTTCACTTAAACTCGACTTACTCTAATCTCCTTGAATGAGCCGCTGGCTGCGAGAGAAGTGAGCGAGCCAACGGCGTTGAGTAGCCACGTACCGGTGCGACAATGCGCTCCCTGCCCTGGTGCTAAACATTTCGAGGTTTTTTTAGCCTACTTTTCACATTTTGCAAAAATGAGGAAAAAGTAGACTTATGAGATCGGGCAAATGTCTGTCTGTCTGTCCTTCTGTCTGTCTCTCTGGCTGTGTGTGTGTGTGTGTGTGTGTGTGTGTGTGTGTGTGTGTGTCCTATCAACTCCTAAACGGCTGCAGCAATCGTAACAAAATTTGGTAGGAGTAAAGATCTATACCTGAATATCTCACGGCCATATTTGAAAATGTCAGTGCTACCAACTGCTGAGAAATCGCAATTGAAATTTGAGCTCCATGTTGGATATCTTGGAAGGTATGAATGGGAGCTATTTCAAAATTGGCACACGTATAGATAATAATATTGCAGTTTAATTTCCAGGAGGCCTTACATCGCAGTGTTGCCAAAATGATTATAAGCCTGCTGATAGGTCCAAATTTAAATGCTTATAACTTCCATACTATCAATTGGATTTCAACCAAATTTCGTATGTGCTATGTGTATATAAACAGATATGACTGAACGTATTCTTAAGATCCACTAGGGCTGCCAACTGTTAATAAATGCTCTCAATTTATTTTATCCAAATACCAATATATCAGAAGGTATGCAAGCCGACAGCTTTAAACTATGCACACGTATAGTACCTGACATTCTATATTAATTTGGAGTAACTTATATACGTCAGTGCTACAAACATGATTCTAAGCCTGCTGAGAGGTCCAAATTTAAATACATGTAACTTCTATACTATCATTTGGATTTCAACCTAATTTCGTGTGTGCTATGTGTACCATAACAGATATGTCTATGCCGATTCTTAAGAGTAACCAGGCCTGCCAACCGTTAATAAATACTGTCTCTATTATTGTTACCCTAATATCAATATATCAGAAAGTATGCAAGCCAATAGCTCTAAACTTTGCACACGTATAGTACCTGGCATTCTAGATTAATTTGGAGTAACTAATATACGTCAGTGCTGCCAACATGATTCTAAGCCTCCTGATAGGTCCAATTTTAAAATGCATGTAACTTCTATATTAACTAATGGATTTCATTCAAAATTCACACAACAATAGATCATATTATTTCAGATTATTTCTGACCAATACATGTATGTCATTGTTGTCAACATGATTTTACGCGCGCTGTTAGATCCAATGTTTAACTGCATGTAACGTCCATGCTATCCATTGGACTTCAACCAAATTTTGTATTGTGTACCTTAAGAGATGGAACTAAGAATATATTCATTTACCAGGGCTGCCAACTGTAGTTCTCTATTAGGCTACATTATGCCAGGTATACAGTATTTCGAACTTATTAGAAATTTCGACATTACCAACTTAATTTCGTCATTATTCTAGATAGATCCATATACAGTAGATAAATCATTGGCATGAATCTTAAATTTAAAGAAAAGTAGGCTCTTTAGTTCGTCACGGAACTTCTTGTTAATAATAATTTTGTATGTTTAGTAAATAATAAATAAATAAATAAATAATAAACTAATAGTCGGACGTGGGCGACTGTTGCTCCGTTGGCTTCGTGCGTGTGTTTAAATTGTCGTTGTGAGTACACGCTGGGGAATAAGATTATAAATTTCATGGGGTTTAAGTAAATTGAGTTTGCTTAAGGTAGTTAACATGTTGTCATAGATAAACCTTTTACTTCTACTGACATGGAGTGGGTCATAAGCTTTTTACGCTCGCAAGTGGGTTACTCCCATGGCGCATCAGCAACAGCAGCTTCATTCTGGTAATAGGCCCAAGTATAGTGAACCCTTGCAAAGAAGCATATGAGACTCAGTTTCGGGGGGTGTAACGTTTCATATCGTAAGTTGTCAAAGCGCTTCATAAACTTGCAGGGTAACATATAACAAAATAACATGCAGGAAAGAGTGAAGCCAGGGTTAAAACAAATGAATTTAATAACAAATCACCATATTTACACTTAACAAATAAACAACAAAAACTCCCATCTTACTCCCACTTAATAACAATGCCAAAAAACTAGGCGAAGATCTCTGGAGAGATTAATTACCTGGACCAAGTGTCCCTAAGATAAAAATAACAAAAGTGACCATATATATGCGTATGCCGTTCTACATGCATCACGATGTGTACAATGAATGCGTGATTAGTTATCATCCGGAATGATCCTTCAGACAACGAATCCACATTTCTAGAGCTATACCGACACGGGGGATCACAACTACAATATTTAAAACTAAACCGACACTTCCTAAATCTAATATAAACAAACACAAAATTTCCGTGTGAAATTGGAATCACATTGCCGTAGCAACTTTTACTGCCTAAAAACTTAGGACTCCTCACACAAATCAACACAAGTACATTAACACGTGACCAAATAAAAAAATGCACAAAATGACCGCTGTCAAAATTTACAAGTACCCTATCGCTACACCGCACGGGTGTGACACACAAAATTACATGAATCGAGTCATCAACAAAACAATAGGCACACAACCAACATTTACGTTAATAATACAATATTTTACCCATACAACGTACAACGAGCCGTTACACACATGGCGAACTCCCAATTAATTATGGCTTAAAAATCACCATCACAATGAACAGGTTTGCTACATGAAAGCTTACAGGGGTCAGTCGGACAAATCAGGACTGCCTATCAAAAATAAGTCACGGGCAAAACGGGCGGTTTGTGGAACTCTGCATGTCTGTCAACCGACGTGTCAAATATCTCGACCTCCCAGGACATGGGGTCGAATCTCGATGAAGTGTGCCCCAAAGCACAATAATACGTGTGTGTGTCAGAAAAAATATGGACAAGAAACAGCGGTCTCCCTAGAGCACCCTGTCTTTCCACCACCAATTGGGGCCGATAACCTAGATGTTAGGCCCCTTAAAACAACAATTATCATCATCATCATCATCTTTCCACCAAAAAATACAACAGCAGCAAAAATATGAGAGCGGTAGGACCTCTACCCCCTCTTCACGTAAAATCAACACACACTTGACACAGTAACACACACAATCACACGTATGGGTTTTGACAGACCCTGAAATAAAAAGACACAAATAATTTCCACATGCTGGCGCCACCGTTCTATGCCGTGACTAGTCAACCTGAAAAGGACTCAAAAAAAATCTATTAAAATTAGAACGAAGGTGTTCTACAAATTACTTTTAAGTTGGTGCGCTTGGCAACCCTAATATGAATAATAACCTGTTCAGCAAATATCTTACAGTAATTTCCTCCCATTCCTATTTCAAATATTAACGTTAATAAAGCACCATTTATCGAATGTAACGGGTTCCGCATTTGCAAGGATAAAAATCACGCACGCACGCCGCGCGCATTACATATGACTCAAGGAAAAACAAATATCTAACAAACACTTTGGCCACGCGCCAACGGACATTTAAAACATTGAGCGTCGGTGCAAGAAAAACTCTAAACAACAAGAAAAGAAACATGACTATTTACAAAGTTCCCCGGCCAAATCTAACTACATAATTGAAATAATCCAATTGTTGTACATCACCGCTCTGCTTGTAGAACTAAGGACATCCTCCTCAACCCATTGCCCCTATGGACAAATTAGCACTCCATAGTAGTCATCTGCGTTGATCTGTTGAAGTTCATCCCAACTCCAAACCACGTGCTGATCATCTTGGTATAGACTCCTTGGCAGAAAAGTTCAATGTTAATTATTTTACCTGTCTATAATCGCTTGCAGGTTACTCAGTTCAGCCACAATTGTCCTAATGCGATTAATAGCGAAGACTGGCCCTAAATATCTCGCACACACGCACAATAAAACACATATAAAATACACTGCAATATGTACATAAATATACACCTCGAGACCACGTCACTGGCTCGTTAACAAGTTTAAGATCTTGGCTGCAGTAGCAGTCGCTATCTTGCTCGGTATTTCCGTCCTGTACTGTGGACCTTTGCTCCGGTGAGCGCTAATTAGGGTGTTACAATACTTCCCCCTTAGAGCTGAAATCGTCGTCTTTAAGTAACTGTTACAAGTTATCACGCACTGGCGTGAAATATTTAGCTCACAAAATAAAGTTGATTCCAGAATTTAAAAAAATGTATTCGAGCTTTAAAATTCGATAATGCAATCGCTGTGACTTTAGCTCCTCAGAGCTCCCAAATAAAATGACTTAACCAAATTCAGAGCGTTAAAATCACGATACAAACTGGCGTGAAGTAAGCCTCTCACGGCTCCACAAAATATGACTTCTAATAATTTCGAGCGTCAAAAATCACAATACAAACTGGCGTGAAGTAAGCCTCTCAAGGCTCCGAAACGATTGACTTCTAGTAGCGTCAGGCCAAACTATTTATTAGAAAACTGACAGGGCGGAGGAGTGGGGTGGTATCGGATAAAAACTTCCAGAGTTTTTGTCTCACAAAGATGGGACTAGTGTCATTCTTCTTCAAATAAATCAAACATCTCAATTTACTCGTGCGGAGATTAATCCGTTCGGCGGTTCTCTAGATATCCATTTCCGCGGGCTTTTTACTACTGACGCCGTCCACCGCGTGGTCATGGCTTGGTCTCTTGTGATTGGCTGATTCAATCGTATGTTCGTTGCAAGTGCCTCGTGATCCTTCCTTTCTGCTTCCAATTTTGGTACAGTAGTTGCTCAATTTGGCCTTGAACCCGACTAATTCTAGCCGTCCCCCAAGAATAGCTACCAGCTCAGCTCCTGTTGCAATATTACGAAATGCTAGCCTCCCTTATATCCATGTCGACTTCCTCAAGTACTGCCTGGGCCGTAGTAATAATAATAATAATAATAATAATAAATATGAATACTTATTTATCGAAGATCAATAAGGGTCCAATAGTAATACTGATAATAGTAATACTGATAATAGTAATACTAGTAATAGTAATAATAATAAAAATAACAGTAATAATAAATATAACAATATTTGAAATATTTTTTTAAGGTTGCTAACTAGTTCTTTAGGAAGAAAGAGAAAGACCTCTAGTGGGTTAGTTTGCTAGTATGAAATGCTTTGAGACCTGTAGTAGGTTCTGTTGTTAAAAAATCTTATTATATAATACGCTAAGGTGTAGCCTATGTTTCACAAAACTCAAGCTCCTAAACCAGAGGGAGTTAGAAGGTGTGGTTTGTACCAAAATCTTCCAAATAGTCTCAATAGTACAGGAAAAACCTTGCATTTCTTGAAAAGTTAACGGAAATATATTTATTTGTTTATAAAGTGCTTTTAAACAAATAAAAAAGACGATAGCTCCTGGTAGAACTGTGTTGCGTAAAGCCCGCATAGCAGTAGCGCTGGGTGGGTAGTCTGTACACATGGGGCGCACACAACCCCTTCTGCGAGAGTTCTCGCACGAGTCCGCTAGTAATGATAATAGTAATAAGCTTCGCTATGTGGTTGGTGTTTGAAATATTTAGTTGTGTGTATTGTAGGTGAAGGTGTGTTGTGAGTGGCTGAGTTTGAATGAGGCGTTGGTGGGTGGAGTGTTCTGTGCCGTGATTGGCTGTAGGCTTTTGGGCTTTCTGGCGTAGTTTGAGGTATTAATTTGGGGATTTTTGGGTGTGCTGATGTAAAGCAGAGGTGTTGTGTTTATGCATTTTTTTGGTTATGAAGTTGGAAGGATGAAGGTTTGGGTAGTCGGACGTGGATAAATGACCACCACGGCCGAGGGCGCTTAACTGTGTGGTTTTGTTTTGATTTATTGCGGTTTAGTTTCAGTGAGCTTGTGGTGTTGTGAGATGTTGCAGTAGCTGCAAGATTTGTGTCAGGATTATGGTGTTGGTGGTGTTCGTTTGAGTTTGCGGCAGCGCAAGTAGGGGTGGGATGTGCTTTGGCTGATGTCTGTACTTCAATTGGCGGTGTTTTATGGCAGATTTGATGTACCTGCACCCGGGATAGGGAGCTGCGTGCCCCCCTCCAGTTCATACACGTGGTGGTGTCTCTCGGCACTGTGCACTCAGCGGAGTAAGGACCTCCGCATCTGTTACATAGGGCTTCCTTCGTGCATTCTGCTGCTGTATGGTGCAGGCGCTGGCTATTAAAGCACTGTATGATCAGAGTAGGGTGTGGTCTGGGTGGTGGGCGTCGAGGCGCCTGTGTCTGAAAGATGTGTGTGTGGGGGGGAGGTGGAGTTCGGGTGGCAGGAGCGATGTTTTTCTCTGAAGGAGAAGCGTCTGCTTGAGTGAGTGCTGCTTGGTCTGGGTTGGTTTGTTGTTTTGTGTTTGTAAGTGGGCGTCTGGGTGTATTTGATCTTGACTTGCGGGTGTGGTCCGGGTGCCTTCGTGTGCTAGTTCGGTTAGTGGTATGGTTGTATAGGGATGTTCGTGTTGTGTTCGTGTTAGTAGATGAGATTGGTGAATCTGTTTGGGAGTCGATGTTTTTGGTTATCTTGGCAGTTTTGTCACCTGTTTTGATGGTTGATTGGGTGTGTTCGTGGTTGATATCTTGTGTGTCTGTTTGAGATTGGATAGAGCTGGTCAGTGGGTGCTTGATTGCGTGTGTTGGTCATATTCTTCTGTGGGAATGGGTGAGATTAAAATGTGCTGTGGGACTCCTGGGTGGCTCAGGAGAGCTATCCTGATGCACCTCAGACGACTATTACTGGAGGGTGTGATGATAAAACTGTTGTTGGTTTCCTCTAGTTCAGTAATGTACCACCATAGAGGTTCCAACAACTGGATGTCGGCCATTCGGATCGAGAGAGGATCTACGACCCGAGAGTGATACACGGGGAGATTCGAGTGGGGGTGTGAATAAATGAGGTGTTCTGCGAAGTTGACGAGGGGAATGCGCTCTGTGATAGGCATGTTTGTGTTTGTTTTGCTGTCTGTGTGTGATTATGAGAATGCTTGAGGGTGCGGTCAAAAGCCGTGGCAGAACTGGGTTGTATGGCCTCGCCGAAGAGAATTGCCTGTCGCTCAAGGTTCCCAGTTGAACGGTTGGAGCCGTGACAATGAGCGACTGGCGTTGATAAATAATTAATATTAAATTAATTAATTCGTGATGCTTGATTGAATGAGAGGGAGTGGGGGAATATGGCTTTAGGGAGTCTTGGCGTGAAGAGGGATTTGCTTGATGGGACGGTTGAAGCTGGGGTGAGAGAAAAATTTGCTTGGATGGAAGGAGAAAATTACTTTATTTGAACAATAGGTGATGGATGCGGGTGATTGTTGCCTGGATTAGCGGGGGATTTTTGGTAATGGAATTAGGTTTCGGATGCCTATGGTATTATCGACTTCATGATCTTGGTATGTTGTTGGCTGGAGCTCGGTGTACTAGCGACCGTCTTGCTCGAGTGATGTAAAACCACTGTCAGCTACCTCGGATAAGTGTGTTTATATTGTACACTCACTGGCTCAGAAATTGGGTCCACTTCGTGGCGTAGTGACTAGCGTTCTTGGCTGTCATCGCGGACGTCTGGGTTCAATTCCCGGCTCTACCAAGGTACTGTATGTAATTCTGTTTTGTTAAAGTCTGGAACGTGGTATATCAGCCTCGTGATGCACAACTGAGAAGTAGTGGGTTCGAATCCCACCTGTCATTCTGGAAGTGGTTTTCCGTGGTTTTTCCATTTCTTCTCGCGGCGACTGCCGAGGTAGTATCTAAATTAAGGCCACAGCTGCCTCCTACACACATTTATTTAATTACGAATTACAAATCTGCACGCAAGAGTACAGCTATCACAATGACACAGGTTCTCAGACATATTCCACTCACACACAGACTACCTCGTGGTGTAGCGGCGAGCATTCTTAGCTGTCGCGCCGGGAGTACGGATTTGATTCCTAGCTCTGTCAAGGAATTTAATTCTGGTCTGAGGGCTGGAACGGGGTACACTCTGCCTCGTAAGAAAAAACTGGGAGAAGGAGGTTTCCAATCTCCCCTGAGTCATCCTGGTAGTGGTTTTGTGGTTTCTTCACTTCAACCGACACATTTCGGAATGGTCCCTAACTTAAGGTCACGGCCTTCTTCATCCCAATCCTCATCTGAACTACAAATACACACACTATGACAGACACCACAATGACACAGATTACGAGACAAATTCTATACACACTAAAGTACAATAGACCACGATATCGCAAAGCTCCTGATTGAATCAACAACTGAGAGTCTCTTGCAAGATTCGCAAGTCCGCATGGAATAAAATTAGCCAGAATTGAATGAATAAACTATGTGCTACATCTTGTTCTGGAAGTTCTTGTCGCTGTCGCGCACACCAAGACAACGATGGGGTAGTGCCGTAACTAGTATCGCCGCAGGAGCTCACATCTACTGGGACGTGGGTTGGCAACCACGGGACCCCAGCTGAGTCCAGCATTGCTTCCACTTACTTGTGCCGGGTTCCTCACAGTCTTCTTTCCTGTCCACCTCTCTTGGTCAACTCTTGTTCTTTTTCGACCCCAACAGTATTAGGGTATCCGATGCCTGGGGGTTCTCTTCCTTTCCCACATTCATTGGCCTTTCTCTCATCTTTCCTGATCCCTAATATTTCGAGGGATCAGCCTGCCTTTTCTTTTCAATATTGTGCCCTTGCAGCAAGAAATATGCAAATCACAGTATGCCAGCATTGCTCAATTCGGGATTTTTCGGGGCTGCGGTAAGTTCTCCCACTCTGTGACTTACATATTTTGGATTAAATAGAGGATACACTTGCAAAAATAACAACAAAATCAACTCCTATTTAACACATTTAATTAATAAAAAATTATGGCGCTACAAACAATAAAACAATTAAACTACTGACCAATATCATTCTACTTGTCCAAAGTGAACAAGGAATAGCATACAAATAAAACAAATATTAGATTAAAACACATGGTTTTCTTTAAAACCAACAATTCACGATTATTTTCACTTCCATAAAGTACTTATCTTAAAGTTCCAAATAACTACGAGCTTCTTTGGCTCGATACTTTCCCATAATAATGGTGTCATATTTTTGTACACCTCAAGAATTATTTTTATCTTTTCTTATCATCAAAACAAATATATAATTACATTTAAAATTACATGTTAATTATTCACTTCAATATTTGGGCATATCACATGTTCTCCGTATTTACTATCTCTCTCAAGTTTTTCAAATTCACTACGGTGATCGGGAAAACTATTTGTGTACTCCAGAGTTATAAAGATTACTTGACAAAGTCAAAAACTATGATCACTCCCGAAACCTAGTTATCTTCACAAAACTCGTGGATTCCTATTTTCCATCCAATATTACAATAGGGATTTTATTTAACTCATTTGTCTTATAAGACCATTATCACATAAGAAAACTACGATCTGAATTGGCAAGCGATAATATCAATCTACAAGGACCTCGGTTCAACGCCCGGGTCATTAACAACTTTAAACACTCACGGTGTATTTAACACATCTTACAAGACAGTTTTTACCCACCCTCGCTCGATGAGGGTCAGGCCATTATACTCGGGCGTGATTTATGACAAGGAAAGCGACTCTCTGCCTAACCTACGGTGGCAGCTCTCTTCAATGCTTTAAAACAAACCTTCACATTATTCTCAGTTCTGTGGAGAGACCTGGCTTTTACTTCACTTATTTCCATTCAACAATATTCTTTGGCTCATACACCACTTTCGTAACCTTGGCATTTATTAATTATGAGAGGGTCCTCATTGATTGGGAAGATTAATACACATTCTACGACGAATAATTAGGGGCTTTAACAACAAAAGGATTCTAGGTTCGAATCTCTTAACATGCCTCGGGAACATTTCCACATCAGAGGACTTATACAAAACGCGATTTAGAGTCAAGCCGTAGCTTACAGGACCTACGCTCAATAATACCGTACATTAGCTCCCTTTTAAATAATACACACATGGCCTCGTGATCCACGTCACAATTTAGAGGACTTACAACATATCTCAATTCACTGCAATCAACTACCCTCCATAAGTAACTTACCAAGTACTTTAACTTTTACGCGTTCCTAGCGTGACTTTTTATTTAATTGCGTTCCATTACGCTACACATTACTTTACGGCCGAATGTCTTCCAAAGAACTGATAAATTTCATAGTAACAATTGATACATATCTTAATTCTTATATTAATCTTTTCCGTTGACAATAAATCGCTCCCTTTTTAAGAACATGCATTCACATCATGTCTTATACATTTGTTAAGGCTTCAACGCTCTATATTTTTATATTATTCAATTTAATCTTTATTTAGATTTCTTTACCTTGTTATTCACATCATGTTTTCATTCCTTACAAAAGCTCAAGCTATTTCTTTCATATAATTCAAATTTACCTTTATGTAAATATCTTTGTTATAATTATTATTATCACGCTTGCTTTTATAACATTCATTAAATACTGACATTTTATTCCATGCATTTCCTCTACAGGATTTATTATTTCACATACTTATTTATTATTTCTTAAAACTTTATTTTCGTTCAGATCGCGTTCTTATTTAGTTATTATTCATTTAAAAAACATCCCTTCTACTCAAAACTCCGGTGGAATTGTACACAAAATTTTTCCCGACACCAAAACATAATGAAAATCTTTACTTACATGTTTAAGGTCGCTTTCTGACCTTTATTCTCGTTTGATGTGACATTTTGGCCCACCTTCTTGACCTACTCCATATTGTACAATCTCATCTTATGTACAGAAATTTCTTGACACATATTCACTATATTTAACACTGACAACATTTTTTTATACACTGGTGTATCCGTTTTGAACACACATTAAAACACTAAAAAATATTACTCTGGTACATATTATAACACATATCACTGTGCATAAAACGCTTTCACTTTACCTAAAACACTTAAAATGATACTCTTATTTCTTTTCTTACAATATTTACACTTCACTCCTATCACACGGGCGTATCTCAACGATTTTTACAATTTCTGTCGGCTGTTGATGATCCCTGATGTGAATCCTATCGACCTGCATTGGACGTGTGATTTTACTCGTTCAAAGTTTCTCTCTCCTACAATGGAAACTACTGGTTTCAGTCTCTCAAAACCGCTTCTATTGTCTATTACTCGGCTTTACTATATCTGCTTTAACTAGGCGATAAATGTCTTTACTTTGCCATCACCTCTATTTATATATGGTGGTCTATCGCACCCTATAGTTTCTATATCTTGGCCTCCCTTCGAGGACCGTATACTGTCTATCGTACCCTATAGTTTCTATATCTTGGCCTCCCTTCGAGGACCGTATACTGTCTATCGTACCCTATAGTTTCTATATCTTGGCCTCCCTTCGAGGACCGTATACTGTCTATCGTATATTTTTGACGTTTTCTCACTAGAGTAAGTTTTCCCTCTGGTTTCGAAACCAAGTTCCTAAGTTCCTTTCGCTTGAACTTCTATCTTTCGCGATCGTAATTACTGTAAAGTTGCTTTACAGGACTTAATGTCTTTAACAATGTCTTTACTAAACGTTACGCCGTTTATTTGTTGGAGTTCTTATAACTTCGTAACTGTATTGAACTAGTGTTCTTCTGGAACTCGAAGTTCCCTACTGATCGCTGTATCTTACTTTGGCGATATTGCTTTAAAGTCCGTATATTTAATGTTCTTTATAAATTAGGACTCTTCAAAGTCTCGAACTGCTAACCCTCAGCGTAGCGTACTTATATCGTAACTGGTCTACACTCGGTGAACTTGTAGCATAGCCTCCCACAGGCTCTGGATCAATGTCTGATACAGCTTAACGTCCCCCACACGGGCTCTTGAATACTGCGTATACGATGTGGTGCAGCATTTCCGCTCACGGAATGCTCGTAGACTGATGATTATGATGCTCCAGCGTAACGCCCCCCTGGACGGACTAATACTGCATGTACTGATACAGCATGACGTTCCCCTCACGGGCTCTCGTAGACTGCATGCACTGATGCAGAGTAACACCCCCTCACGGGCTGTCAGAATAACTGCATGATTGGCTTGGTGAGGCCAGGAGTTTTATACCTTTCAGTCACAAAAAGATAAAATCCTAGTCCTTTTCGTGACCAACTTCTGAACTAATTGTCGCACAATTATAAAAATCGTATCTCCAGACAGCTCGTCTTCCAAGCGTAAAATAATCTTCCTGTCCATAGAAATCGATCGTGCATTTCCGAGATATTAATTAATTTCTCGTCCTCAACTGTGTGGGTGGTGCTGTTCTTTTTTTATTCTCCCACTCCTTGGGTCTCGGTGAACCCCCAATGACGTCTACTTGCGTTTGCAGTTTTCTCCTGTGCAATTTTTACAAGGTTTTTCTTTACACAAAAATCTCTAATCCAAATTGATTCACCGTACTGTATCTGTTTACTTATTTTTATACTCGTAAACTGGTTAAATTTAATTATTCCTGTTCTGACTCAGCAGCGAGGTTGCCATATTCCTGCAACGTAAGAGCAATTTCCGAGTCCAGCTTCTTCGTCTTACAGTCAAAACTTTCCACTCGTTCTAATAATATCCATGACTGGCTCCTTATAAATGTCAAGAGGCATGAGCTCATCTAAGGAACACCTGGCCCTAGCGCTTGCACAATGTTAAGCTATATTCCTGGCTTGAAATCTCTCTCCGTTCCCTTAGAGACGGTATGATTCTTTCATTTTTTTCTCAAAATACATGGATTCGACTCTCTTTGAGGCCATGGTACATGGGTTCAATATACCCTCAAGGGCTCACGAGTACAGAGTTCGGGAGTTGGTGACCCCGAGGGATTCCTGAGCTGGGTCCAGCCTCCTCCCTCTTTTTTTCTTTTCATTGTCTTCGGGGTGGACCCTCGCCTGTTTCCAGCTATTCTTTAAGGTTCCAGCACTGGTTTGTGTGTCTAAATTACATTTTGTGAGTATTTCGAATCTCGACTACATTTTGTTAGTATTTCGAATCTCGACTACATTTTGTTAGTATTTCGAATCTCGACTACATTTTGTAAGCATTTCGAATCTCGACTACATTTTGTAAGCATTTCGAAACTCGACTACATTTTGCAAGTATTTGGAATGTAGGGTCGTCATTTTGCAAGTATTTGGAATGTAGGTCGTCATTTTGCACGTGTTTTCGATCTGAGCTGCATTTTGCACGTGTTTTCGATCTAAATTATTTGTGTGAGTGCTTTCCGTCTAAATGTTCTGTTTTTTTCTGTCTAAATTGGTTTTTCGTTGTGGTTCCCATTTCGTTGTCTTATCACCCAGACCATTAGGGGCTGATAACCTAGATGTTAGGCCCCTTAATACAACAATTATCATCGTAACTAGCGAGTTACTTTTCCGGTAACGAGGTGGTAACGACGAAACTGTTCCCTGAATTTCGAAATAAAGAATCTGAAAGATTTGGTGGGAGCGACTTAATATGGCTGCCAGCTGGCTGCTATTTGCTGGAGTTTGACAGCTAACAAAACACGTTGCCAGCGCATGTTAATCCGTTCTGACGTTGAATATGATTAAATGGAAGGTGTCGAACCTGTACCTAGTGACGTATTATTGTGTATTTATTGGTGTCAATTTGCGAGCGACAATCTACACTAGTGTCCAAAAGTTAAGCATAAGTTACGAATAAGCAGGGCAACAGGAAATAGACCGCATATCGCACGACATACGCACCTACAAGCTTTAAGTGTTCGCTCTGTATAGGAAAGTAGTATTCCCTGCTTTGACTAGCGGCGTAACCACAAGGTAAACACAGCCAGTGCCTGAGCCCCATATTCCCTCAGTCCTGTTTGCCTAGTTGTACTGTAGTGTGCGGAGTGTAGCCTAGTGATGGACGTGACGATGCCATTTGGACCCCGTTTTGCAGGGTAGAATACTTTGGCTGCCTGAAAGCAGGCCAGACACAGACCAAAGTCGACGCATCCATGAATGTGCCACAGTGCAATTTCCAGGCTTTGGAGACTATTTCGAGACCCAGGAGTTGCTGTCTTAGGCCAGTACCAGGTCGACCAAGAGTAACCACTCCACAGCAGGACCGATATGGCCTTAACAGCCCGACGAAATCGGAGTGTACCTGCAAGACAATTATCGGCGGAGCTTGCAGCAGTCTCAGGGGTTGCCATTTCCCGGCAAACTGTGTACCGGACGCTCAGAACAGCAGGGCTGTTTGCCAAACGTCCAGCGGTGTGCGTCCCGCTCATTCCAGCACTGTGGAGCCGCCAACATCGAAACTGGACCATGAATGAATGGAGGCATGTGCTCTTCACAGATGAATCCCACTTCAATTTGCAAAACTATTCCCGTCGCACATTAATCTGGAGAGAACCGGGTAGCTGATACAACCACAGGAACATCCTGGAACGGGACCAGTATGGTGGTGGGGGAGTCACCATGTTGAATGGCCGTACGGACTTGCACATCTTCATGGGTGGTCCGAGGAACACCGTGAACGCTCGGAGATACAGGGATGAGATACGGAGACCACGTGTTCGACTCTTTAGAGATGCGGTTGGAACAGACTTCCTCTTAATGGAAGATAATGTACGACCGCACCGCACTGCTCTGGTGGATGAATTTCTGGCTGGGGAAGACATTCATCGCATGGACTTGAAACGGTTCGCTTAGGCTGGGATGACAAGTGAAACGGTATTTACTTTGCTCCACGTTGAGCGTACAAATGAAACGTTTTGCTAGCCCCTAACTGTTGGGTGAGAAATGTAACTGTTTACATTTGCCTAAGCTATGTTGTTTTAATGGGCGCCAAGACCTCAACGCAATGTTGAAATCTAAATTTGTATTTAACAACGTCTAGCTCTGGCAGAACACATTCAAGACTCTATTCACTCAGATCGTGGTATGATTTGATCATTAACCCAACAAACAATTGTATCAGGAGAAGGAATTGGTCTATATCTAATGCTACCTACTGAAAGCAAAGATTGCATTGTAAAAGAAATGAATTTATTATATAAAACAAGTATAGCAAAATTAATAATAATAAGTTTAAAATTTAAATTGGAGCGTTGCGATTTTAATATTACCGATAGAAAATTACGTGAAAACTGAGTTTGATAAATTGATTTTACTCTTATTTCCAAGCTATGAAGTTACTGAAATATGAAATGTAAAACAACGAGAAATGAGAGATTGCGTATTTCTGCGTCATTTGCGCTTACCACAGGAAATTGCCAAAGCATTTCCCTCGTACTTGATGATGCTGTGTGCTTCCCAAAGTCTCCTGGACGTAGTCATCTTCGTCGATGTTTGATGAGATTCTCGTAGATTAGATAATTCTATGGTCCGTACATCGAACCCAAACACTCGTGCAACCACACTGGTTAAGTTTTACTAAAGTTAGTCCTCCGATCCACGGAACATCGGAGCGACTCCCGCGTGCATCCGTACTCGTTCAGTTCTACACAGATAGTCCTCGTTTCACGGCGCGTCGAACGATATATGCACCCGTCGCATCCCCACTCCAGTCCAGACTTCCCGCTTACGTGGTCTCCCCTGATTGGCTGAGCACGCCGCTACTTCCCCTCCTCTGGTTCATTACACACGGCGCGCGAGAGGGAGAAGTCGTTTTCAGTTCCATATATTCGCCTTTCTTGACGCTGCAACTCCGCTTGCGTAATACTTCCCGACAAGATTAAGCGTGTACTTGAATTTCCAGTGACTCATGTCTCTCAAATACCCTAACTGACAAAACTCCGTAAAATTCCGTAATCAGATAATTTTCTATGATATCGTCGTTCGTAATAATTTGCATGATAGCGTTTTCTAAGACATAGAAAACCTATCTGAATGCTAATAATTTTTATAAAATGCTCCGAAAATACCTTAATAATAATTATAATAAATTAATAATAATAATAATAAATTAACATGAAAAATTCTCTTGGCTGAACAATTTGCCGCGTAAATAAATATAGAATGGCTCCCTACTGACTTATGCCAGTTGCATAAAACCCCTCGAAAAACACGTTACAGACTGGCCAGCGAGGTCTGTGGATCTGAATCCTATAGAACATGCCTGGGATGCATTGGGGGAGGTGAATTGCGTAACGTCAGCCTCCACCAAGGACCCTCCACGACCTTCGTATTTCCCTTTCGGAGGAATGAAATTGACTGCCACAAGAGCTCTTGGACCATCTGATAGAGCATGCCACGTCGCTGCGAAGCTGTGACATATGGTGTGTGATTCAGCTTCAGTTTGTTCAGCAATCCGTCTGACATTCCTATCAGTCGGTATGGCCTCGTTTAGTGATTGTGCTTAACTTTTGGACACTAGTGTAAAATGTAAAGTGGACAGGGACAGCCGAGAGGGATAGCAGCAGCGACGGCCAACATCTCCGTTAAGATAAGTAACCATATTGAAACACAAATCCACAGGCAGCTTCCAGTTGACCGACCGGGTCAACGAATGGAATGAATGAAGCAGTCATCTAGTGGCGAGGATATGAACTGTGCCGGCAGCCGACGCCTGTCTCACTCCCCTGGGGCAATGATTTAATGAATGACACATGAAATGAAATGATGTGAAATGATTGGAGTTTGTTGCTGGAATGCAATTTGTGACAGCGAAATCCGGAGTACCCGGAGAAAACCTTGTCTGCCACCGCTTTGTCCAGCAAAAATCTCACATGGAGTGACCGGGATTTGAACCACGGACCCAGTGGTGAGAGGCCGGCGTGCTGCCCCCTAAGCCACGGAGGCTTAAATTTACCATATTACATAACAGAATTAAAGTGCATGCTCTAATTGTATTATTATATTGTTTTTCTAATGTGTGTACATGTACATAATATTCATACGTAATTCACGAACCCGTATAGACAGAACTAACCTGATATAACTATATTCAAACTGCAAATCAAAATACAAAAATAAATTGTACGCACTACAACTGTACGTAGTTAGATAACATTGTATATAAATTTAATCCTCAACTCGGTGATCAGGATCTGATGATGACCGCTTGAAGGTCGAAACGTGTAATCCTTAAACCTCTCCCATTAGGCCTATGACAGTGATCATAACTAATACATGTAATTCTTCCAGGAGTGTTAAGTTATTTTTGTACATATTTATATAGCATACATTGTACCCCGCCCAGTCTCTGGACAATATTCGTGTTGACAGACTGAAGAGTTACAAATAACGATCTACTAGAAGATCCGTGCTGCTCCGCAGCATTGATTACAACAGTCCTGCACCACTTTTTTTTTTTTTTTTCATATGACATATTTGCTGTTCACATGTCTTCATGCTACGGACCTGAACGGACATTTACGGTACCGTTGCTTTTGGGTAAATGATGAAGTAGACTTGAGAGATAAAATGTGTGGATGTCTGCCTGTCCTCTGTGTCTCCCACCTTATCTTGAACGGTTTACCCAGCGTAAGGTTAAAAGGCACATGTACGTCAGGTCCCAGACGCAATTCTGAATAGCCGAGGTGTACAGCGAAACTCCACACATGTCTGCTATACTATTTTCTGAAGTATTAACTCGACACGACTCGACAGTTTGATGCTGGTTGAATCTGTGGTGATAGTTCTATCGCAAGCTTGCAAACTCGCTCCGAAGCTAGTAATTTAAATTTCCACTGAATGTAGATTTCTGGAAGAAAAGAAAACGTAAAATCACTTACAGTGGGTGATGTGGGAGCTGACGCGGACTTCTTTGCTGAATATATTTCATTTAAAAAAATTAAGGAAATCGACCGGATAGAATGGCCGGATGGACTCGGTTAAGTTTTCATAAATATTCTAGTATTCGCTTCGGCACTCATAACATTCCTCAGAATCAACCAATTTAACTATTTAATACCTCAAAAGAAAGCTTGATCCATCGAGTGCTCTTAGACCAAAACCAACTGCGTAGCTCAATTAGAACCAAAGATACGATTGCTACAATGAGAAAAAATGATGACAAAATGAGAAGTAATATTGAATGTCCACTCATACCTTTCCTTAGAATCAGCCGATTTGAATAGTTAAGAGCTCAACTGAAAGCGCTTGATTCGCTGAGTATTCTTAGACCTAAACGACCTGCGTACCTCAATTAGAACCAAAGATATGATTGCTTCAATGAGAGAAAACGTTGGAAAAAGTTGAAAAAATATAATTTGAGAAAGGCGGAAGTTAACTGATTTGTAATACTTGATAACAAATCTGTGCATGAATACCTTTCATTAAAAAAAAAGAAGATTGAAGGAAATCGACCGGATAGAATGGCTGGACGGACTGGCTTAAGTTTTCATAAATATTTTTAATACAGTATATAGGCCTATAGATAATATCACAAAAGTGGTTTTATTTTTGTTGCCGTCCTAGTGTTCAAATTGCTGCCTATCGTCCAATACAACTTGACAAAGCAAAAATACGTCAACAATATCGCCACAGAGTGGCTTGTTTGTGTGCTTAGAGCAACATTACTAGTGTATTATCACGAAGGCGATTATTAACCGTGAAGAGTCTGGATACAGTGAGTGTGCTTGGTGCTATCATGAGCTGTTGTTTCTATATCAAGTACGCTTTGAACGACCATCAACCAGATTTATTTCTTCATGATGGGTACTCAACGATAATACCTATTTATTGTGCGGTGATGTTGATATATTCATCAGATTACTTCGTATTAGCTGTAGCGTGTTGCCCTCTTTGTGTATTCACTGAATTGAATTCAGATGTTAAATGTAGGCATGTAGCATAGCTTCAGCGTGTAATTTATTTATTTATTTATTTATTTATTTATTTATTTATTTATGTGAATACTAGCAACCCGCCCCGTCTCGCCTTTGCCCGGTTTCTTTAACGGTTTACCCAGCGTTAGCTAAAAAGTCGCACGGACGACAGGTCCCAGACGCAATTCAGAAAATTTGAGGTGAACGGCGAAACTTCAAACACACATGCTATTCTCTGATGTCCTAACTCGACACGACTCGACAGTTCTATGCTGGCCGAAGCTGGGGTGATAGGCTCACTTGCTAGCTCGTCAACTTCCACTGAATAGAGAATGTTGAAAGAAAAGTTAACGTAAACACACATACAATGGGCCATGTATTATAGAACGTTTCATCCTGAAAAAATGGTACTCCTAGTAAAGGGCCATCCACACAGCTCCGGTCGCACTATAAGCCAGTGCTCCGAGCGCTTTGGTGGAAGGTAGGAGCAGCTTGGCTGGTTGAGCGCGTGGTCTGCCCGCCACACCGAAGAGAGCAATGTTCGGCTCAAAGTAAATTTGTGTGAGTTTGTTTTCGGTTCTTAAGCTTACCAAAAGTAAACATCGTACAACGATAATCGATAGAAACTCGCACAATTGTTTACGAATAGCTGTGTCCAGAAATATTGTACCAGATTTGGAGGAGATTGTTTCCTCTAAAATTAAAAGCTCGTAAAAACGACGGAGCTAAAGTCACTCAAGGTCTGTACTATTTGTTCATATTTGTAATATGTTGTTGAATTTTCCTGTCTAATAAGTTCACTTTTCAATTGGAATAAATCACAATATTCTTTACTAACACGTGTGTTTGATTCCTAAATATTCCATACATCAGAGAGCCATTCGATTTGTATATGCGGTATGTTTTTAATGGCAAAATTGCCCTATCAATATGATGTCAACGATCCCACAAAAGCCATCGGCTGCACCACTGTACTACTGTCGACCAAAGTATTATGTTCACTCGAGTTTGAAGGTTGTTTGTGAAGTAACCAATAGACGTACATGAAATCCAATATCATCATTTTCGTAGTTTTATTTTAAGTTAGGTCATGTAGGTTTGGAATTTTTAATTTATATTTTAATATTTTTTATCGCAGTTGGAACACAAAAAGTGCACGTTTTTAAGCGTGTTTCAACCATGCGTCACATTTACGAATTATTATCTCAAAAACCCGTCATCAGATCGAATCCAAATGTTAACACAATATACATTGGAATGTTGTACAACTGGTTTATTAATTTCAAAATTTTGTGTGTCCAAGAAACAAAGTTATCATTTTTGTAAGGTAACTTTTTCTCGGCTCGGGGTGGTAGGAAAATGTAGTTCTTGGTTGCATTGTAATCCTTATACATCGAAAAGTTATGCTGTATGACTGTGAAATACGTAAATTTATTCACTTATTTTATATCGGTTTGTATTTCTACGGGGAAATAACACATGTTTCACCTGCTAGCCGCTCCGGCAATAGCTGTACAGCGTTGCCGTAATGGTGCCCACACGCATCATGGCGCGTCTCGCTCGGAAGTGATGGGCTCCATCTCAGCAACGCTGTACAGTGTTTGCCGGAGCGCCTAGCAGGTGAAACATGTTATTTCCCCGTAGAAATACAAACCGATATAAAATAAGTGAATTAATTTACGTGTTTCACAGTCATACAGCATAACTTTTTGATGTATACCGATTACAACGCAACCAAGAACTACATTTTCCAACCACCCCGAGCCGAGAAAAAGTTACCTTACAACAATGATAACAACTTTGTTTCTTGGACACACACAATTTTGAAATTAATAAACCAGTTATACAACATTCCAGTGTATATTGTGTTAAAATTTGGATTCGATCTGATGAAGGGCTTTTGAGATAATAATTCTTAAATGTGACGCATGGTTGAAACACGCTTAAAAACGTGCACTTTGTGTTCAAACTGCGATAAAAAATATTAAAATATAAATTTAAAAATCCAAACCTACATGAACTAACGTAAAATAAAACGACGAAAATTATGATGGTATTGGATTTTATGTAGGTCTATTGGCTACTTAACAACCTACCTTCAAACTCGAGTACACATAATACTATGGTCGACAGTAGTCAGTGCTGTCCGAACGTCATCAGGCTGTCTCAGGTGTCCTCGCTGCCACAGTGTAGTAGTGGTGGGGGAAGGAGCGCTAGTCTGACTGCCCAGTGCTCCCCGAGCACAATGATTGGATATTTTTAACGGTTTACCCAGCGTGACCTTACAAGTGCACAGACGGCTGGTTTTTCTTAGATTCACTAAAATCGTTACTGCTCGGCTTCCTTTGGTCATTAGTGAATGCTTTTCTACGGAAACCTTCCTCGAGAAATCCTTTACAAAATGGTGAAAACTGCATCAAAATCCATCGATCGGTTCTCAAGATTACCAGTTACATGCAAGAATCGAGGACTTCGTGTTTTATACTATGTGGACATACTCGGCGTTGACTCACGATCGATATATAATACGTAAAATTATACCGTTATAATGTCCGAAGTTTAGCACAGCTGATTTACAAAATCCAAAAAAACTTGGCGATACAGCTCAGCTGTTCCAAGTTCCCACAATATCCTGCACGTTCTTTCTTTTGAAATGCAGGGTATAGCAAGTTACTTCTCCGGTATAGAGGTGGTCACATCATAGCAACAGTTACATTTCAGTCGGTCAACAAGATTGTACCCATTTGGAATGGGACAAACTGTTGTTTGAATGTAACCTTGGATACGGTATTTCATTCTTACATAATCTGAAATTGGAAATTAGCAGAAGAATATAACACGGGAGTGCTTTCTACAAACAGGTACGGGGACTAGTATGGAACAAGGATATACCAATTAAGGCTAAATAAGTTATGTACAAAGCATATTATGTTCCTATGACATATGCAGCAGAAACTTGGACAATGACTAAGAGGGATGAGATTCCTGAGAAGTATGGTCCAGAAAACGAGGAGGGACAGAGTGAGAAATGAAGATACACGGAAAGAACTGGGAGTAAAACAGATCGAGATGGTTTGGACATGTCAAACGGATGAATGAATTAAGACTACCAAGACGAGCACTGGAACGACGGATGACAGGGAAGAGAGGACGAGGAAGATCAAGAATACGTTGGATGGACTCGGAGGAGAATAGTATTAGAAAACGGAACCTGGATTGGAACACTGTGTCTGAAGAGGAATGGTGGAACGACAGAACAAACTGGAGAGGGACCATATTTGCCCCCACCCAGTGTCAACTGGAAAAGGGGAAATGATGATGATGATGATGATGAAACTTCCAAGTTTTGCAACATTAACATAAGAGATCGGGTGCTTATTGCCTTAATATTTATCAGTGATAATTACCACAGTTTCTAAGTTTTCTGTCGTTTGTTTGTTTGTTTGTTTGGTAGTTTGGTAGTGTTTTGTCGAGTCATTTGTCCCTTAGATTTTGATCTGACGATGCTCGCTCGTCGAGTGAAACTTGTCCATAGTTACCTCCTTCTTCAATAGTCCATAATATCTTAATCATATGTAATTTATTTGTTTTTACCCGCATATTCCAGTAATTGTAATTACTCGTAACTTTGTGTTGACAGACGGCAAGTTACAATTTCAATTGTCAAATTTTGCACAATATAACTAAACATCGTTACGTTTTTAGGTAGATTTCATTAGAAAGCTAACTATTGCAATGGGTCCCATGTTTCGACTTCCGGAAAATTTCGACATATCTTCGCGTTTCACATCCCCCAGACCCCAAAACCACCGTCAGTTCAAAGGGCGCAGTCCAATTCGGCCAGTTAATTACACTGATAAAATCGGACAGACTTTTGTGGCCACCATGATCTGCCCCTTTGATAATTGATAGTCCAATTTGGCCAGCGATAGCTCATTAGCAACCTCCCCTACCTTCCCCCACTCTGCAGCCAACACATACCATACTGTTCACATTTTCCAACATTTTGTCATTAAACTGTTGGAGGGGAGGTGACTCTGTTTGACGGTCCCAGGGGTGTCAATTACTATAAATTCACATATGTATGACCTAGCTTTCTGGATATGGTGACAACTACTGTCTGTGGAGGAGCTTTATACAAAGAATACGATATGTCCTCAATAGTTTCACAAATATGGACATCCACGAGATTGTGTTCGAAAAACTGACAGCGTTAATATAACCTACTGTAAGTGTAAGCTCTAACATTTTACCCGATCTTCTTTGCATACACTAATAAATGAACAAAATTAAATTTTAATAAACCAAGTGAACAATTTTCATTGAATACCCTAACCTATTAGAAGAAATTCAAACATACTTAATACCAGTACCATAATTAATAGTTGGAGATTCATTTTAAGGGCTGGGGTAGCTTGGCAATCAGCCCGGTGAACTTAATTTTTAATTGGTGTAAATTATATTTATATACTAACCAAGGGTCACAATATTAAGTAGCAATTATATTTCGACCATGCAGCCAGCCTGAAATGGTTTTCCGTTTTTTCTATTTTCAACTCTATACAAATCCAGGAACTGTCCCTTCGATTAGGCCACAGCTGCTTCCTTCTTTAGTTCATTAATTCGAATGACATTTTAACTGACATTTCCTTGTTAAGTTCAAGTATATTTTAATGAGAGTAGGTAATTGTGTAGTGAATAAAACAGGATTCCTTCTATGAATCCTCTGTAAAACTGTCGCCATATTTCAGTTTGATGGAATAGTTTTTTAAAAGTCATTTTCATTCATTTTAGTAGTTTTTTTTTAGATGACATTTCATTGAGCATTATATGTCCGCCTCGTTACGTAGTGGCTATCACCGCGGAGGCCCGGGTTCGATTACCGGCTCTGCCAAGAAATTTAATTCTGATTTGAGGGCTGGAACGGGTTACACTCAGACTCGTGAGGTAAAACTGAGAGGAGGAGGAGGAGGAGGGTTCGTCCCACCTCCGCCATCCTGGAAGAAGTTTTCCGTGGTTTCTCACTTCTGCTCCAGGCAAATGCCGGATTGAGTCCTGACTGAAGGCCACGGCTGCCTCCTTCCCAATCCTCACCTTAATTACAACTACACGCAATAATACAGCCATCACAATAAGACAAGTTATCAGACAAATTCCACACACACAACCAAGTACACGGGGTTACATGACGACGATGTCGCAAAGCCCCTCAATGAATCAACAATAATGATAACAAACCCGTGGTTTGGAGCACCCAAACATCAAGCCGACTGCAACCCAGTTCACAGGCTACAAATTGTGGGGGACGAATAGCCTGCGCGACGACACCCTTAGCCACATCACTTTGAATTTAGATCATGGACCACTACTCCTCATATCAAGCAGGTACTTAATTGTCCTCACGAGGCTTTCCTTCTCCTGATGCAGAATTGAGAATAGGCGGGTTTGATTCCTACCTCAGCCATGCTGGAAGTGGTTTTTCATGGTTTCTCATTTGTATTCCAGGCAGATGCCTAGATTGTAACTAAATTAAGGTCATGGCGCCCTTCTAACCATATTCTAGCCAAATTACATGTACACAATAGTACGCTACAGCAGTTACAATAACACAGATTATCAGACAGATTCCATCCACACACACCAAAGTACACAGCACTACATGATCGCCAAGCCTTCAAAATGAATAAACGACAATTGTTTCCAGCCCTCAAATCAGATGTTAAGTATGACTGGCTGCGTTGCTCAGCGGTAACGTTCTTGCCTACTGATCCCAAGGCTGCAGGATTGAATCCTAGCGCAGTCGCTTGGCATTTGTGGGTGCATAATCGCGATGGAGCTGTGTCAGTAGGTTTACTGGCACGTTAAAGATCTTCGGGATAAAATTCCGGCACCCCGGCCACAGTAGTTAAAAGGGACGTAAAACCAATAACATTATATAGATCTTAAGTTTCTGGCTGGGATCTAATCCAGAGCCTCCTCGGTAAGAGAAAAGCGTGCTATCCATACACCACGAGGGACAATAATAATAATAATAATAATAATAATAATAATAATAATAATAATGTAAGGGGTTTAAGGTACCTTTTAACTGTTGTAGCCTTTTAAAAGAATAAAGGCATAATGTTTGTTTCACTGAAATTGTGTTGGATCCAATTTTGTGTAACCCTACATGGAAGTGTGTTCACGGGCAACTCCAGAGCCAGTGGGTCATTCTGCAAGATCAAGTAAGTTATCTTACCTTTGGGTTTTCACAAGGGTAGTGGTGGGGGACCAAAGGGAGAAGGGTTTCAGCGGAAGAACCAGAACTTGGCCTGGGGCAATTGGCCAGAAAGGACTGTGCGATGGAATGACAAGATAAGAAAGATCCACTCAGAAGATTAGCTGGCTCAATTCGCCAACACCCGCGTTGTTTACATTCTTAACCTATCCAATTTAGCTTCACACAGGTGCAATTAGTGGAAGGATCTTTAACATGCCATAAATCGACGACATGGGACCGCCGGCTTTACTTCCCCTCCGAAGGAAGGCATACTGAGGGATTTTTAACGCTCTTAAAAAATCCGACGGCTTCGGCCGGGTTTGAACCCGTTATCTTGGGCATAGAAGCCCAGCATGCTACCGACTACGCCACCGAAGCCGCCTGACTAAGTGGGAAGCGGCTTCGGTGACGTATCTGGTAGCATGCTGAATGTCTATGCCCAATGTCGCGGTTTCAAAGCCGGCCGAAGTCGTCGGATTTTCTAAGAGCGCTAGAATCCCTCAGTATGCTTTCCTTTGGAGGGGAAGTTCCAACGTTCGTTGCGAGTTGCTGGTTGTGGTGGCATCTAGTAGCCAAGTTCACAGCTAGGTGTCGTTGACGGTAGTACCTGGTAGCAACATTAGGAACAACTGCTTGAAATTGACCGTCTGCAGTCCTTACCTGAATCAAGACTAATACAGCCATTACAATTCACACCGTTTATCTGACAGATTCTACACTCACCAAAAGTACACGGGGTCAGATGACCGCGTTGTCGCAGCCCCTAAACTGAGAAACCAACCAGAGGTAGATTTCAATAGAAAGCTCACTATTGCAATGGGTACCATGTTTCGACTTACGGAAAATTTTGACATATCTTCGCGTTTCACATCCCCCAGACCCCAAAACCACCGTCAGTTCAAAAGTTATATATAATTTATGTATGTATATATATATATATAATCAGTTTATTGTGGACACTATAACTGCCGTGATTTTGCACGAATCACTTTGAATTTTTTACCGAATATGTATACCTATAAAATCTCGGTCGAGTTCGTTACTGGGCTAAATCGGTCGAAGGGGGTGAAAATGGGGGGCTTTTTTTTTTTTTTTTTTTTTTTTCGAAAAAGTGAAATATTGCTATAACTCTCTTAATATGTGAAATATCGAATCCGTTCAACGTTCATACTATGTGTCGGATAAAGCCCAAAAATTTATGTTTGAAGAGTTTGAGAGTTTATAGCACCAACCATTGACCAAAGGGGTGGGAAAAAGTGGTTTTTTTTTTCGGGAAACATTAATCATATCTCTCTTAATAGGCACAATATCAAAACCGTACAAAATGGACAATATTTTTGTCTGAAAGAATTTTTGATATGACCCACCATTATGCCAAGGGATGAGAAAAATAATTTCGGAATTATAAGAAAATGCCAAGAGCTATCAGTGGTTGCCATGGCAACACTACTAAATTGATGAGGGATGAGCCATCAGACGTTGCCAAGATAACGCACTTGCACGAGATCAGATTCAGATTTCCATCTAAGTGTGAAGCGGCTTCGGTGACGTAACTGGTAGCATGCTGAATGTCTATGCCCAAGTTCGCGGGTTCAAAGCCGGCCGAAGTCGTCGGATTTTCTAAGAGCGCTAAAAATCCCTCAGTATGCTTTCCTTTGGAGGGGAAGTTCCAACGTTCGTTGCGAGTTGCTGGCTGCGGTGGCATCTAGTAGCCAAGTTCACAGCTAGGTGTCGTTGACGGTAGTACCTGGTAGCAACATTAGGAACTACTGCTTGAAATTGATAGTCTGCAGTCCTTACCTGAATTACAGACTAATACAGCCATCCCAAAGTACACGGGGTTACATGACCGCGTTGTCGCAGCCCCTAAACTGAGGAACCAACCAAAATCTCTGTGGGAGATATAATTTTGCGTGAAGAAGTAGCAGACCGTTACATAGTTACACATCAGTGTCGAAACCTTGCATAAGGACAGTGTGACCACAAGTATACAAATGGACCCCAAATGACAAGAAGGTTACCATTCCCATAAGACAATAAAATGTTTAAAATAAGCATAAAATGACGAAAAACAAAGTTAATTAAGCTCCAATTATAAAATACCTTCTCGCAATAAATGAGGTCTGATCCTTCTACGAAAATCTGCATATTCTGCCTATTTTCGCCTATCCCAAAGTTTGTCCGGTGAAATCTACCTCCGCCTTCCGGCGTGCCGAGAGGACTTTTTTTAATAAGTTATAGGAACTGTCCTTGACTTGCTTCTAAAACGTTACTCACATAACCCTGGAGTCCACATTTTATCGATCTTTTGCAAGGTCAGTTTATGTGGATAATAAAAAAAACTTACCCATATGATTATTCTATTAAGGGATTTCACATGCTGCATGTAAGATATCAATTACGCTTCGTTAACTCGAAAGGGTAGTTAGTTCTGAACTTCCGTGGCGAGCAGGTCGCTTGCTTGATCGTTCCCTTTCTCGTGTTTGGAACAGTGTACAGGTGAAATTGTCCCACAAAGTGAACTGGTTACTTCAGTGATTATATTCAGTGATTATATTGCAGTGAGGAACTATTTTTGCACCAATACTTACCTCTACTTAGTATAAAACAGTCCCGATTCTTGCATGTTACGGATAAACTCGAGAACCAATGGATGGATTTTGATGCGGTTTTCACCCTTCTGTAAAGGATATCTCGAGGATGATTTCTGTAGAAAATCACAGGAAGCCGAGCAGTAACTATTTCAGTGGAAAAGTCGAAAAAAAAACCTGGCGTCCGAGCGCTTTGTGAGCTTACGCTGGGCAAACCGTTAAAAATATCTAAATACTATGAGTGTAAGAATTGTTCAGCATGAAAAGTTCTACAAAAATGCCCGGGGGAGCATACATCGCCTACTATAAGTGTTTTTAAGTTTTCATTTCTTCCAACAATCTCCATTCAGTTACTGAGGCGACATTTTACGAGCTAGCTAGGGGCGAGTCTTATCATCCCAGTTACAGCTTAGCTAGCGGACGAGCTTATTGCCCCAGTTACAGCCAACAGCAAACTGTCGAGTCGTGTTGAGTTAAAAACTTTCGAGAAGTGTGGTTGTGTTTGGAGCTTCCCGGGAAGTGCAACTCTGCTTTTCTTCATTTCGCCTGTGAACTTATCGTTCCGCGAAATTCACAGTCAAGTTAAGATTGGACGGAAGGGGGAATTGTTTCATGCACCTCGCCATTCTTAAATTACGTCTGACAAGAATTTGTTACACATGCATCTCCTTGATAATATAATTAATAGTCCAGTCAGTGATTTTAACCCATCATGCCGAGACGTAAAACGGATATTGGTCGTTGTTCATTAACATTGAAAAAAAAAGCGCTTATCACGTAATGCATTCATAACTGTTCCCGGGCGAAGCCGGGTCGGGTTGTTAGTACACGATAAACTAAATTCTCGAGTGACAGTAATTTAGTTTTTCCATGCATTCTTGGTCAATATGGTGAGGGAGAGAACCTCCCAACCTACATGTTCCATTGGAACCTTCTACAGTAAATCGACCATGTCATTTAGTTCTCAAGCACTGGTGAGTGCTACTGTATGTCCGCGCTGTGTACACGTGACAACTGCCCCCTTTCGATAGGGTAATGATAGGTGAAAAACAATCGTTCAAGCGTTCATTTACTGACTACCAGGCACCGGTAGGAACACACAGTACATCCTACCGTTCGAGTCACTCCCGGCGCGAATATTGAGCGTAACTCTATGGATGATACTAGTTCGAATATTTCAGGCACGTTATCCTAGTTTTAGTGATTGTTTTGTTGTTTTAAGGGGCCTAACATCTAGGTTATCGGCCTAGTTTTAGTGATGTCAGCAGACAGACTGCGGCAGTCCGGCCTCACAACAGTACCTACTCCACGCTCACCCGTGGCCCATTTCACGTGTATATTGAAAATGTTAAAAAGCATATCGGTCGTCTTCATCCTATGGGCTTCGGTGAACCTTTCTACATAGTACAGGACAGCTGCACAGAAAAAAACTTAAGTTCCAAAAACTGTGCTATGGTTGGCTTTTTGTAAATCGTTGAAAAGCACATAAAAAGCTTAGGCCTAACTCTAAATTTTAGAATAATTTGCCCGATCATTTTGTCGGAAAACTCAAAAAACATTGAAAAGCGTTTTTCTCTGAATCGACGTATTTTAAAGAAAAGTTTTTTAAACAAAAAATGTAGAGGACATTGTCACCTACAATTCGTCTCATTGAGGTCATGTCATACGTTTTGAAATACAGAAGCTAGGTGGCGCCAAAGTTTCAAAAAGTGTTTTTTCACTTTTTGTCCTAGAAAAGTTTTTTCACAAAGAGTGAATCAGAAATTTGTTCCTCTCAAAATTGTCTACAACATTTATAAAAACATTTTTTTCCTCCACCTTACCGTTATAGTCTGCCGAAGTGTGAAAATTGTACTATTCAGATGGCACAAAGGTCAATATGTGTACAGTTATGATTGATACGTTGCGATTGAAATAGATATGATTGTTTGAGCTAATTAGCAAACACAGCCCGCGTCCTGTTTGACCGAGCCTTAGGCAGCTGTCCGACACCGGTCCCTGCCTAAATTATGCCCACCGCTCTCTCCGCAGTAACAATAGTAGCCTTGACTACGCAGTGTTGTATTTGCTGCGCTATAACTTTGGAACGGTAAGTAGGAGGAAATAAACGTTTACATAAGTGTTACAGACAATTTTGAGAGGAACAAATTTCTGATTCACTCTTTTGTGAAAAAACTATTTTTTCTAGGACAAAAAGTGAAAAAAACGCTTTTTTGGAAACTTTGGCGCCACCTAGCTTCTGCATTTCAACACGTATGACATGACCTCAATGAGACGAATTGTAGGTGACAATGTCCTCTACATTTTTTTTGTTAAAAATCTTTTCTTTAAAATACGCAGATTGAAAGAAAAACGCTTTTCAATGTTTTTTTGAGTTTTCCGACAAAATGATCGTGCAAATTATTCTAAAATTTAGAGTTAGGCCTAAGCTTTGTTTGTGCTTTTCTAACGATTTACAAAAAGCCAACCATAGCACAGTTTTTGGAACAAAACCATTCCAGCTGTACTGTACTAACAGTGAATTTACCAATTTGAAAGATGCCATTATTAATATCCAATCGATAGACAAGATTCGCATTGGTATAGAGTTGATGTCAGCTGCTTTGGCCAACAGAGTTGACACTATTGATTTCTTTAAAACCCAAGATTTGCAGGCTTATATTCCTGAGTTCTTGACACTAGCGAAGACATAGTACGAAATTTTTGATACTTCACTCTCCGTTATGGAACTTGTAGATATCACCCATTCGGGCATCAAGATAATAATCTTTAGGCTTTTGACCAAGCGTACTGTATGACATTTCAAGGCAATATCAGTGGGCTATGCCACTTGACTTCTCAAGGAGAACAGTTACCACAGTCTGTTCAATTTATGGTGCTCGCTCTCAAGTACAGTAAATAGCCATTCACAGAAGTAGTGTATATCAGCCCCAAGATGTGAAAAGAGCTTCGGGCCTTATAACTCTCGCGACTGGAATGCGCTGAATAGTCCCAGATGGATTTATTGTACAGGACATCACCTATCTGCAGATACATTATGTCCCGAATACTCTTGATTACGGAAAGTTCAGCAGATCCTGGCCCACTGCAATTTATCATATGAGGATTTCGTGGCTCAAGTCAAAATGCGGTCCTGGGCACACATACAGATACTGTCATAAGTATTCGTACGCGTACACGTACGATGTAATGCACTCTATTATTTCCATCCAAGTACATGATTACTTCCAGAAAAAAAAACCAGCGACAAGTGTTAATGCCATCGCAATTAATTCCTTTAATTTAAACATTTAATATAACATTAACTGCGTAATTAATAGCAATGAAAACAACGGAACTATACTGTACCACGCCAGTCAAAAGTATTCGTACACCCGGAGAATAGTCCGTCTAAGGTTGTGTAGGGATAGAGTTGTCGTGAGGGAGTGAGTCACATGCACGCAGTGCGTACTAGTCGAGCAGTAGAACCCCTTCCCAGTGTGTCTGTAGTCAGTTGTGGGATTGCTCAGTCAAAATGGGTCGGAAAAGCAAAGAAACCAGTACCGAGTTGCGGAAGTTAATAATAAAGCTCCATAATGAGACAAAAACATGAGGAGAGATATCCAAGCTTGTCGGAAGAGCAAAATCTACTGTGCAGTCCATCATAGACATATTTGGTGAGAGAAACACAGTGCTAAATATGCCACGAAGTGGACGTCCACGCTTGATTACCACAAGAACAGGACGACACATGGTGAGATTAATTCAGAAAACATCAAAACTAAGTGCCCCTATAGTTGCAGTAGAGTTACGAAATGACGATGTGAAAGTATCAGACAGTACTGTCCGCCGTGTTTTTAACGAAGCAGGGTATCATGGACGAGTGGCGCGGAAAAAGTTATTCGTGTCCGAGACCAACAGGAAGAAGCGCTTGACATTTGCAAAACAGCACGTTGATAAAAGTCTGGCGTTTTGGAGGAAGGTAATTTTCTCGGACGAGAGTAAATTTAATGTATTTGGTTCCAATGGACGACAAATGGTGTGGAGAAAGAACAACACACAGCTTCATCCCAAGAACTTGCTTCCGACAGTTAAACACGGAGGTGGGAGTGTGTTAGTGTGGGGGTGTATGAGCGCAGCAGGGGTTGGGAATTTACATATTATCGACGGAATTAAGGACCGTCGGATGTACATTGACATTCTGAAGGAAAACTTGGGGCCGAGCGCTGCTGAGATGGGTCTGGAAGGTGATTTCTTATTTCAGCAAAACAATGACCCCCAAACATACGGCATATAACACCAAGATGTGGCTACTTTACAATGCCCCAAAGCAGCTTCCCACCCCTCCACAATCACCGGACACAACCCAATAGAACACCTGTGGAGCATTCTTGACTCAAGAATTAGAAAACGTCCAATTTCCAACAGGAGTGAATTAAAAATTGCGCTTCAAGAAGAATGGGCCTCTATTCCAGTGGAGATCGCCAGAAAATTGGTCGACTCAATGCCAAGACGCATGAAAGCTATTATTCAAGCGAAAGGAAACCCAACAAAATATTAAAAGACATTCTAGAAATGTTTTTGCTGTCGTAACGAAGGTGTACGAATACTTTTGACACACCAGAAATTTGTCATATTTATTTCATTTGTTGTTTTCTGTACTTAGTTTGTGTTATATTTCGAGAACTGCAGCCAGTACAATAAAAGAATTCACAGCAGTTATCATGTTATTGGTCCTGTATTTCTACCTTCACTCAATTCTGTGCACCAGGTAAATAACTCCTTTCCCTACAGGTGTATGAATACTTATGACAGTATCTGTAGCTGGAATATCAGAACCTAACGTGGATGACATTGGCCACTCTCCCTCTCTGCCGGTACCTGCTCTGCATGCGGCCCCAGTTCAAGCTCGAATTATATCCCGTATGGTTCAATGGGACGCCTTCATATTGTTACGTGCCACCCCCTAGTGGCACCTTTGTTAACTGGATCACGGTGGGTATAAAGCACAACACAAATTACTGCTTAAATAAATAATTAATTTTATTGCAGCCAGAAAAATACACTACTCAACAGCAATTATTACCTTACTCCAGTTTCCTCACGTCGAGAATACTTTCCCTTTCACTTGTCAACAGACCACAGTTAATCCTCTTCGCTAATGAGTCCGGTCCCGTACGCTAGCTGGAAATAGCTGCACTAGGTCTGTCACTGTACTATACACTGTTTCACAAGCACCACAATCACTTCCTCGGTGTCAAGAGAATCTGCTTCACTAGGGATTTCGCAAGTCACCACACTTCTGTCGCCCAGGATAAACACTCGCACTAGCTCATAAAACACAACAACCACAACTGCTTGACAGGTCGCACTTATATAGCAGGCCGGTGACTCAATAAATGCTTCTAGATCCATCCAGGGTTCACGGCTTCTCGAGGTTTCCATCGCTGGCCCAGTCACGAATATTCTGGACTATCCCTTTGTCCTAGTAGCCCTGTTGCATAAGGCGCACGCAATACAGGAGGCAGGGCACAGCCCAGCCCTGGGGCAGTTGTGACTCATGCGGCGAGTGATGACACAAACTCACAGCCGTAACAATATGTTCGAGCCCCTCTCTGGAGGACCAACTGACGGCGTCGTGGCGCAGCGGTCAAGGCAAGGCTACTACAAACAATCAAAAGCATTTATGTCGATAATCAGGCTGACGTGAGAGTTGACGGTAGATGAGTTCTTGGTTTAGCCCGCGTGGACAGGCTCATGGCTATTAATGACCCGAGGCTGAAATAATGCTCTATATTTTAGTTTTGGTCAGTCCTTACTTCCTGTCACTTACTGTACCTTCCTTGCTAGCCTTGAAATTCGCCCTGCAAAAGAAACATGCCAATAGCTTTTTGAACACTCCAGTTATTTCTATATTATTTACGATCGGATGAGATATATTCATGGCACCAGTCTTCACATGACAATTTTCGACTTAAGTTAGTCGGGGCAATCTGTAAAAAATCAGGGGGAAAATCCACCTATTTTGGTACAGCACAATCACGTATCTCACGATATTGTTAATCCATGGTTAGGATCTTGGGAAACCTTGGTCATCAGCTCCTTTGTTCAAAAAATAATTAAAATGATGGCTTTGCCACCACTATCAAGGTCAATCATACTGTCATGAAATTGTCATTTTTCTGCATATTAAATTTAAAAGAAATACTCATATATTGGGAATAGTTCACAGGAAGACACCAGGTGTAAAATTAATTAATTTAAATACGTACGACTTCGACAAAAAGGGAGTGGCACACTAGGGTTCAAAATGACCCGGCTCCAGTCCTCGTGTTGCATTTCTTCACGCCAATTCTCAAGGTTTAAAATTGTTGCAGGAGTGGGGCAAGGCTGTAATTTTTCACTGTTTACTTCACATATGGACCATTTGCTGAACGGCATAAACTGGCAGGGTGGGATTCAGTTTGGTCGAAACCAGGTAAGCAGTCTGACTCATACTGGTTGTAATGACACTCCGTCCGAATTCGAGGAAAAACTCCGTCAATCAGTACCTTTTATTTTCAAAACAGTTAGATAGGGGACATGTTTCGAGCTATTTTTCGTAGCCCTTCTTCAGCCCTGACTTAAGTAGTATTAGACAATCCATTAGACATTCCATTATGGAGTCTAATAAAGCTGGGACTCCGTCCGAAGCTTACAAACCAACATGTTAGAACTTGAACATGAACAGAAATATAGGGAATGAAACGAAAATCCACAGCCTGCTTGCAGTCGACAGATCGGGTCAGGGAATGGGATGAATGAAACCCCTTTCTAGCGGCGAGGATATGAACTGTGCCGGCTGCCGAAGCCTGTTGCACTCCCCTGGCGCAATTACTAAATGAATGACTGATGAAATGATAGTGGAGAGTGTTGCTGGAAGGAAATTAGTGACGGGAAATCATGAGTACCCGGAGAAAAACCTGTCTGCCTCCGCTTTGTCCAGCTCAAATCTCACATGGAGTGACCGGGATTTGAACCACGGACCCAGCGGTAAGAGGCCGACGTGCTGCCGCCTAAGCCATTGAGGCTACTAGAAATTTTGGGAATATGGTATGAAAATCATTATTTCAAAAACGAAGGTTATGTCGGTAGGGAAGAAACACAAGAAAATAGGATATCAGGTAGGAGGAACTAAAACTGGTGCAGGTGGACCATCTTAAGGATTACTTTTTATTAATGCTATTTGGCGTTTAGGCCATACGACGAACCACATACTGAAAACAAAATAGTACAAACATTTTAAATTGCGGAACACTGTTATATACTATGCGTATTGATAATTTGAACTACACTGACCGGCACGCAAAACGCAACACTCCAATTTCTTACAAAAACTGAAATGTATTTTAAATGTGACACTTTTATGACACTAATCTACTATATAATGATGAAATAATGTAGTGCGATCCCATGTAGGCGTCTTAACAATGGAAAAGGAAGACGATTATAAACAAATTCAACAAAAGCCAGCGATGCACACTTCAAGGAAAGAGCGCTATAAGAGCGGGAAATTTTGAGTAAGCTCATAAAGGCAAATGCACTTCTGTTTTGATTTTATACACTTCACACTTTACTTCACAGACCTGGGAGACTATCTCGGAGACCTCTGTTCGCATCTTCAAAAGCGTGTATTACCACCTCTTGCACCAATGACGGCATTCAAGCGTTCAGGGAAACTCCTGATTAATGCTGTAATGTCCTGTTGAGGAATCATCTCCCAATCTTCCAGGAGGGCATTACGTAGGCCCTGTAGGGTCTCTGGATAGCGCTGACGTGCTCTTCTACCCAGCCGGTCCCAAACGTGCTCAATAGGATTCATATCAAGGCTTCGAGCGGGCCAAGCCATAGCATAAATGGTATTTATGCTGTAGTTGTATAGAGTACCTGCAAAAAATAATCATACCAGAGCAGACTATAAAACTGGTGAAAACGAGAGTCTTACAGAGACCCATAGTTGGAGTTCGGTGACTTTCAGATCTGTATTATTGGAAGGTGGGCTCTGGGCTCTGGGCGGAAAACAGAGTAGAGATGCACGTCCTGAATCCTCCTGATATACTTCGCCTCTTGCGTTCTGAATCTTGCACTCTCAAAAGAACAAGTGATTGATGTCGCACGAACAAGACGAGGTGGTAAGTCATCGTAAGTACTCTTCTGTTAGGTAGTCAGACTGGAGGCTGGTTGGATCCTCAGAAAGCACCACCATAGGTTACGTGGTAGAAACCCACAAAACCGAGGCAACACTAATGAGGCGTACTAGGCAAGGTGAGGAATGCGGTAGTTTGCCATTGCTTTGCTCGCTGAGTCAGTACAGCTGTAGTAACCGTATGAGTAGAACCTTTCACAACATCCACAGCCACTAGCTGTGCCCCGAATGCCATTACTCAGCACCACCCATACCTCAGTAGCTTCCATATAATCGCAGCCATGAGAGAGACTGAGACATCGGTGAAAAGCCACATTTTACTCTAGCCTGTGCCAACAGACAAATACAAATGTACTGCATTCATCAAGAGATGGTAAATAGGCAGTTTAAGTACTTAAGACTGTATAGGTATTCTCTCAGGCTCATAGTATGGGGAAAGATACAAGTCGATGTGCAGAAAAGCCAATGCAGAGAGTCCTCAGTTGCGATCTGCAGTATTCTGCAAGAAAGAAGTTAGTGTAACGACGAAACTCTCCCTACATTGCTCAGTATTTAGACCGACCTTGCTGTTTGGAAGTGAGAGCTGGGACAAATGGATTGGAGCAATGACAGGAAGCTACTTGTAATGAAAAGGTAAAGGCTGAGTTGGAAATGAGCACCCTAGATGAAGCTGTTCTTATGAGCCGATTCAGATGGTGGGGTCATGTAAAGAGAATGGGGGAGGGAAGATTACCTAAGAGGTTAATGAGTTCGGCTGTAGAAGGTAAGACAAGCAGAGGTAGACCTTGGAGACGGTGGTTAGATTCAGTGTTGAACGGTTTCATAGTTAGAGGTGTAGAAGCAGACGAGGTCACGGTGATAACTGCTAATAGGGGACGGTGTTCGCATAGTCTCAAATGAAAATGTACAGTATGTTGTTGTTGCTTATTTTAGGGACTGCGACATCGTGGTCATATAGCCCCGTGTATTAGGGTGTGTGTGTGTGTGTAATTTGTGTGTTTGCCTGTGTTATTGTGATTGCTGTAGTAGTGTGTGTAGAAGCCAAAGTTTGTCGTTTATCCTCGTAAGCCACGGGATCTTCCTTTTTACGTGGAATCCGAATACCCAGACGTGACATTTCATTTAGAAAATCCCACAGGCGTTAACCAGGAATCGAGGCTAGTCTGCACTGATGGGAGTCGAACAGCTTGCCTGCTGCGCCATGTGCATAATCTGTCCAATAGCATGTGCTATTGTCATGACTGTTCCAAGTGTATGCGTTTTAAATTAGTGGTAAGATTTGGCAGCAAGTGGCCGTGGTCATAAGTTACGAACTTGCCTGGAGCAAGTGTGGAAAACCACTTCTAGGATGGTTGAGGTAGGTATCGAACCCACCTCTCTAAAGATTAACCTCACGAACCTGAGTGTAACTCATTCTTGGCAGTCTGGAATCCACCCAGAGACCTCAGGGATAGCACCGATTAGGTCATTACTAGTAGGCTACATCATGCTGCGGTCTATTTGTGGTCATGCACGGCTTCATTTGCTGTCAGTACACAACGTCATTCATCATACGGCTGTCATTGCTATAGGGGATCATTGTCCTTTGAAGCGAACTTTGCAAGAACAGGGAACAATATTGTACGTATGTTTGTTCCTGATGTTTAAACAGGGTAACAAGGACTGGCTCATATTAACACAGTGATGCACGAAGCAAAGAGGGTATGAAATGTAAGCATGGGCAAGGAAAATTTTGTACAGAATAGAAATATGTTGACATTAAATTAGTAAGTAGAATGTAGTTTATGAAGACTTTTTTTAAGCGAGGAGCCCTGTGAAAGGGACATTGGATTGTTGGTGCAGCAGAAAAGAGGAAAATAGAAGCATTTGAATTGTGCTGTTCCAGGAGAAGATGGCGATTAGCTGGTAAGTAAAAAATGAAGAGGTATAAAGACAAACGGAGGAGCAGAGCTGTTTCTGGAGAATGCTAATAAAGAGAAGAGAAAGGTTGGAAGGTCACATACTACATGGTGGTGACAGAACCGGGAAATATCAGGAAAATTTGTCTTCCGGGAAATATCAAGAAATTTTGCAAAGGTGTAGAAAATATCAGGGAAATTTGAAGAAACTTAAAAAGAACTCTAAAATACAACAAAGTTTGTGTCGAGCGAGTGAGAATTATTTTGCAGCCATAACTTGGTGCGGCGAAAAACGTAGCAGCTATTTCCCTCGCTGACTATTATCATCTCTAAATGAATCGTTAGGCAAGAGGCGAGGTACCATATAAGCAAGATTATATACTAATTAACACATTATCCGCTAAATTAATATCAGGGAATTCTGTGGCAACATAGGGAAAAATCGGGCAAATATCCAGGCGAAGTCTGTCGCCACCATGAACTAAATAGGGAACGGATTGCGGTGTAAAATTCTAATCTGGTTGAAATTTTGTAAAAAATATTCCTTCAAATTTGTACAATGACGTAGTGGAAACCGCACGGGCCACTTTCAATTTTGAACGCCAATTTTGAACGCTAACTCTGCCAGACGACCGCATGAGCGAGGAGGTGGGTAGAGGTAAAGCTGACCTTGAATCCTAGTAGCACGAGATGGCCCCCGGCCACCAGCTTTCATAGCGATCACTTTCAGCAAAACCGGGTGAGTTAGCCGTGGCCGTTACGGCGTGGCTGCAGGGAGTCGCTCACATCCGGGAGGCGAGGAGGTTCGAATCCCCCCGCCGGCAACCTTGGAAGATCGTTTTCTGTGGTTTCCCATCTTCCTTCCAGGCACATGCCGGGGTTGGTCCCTAACTATAGGCCACAGTCGCTACCTTCCAATTCCTAGCCCTTACATTCACACTTTCCTCCCCAGGCAACATTCCACACGCGACGGTACTTGTAGCTCACCCCATGGGTGTCCGCATGGAAGCAGCTACTAACTCTGGCGAGCCGAACATGTCTTCGGACACTCCCGGCACTAAAAGCCTTACACTAAACAAAACTTTCAGCAAAGCAGCTTTGTCGACTTCCACATTCCAAGGATTACAATTTGGAAGGTGTTCGGACTGAACACCGTCGGTGTCACTTTCTGACATTTGTAAATATTTTGACTGTAAAGTTAAGTTTAACATTGTTGTCTGTGCCAGTACAATTAAAACCAGACAAAATTAAATTGTCACACTGTCATGGTTTGATGAGCCTCCGTGGCTTAGGCGGCAGCACGCCGGCCTCTCACCGCTGGGTCCGTGGTTCAAATCCCGGTCACTCCTTGTGAGATCTGTGCTGGACAAAACGGAGGCAGACAGGTTTTTCTCCGGGTACTCCGGTTTTCCCTGTCAAAATTTCATTCCAGCAACACTCTCCACTATCATCTCATTTAATCTGTCATTCATTTAATCATTGCCCCAGAGGAGTGCGTCAGGCCTCGGCAGCCGGCACAATTCATATCTCCGCCGCTAGATGGGGGCTTCATTCATTCCATTCCTGACCCGGTTGGAAACTGGAAGCAGGCTGTGGATTTTCATTTTCACATGGTTTGATGAATTAACGATTTGGGACCTGTTCATCCGAAACATCACTTTTGTTTTCCTTAGTCCTACCGAACTGATAAGGGAGTGGCGGGATGATTGGAAGCTGGAAGGTGGGGAATGCAACGCAACACGGCAGGTTGCTGCCACGTGGCTGGGAGCCATCTCGTGCTACTAGGATTCAAGGTCAGCCTTTCCTATTCCCACCTCCTCGCTCAAGCCGTCGCCTGGCAGGTTTTCGGCGTTCAATATTGGCGTTCAAAATTGAAAGTGGCCCGTGTGGTTTTCACTACGTCATTGTACAACTTTGTTTGAATAGTGTGTACTAAATTTCAACCAGATTAGAATTTTACACCGCAATCCGTTCCCTTTTAAGACACCCAAGAAGAGCAAACTTAGTTATAGGAGGAAGGACCGCGGACAAAAACTGTAGGGATTAGTCTAGGTGAGAATATGTTACACTGATCTCTTCGGATGTAAGGTGTGGTAGGTTTGTCGATATAAAAAGATTAGCTTAAGACAGAGAGACATGTTGGATTGGTGAGACTTAATACAATTTGAAGGACATGATTGGGGTCGCAGAAAATAGTACTATGCCTGTATCGAGTTTCATTGAAATTGCTCCATCCGTTTAGATTTTATTAGGGACACGCACACACACGCACACGCACACGCACACACACACACACACACACACACACACAGGTGCGGACAAAAGGTGATCTCATAAGCCAAATTTTTTATGAATAAAAAAAAAGCTAAAAAATAAGGCAATGATGTGGAAGGAAGCTGTAGTGGCCTGTCAGAAGGTACCGTCCCAGTATTTTCCTTGAGTTGAAAATTGGGAACCACGGAAGACAATTTCAAGAATGAATGACGTTGGGGTTCGAACCCGCGTCTAGTCCACAGAGAGCTTAGTGAGCGTAGCTACCGCAGTGGGTACAAGGTGAGCTACATCAAACCAGTCGGAAGACTAAAGGCTCAAACACCAACATATTCGTATTTAAATTTTAGGGTAGATAATCTATTATGTTCTGCCCCTTGGAACACCCCCTCCCCCCTCACTACTATCCAATTTGTTCAAATTAAATTGTTCAATCGTCTTATTAAGTAATGTACCCCGTGGTGGCGCAGCGATTAAGCTGTTCGCCTCTCACTAAGGTTCCCCCAAGGGCTCACAACTTGTGGGACGAGGGTTGGCGACCACGTGACCCCAGCTGAGTCCGGTATTGCTTCCACTTGCTTACGACGGGTTGCTCTGTTATCCTTCCTCTTGACCTTCCTTGGTCAACTCTTGTTCTTTTCCGACCCCGTCGGTATTCTGGTATCCGAGGTTTAGGGAGTCTTCACCTTCCCGCCTTATTAATTGGCCTTTGTTTTATCTTTCCTGATCCCTCATACTTCCGAGGAGTCAGACCTCTTCCTTTCTTTTCATTGTATCTCCTGGCTTCTGGTCAAGGCCCTAAAGGAGGCAGGGTGATTTTAGCCCCACCACTTATGGTGCACCCTGGATTGTGCTACACTCTCAAGGGCTCACGTCTGGTGAGTTCGGGAGTTGGCAACCCCGAGGGCTTCCTCAGCTGGGTCCAGTTTTTCTCCTTCAATTGCCTTTGGGGTGGTCCCCTTCCTCTTCCTCTTTCCCTTTCCTATCCGCCTTTCCTGGTTCTCCTTTCTCCTTAAGTCTCTAAATTCTCGTTCTTCGAGGGTTGAGGAAATTTCCTTCCTCCTGTCTTTTGTTTCCCTTCTCATTTTTAGCCTACTTTTCAAATTTTGCAAAAATGAGGAAAAAGTAGACATGAGATCGGGCAAATGTGTCCTGTCTGTCTGTCTGTCTGTCTGTCTGTCTGTCTGTCTGACTGTGTGTGTGTCCCCCCCTATCAACTCCTAAACGGCTGCAGCAATCGAAACAAAATTTGGTAGGAGTAAAGATCTATACCTGAATATCTCACGGCCATATTTGAAAATGTCAGTGCTACCAACTGCTGAAAAATCGCAATTTAAATTTGAGCTCCATGTTGGATATCTTGGAAGGTACGAATCGGAGCTATTTCAAAATTAGCACACGTATAGATAATAATACTGCAGTTTAATTTCCAGGAGGCCATACATGGCAGTGTTGCCAAAATGATTATAAGCCTGCTGATAGGTCCAAATTTTAAATGCATATATCTTCTACACTATCAATTGGATTTCAACCAAATTTCGTATGTGGTATGTGTACATAAACAGATGACTGAGCGTATTCTTAAGAGCCACCAGGGCTGCCAACTGTTAATAAATGCTCTCATTTTTTATTAATCCAAATACTCATATATCAGAAAATTTACAAGCCGACAGCTTTAAACTATGCACACGTATAGTACCTGACATTCTATATTAATTTGGAGTAACTTATATACGTCAGCGCTACCAACATAATTCTAAGCTGCTGATAGGTCCAATTTTAAAATGCATGTAACTTCTATACTAACTAATGGATTTCATTCAAAATTGACACAACAATAGATCATATTATTTCAGATTATTTCTGACCAATACATGTATGTCATTGTTGCCAACATGATTTTACGCGCGCTATTAGATCCAATGTTTAACTGCATGTAACGTCCATGCTATCCATTGGACTTCAACCAAATTTTGAATTCTGTTCCTTAAGAGATGGAACTAAGAATATATTCAGTCACCAGGGCTGCCAACTGTAGTTCTCTTAGGCTACATTATGCCAGGTATACAGTATTTCGAGCTTATAAGAAATGTCGATATTACCAACTTAATTTCGTCATTATTCTAGATAGATCCATATAGATTAATCATTGGCATGCATCTTAAATTTCAAGAAAAGTGGGCTCTTTAGTTCGTCACGGAACTTCTTATTCTTTTCCATTTCCTCTTCTTAGATTGTACGTATGTAGTTAGTTTTGGGTATAGTTACATTTCATTTACATTTTCACAATCATCCAAACCATTAGGGGCCGATAACCCAGATGTTAGGCCCCTTAAAACTATCATAATTAGGGTCTGGATGTTGATGCCGTAAAAATGTTTAAAAAATGCACTTAACATTTTCAAAAACGACTGTAATAAATGTCCTAAAAATTTGAAAAATGCACTATAAAATGGAGAAAATGATTTTATAATAATAAACTTACCAATATTTCAAAGTTGACACCTTGCTCAAACTGAAAAGTCAATCAAAATAGATTTCTAGCACTTAACAAAAGGGTTTATGTTCACTTAAGTCTGAGTTGCACTGCACTACGCATGTCATTCTGATGTTGTCAAATGTAAATGATCTGCGGTTATCAGCAAACAAATTTTTATATCTCGAAAAGCTGCGTTCAACATAAACCGATGTGATGAGTGTACTTGAAGTGAGGAAGGTCGTTTGCTGCTAAATCCTCCTTAATCCCATCCATGCAGTAGTTTAACCGGAAGGAATGTCTGAGATTTTGCATAATGTTTTATACCCGGAGTTTTTGTCCGCCATTTTTTTCAGTTTCCATTCAATACCCGCAGCAATTTCGCCACGATTGTTGCTACGACTAGTTTCCACCCGGTTGATTAAGGAAATGGAATCAATATTTCAAATTATCTTGTATCAGCTACTAACTTCATCTTAATTCTGAGAAGTAACTCCCTCATATAAAGCTGCGACATGACTAAATTGGAGAAAATTACCTCAAAAAAGGCCGATTTCTGTAAAATAAGACCAAAATAATCTACCAAACTTTAAAAAAGTGCTCTTAAAATGGAAAAAATAGCAAAAAATGCAAAAAGATGCAAAATAAAAATGACATATTTGAAGATGGGGTGGCCCGTCTGGAGTAAATATGTACTTCAGCATTGTTTCAGACAGCTCAGTAAAAAAGATGGCATGTCAACATCCGGGCTCTAATCATAATCATCTCGCCAAGGTAGAAGGGGTTGGATTCCCGGTCAATACATGTGAAATTTTCGAATGCCATGTCCTGTGATTCGCATTCCACGCTAATAGGTCACGTTGCTCTTGGTCGTGAGATTAACCGTCACGTAAAACTAAAAGCTTGCTTGCTTGCTTGCTCGCTTACTTCCTTCCTTCCTTCCTTCCTTCCTTCCTTCCCCGGCGTGTTGCGTACTGTAGTGCGCCATGACAGTGATACAACAAGTCCCGGAATCGGAGGTTAGAATCCCGGCACTGACAATGTCCATTCTGAGTTGATATTTCCCAAGAATTTTCCACATTCCAACCTGGTAAATGTCGGTTTGACCCTAGTATTTCCAGTTACTCACACACAGAAACCCTAGGAGCCATTACTTCAATGTTACCAGATCAGAACCTAGGCTATGTACAAATGTTGCTCTTTGGCCGGTCTGCTCGTGCAAGGAAGCTCAATTACAACGAGCGGTTCTTCCTAATTTATTCTACTCAAATACCTGGAATAAGACGGACACAAATTCTACAACTATTAGGAGGATCTCTCACATTCCGTTGAGCACGCGAACAGTGTTAATGGTTTTGTTTTGTTTGTTAGTTTGCTGGCACTGCAGCCCATGAAGGGCCCAGGCCAGCCAAGCGACCGCTGCCCAGCCATTTGGCTTGCAGATATTAGGGTGACGCGTGGTCTGCGCATCGGGTCCTCTCGGCCGTTAATCTTGGTTTTCGTGACCGGGGCGCTGCCTCACTGTCAAGACAGCTACTTAATTGTCCTCACGAGGCTGAGTGCACCACGTTTCAACCCTCAAGTCAGTTTCTAAAATCCCTGATGGAGTCGGGAATCGAACCATGGGCCTCCAGGTGAGAGGCAGGTGCACTACCCCAACACCACATGTGTAAATATTAGAGGTAGGAAAATTTCGCGGTTTAATTTAGTAACAAAGTTAGATAAATAAAAACTACACATAGGTGCTACTTCTGTGAGTTGGGTCAGACCTCCTCGTGGTGTAGCGGCTAGCATTTTTGGCTGTCGTCCCAAAAGTCCGGGTTCGATTTCTGTCTCTGTCAAGAAATGTAATTGTTTGAGGGCTGGAAATGGGTTCACTGAGCCTAGTGAGGCAGATCGGAGAAGAGGCGGGTTAGATTCCCACCCCGGCCATCCTGGAAGTGGGTTTCCATGGTTTCCCATTTCTACTCAGAGTGAATGCCAGGATGGTTTATAACCTAAGGCCATGGTCGCGATCATGAGCCACGGGACCACCTATTAACGTGGAATCCAAACCACAGCACATGGATTTCGCTTTGAATATCTCACATGCATTGACCGGAAATCGAACCCGGCCCGCCGTGGTGAGAGGCCAACAGCTTAACCACTGCACCAATACGCCCCAGTTATTCTGAAACAGAATGAGTTAGTGGTGGTAATTCTTTTGAGGGCTTTGTGACTTTGCGGTAATGTAGCTCCGTGTACTTGTGTGTGTATTGAACCTGTGTCTGTACAAGTGTGCGTATTTGGAATGGGGGGGGCTAGGATTTGGGTAGGAGGTGGCCTCAGCCTCTGTGCCGGTATTTAAGTGGATTAGAAATGTTAAAACCACTTCCTGGAGTTGGAGATGAGCGAGACGCTGGTATTCAGAAATGTGTAAGGCAAGGCTGAAACTTATCTCCTATAATTTTCAATCCACTCGTACTGTATATAGGCTCATATTGAAACTACATCGTCACCTTAGCTGAGTTAGAAGTCTGATGACAACAAATACAGATGTAGGAAATAAATTGTAATTCACCTCCCCGCTTAATCTAATTTGGGCTCACTCGTGTTGAACGACTGAAAAGCATCTAATAATAGATAAATTTGGCAACACTGAGAAATGTATCCTTCAATTTCAAATTCGGTGTAGATATTAGTTCATTTCTAAAAGACATTCTCTGGAGCATGATGCTGTATGGAATTCAAACTAGCATTGTTGCTGCAGCAGAAAAGAGGAGAAAAGTAGGAATTTAAATGTGGTGTTACAGGAGAATGATCAGATTTTATTTATTTATTTATTTATTTATTTATTTATTTATTTATTTATTTATTTATTTGGCGTATGGCGTTTAGTGCCGGGAGTGTCAAGAGGACATCTTGCCAGAGGCTGTAGCTTCTTCAAGCAGAGACACATGGGTTGAGCTAAAAGTTCCGTCAAGTAATTCAAAGTTTCACTACCAGATGTCACTGACACCTAGTGCTGAACGTTGGAACTTGGATAGAGCGTTTCAACGAAATCTAACCCAGAAATTTAGCTTCACAAAAGTTTAGTTAGTAGAATGATCTTTTACATGCCATAAGTGTATGACATGCGACCACCGGCTTTACTTTCCCTCCGAAGGAAGGCATACTGAGGGATTTTTAACGCTCTCAAAAAATCCAACGACTTCGGGCGGGTTTGAACCCGCGATCGTGACACAGCAGTTCAGCATGCTACCAACTACACAACCGAAGTCGCTATGATGATCAGATGGGTACATAGAGTAACAATCGATGAGGTGGGAGGAGAGGCGTTTCTGACGCGTGGTAATGAAGAGATTATGTTGATTGTTTAGGGTCTTTGTGACATCGAGTTGAAGTAGCCCCGTGTACATGGGTGTGTAGGATTTCGTCTGATAACCTGTCACTGTGATGCCTGTAACAGTGTGTGTGTATTTGTAATTGAGGTAGGAATTGGGTAGGAAGTGGTCGTGGCCTTAAGTTAGGTACTATCCCGTCATTTGCCTGGAGCAGAAGTGGGGGAAACCACGGAAACCCATTTCCAGGATGGCTGAAATAGGAATGGAACCAACCCCTTCTTACTTTTGCCACACTAGGCTGAGTGTACACCGTTTCAGCCCTCATACCAGATTTAAATTTATTGGCAGAGCTGGGGATCGAACCCGGGCCTCCGCTGTGACAGCCAATAATGATAGCCACTACGCACGAAGAGAGAAGATAGGTTGGCAGGGCACATACTAAGGAATCCGGGAATAGCAAACTTTGTTGTGGGAGGACAGGTCGAAGACAAGAACTGTAGCGTAGACAAAGGTTACTTATAACAGAGCTGGGCACAATTCGGCTCATTGAGCAGCGCTCTCGCTCCGGCAGCAGAAAGAGCCGAGTGTGCGCTCTTACCGAAGTTAACCTGGTAGCTGCTTGCACAACTGCCCGTTACAAGCAGCGTATCACAACAGCTTTATACTTTTGCCCTGTTTGTTGTGCATTAGCTGATTAGATTATGGTGCTACGTGCATACGCTTAATTATATTCCTTTTATTAGGTTCTGTGTAAGAAACATAAATAATTACTTGGACAGCTGATAAGTACACACTCATTGGCCCACTACCGATAGTCCTGAAACTGCAATAAGCCAACCTAAGTACTTGTTTAGAACACGAGGAACGAAAACTCGCTCTAGGAGTACAGAAATAAATACGTGAATAAATATCATTCACCATAAACAAAACATAGGCCTATGTGTTCTTATCTAAACTAATTCTGCAGATGATGAGGAGGTGTGCGTATCCTTTCACTGAAACAGACGGGTTACATTTGGAGCGATCGATCTTGCACTTGCAATTCGAAGAACGGCAGTGAGATGTGCCGTCAGTTAGAGTGGCTCTTCGTGGAGATTTATTTATCTTCATTAGAGAGCAACAGTTTCTCACACAGATACGTTGAACCAAACATTGATAGAACTTTGGCAGTCATTTTGTGCATGTTTGGGATATCTGTTTGCGAAAACTGTTAATGAAAATGTGCTAAGCTTGTTCGTGATTCATATTTAGCGTACAGCCGTACACATAATATAGGCCTACTCATCCCGGTACAATGCTGAGCCTACGCTTGCGCATATTGCCATCTAGTAGTTCCAGCACAAACTATTAGCGAGCAGTCAGCTGGTCCCGGCTCCTTGGCTCCGCTCGCGCTCATGCAGGGGAGCTGCGCTCTCTCATTGCCCACCTATTGGTTAGAAGATGTTAAAACAGACTGCTTCGGATGTATGGTGTGGTAAGTATGTTGAGATGGAACGTTCAACTCCGAACAGGGAGACATCACAAACTTGTGAGTGAACCCCGTGGCGTAGTCGGGCGTGTTGATTGGCTCTCCACGTGCGTAATGGGGGCAACAGCAAATCCGGATATCAGATGTTCGATTCCCAATGAATTTAGGTGGTGAATTTAGTAATGCGTGGAACTGTAATTAGGCCCATCAGGATGAAGGTATGGGGTCAGCAACCCAGTACTTAAAATAGATACCTGAAGGGAGTGTCAATAAACACGAGTAAACCTCACTCAGGGTGGCCACTGTCAGCATCGGTAGTAGAAACTCTGATCTCCATATTGCATTTGAAGACCGCGCTTGTCTACGCTGCTGGATGACGTTAGAAAGGTAGAAATGAACTGCATTGAGAAGCACCGGTCCTTCACTCTTGTCGAGCTGTTCTAGGCCTGGATTTCCCTGGGGATATACAGGGTCATCGAAAAATAATGCCAACATTTCAAAAAATTATAGCACCGAAACCCTTTATGTTAAACGTGTAATTCTTTCACTGAACGCCAGCTGGTTGAAGTAAGTTTTGTTTTGGAGGGGACGTGACCTTGCTATGCGCACACTACTGTCGACCGAAGTATTATGTGCACTCGAGTTTGAAGGTTCTTCAATAGCCTTCATAAAATCCAATATCATTTTCGTCGTTCTTTTTTACGTTACTTCATGTAGGTTTGGAATTTTTAAGATATATTTTAAGATTTTTTTTATCGCAGTTGGAACACAAAAAGTGCACGTTTTTTAGTGTGTTTAAACCATGCGTCACATTTAAGAATTATCTCAAAAACCCCCGATCGAATCCAAATTTTAAAACAATATACATTGGAATGTTGTATAACTGGTTTATTAATTTCAAAATTGTGTGTGTCCAAGAAACAAAGTTATCATTTTTGTAAGGTGACTTTTTCTCGGCTCGGGGTCGTTGGAAAATGTAGTTCTTGGTTGCATTGTAATCCTTATACATCGAAACGTTATGCTGTATGACTGTGAAATACGTAAATTAATTCACTTATTTTATATAGGTTTGTATTTCTACAGGGAAATAACACATGTTTCACCAGCTAGCCGCTCCGGGAACAGCTGTACAGCGTTGCCGAAATGGTGCCCACACGCATCATGGCGCGTCTCGCTCGGAAGTGATGGACTCAATCTCAGCAACGCTGTACAGTCATACAGCATAACTTTTTGATATATAATGATTACAACGCAACCAAGAACTACATTTTCCAACCACCCTGAACCGAGAAAAATTTACCTTACAACATTGATAACAACTTTGTTTTTTGGACACACAAAATTGTGAAAATAATAATCCAGTTATAAAACATTCCAATGTATATTGTGTTAAAATTTGGATTCGATCTGATGATGGGCTTTTGAGATAATAATTCTTAAATGAGACGCATGGTTGAAACACGCTTAAAAACAGGCACTTTTTGTGTTCCAACTGCGATAACAAATATTAAAATATAAATTTAAAAATCCAAACCTACATGAACTAACGTAAAATAGAACGACGAAAATGTTGATGGTATTGGATTTTATGTCGGTCTATTGATTACTTAACAAACAACCTTCAAACTCTAGTACACATAATACTTTGGTCGACAGTAGATGCGCAGTAGCCAAGGTCGGCCGGGGGCGCGCGCGCCAATGAATTCCTGACCTCACCCCTTAGGATTTTTTTTCTGGGGGGTACATTAAAAACATTGTGTATGAAGAAAAATTTCGGGATTTGGAGCACCTGCGGGAGCGAATTTCTGTCGCCATCTTGACAGTTACTCCTGAAATGATTGCACGTACCAATCCAGCCATTGGGAAAGCGTGCGTTCAATGCTGATGTTGGTGGTCGGCCTGGCTAGATTTTTTCTCTACAGTCCCTGTTTCCTTACACTGATTCAACCATCGAATGACAGCTTTGTAATCAGGTGCAGTTTGTCGGGCTGTGCAGTCATTGGTGCACGCGCCCCCTGCCGATCTTGGCTTGTGCGCGTAGCAAGGTCACGTCCCCTCAAAACAAAACTTACTTTCACCAGCTGGCGTTCAGTGAAAGTGTCACACGTTTAACATAAATGGTTTCGGTGCTATAATTTTTTTGAAATATTGGCATTATTTTTCGATGACCCTGTATAATACTGTAATATTTACGTTGACATTGCACGGTAGCGAAACTTTCTTAATCGTCGGCCCAATGAGTGTGATTCTTCTCTTAGGCCTGGCGAGGGTCTTTCTTTAAAGGGGGAGTTCCTGCTTAAAAGGACAAAAATTTGCAATCATAGTGTTTGAAGCCATTTTTCAGTTTTGTCTTAGTAACATTGGTAGAAAACCGTGGATTACTTAGGATATAGCCTACTAGAGTTAATGGACGAAAGGCGGAAACACAAGAATGCAAGAGATGAAAAGGGGAAAGCAGAATAGACTTCTGAGAAATGAGGTTAACAAGAAGTGGAAGAAAGCGAAAGAAGAAAGGTTGAAAGAGAAATGTGCAAGTATAGAAAATTGTCTGAAATTAGGAAAAGGGGACAAAGCTTATCGAAGGATTAAGAATACTTTTGGGGAAAAGAAGTCTTAAGTGCTGTAATATTAAGGACACAAATGGAAAGCCTCTAACAGAGAGGGAAGAAAAGTTTGAGAGATGGAAAGCATACATAGTGTTTGTAAAAGGGAAAGGAGATTGATAATCATGTTGTGGAAAGGGAAGAGGAAATTAATGAGGAAGTGAAAGGACATTTAGTATTGAGATCAGAATTTGACAACATTGGAAGACTTAAGCAGCAACAAAGCACCAGGCATAGATGATATACCGATGAGCTGCTTCGCTGCATAGATGTTGATGGTCCGATCAGGTTATTTCACTTGGCGTGTAGGATTTATGAGAAAGGTGAGGTACCCGCTGATTTCAAGATGGTTATCATCCCTATACCGAAGAATGTAGGAGCTGACAGATGTGAAGATTACCGTATAATCAGCTTGATTACTCATGCTTCAAAGATCCTGTCTAGAATAATTTACAAGAGGATTGAAAGCCAGATAGAAACGGAGTTAGGTGAAGACCAGTTTGGTTTCAGGAGAAATGTAGGAACAAGGGAAGCTGTACTAAGTCTTAGGCTGATTTTGGAAGGTAGAATAAGGAAAGATAAGAGAACGTTCATGGCATTTGTAGACTTGGAAAAGGCTTTTGAAAACGTTGATTGGGCTAAATTGTTTGACATTTTGACAGTGATTGGAATAAAGTACAGAGATAGGAGGGTGATCTACAATCTATACAGAAACCAGACAGCAGTCATTCGAGCTGAAGGACATGGGAGAGAACTTGGTATTCAGAAAGGTGTAAGGCAAGGCTGCAACTTATCACCCATACTTTTCAATCTTTACATTGAACAAGCAATGAAGGAAATTAGAGAAACATTTTAAGTGGGAGTGAATATTCAAGGAGAAATAATTTCGTCTGAGATTTGCTGATGACATCGTCATCTTGGCAGACACGCCTGAGGATTTGAATGAGTTTTTGAATGTTAAGGACTCCCTCTTGAGGAAAGAATTCATGATGAAAATTAATAAATAAACAAAAATATTGGAATGCAGCCGAAATAAATCAGAAATCAAATTGGCAGGTGAGAAACTAAAGGAAGTAAGAGACTTCAGTTACTTAAGAAGCAAAATAACCAGTGATGGACGAAGCAAAGAGGATATAAAAAGTAGGTTTGCTCAGGCAAGGAAAGCATTTCTACAGAAAAGGAATCTGTTGACATCGAATATAGATTTAGGTATTAGGAAGTAATTTTTGAAAGCCTTTGTCTGGAGCGTGGCGCTCTATGGAAGTGAAACTTGGACTACAGTATTAGTGCAGCAGACGCGAGGAGAATTGAAGCGTTTGAAATGTCGTGTTACAGAGGATTGATGATCAGATGGGTAGATAGGGTTTACAAGCGAAGAGGTATTAAGAAGAGGGGGAGAGCTGAGATGTTTCTGGCGTCTGCTAATGAAGAGAAGAGATAGGTTGGTAGGACACATACTACTAAGACACCAGGAATAGCAAGCTTAGTTAAGGAAGGAAGGTTCGAGAACAAGAACTATAGGGGTAAACCAAGGTTAAAATATGTTTAACAGATTGCCTCGGTTGTAGGGTGTGGTAGCTATGTAGAGATGAAACGATTAGCTTAGGACAGGGAGGCATGGAGATGTGCATCAAACCAGTCAAGACTGAAGACTCATACAATCTAAATTTAATGATTTTCCGTCGGTCAACACTATTGTACCCAACAATAATGGGTGGTTCCGTAATCCTGAAAAAATGTACAAGAGTGTATTTATTAATCTCAGGTACTTTTTCTTCAGGATTAGGGAACCAACCATTAAAATTAGGTACAATCGTGAGGTACAATCGTGTTGACAGACTGAAAATCATTAAATTTCAAAAATTTGCAATATTAATTTTATGACTTTGCCAGTCACAAATGGAAGGAGCAGTGGAAAGGAGCTGGGCACCCTACCGCACGTAAATTCCGGCTCAGAACGCTTGGTTGGTGATCAGTTGACACAGGCAGAAACTACGAGACCCATCCAGGAATTGTTCCTTATTTTTTAAATAAAAAGAAACCATAGTGAATTAATAACTTGATTGTCGCCAGATACAAAAATGTTGCGACACGTGTCATATTATGGGATCAACGTTTGTATGCCGGTGTCGCAGAAGTCTGGGAATGGAACCATCGTGTGACATTATTCTTCAACTCTTTTTTAGAGTGGAAATGCTGACCAAAGGACAACAATTCCTTGCGGTGGAAGAAAAGATGGAAATCACTCGACCACATACGGCTTGGCGCACAGCAACGGTTCTGCAGTTGTACTGTAGTACAGTACAGCTGGAATGGTTTTGTTCCAAAAACCATGCTATGGTTGGCTTTTTGTAAATCGTTAGAAAAACACAAAAAAAGCTTAACTCTAAATTTCGGAATACTGTATTTTGTAGTATCATGTCGGAAAACTAAAAAAAAATTGAAAACTGTTTTTCTCTGAATCTAAGTATTTTAAAGAAACTTTTTTAAACAAAAAATGTAGAGGACATTGTCACCTACAATTTGTCTCAATGAGGTCATGTCATACGTTTTGAAGTGCAGAAGCTAGGTGGCGCCAAAGTTTCCAAAAAAGTGTTTTTTCAGTTTTAGTCCTAGAAAAAATGGTTTTTTCCACAAAAGAGTGAATCAGAAATTTGTTCCTCTAAAAATTGTCTGCAACATTTATTTAAACGTTTGTTTCCTCCGACTTACTGTTCCAAAGTTATAGCGGAGCAAATGCAACGCTCCGTAGTCAAGGCTACTATTGTCACTGCGGAGAGAGCGGTGGGCATAGTTTAGACCGGGACTGGTGTCGGACAATTTTCACACTTCGGCAGACTACAACTTTGGAACGGTAAGTTGGAGGAAAAAATTGTTTCAATAAATGTTGAAGACAATTTCGAGAGGAACAAATTTCTGATTCACTCTTTTGTGAAAAAAAAAAAAAAAAAAACAAAAAAAAAAAACATTTTTTCTACGACAAAATGTAAAAAAACAATTTTTTGGAAACTTTGGCGCCACCTAGCTTTAGCATTTCAAAACGTATGACATGACCTCAATGAGCCAAATTGTAGGTGACAATGTCCTCTACATTTTTTGTTTAAAATTTTTTTCTTTGAAATAAGTAGATTCAGAGAAAAACTCTTTTCAATTTTATTTTGAGATTTCCGACAAAATGATCGTGCAAGTTATTCTGAAATTTAGAGTTAAGCTGTTCTAGTGCTTTTCTAACGATGTACTAAAAGCCAACCATAGCACGGTTTTCGGAACAAAAGGGGTTTCTTCTGTGCAGCTGTACTGTACTATTCTACTGGGAACTGTTTAATCAACCACCGTACAGTCCTGATCTTCTTCCCAGAGATTTCCATCTTTTGGTGCACTTAAAGAAATTCCTGTCCTCGAAGAGCTGAAGACTGTCACACGACGGCGGTATACATGCTGGCATTGAAATGAAAATGAATTTATTATAATGTGTAATATCAATTACAGGACAGATTCCTCTAAAACGACTAAAACACCGCAAAATTCGTTAAGTTTCAAGAACTTAACTATTACTACTCAAGTATTTTATTTTATATTTAAAAATAATAGGGTATTTAATCCTAGTTTAAATTATAAATTTCAAAGCTTCAGCAGTCGCCAGATACTTCTCTCCCCTCCCACTCGTCTTAATACCTCTTCGTTTGTAACCCTATCTACCCATCTGATCTTCATCCTCCTCCTGTAACACCACATTTCAAATGCTTCAATTCTCCTCTTTTCTGCTGCACCAATAGTCCATGTTTCACTTTCATAGAGCGCCACGCTCCAGACAAAGGCTTTCAAAAATGACTTCGTAATACCTAAATCTATATTCGATGTCAAGATTCCTTTTTTGTAGAAATGCTTTCCTTGCCTGAGCCAACCTACTTTTTATATCCCCTCTGCTTCGTCCATCACTGGTTATTTTTCTTCCTAAGTAACAGAAGTCTCCTACTTCCTTTTTCACCTGCCACCTGCCAATTTGATGTCCATAGAGGTTTCTGATTTATTTCGGCTGCATTCCAGTAATTTTGTTTTACATTTATTAATTTTCATCATGTATTCTTTCCGTAAGACGGAGTCCATACCATTAAAAAACTCATTCAAATCCTCAGGCTTGTCGGCCAAGATGACACTTTTGGTACAAGATTAATTGGATGACATGTTTCGTACGTCTGATGAACATCACTAGATGTTGTTCACTTGGGCTTAAGTTTGTCTGATATTAATTTACTGAAACACTTATTGCTAGTTACTTAAATTTGTTGGAACTTGTACCGCGTCACACGTTTAATAAGAATATATTTTTGTTACGTTTCATCTAGAATATACCGTGCGTAACTTACAAAAATAAATATCATTGTACATAAGTGGTGTACATAAGTGAACAAGATCTGTTGGTGGTCACCTGACACTTGTCACCTGAATAATCCCCCCCCCATTTGTTCGAGAAGTGATCAAATAATTCATGTAATTTTTTCAAGTAATATGGTCTAAAAATAATTATTCCCCGCCCAATCTAATCGGTCACAATTTGTGTTGACTGATTATAAAGCATTTCTGTTTATAACTGCTCAGGTAACACTGAAAATTGTTTCTCCAATATTTTAAATGAATGTCTTGGTAACCTAGAAATAAAATGAAAACAATGGTGCTCAATTAACATACTGTATATGCCAACGGCTTGGCCATGTTCAAACACTAGATCCCGTTAGATCTCGGAAGTTTATCAACATTGGGCGTGGTCTGAACTTGGATGGGTGACCGGTTGTGGCGGAGAATACGTGCTGTTGACAGGGAGAGGGGTAGGAGTGGAAAGGAACTGACCAACCAACCCCTAGTACGAGTACTTCGGCTCAGGATCACCTCTTGGGAGGTTCAAACCACCCTACGGGCTGAAAGCCCTTCTCTTTTAATTGGCAGATGTAGTCGGTTTCGGTGGCGTAGTCGGTAGCATGCTGAACTCCAATGCCAAAGATCGCGGGTTCTAACCCGGCCGAAGTCGTCGAAATTTTAAGAGCGTTAAAATCCTTCAGTATGGCTTCCTTCGCAGGGGAAGTAGAGCCAGCGAGCCCATATCATCGATTTATTGCATGAAAAAGAACCTACCACTACAATTGGGAGTGTGTAGCTAAATTTGTAGGGTATTTGGTATAGAAGCTCTTTAAAGTTCCAACGTTCGCCGCTGGGTGACAGCGGCGTCTGGTAGACAAAGTTGGAATTACTTGAAATTTACCTTTCATCCTTCTTCATTAATTTCATCTCTCATTAACTCCTGTCGTGAGGTTGGCGTCAGGAAGGGCATCCGGTCGTAGAAACAATCAGCCACGTGGAATTTCATCGCATCTCAACCCCGACCCTGTTGGAAACGGGATTAATAAGGGGTAGACTAGTAAATTATTTGAGTTTTAAGAGGTTTGTCATGCAATCGCTACTTAGTGTAAAACGAAGTCCCCGATTCCCTGTTTGTTACGGGTAAACTCGAGAACCACTGGATGGATTTTGATGCGGTTTCCACCATTCTGTAAAGGATATCTCGAGGATTATTTCTGTAGAAAATAATTTATGATCAACGGAAGCCGAGCAGTAACGATTTCGGTGGAAAAGTAAAAAAGAAACCTGGCGTCCGAGCGCTTTGTAAGCTTACGCTGGGCAAACTCTTAAAAATATCTAAATACTATGAGTGTAAGAATTGTTCAGCATGAAAAGTTCTACAAGAAAAGTCCGCGAGAGCATATGTCTATCTTCAATACATCGCCCACTATGAGTGTTTTTACGTTTTAATTTCTTCCAACCTTGTCCATTCAAATACTGAGGCAACAGTTTGCGAGCTATCTAAGGGTGAATCTATCATCCCTGTTACAGCCTACCTACCTGGAGAACCTATTGCCCCAGATACAGCCAGCAGCAAACCGTCGAGTCGTGTTGAGTTAAGACTTCTGAGAAGGGTGGTTATGTTTGGAGTTTCCCTGGAAGTGCAACTAGGGTTTTCTTCATTTCGCCTGTGAACTTTTCGTTCTGCAAAATTCAGTCAAGTTAAGATTGGACGGAAGGGAGATTTGTGTTTCATGCACGTCGCCATTCTTAAATTACGTCTGACAAGAATTTGTTGCACGTGCAACTAACAGTCCAGTCAGTGATTTTAACCCATCAGGCCGAGACCTAAAACGGATATTGTCCGTTGTTCATTGACACTGGAGAAAAAAAAGCGCTTATCACGTAATGCATTCTCCCAGGTGAAGCCGGGTCAGGTTGCTAGTTAATAAAAAAAACTATAATTTTTTAGTCTGTCGAAAGGAGTGTGCCAAATGGCGAACGGTTAAAATTCATTTCCTAGTGCCTGAAATAAATTGCATGAATTATTTATACACATAATGAAATATTCTCATACCCCCATTTGTGTGAGAATAGAAGACTTAAAAAATTTCAAAGGATTGCAGTTCCTACTTGTTAACTATAGGTCTAACAAGGCCGACTTTCAATAAGGATAAATTACCCCTGAATCATTGGGATATCAGACGAAATCCGGTCTAGCTAACAGCGATCGAAGGGAACTTCTGAGCCCCAGTCTGCCTCGGGGCGCAGTACAGTAGCTATAATTCTTGGCTGTCACAAGGAGGTCCGGGTTCAGTTCCTGAATATGTCAAGAAATTGAGGGTTGAGGGTTGGAACGGGGTTCACTCAGAATTGTGAGATAGAACATTCAAGATGTGGGTTGGATTCTTACCTCAGCCATCATAGAAGTAGTTGGCCATGGTTTACCCACTACTTCTCCAGGCATATGCTAGGATAGTAACTAAATAAAGGTCACAACCGCCTCCTACCCAAACTATAACCCCAATAACACAGGTTATCAGACATATTCAACACACACCCCTAAGTATACTAGGCTTAATTACCACAATGTCAAAAAGCCCTTCAATGAAAGGCCAAAAACTAGAAAGGTTTATTGGTATTTTTACGAGGACATAACTGGAAGTTCATTCTTACTATGCCCGGATAGCTCTTTATTGACTGTAAAATAAGTCGTAATCGGCAGTAAACTCCAGCTGAGGAATGTACTCCCGTAAACTGTTTCCGTCCTCCTTGTAACGTAGTCGCAAGCACTGTTGGCTGTCACTCCTGTGGTCAGAGTTAGATTCCTGGCACTGCCACGAAATTTAATTCTGATCTGAGGGTTGGAACGGGGTATACTCACTCATAAGGTAGAACAGCTACTTCAATAAAATTCTTTATCAGGGGTGGATTAGATTCCTACATCAGTAATCCTGGGAGTACTTTCCCCAATTCTATTCCAGACAAATGCCGGGATGGTGCCTAACTTAAGGCTAGGGCAGTCTCCTTCACAACCCTAGCCCCAGTAAAAAGTACACACACACTAATACAGCTACTTCAATAACATAGTTTATCAGACAAATTCCATTCACACCCATTCCATTGACGACGATTTCGCAAAGACCCTAAATCTGTCAAAAAATAACGAATTCCGGCGAGACATTGACAAACTGAGATCGATTTTCCAGGGCATTTCCACATTCATTCCAGAAAAATGTTGCTATGGCGCTGTTTTTTTTTTTTTTTTTTTTTTTTTTTTGCGCGGGATATCTAACCTCTTCATTGACACAAATGTTATCATTCGAGTTCGGGTGTTTTAGAACTAAACAAAAATATGCAGTCAAAATGCCCTAAAAAGTACCTGAATATGACGTAAAAACATGACCTATGTATTTTAGGGATGTGTTGAAAGTATTGGAGTAATATAAAACGCGACAGTACAGCAGATATATTTAATCACACAAACTGATAGTGCTACAATGCCTACCAGACCCAGAAAGGTCAAGCTGGGCGTGAGGTAACTTGGAGTTTCCTTGTTTACTAATTATTATTGCACTGAGCTGAATTTGTCCCCTGGAGTGGCATCGTACTCGGTGAGACATCCGCACAGGAGTCTTTCTCGGAACCAGGTTTCTTTTTACCTGCTAACTGCCTGTTCCAGGAATACAGAGAAAAATATATCAACGGTACCATTTGCAAATCCCATGATTGAAACTCTCACTCATCATGTAGACTACCTGGTCAAAATGTAAACAACAATGCTCAAAATATGAACAAATGACTTTATAACGCTAAGATGAGAAATATATGAAAAGAGAAAAAAATTAAATATGCATTTATGGGCGAAATATAAATTGACTTAGACGAGGCAGTGGCCCTTCATTCTCACTTTTCGAATTTCAGGCAAAATAAGCTCAAGAATAAATGTGGATTTTTCTTAACTTTGGAACCTAGTAATGTACGTGGGGGCGGTCATCCTACACGGCCCCTTAGGAAGTATCAATAACTCGTTATAAGGTTTCAAAACTTGCCATTCACTGACTATAATAACTCGGGTTTCTGTGGTTTTCCCAGTAAATGTTGTGGCTGTTCTCAATAGCGGCACCATCAATTACAGGTACACACACAAACCAGTACAGACATTACAATAGCACAACGTCATACACTGATTTCACTCACGCGTAGTAATTACCGTAATGATCTGAATCCCTGAAGGTAGCAGCACAAAGCTGTTCATCAAATGGTTGCCCAGCCTTCTGCAGCCAGAAATGGCTTTGGCTTCATTTACAACATGACGCCAACACCATGCCTTACTCTTTCATCCCGTGGCGTTGTCATGCGAGTTAATTCGCACACAACTACCATCATGAGGAGGAGCTGCAGCAAGTCTGGAGATCCGCGATTTGAGTCCCGGTGCTGACAGTGGTGATAATGTCACCCCCCTCCCCCCCCCCCCATGTTTTTTTCCACGCTCTCTCCAGGAAAATGTCGGTATAGTACCATATTTGGAGGTTGTATTTCATTACTAGCAGTAGTGCCCGGCTTCGCCCGGTGGATTTATTTGTTTTATGGATGATAATGAATACTACTGCAGACCTGGCACATGATACTTAAACTACCACAAAAAAAAACTTTTTGTGGTGGTGGTCGTAGTGAGGGTGATATGTAGTACACTATAATGGACGTAACATTTAGATAATTTTCCCCTAATGATAATAATGAATAGGGAAACGGCTATTTAATAACTACAGCACTGACACATGTAATTTACAAATTTCGAAAAATCATTAGAAAGAGGAGTAAGTGAAATACGACACTGCCTAGGGCCTATATCTCATTGTCTGTTAGAAATGTAGAGACCAATAGTGTCGTGTTTTGTCGCACAGCGCCATAGGAAAATAATCAGAACACGTTGAAAACTTCGGCTGTCCCGAGCTCCTGAGGTTGCAATAGTATAATTTATGGCCACATAGCGCTCAACGATATAGCGCTCAACGAGAAGTTTCGGAATAAATTTCGGTAAATTTGAAAGCACCAATGCTTATTGCAGCTGATAACCTCAATGCATTGCACCAACACCATTGCACTTATACAGATGCATAATATGTTCGTGATAACTGTTTTAAGGGGCAAAATAAATCTTTTTGCACTAATTACTCCCCGTGACTGCAATTTATAAGAAGCGCAAGATTTAAGTATTTTCTCAATTCTGCACCAGAACACTGGCAGGTGCGTCGTGATGCAGCCCGAATTGTTAGTCTACAATAGACTTATTAAAATACTCTTACAGTTACACTACTACGGACATGAATGATTCTAGGGCCTTAATACATGGTTTTCAACTTCAGTTTGTTCGTTACTCTAAATGTAGGGAATGAAGAGCGTTGTCCCAAAATATCAAGTGGACAGTGTTACCAGTAGGGTGTCAAAGTGTATGTATAATTTGGTGCAATTAGGAGGAACGGTGTAGATTTGTGATAAAGAGCCTAAATGCTGGAAATGAAGTGGTCAGTCCGAAATTTGAAGTGGACAGTGTCACCCGCAGGGTAAGTGTACAAAATGTGATTCAGATCAGTGAAACGGTGTAGATTTGTGCCAATGGACCTAAATGCAGGAAATGGAGTGGTCTGTCCGAAATTTCATGCAGACAGTGTTACTCGTAGGGTTCCAAAGGCTAACTAAGTATTCACATTTTGGTTAGGATCGTTGAAAAGGTGTAGATTTGTGCCAAAGGGCCTAAATGCAGGGAATGGACCGGTCTGTCATAAATTTCATGCAGACAGTGTTACTCGCAGGGTTCCAAAGGGTATGTATACAAATGATGGTTCTGATCGGTGAAACGGTGTAGATTTGTGCCAAAGGGCCTAAATGCATGGAATGGAGTGGTATGTCCGAAATTTAACATAGCCAGATTCAAGAGGAATAGTTTAGGCTATCATATAAAAAAAAATCGAATCCGACTGGTAGTTCCAGAGATTAGCGCGTTTAAACACAAAAACACACAAACACTCAAACTCTCCAGCTTTATTATACACTGAAGAACATGGAAATTGTTACACCATGAAGGCATTGGTGGTCGTGTTGATTTTCAAGATATGGAACGATGCCATGTAGGTATGTAAACGATCAAAGTTTCAGACCCATTCGATTGTTGCTACAGGTCTCCCCACGTGATTGGTCGCGGAGGAATCGACTCCAGTATACGGACTCTGGTGTAGCGTAGTTCACTTGCAGTCTGTGCAGTGAAGTATTCCCCGTCAAACATGCCTCGACGACAGAGAAGAGCACGCTAACAACTGTCGCCGTTTGAGAGGGCTCTGATAATTGGGCTGTGTGAAGCTGGAATATCGCTAAGGACTGTCGCTGCACGTGTTGGTCGACAGGTATCTACGGTACAACGTGTATGGCAGCAGTGGTCAAATGAAGGTACCCACACTCGTAGACCTGGCACAGGCCCAGCGCGACAGACAGCTGTGAGAGAGGATCGCCGCATCATTCGGATGGCCCGCATGGAACCCCATGCAACAGCAGTGCAAATTCGAGCAGCTGTGGCACCCCACGTTACACAACAAACGGTTGGTAATCGCCTGCGTGCAGCTGGCTTACGATCCCGTGTCCCTGCAGAAGGTGTGCCATTGACCCCACAACAGCGACGTGTAAGGCTGGCCTGATGTCGAGAACGATCGACGAGGGTCGACGAATGGTATAGGGTCGTCTTTAGTGATGAATCGCGCTTCTGTCTTGCCCGCAGTGATCGCCGGAATCGTGTGCGCTGACGTACCGGGGAGAGGGGCCGCCCAGACCTTATTGTCGAGAGGCACACAGGGCCAACACCAAGCATTATGGTCTGGGGCGCTATTGGCTTTAATGTGAAATCACAATTAGTGCTTGTTGAGGGCACTATGACTGCTGGACAGTACGTTGATAGGGTACTCAATCCAGTGGTTGTCCCTTTGATTGCGAACATTGCTAATGGGATGTTTCAGCAGGACAATGCCCGGGTTCACACTGCACGCATCTCCAGAGAAGCTCTCCACGAACTCACAACCTTAGAATGGCCCACCAGATCCCCGGACCTCAATCCTATTGAGCATGTGTGGGACATGATGGGTCAACTGGCCAACCGTCGTCAGCCACCCACAACTCTGGAACAACTGACCCGTGCAGTGCAGCAAGCATGGGCCACAATTCCTCAGGAAGCGATCCAGGGCCTTATTGACTCCATGCCTCGCCGAATTCATAAATGTATTGCAGCTCGTGGTGGGCACATCCTGTATTGATTGTTGTCCAAACTTGCGGTCAGAGGGACATGAAAGTGTAATCATCGAATCACTGCCAAACACTCGTCCTGCATGTTCAATTGCACCAATGTAGCACCACTCCTTCTGGTTGTTGCAATTTCCATTTTCTTACGTGTATTAGTATAGATTAAACAATCTGTCTTTTAATCTTATCGTATGACAAAACACGTAGTTCCGCGAAGAACCAAATAGCCTCTTTTCATATATCCTATTTATGTCAATTGCCTCTATCATACAAAATTTCAGTTGATTGCTGTAATAGGTTCGTAGACATTGAGAACCGTCTAATAATTGGGTTTTCGCCATCTTGGATTCTTTTATATGTAAGTCATAGTTATGTACAATTAGACGAAGATTATTGCGTAGGTTTATTATTCAAACTTCAATCTCATGATTAGGACACAAGAAATCAAAACGAGATATTGAAATTTCGCACAGCCGCCATTTTGAGTTTCTGAAAACAATTAAAGGTACTTAGATCTCAGTGGATTAACATTTATATAGTAAAAGCATTTACTGTCCAACGTTTCACTGCGCCTGGATGGTTAAACCGCGAGAAAAGTCCATTTGAATGTTTTAAATTCGCTTGGCTGCCATGTTCGTTTTGTACTTAACAGGTTTTTGAAATTTAGATAGGTTAACATCTAGCAGTGCCCTTTATTACCGTACAAATGTCAGGGTGATATCAGTAATAGTTTCGGAGATACAGAATGCCTGTGTAATACTTCGCACAGCCGCCATGTTGGATTGGTGAGACATAATACAATTTGAAGAGCAGGAGTCGGACAAAATAGTACAATGCCTTAACTGAGTTTCAATGAAATCTCTCCAGCCGTTTAGATTTTATTAAGGGGACAAACACACACATACACTCAAGCACGAACAAAAGGTGATCTCATAAGCCTATTTTTTTATTTATCAAAGAAAGGCTAAAAATTAACGACAATGTGTAAGAAGTACAGAAACGTTGGGAGTTGCTACGTCACAACTCTTTAATTAATTCTCTTCATGAGATAAACATGGCCTACACAAGTGATAAACGACAGAGGTAGTTAGAGTACGGGCAGTATGTGGCGAGACTTGGCAGATAGATTTCCAGCGACAGTAGTCACTCCGCGCCCACAGAGCTGTCGACATCGCGTGTTAATGCCTAAAATCTGTGCATGCAATAGTCTTAAGAGGACCCGGTACATTTATGGTACATTTATCTCGGAAATGGTTCATACTAAAGGCTTAATTTTTTTTCTCATGCAATCTTCATACCTTTTTGCATGTTTTAACATAGGGGTTTATTCATTAGGGGTATTGTCCAAATTTATTAATTTTTATTAAGTACAACAATTTTTGTAAAAAAATCACTCTTATAAGCCCCTTGTTTCTGTACTAAACACTTCTCTCCAAAAATGTTGTATATTATGAGGTTATGTAACATCTGATAGTTTCAAGATTGTATACTAAATAGTTTTTAAGAAAATGTTCCTTTTGTTCAGAGGGAAGTGAACTTGCAGAAACTAGCCTTAAGTTTTTCAATGTAATCCTGCCCCATATGATGGATCATCTGGGTGATCTTGCATCTCATCCTCTTAAGTCTTCTTCTCACAGCTCTCTTAGTTTGTTTTCACAGTATTTTACAGCCCTTTTCTGCACTTTCACCCTTCCTCTTCCGTTCACAATCGATTTTCTTCATACTTGCTATCATGTGATACCCAGGAGAGATTCCCAATTGTTCTAAGGTTTTATACTTTTCGACGTTACCTTCATTATATGTAGCCAGAGCACGGTACACTCCAAAATGCAAGGCATTGACCTCTACAAAACTCTCTTGGAAATTTGGGTCCAAATCAAATTATTAACACTCTCGTTGGGGTTCCGGGTTCGTCCACGAAGGCACTTTACAAGAAGTTTCGGCTCGGCTAGATCTCCGAACACTGGTCTTATTGCTTCCATTACAGCATAAGGAAGACTATCCTTGTGATCGTATAGTTTACCTGCATTAAATTTTCAGCACGATTCTGGTCCCCTGGGACGAAGGGGTGCGACTGGGATTGTCGTAAGTCGAGGAAGTGTGTAAAAATACTGCCCACACCTTCCTTGATTTGCTCTACACTGCTTGTGTTTTGCCTAATAACGCAGCCATAATATATCTGAAGCCTGTCGACAGCCTCATCAGTAAGCCTCCCTTTGCCACCTATGGGCTTCCCATCACTTAGCTGCTTTCCGCTCAGTCTGTTCCAACCGGCGGAGTCGTGCACCTATTCCTTTTTGGATGTGTCCAATATACTCTCAATCTCCGGATAGTCACATCTCTATACGGTTTTAGATCTTGCACTTCTTGAATCCTTTTGAGTCACCATCGCCAAATCATATAAATATCTACATTATGCCACGCCACTGACCTTCCAAAAATCATTGCTACTCCTTCTACCTCCATTCTCCCACTTGGTCCACTATAATTAGCTTAACACTGCTTTCCAATGTCACGCAATAAACGAAGATTTCATTTACGTCGTTTTGATTAGAGATCTCTAATAATGACTGAAATGTATGTATGTTCATTCTTGCTTCTCCTAGGACATCTGCAATGCTTAGAGAGAATTCTCGCATCAATTACCTTGCTAGCATAACCACTAGTGGCTGTCACCACACCATTCAGGGGCATACGCACCCTATCTTGCCAGGTGCCATCAGCAGCCACTTTCAGGTCCCTTCATTCACTACGACAGTTCATCCCAGATACGCGTGAGCATGTCCGTATCCACCTGAGTTACCGCTACGTTGGTACGTTGACGAAGCTCATGGCGAGTTGTTGGAAGTGGAGGGATGTACACGGTATCTTACTGCAACCCCACAGAGAAAAATCCTGTGGCGTTAAATCAGGAGATCGTGATGGCCAAGCTATTTTCACGTCACGTTCCATCCAAGCTTGAGTGCAGTGGGATAGGAACATAGTGACCTCGTGGTGGTAATCAGGAGGTGCTCCATCTTGTTGGAAAATGTGATAAAAATTGACGTCACTCCATGCGTGGGGACCGCGAGTTTGTTTGCACTGCATCACTTTTCCAGTTTTCCTGCCAGATGAGCAAGGAGAGTGCACGGAGGGAACTCTTACGACTAGGCCTAAAACTTGATGATATGAGATAAGGTTTGACAAACGTCGGAATAAATTGCGGCCAATAGTTTCGAAATTATTCATCAATGCTCTGGTGGCCAGAATCAGTCAGCATATCTGTTGCGTGCTTTGACTGGCGAGCAGAATCCAGTCAGCATATTCATCAATAATTTCTGGTAACTAATTTAGAATAACCCTGTGTTTTCCAAACCTAGTTGGAGGACTGGGCAGGTTCAGTACACCTCATAACATATCCCCTGCAGCTAAACCTTGGCTTATAGAACGGAAACCGTACACTAACCTCACATTAACATCATAAATTTTTGATCTCCCATCTACAAGCTCATGGAGTAACTTCAATAGTTACATACTTTGAGTTCCATAAGTTCACCAGGTAAGTACAGTACATACAGAATAATTGTAGTTCACATGCCAGGCCATAGTGCTGTGTCACTCTGATAAAAAAATACCCATATGTTCAGTGTTTACATAAAACACTGCTTTCCAATATGTCACGCAATAAACGAAGATTTAAAATTTCATTTACGTAGTCTTGATCAGAGTTCTCTAATAATGACTGAAATTTATCTTCAGACTTAAGACATTTTTTTTTAGCTGTTGAACAAGTAGGAGTACGTAAAATTTCCTCAGAGGAATCAACAACATTTACTTCACATAGGCCTTAACTACCTCTGCCAACACTTCCGTTACTGACAACTATTAACTTTTACAATAGGTTTTCCAACATTCTTGCTTTTCTTAAAAACTCTATTGCTCAATCGCGGCATTTTATCGTGAACAGTTGTCTTCAAACAACTATTTTAACTCGTTGAAATGCAGCGAACAATCACATGAAAAAATGAGCTCTTTTACTTCACGGAATATTTATTTCCTGTTCTTCATCCGTCACTTATCTCTGAACAGGCTCGCCAATGTCATAAATGCCTATTATGCTCGGTGAGTTATGTGAGGGGTTTCTCCTCGAGCGCTCAAAACTCCCCCGCCACTATTACTGTACCGTGTCCTTGAAGCCTCACCACACACACTCGCTAACGCACAGCGCACAATGGGTCAAAATCGAAACCTAGGAGGACAAAATTATTTATTTTCATAATTAAAAAAAAACAATTTATTACTTCTACAGCATTCACATATAATTGCCGCTCACAATTCTGGGATATAAACGCATCTTAGTGTAAATCTGTCACCACTGTTCGAGCAGTCTCAATTGGAGGGTGAATGTAAGTGGCTGTGGTTTGGTTGTCTTTGTGGTTAGTGTGATACTTTAAGATGGAACATGCAGCTGAAGGTATGATCTTTGTAACGTGTTTCATTTATTAATGGGCGTTGTTGTTTGAGTCTTCAGTCTTTTGACTGGTTTGATGCAGCTCTCCATGCCTCCCTGTCCTGAGCTAATCGTTTCATCTCTACATAGCTACCACACCCTACATCCGAGGCAATCTGTTTAACATATTCTAACCTTGGTCTACCCCTACAGTTCTTGTCCTCGACCCTTCCTTCCATAACTAAGCTTGCTATTCCTGGGTGTCTTAGTATGTGTCCTACCAACCTATCTCTTCTCTTCATTAGCAGTCGCCAGAAACATCTCTCCTCTCCCACTCGCCTTAATACCTCTTCGTTTGTAACACTATCTACCCATCTGATCTTCATCATTCTCCTGTAACACCACATTTCAAATGCTTCAATTCTCCTCTTTTCTGCTGCACCAATAGTCCAAGTTTCACTTCCTTAGAGCGCCACGCTCCAGACAAAGGCTTTCAAAAATGACTTCCTAATACCTGAATCTATATTCGATGTAAACAGATTCCTTTTTTGTAGGAAGGCTTTCCTTGCCTGAGCCAACCTACTTTTTACATCCTCTTTGCTTCGTCCATCACTGGTTATTCTGCTTCCTAAGTAACAGAAGTCTCCAACTTCCTTCAGCTTTTCACCTGCCAATTTGATCTCCATAGAAGTTTCTGATTTATTTCGGCTGCATTCCAGTATTTTTGTTTTACATTTATTAATTTTCATCATGCATTCTTTCCTCAAGACTGAGTCCATACCATTCAAAAACTGATTCAAATCCTCAGGCGTGTCGGCCAAGATGACGATGTCATCAGCAAATCTCAGAGTTGAAATTATTTCTCCTTGAATCTTCACTCCCACTTTAAATTTTTCTCCAATTTCCTTCATTGCTTGTTCAATGTAAAGATTGAAAAGTATGGGTGATAAGTTGCAGCCTTGCCTTACACCTTTCTGAATACCAGCTTCTCTCTCATGTCCTTCAGCTCGAATGACTGCTGTCTGGTTTCTGTATAGATTGTATATCACCCTCCTATCCCTGTACTTTATTCCAATAGATTTCAAAATGTCAAACAATTTAGTCCAATCAACGTTATCAAAAGCCTTTTCTAAGTCTACAAATGCCATGAACGTTCTCTTACCTTTCCTTATTCTACCTTCCAAAATCAGCCTAAGACTTAGTACAGCTTCCCTTGTTCCTACATTTCTCCTGAAACCAAACTGGTCTTCACCCAACTCCGTTTCTATCTGGCTTTCAATCCTCTTGTAAATTATTCTAGACAGGATCTTTGAAGCATGAGTAATCAAGCTGATTGTACGGTAATCTTCACATCTGTCAGCTCCCACTTTCTTTGGTATAGGGATGATAACATTCTTCTTGAAATCAGGGGGTACCTCACCTGTCTCATAAATCCTACACACCAAGTGAAATAACCTGATCAGACCTTCATCTCCTATGCAGCGTAGCAACTCAATCGGTATATCATCCATGCCTGGTGCTTTGTTCCTGCCTAAGTCCTCTAATGCTCTGTCAAATTCTGATCTCAATATTAAATCTCCTTTTGCATCCTCATCAATTTCCTCCTCCCTTTCCATTACATGATTCTCAATCTCCTTTCCCTTATACAAGCACTCTATGTAAGCTTTCCATCTCTCAACCTTTTCTTCCCTATCTGTTAGAGGCTTTCCATTTGTGTCCTTAATATTACAGCACTTAGTCGTCTTTTCCCCAAAAGTATTCTTAATCCTTCGATAAGCTGTGTCTACTTTTCCTAATTTCAGACAATTTTCTATACCTGCACATTTCTCTTTCAACCATTCCTCTTTCGCTTCCTTGCACTTCTTGTTAATCTCATTTCTCAGACGTCTGTATTCTGCTTTCCCCTTTTCATCTCTTAGATTCTTGTGTTTCAGCCTTTCATCCATCAATTCTAGTATATCCTGAGTGATTCACGGTTTTCTACCTATTATTTCTTTCCTACCAATGTTTTCTTCTGCGGATTTTGTTATTTCATTCTTCAAAAGTGCCCATTCGTCTGCAATTGAAGTCCGTTTAGGATTTTTCATTAGTCCTTCCGTTATACTCTTCTTGAATCTTTCGTTTACATCCTTTACTTTCAGTCCGTCTATTGCCCACCTTTTTGGCTTTTGACTTTTCTTCAACTTTAATCTGCATTTCATTACAACCAGATTGTGGTCAGAGTTTGTCAGCACCAGGATATGTTTTACAATCCAAAATCTGGTTTCGAAACCTCTGCTTGACCATAATGAAGTCGATTTGGTAACGCCCTGTATCTCCTGGTCTCATCCATGTGTATATTCTTCTATTGTGGTTATTGAATAAGGTGTTAGCTATGACCAACTCATGTTCGGTGCAGAATTCCATCAGCCTGCTTCCTCGATCATTCCTTTCACCTAATCCGAAATCTCCTACTATCTTCCCTTCTCTCCCTTTTCCTACCACAGCATTCCAATCTCCCATTACTATAACATTTTCATCACCTTTGATATACCTCAGAATGTCATCTATTTCTTCGTAGACCTTTTCAACATCCTCATCATCAGCTTGACTGGTAGGCATATAGACTTGTACCACTGTGGTGCACATAGGTTTAGTATTGATTTCTGCTACAATAATCCGTTCACTGTATTGCTCATAATATTCCACCCGCTGTCCAAGTTTCCTACTCAATATGAGACCAACTCCTGCTTGGCCATTGTTTGATTTAGTGCTAATGACCCTATAGTCTCCTGACCAAACGTCCTGTTCTTCCTGCCAGCGCATTTCACTAATCCCAACCAAATCCAACCTCAACCTATCCATTTCCCGTTCTAAGTTTTCTAACTTTCCACTTCCTAGCAGACTTCTAACATTCCACGCTCCGATCCGTAGAATGTCAGATTTCGTCTTTGTCACTTCTGTGATGTTAACCCCCTCTCGAGTAGTCCCCACCCGGAGATCCGAACGTGGGACTAGTTTACCTCCGGATTGAAATTTTACGAGGGAGGAGGCCATCATCACATGTAATTATGCATAGAGAGGTGCATATCCTCGGGAATAGCATTACGGCTGTAGTTTCCCGTTGCTTTCAGCCGTACAGCAGAACGCAGTGTAGCCATTAGTTGGCTTATATTATCAATATCTGAATTGTTACGTAATTTTAGCTATATATGCATTATATAATATTTAACTATCATTTTAAAACTAAATTTTCACTTGGATTTTTAGTATGTCGCGTCACTCTGCGTCACTTTCTACTTAATGTTAAAATGTAGATAAAGTCTTGTAGTTTACGCCTGTTATAAGATTTTTTGCATCTTTTTCCAACTTAGTTATTTTACGTTTTATAAGATGCCGCGCAACCAGTTCTCACAAGTTTACAACTGTTTGAAGCACTGGGTCGGACGATTATGTCAAAAGTAGAACCTTGTGATTTTCTTAAAAGTTAATTAGGGGTAGAATATTGTTCTGAAGAGATAACTGAATGCTCTATCCAACTCCTAGTCATAGATAATTTCTTGCATGTGTAGACGTACGGTAGCTAAAAAAAAAGGTCTTAGCTGATGGTTATTATGAAGTAAACAAATGATATACACTACGTTGCTTTCACTCTAAATTCATGATTAAAACGTAAACATAATTTTGTCCCCCTAGATTTCGATTTTGACCCACTGTGCAGCGGTAGGCCATGGGACCGACCTATCTGCCAACTCGGTAGACATTGCTTCAAACCCCACCTTCGGACGCCCTTGAAATGGCTTTCCACGGTTTCCCTTTTTCAACTCCAGGCAAATGCTGGGGCAGTGCCTTCTTGTGGGCCACGTCCGCTTCTCCACATCCTTATCCAGTTTTATTAATCTTCATTAATTTCATCTCTCATTAACTCCTCTCATGGGGTTGGCTTCAGGAAGAGTATCCAGCTGTAAAAATCACCCGCCACATAGATTTCAATCGCATCTTATCCCCGACATCCTTGAAAACTGCAATCATAAGAGGTAGACATACAATAGACGACGGTACCGTAGTTAAGACTGTCGAATTACTTGCGAGATCTGCTAACCTTTCGTTAAATTTAACCGATGCTTGGTAGAAACAGCGCAATGTTAACAGGCGCTTTCCTGAAGTGTAGGTTTATTCGTTATTACAGGCTGCTCCAGCCGAGCTGCTCGGCCGTGAGCAGCTGACTACTCGCCGCCTTGTGTGAGTAAACCTGCAATATGCAATACAGCTCTGCTGCAGGGGTGGCCGTTACTAAGCGGTGGATACATAAAGACTGGCAGGAAGCGCATGGACTTGTACTATGACCTTCGCCCAGTCACGTATTGGTTATCACCCCCAGTTCCTCTCCAACCGTGCTCCGAGCATCACCGCTGAGTACTCGCGTGTACGCATACTCAAACTCGTGGATTTGGAACAGCCTGCGTTATTAGGTTTGATTTTCACCAAGAAGTTAGCTGTTATTTTAATCCAAAGGCAGTGCGCGCTCTCGACTGCCAACGTATCTGTTGCGCACGTGTGCTGCACACCGTACTGAGCGTGCATGCTCTGGTGACCAGAATCCAGTCAGCTGCTGTTGCGAGCCTCATGAGCGTTGAGATCAATGAGTAAAGTCCTTTTGGTCACACTAACAGTGCAATCCCGTCAATGACGGGTACCTAAAGTTACACTACTTCAATGCGTTTCATTTCCTTTTTATCTTAAGTCATTTAATTTATCATGCCTTCCTAACAGACCACACCCACTTTATTTTTCGAATATCTTGTCCAACTTTCCAGTTGTTCTCAAAAATTCGTATTTTTCGCCCCTACATAATAAAAAGTAAAGAGATAAATTAGAATAACCTTCACTAACCTTACATACATACATACATGGTTTACTTGCAAATGTGGACACTGTCCATGGTGGCAAATTACAATAAATACACAAAGCAATTCACAACCACAAAAATTTTAGAAAATTAGGGCTAATTAGAAAATAAGTATTAGTTGCTAAGAGAAGAAACCGGTAATCGTAAAAATAATCATTCTAATAACAGAAATAAACATAAAATACTAAACATTTACACTTTCTTTCACTGCTTCAACGTATGCACCGTTCATCACTGCCTCTTGATCTGGTGCTTTTTCACCAACTCCTTAAATTTACCAACATCAGAAGGCAAAGGGCTGAAAATGCCCCCTGGCAAACTGTTCCATTCTACTTCCCCCCCTCCCAATGAACGAATACTTGCCCCAGTTACTTTTCACTGACTTAATTTCATTTTACAACAATGACAGTATCTGCCCATATATGAACTTTCCTTTCCCAATCTCTCATGAATATCTTCCCATGCAATTTCCCCCTTGTAAGCTAAGAAAATACCCCCTAGTCTTGCTCTTGAACGTCCATCAGCCAGACTTTCCCATCCCAAATCCTGTATCATCCTACTCACACTACTCATCGATCTGTGGTCCTCCATTACATACCTGGCGGCCTTCCTTTGCACTCCTTCCAATTCCTTTATTAAATACATTTGGTATGGATCCCAAACTCCCCCAGCATATTCCAGCAGAGGACGGACTAGGACAGGTATGCCCTTTCCCTAATCTCTCTGCCAGCGCCTTTAAACACTCGCATAACCATATGTAGTGACTTGTATGCTTTCTTTACTATTTCCCTTAGGTGCTTACCCCAGTGAAAATTCCCACCCCCCACAGTTACACCTAAATACCTACATTCGTCCCCAAATACAACTTTATTTTCCCCCACTGAATATTCAAAAACAATATGATTCCTTTTGTTAACAAATCTCACTGCCTGACATTTCTTTGAATTTATCATCATATCACTTTTATCCGCCCAGCTTTGTATGTCCGTCAAGTCCCTCTGCAATATGCCGCAGTCATCCGGGTGATTTATCCTCCTGTATACTACTACATCATCAGCAAATAATCCTATCTGGGGTGATATTTTAACTCCTATGCCGTTTATGTAAATGAGAAATAGTAAAGGACCCAATTTACTCCCCTGAGGTACCCTCCTCCCCACCCTAGACTGTTCTGACACTGACCCACCAACCCTTACCCTCTGACTTCTCCCCTCCAAAAAAGATCTCACCCATTGAACTACTCTCCTGTCCAATCCTATAGCCTCCATTTTCCTTAACAGAATACCATGATTGACCCTATCAAAGGCCTTTGATAGGTCAACTGCAATGCAGTCAACTTGACCTCTGTTATCCAAGGCCTCGCTGATATCCTGCTGAAAGCCTGCTAGCTGCGATTCACACGAAAATCCCTCCCTGAAACCATGCTGTTTATTTCCCAACCACCTACTACTCCCTAAGCATTCCCTTATGTATTCATTCATAATTCCCTCAAAAATTTTGCATTTAATACATGTTAGACTGACAGGTCTGTAGATATCACTATCCCCCCTTCCCCCTCTCCCTTTATATACCGGAACTACCAGAGCCTGTTTCCAGTCCTCAGGCACTACCCCATTATTTAGACAAAAGTCAAACAGAAATCTTAAATAAGGCACAATGTTCCATCCCATAACCTTTAACAATTCCCCATTTATCCCATCTACCCCGGCTGATTTTCTTGACCCTAATCCCCGTATTGCATTATAGATATCCTTATTTACATAACTTAATTTCTTACCCTCCTCAATACCCTGCTCTCCTCCCTGATCCACATTTCCCTCCCCTGTAATTCCTACCACCTTACCATATACCTTATTAAATGCCTCAGCCTTCTCCCCATCTTCCACCAGCAGCGTTCCATCTTCTCCCTCGATATCAGGTATGCGGCCTTGAACCCCTCTTACTCTCCTGAAATAGACATACATATTCCTCCACCGTTCCTTGAAAGTCGTCCCCCCGCCAACTAGCCTACCCATAAAATGTTTCTTTGCTACTATCTTAGCCCTAACCAGTTCCCTCCTCAACCTATTTAATTCGGTGGCCTATCCCCTTCCTAATCTTATTGCTTTCTAATCTACATTTCTTCTTTAATCTTCTTACCTCCTTATTGTAATAAAGTGGATCAGTAGTCGCCCCTACTTTTTTAAATGGCACATGTAATTTTTCACAATCCAGAATTATTGTTTTCAAACCAGCCCAGTCTATCTACATCTAGTCCCCTCTCTATCCATTGATAGAAATTTTCAGCTAAGTAACTACCAATCTTTTCCTTATTAGCTTTGTAGTACTGTTTTACCACTCTTGCCTCCCTCTTGACCTGCCTCTCAATGGTCAACTTTACCTCTACTACAACAGCCTTGTGGTCACATATCCCTTCAATTATCTCTGATTTGACCCCAATATCCTCAGGCTTTTATCAAAAACACATCCAATAAGCTGTTCCCCCTAGTGCATCCCTCAATAACTTGAACAAAGCCCCCCTCCCATATGATTTTGTTGGCCAGCGATTGGTAATGTTCTTGAGAGTCAGCCCTACCCTCCCAGTCCACTCCTGGCATATTAAAATCACCCCCTACAGTTATATTTCTTCCTGCCCTGTCCGCCTCCATAGCATAATTTACTAAAGTTGTTCCTAAATTGACATCCCTTTCCCCCCTTCCTGTTCTATATACACCCAAAATGTCTACCATATCTTTAAAACCAACCCTAACCCCCAGAATCTCATTTTCCTCATCTGTAAAATCTAGGAGACTCCTAAATATATCCTTAACTAATATAAAAACCCCACCCCCCGTGCTTCCCCTATCCCTCCTGTATATCCTATAACCCATAGGAAATACCTCTCCTTCCACAACATTATCCACTAGCCTTACCTTAGACGCGGTAATTTACTCTGGAAATATTGGCTGTCGCTGTTGATGATCTCTTTAGATCTATTACATTCTAAATTCAAAGCAGACTCATATTAGTAGCTAAGTCATTAAATTCTTCTCTAATAAATATTTTAGCCCATTGCAATGATTTCCTTTTGATTATATTTGGAATTCCAAATTTAGAATAAACTTGCTGTATTGGAATGAGAACTGGGTTGATTCAGGATCTCATACATAAGCTAGAGGTGAGTGATATGAGGATAGCAACGAATGATTGTGGGGACAAACAGATGGGAGAAATGGCAGGAGGGTATTCGCTATGAAAGGATCAAGATATGGTTAGATATAAACCATAAACACGTTGGATGAAGCTGATTATACGAGCCGACTCAAATGGTGAGATCATGTGATGAAAATGGAGGAGAGATTAGGCCTGCCTCGGCTATAGACATGAGAGGTAGACCTAGGAAGCGTTGGTTAGATTCAGTGTTTAACGGTTGCACAGTGAGGGACATACAGAAGTTGAGACCACAGTGCTAACTGCTAATGGGGATTGTTGAGGCGACCTGCTCACAAAGGCTTAGGGGCCGATAACCTCGATGTTAGGCCCCTTAAAACAACAATTATCATCATCACAAAGGCTTGCAGACTAGACCGGACGCTGAAAGGCAAGTCATTAATTCCTTCAAATTATAAAACAAAATGTAAGATCCTTCTCTTGGCATAAGTTGTGGTGAGACATCCCCGGTTTAAATCTTGCAGACGGCCGATAAAGTTATGTTCTTCCTTCTTAAATAAAATCACGATCGTAATGTTCCCGATCTCGGTGGCACTTTGCATACTTCTAGGCCAGTCTGAGACGGTATCTTATGCCCACATTTAATTGAGCCATCCCTACGATGGGAGAAACTGAACACTTTTTACTATGGAGCAGCAAGGCGTTGAACTACCATGTTCTCTCCAACCAATCACATAGCTGCAATTATAGTTGATGTCTCATGCCATTACGTTTTTAAAAGAAAAATTTATTTGGAAAGTTTACTAACCAGAAATTCAACACCGACAGTAGTGGCTACGCTGGCTAAAGCTCAGCATTAGGTCATGAGGCCAAGCTCTTTGCTGACTCGGTAGACGCGTGGGTTCGAGCCCCACCGTCGGCCGTCCTTGAAATGGTTTTCCGTGGTTTCCCATTTTCAACACCAGGCAAATGCTGGGACGGTACCTTCTGACAGGCCACGGCCGCTTCCTTCCACATCCTTGCCCAGTTTCATCCATCATTCATTTCATCTCTCATTAACTCCTCTCATGAGGTTGGCGTCAGGAAGGGCATCCAGCCGTAAAAATCATCGCCACAAAGACTTCCATCGCATCTCATCCCCGACCCCGTCGGAAAACGGGAATAATAAGGGGTAGACATACATACAATACTAACAAGAAATTCAACTATTCTTAAAAGTAGCGACCATCAGATTCTATGATCTCGACCATCTATCTGCGATGTTTCTTATCCAGCGACGGTACCAGTCTTGGGGTTTTGATGCGATGAATTCGGCGATACCCACTTCCACAGCTTCATTGTTTTCGGTATTTCTTCACGCAAGAAATAGCCCTGCATCGAAAAATGATACTCGGAAGTCGCAAGATAGACTCTATGCTGGATGTGGTAGTAGTTAGACTCCTCCAAATTCCTGAATTTTTGCCATGGTTGTTCGTGCAGTATGAGGTCTCTCATTGTCCTGCTACAAGATAACTATTTGGGTTAACTAATGCTGAATATCTGTTTCAAAATTACATGAACTCGTTCCAGTTGTTGAGAATAAAGATCCGCATTGACTTCATGCCCGTTTGGGAAAAAAAAAAACTTGCAGTGAATCACTTCTTCAAAATTCCACCAGACACAAATCACTTTGGAGCCGAACCGATCTTTTTTAACGATGAATTTAGCAGGTTGACGGGGACTGAGCCACTGATTCGAGGTAAGAGACCCATTTTTCATCACATGTGACAATTCTCCTGATATCATCCGTGTGGTTACATATAAGCTGACGACATATATCCACTCTACGTCGAGCCTGTTCAGGGGTCAATTCATGAGGTAAAGATCTACAGCTTCTGTTTGAATTTCCAAGTTTCTTAATCCGGAGATGTTTGGTATCATTTGATGATACATTCTCGCAATATACGCAATCCTACTCATGACCTCCTGTAAATGGCATTGACGAACCAAAGGAAACCAATTCGAACTTGCAAAAAAAAAATACATTACTTATGACCTTATGAGACATCTTATTCTTCCGTCAGAATTGACCATAGGCCCTATCACCGTATACAGTCTCTTAGGGGAGTGGCTGATGTAGTGCGATTGGTCGGAGAGGATTTGAGAACTCGGTGCGCGCGCACACGTTCCAAGCCTCACATCAGTATTTAGAAACTTACTCCTTCGTCTTATGTAGGCATGGCTCTATCGTGTTTGAATATCAAATAACCATCTTAGATGTTGTCCATGCAAACTGAACAACGTTTACAAAAAGTATTACCTAGATCGGGAATTATACGTATGTGATTTTCCATTGTGAGATCACTGAACTTCTTACTTATTTTTTGTTTCAAATGGAGAACAGTGTGAAAGAGATTGCGCTGGCAGTTCTCTGTAGAACGGGAGGCAGATAGAACCAAATGGCTGGAGAGCATAGTGTTGATGTTCTCACTGACCTCGCATGATCGTCACCCAGTGAGTGTCAAGGCAACTACTTGCTTCACAGATATAGCGCAATTAAATCTTATGGCTGCTGGCCTCATTACTGATCACGCAAGGTGTGGGAAAATTTATTTGGGCTTCACAATTCTATTGTAACATCAAGGTTTTTTAAATGCGCAATAGCGACATCGAGTAACTGGTATTAAACTAATCGTACGTATGAGGGGAAAGGATGTGGGCGGGTGATTATGAAATTGAGTCCTGGAAAATGGATCTTGGTTACACAAATGCTTACGTACTGTATGTGCACATTAAGGTTTTTCATGCGTTATGTTGACGTCAGATAACTGGTATTAATACGCTGTACACATAAGTTAGGGCTACTTGACAATCGCCTGGGAGCAAGAACGTGAACTTAGTTGAAATGCATGTTACCTTATGGGTCGGTTAGCAATCCTTCTCAATACACAATCTACTATAGACACCACAATAACACAGGTTGTCAGAAAAACTACACTGTGCGGAATGACCACGATGTCGAAGCCCCTCAAATCAGACAACAAACGATCACTCCGGAAAAAGAAGCCAAAAGTGTCCGAGAAGGGAAACAGGAGACATGATTAAGTTTCATGTTTGCCGTACTTGGAACTTCCCGGAGCCAATCAAATGCACACAATTTTGACATGTGCGATAACTAGGGAAAAAGCTGTGCAATATCACCTAAAAACAAGTATTTCCAAGAAGAATTAAATAGTCTATTTTCATATATCTCACTTATATAAATTGCCTCTATCCACATACAAAATTTCAGTTTGATTGCTGTAATAGATTCGTAGATATTGAGAACCGACTAAATATTTCGGACGGTCGCAATGTTGAATTTGTACATATGTAGGCCATCGAGTTATTACTATTATTACGTAGGTGTAAAATTCAAAGTTAAATTGCATGATTAGAACACACGAGATAAAAAAGAGATTTGATACTTCGCATAGCCGCCATCTTGTGGTTATAAAAACAATTGACATTAATTATGTCACTGCATTACAATGTGCATAAAATTTGCTGTACTACAAAGTCTCACTGCGTTCGGATGGTTAAATCGCAAGAATTTAAATGTTCACATCGCATGGCCACCATGTTCGTTCTGTACTTGGCAGCTTTTTGAAAGTCACTTAGGTGAACATTTAGTAGTGCTTTTTATCACCGTACAAAATTTCAGGGTGTTATCAGTAATAGTTTCGGAGATATTAAATGCCGGTGAAATATTTCGCACAGCCGCCATGTTGGATTGGTGAGACGTAATAACAGATGAAGGGCACGGTCGGGGTCGGACAAAATTGTACTATGACCTTACCGAGTTTCATTGAATCGATCCAGTTGTTTGGATTTTTTACGACACACACATACGCTCACACACACACACACGGAGAAAAGGTTATTGCATAAGCCTATATTTTCATAAATGAAAATAGGCTAACAAGTTTCGATAGAATGTTATCAAGTGACATGTGAAAAGTTTGTCAGTAAAGTTAAACACGATATTTGACTGCGAGAACTTGAGAAAGAAATAGCAAAATAAGATTCATTATATATGTCGTAGTCAGGTAGTGAAATCGGTCATTTCATGAAAATCCTAAGTACTTCATGAAAAACGCAAATTATGAAAAAAAAAAAAAAGAGATAGTGAACCCTTATCATTGTGTCCAATAATAATGTTTCATATTAATAAAAACGATGGAAATACTAAATACATGATATGCTGGATATTTGAGTAATATTGATGTAGCAAGAAATCTGGACTTGGTAAGACATGCTACGTGCTGGCTGGAAATGACCAATAGTTTCACAACCAATGTTATTCTTGGATTTCTGAGAAAATCAGATATGACGCTGTGGCGTACGTGACCATAAAAGGCCACAATGCTGCGTACAAGGCAAGGAGTGAGAGAGAGGAGAATAGTCGTGACGTCAAAATAAGGGCGGGATTTGTAAGGTCAGAGCTCCAACGCCAACTTATCTGACCAATAAGAAAACATGACGCCAGAACATAGCGTCAGTGTGTTTTGCGCGGCAATCGGATATAAAAAGATCTAGCGATCGGTTTGCTTGTTCGACGGCAGATTCGCGACCTGTGAGAAAATACAAGAATTTTGAGAGGTCACACATAATTATAGGCCCATTACTTAAAATATTGAGGAGCTGTTTTACTCCCACCATTGAAACTTTAGGCTTTCTGTATATATACAAATGTCTGAGATGAACCGGGACACTCCTAATTATTCTTCGACAGTCATTTTAAGACGTCCTTAAGACGATATGGTTTTAAAATTATAGTTGTGTGTCGGCAACGAAGTTGGAAATTTTCATAAATTGTGAGATGGCAATTAGCCATAGAATAGGGAAAGTCGACGATTCTGCATAGGACGATCTGAGGAAATAAAATACTTAGAACGCAGATAGAACAGTTTAAAAACTTTGATTTAATTGTGTTTTAACAGCAGCAAAATGTCGACCATGGAGAGAAGACAGCAAGCTTCATCCTCCATTACCATCAGTGTTATGGGCTAACGGCCTAATGATGGAAATTGACGAGGCGGGAGGCCTCTGGAAAGCAGTTTAAGTGATGAGTATTAAAAAATTGATTTATTGATTTTGGACGAGGGGAATCGCGAGAGATGTGTGGAACTTTGTATAGATTTTATTTGTGTGGTTTAATTTAAATTTCAGGGTTTGATTTCTTAACTGACATGCGTGTAGTAAATTTTGGCATTGCGTGACAATTATGTTGTACAGTAAATTTTGTAATTTAAATGTTTTCCTTATGTATACGTAATTCTTTGCGAAACGGCCGCATCGATTAACGTATCTATAAAAAGTGTAGCCATGAATGAGAACCTAGGAACGACAATGATAAATGGACTGATTTAATGATATGTTAAACTAATTACTACGTGGGGGGAATATTTGCATTTTGTTGCTTTGATAACTCGGGCTAGGACTGATCCTGTTATTTATTCTTTATTGTCATTTGGACATGTTGTGTGTCATTATCTGAGAGGTGTGCTGATTCATGCTACGACGAGATCTTCGAGAAATGTGCCACGTGTTTTTGGGTGTAAGTGATGATGATGAGGAGAGGTAAAGCCTGTCCATGACTGCGATATCATTCCGGCAAACTAGTTATCCGTGGGGATAAGTTTGACCTGGGAATGTATTCTTAAAAATCCCTGAGAGGATGTTTTGAGATAATGTGTTATTTATTTGTACGCGTTTAACAGGTGGCGATTAGCAAAGGTGCTGTACGCTGGCTATGGGCCAGAATCTATATTTAGCGTGGCACTAATTACTACTTGGGGGAAGAAATCAGCCACTCTCTCGGTGATGCGATAACAGGCCCGGTTGTCTCCAGCTCGTTATGACACGTTATGTTTGCTTTAAAGCCTAATGAGTTAAGGTTATTTATTTGGTTTAATTTGGGAAGTTGCCATGTTGTCGATCCAAGTTTCTTTTATCATTACTACGACTTATTGTTCATTGTTTTAAAACGCCAAACTTTCCGGCGTGAAAATTAAAAGTTGTATTTTGTTGTTGTTGGCTCTTATTTTCAAGGCCATTGTATTCATATAAATATAATTTGGCAACCGGCCAAACCTGTTCATGTCATGTTATGCCTTCCTAGTGTTTAAGGTATAAGTCGGTAATTCCGCAGCCCTTATTTTAAATAATACACACGTGTATTTGGTTGTGGTAATCTAAGGTTAGAGCATGTCAGTAGTGTATATAAATATGTAATTGTTGTTCCCACATTTCCGTAATTCGTCCTTCGCAGTACGGAGTCCGTTCCCGAACCAACTGTTTTGGTCGGAAACGAGCGCCCGTCAAAATGCTCATTACTTGAACTAGTCTTAAAACCCGTGTCGCTCATAAATATTAAATTTTTGTACTATTTATTTGTAAGTTATATTTGGATCTTGTGATCCGTTTTCTTTTGTTACTCTGATTTAAGTGACATTGCAGTCACAATGCTTGTTGACAGCTGTCATGCCATGTCGTCATGGTACGTCAGGCTGGTCAGTGTTAGATCTGTTCACGCGAGTGAACAATAAAAGGGTGGTTATAGTTTTCTTTTTTTTATGTTTGATTCAGTTAATAAATTTCATTTGTTAGTAGATCCTGTTGTTTTTCTTGGCTTTATAATAATAATAAGTTAACCTTGTGAACCCTGGAAGTTATGTTGATAGCAAAACCTCTAAATCACATTCACAAGAATCCATTACGACCCCGAAATTTTGAATCTTGTCTACATGTTATTTTCCAAAGGGTTTAATAGCTGCACTTTCTGACGCGTTTCTTCGTGAAGTGACGGACCGATTTATGCAGATGGTGTAAGAAATAACTTGACATTATCAGCCGAGGCACTTCATGAAGATCCAGTGTTAGTTGACTCAGATCAATGCTTATTTACTGAAAATGAAAATCCACAGCCTGCTTCCAGTCTCTGACCGGGTCAGGAATGGAATGAATGAAGCCCCCATCTAGCGGCGAGGATATGAACTGTGCCGGCTGCCGAGGCCTGACGCACTCCTCTGGGGCAATGATTAAATGAATGACAGATGAAATGAAATGAAATGATAGTGGAGAGTGTTGCTGGAATGAAATGTTGACAGAGAAAACCGGAGTACCCGGAGAAAAACCTGTTTGCCTCCGTTTTGTCCAGCACAGATCTCACATGGAGTGACCGGGATT